>CM029504.1:22661819-23261819 GCA_017140595.1 Eucalyptus curtisii
CGAGATAATTAATTATCCCAAGAAATTGCTGAACTTGCTTTGTAGTGAAGTTTTTTCAGGAAACTTCAATAATTCTTGTGCTATGTGAGGCCCTGGATAGTACGTACCTTTGTTGAGGTGCATACCAAGAAATTCAATTTCTGTGTCTGGGCAATATTCATTTTCCTTTGTGAAAGCATAATGCCATGCTTTCCTACAATTTCGCAAATTTGCTCAAGAAGTTGGCGGTCAGCTCATCGGGGCTATAGAGCAGAATATCATCAATATAAAGCTCGCAAAGCACTTGACAGGATTGGCTGGAAAATTCGGCACATGGCCTTTTGGAAAAGGGATGGGGCGACTTTCAAACCAAAAGGAAGGACTTTCCATTGGAAATGCTGGTTTGGGATACAGAACCCTGTTTTGGGTCTGTCATCAGGATGGATGCCCAATTGCCAAAATCCTCGCTTTGAGGTCAAATTTGGAATAGATGTGGGCCTTGGTAAGGCCAGCAAAGAGAGAATTTCTTGAGGGTAAAGGAAATTTGTCATCTTGGAGAAAAAGATTAAGAGGTTGATAGTTGATTACTAATCTCATTTTTCCCCTGGACTGCTCAGCACGTTTATTGACATAAAAGGCTTCACAAGCCCATTGGGAGTTGGAGAGTTCAATAAGTCCTTGCTGAAGGAGTTCTGAGCATTCCTTTTGAGCTAGAATCAAATGATCTGGGTTCATGCCTGAATGGCTCGCCTTAGTTGGATTGATATCCTCATTCTTTTTGAAAGGAAGGCGGACAAAGAACTCGGATTTTCCCATAAAGGATGAGAACACTTTTGAGCGAACTCGAATGGGATTCGCACATGATGCGAGTAACTTTTGCATGATTGGATCTAGTAGACTCATATGGATGGAAAAGAGTCTCGAATGTTGACAAACTCGAGAATTGGTCCTTATACCTAAGACCTTTTCCAGGGATAATGCGGAGTTGAGCGATTTGAGTCATGATGTCCCACCCAATTATCAAATCCTTATTGGGGAGACTCGATCCAAAAATTTTGGTAGTGATAGAACACTGAGGAAAGAATTGGACAGTTAGGGGGATAGTTCTGACATTTGTGGAGAAAGTGTCTCCAGAGGCAGAGTTGAAGTATCGGACATAAGAAGTCCAATATTCTTCGGTGTAGAACTTTGGTGTCCGAGAATAGAACAACTTGCTCCAAAGTATCAATAAGAGCAATAACATTAATGGGTTTTGCAAACTTGGAAGTGAAGATCTTAACAGGAAAATGGGGACACCGGGTTTGACTAGAGAATATGTCGGGGTTTGTGTCGAGGATGCAAGAGATATATGAAAAATCTCTTCGATTTCAGGTCGATTCGGTTTCACCGGGTAGTCGATAAGAAGGAATGACACAAAGAGTTTGTTCTGTTTGATCTTCATCAATAGAGAATAGGGATTCAATGTCATCATTTTCAAGAGAAATCCCAGTTTCATTCTCAATATGATGAATTAAACGATTCGACCTTTTTTCGCTCGAGGGCAATTTTTGGCAAAATGTCCTCTTTTTTGTTGCGTATGTAACATCCGTTCGATTTCTTGCGACTTTGTGCGATCTTTTCTTTTCGCAGTATCGCCATTTCTTCTTTCTTCGGAAGTGTTTGGAGCCGTGCTTGTACTTCTTGATGTTGAACTTCTTGAAATGCTTTTTCTTTCGGCAATACTTTCCACAATCGCCATCGCAATCGGCTTTGGAACATTTAATCTTCAGCTTTTGGCGAGAACAGCTGCTTCAAGGCTTTTATCTTCCTTGATGTATGTGCGTACCATTTGACGCTTTAAACAAAGGTCTTCAAGACAAAGGTGGATTTCTTGCTGGATTTCTCCCAGAGGAATGTCTTGTACCCTTTTTTGTTTTCCAAAGAAGGATCTTTCAACCAAGTGGGTTAATTCCTTGGGAATAGAAGTCAGGAAGACGTGCTTTAGATTTGAATCAGCTCCAAGCTGGTAAAAGAGTTTAAGCATCTCTCTGTAATGCTTATCAAGATGTTTCTTCTGGAGAGAACAACATCTTCTTTCAAAGAATTCTCTTCTTTTTAGCTCCACAAGATCAGTAGGTTTCCCCACAAAGAAATGATATAAGATGGTAATGGCATGACCAAAATCGGTGACATCAAGAAATGAACTTGGTCCCGGTCGGACACCGATTTCCACCAGGCTTTAAGACTTCCAAGTAAATCTGGTGACAAAGTTATAAAGAACATCATTCATATCATGGTTGGTGATAGGCGAGTGTTCAACCAAGTATGAAATTCTTCAAATCTTTCCGGCCATTTATGATAAGGGATATCATCAATGGTGAAAAACTGTTTTGATGCCATGGACACATGTCAGTTGTCATTATTCGAACAACTTCTGGCTCAGAATAATTGGATTCCATTTCAATGTCTAGAGCTGGGGGGTCGGCCATAAAAATGGACGAAGTGATTGGTGGTTCATAAGGGGAATCACTATGAGGATTCGAAAAGGATGAGGAGGATGCAAGGGATACTGAATCTGGTTCTGATTCAGAGGTATCGGGAAATGCTTGTTTTGCCGGGAAAATTGTTTGGTCATTTTGAACAGGGGCTTCAACTTGTTCCTGATTACCCAAATCCTTTAGGAAGGATTCTAGAGGATTTGAAAGCATCATCTGCTCTGGCCTTTCTCTGATAATAACAGAGGCAGTAGGAAAAGAAGAGGTTGGAACAACAAAGGTTGGTCTTTCAGGAGATGCAGAAGAGGTTGGCTTCTCCTTTTCTTTTCCTTTTTCCTTTTGCCTTCGAGTGAGTTCTTTGAGACGATCTCTCATACTTGCCATATCTGGTTCTTTCCTGTAAGGGTCTTTTGGGATGTCCGCAAAAATGGACTTTTGTGGTGAAGGAGGTATATAACCGGTTCTCACGGGGGTGCAAGTGGATCGAAAGGTCGAAACCTTCCTTCTTCAAGCATTTGAATCTGTCTTTTGAGCTTTTCTATTTCGGCTCAGGGCTTTCAAGATGATGATACCCGAGGCGTTGTCCTGCTTCCAAGGCATTGAGCCTTTTATGAAATTCGAAGAGGAGCTTTTTGGTAGATTCATCATGCCTTTGAAGATCTTGTTGCACATTTCCTATTTTGGTATCAATAACTTTGAAAGCATTGTTTTGTGCTAACAAAGTTTCTGATTGGCAATTTAGGACAGCTTCAAGAATCGGGGTTCTTTTTGTCTTCCATGTTCATCCACATCGGTGGGAGTGGATATTTTGGAGTATGACGGTACCTTTCTTTGTGGATGCGTAAACTCTTCGGGGAGCGGGGAAAGGTAAGTTTAGATTTTTCACGGACAAGAGGAGGAAAGTCCGTGTCCTGGAACATGGCAATGGAAGAGACAGGTTGCTTATCTGGAATTTCAAACGGACAAGAGTGTTTCTTGGCCCATTTGACGATAGGCTTATAAAACGGGGAGATGGCTGGTTTCTTTTGTGGAGGAGAGGGTGGAAGTGACGGTGGTGGAGAACACGAAGGTGGAATAGTGAATTTTGGAGGTGGAGGTGGTGCGTAGGAGACTACGTACTGATATTTGTCACATTCACCAATAGTATCAACGGATGGATCTCCGTTTAAGTACTTTTGAAAGAGAGGATCTCTTTTTTTCTTTCTCCGAGGTGGAGAATTTTCATCAGGAGGATTTGTACAAGAGGAACACTGACAAAAAGGATCCCAAAAGCAATGACCATCTGGGTCTTTATAGTAATGGACTGGTTGCCCATTACTCTTGAAATGTCGGACATGCTTCTTTGGGTCTGACTCAGAGATAATTTCTGGTACACATGGCTGGATCATGAAAAGAGTTTGGAAGATAGATGGACTACCTTCTTCTTTTTCTTTGCCAAATTTGATGGAAACAGTTCCATCTTTCTTACGGATGAATTCAGAATCCGAGGACTGGATTGGCTTACTATTTTGGTGCAGCTTTTCGTAGTTTGTGATCCATGTGTGCGGAAGGAGAGTGGCTAGCTTCTCCTTTGGAATTTGTCTCGGGAACATGGATGCAAGAGGCTTGATCGTTCTGCATGGATATGAACAAAGCGTCTTCATTTCCATTGTTGAAGTTCGGATCAAGAGCATGATTTCGCACTCGATAAACCATCGATAATGGAGTGTTGCAGCAATGAGTCGGTTTGAGGTGCTCCAGTAAGTTGAACCTGTACTTTCAAAAAAGAAAGTAGTTGTGGGTCTGAAAGAGCAATATTGAAGTTTGGATACAGTGTGACAAACACTGTACCAGCATTAAGAGTGGTTTGGACTGTGCCTATACAAGCATGTTGGTACTCCAGAAAGCGAGTATCCAATAATGCAAGTCTAGCAACAATTGGTAAACCTTTGCGGCCATGAAAAGTAAGAGCAAGTCTAACAGCGCCATAGTGGACATGAGTGTAACCCTGTTGGGTCCACTGTCTGGGAAACTCTGGAGGAATCTGGAGAGTTACAAAATATTCCTTTTCGGTAGCAGGGATGGGGTGCTGATCAAACTTGGAGGACTGGACGTACTCCTTTACTTGCTTTGGTGTTTGATGGATGAGCTGACGAATGGAACGGATGGGTGAAAATGAAGAGTTTGGTTTGGTGAACGCATAATATGGGTTCATAAGTGGAAGTTGAGTTTCAGAGATTCTGGCTTCGTCACTAAGAGAGACTTCATAAAGATAATCTATCTTAGAAGCGTTTGAAACACGAAACTCTGAAGGGATGGAGGAAGAAGATGGTGAAGGAGCAAGAGAAACAGGAGCTTCGAGAATTTCTGGTTCTGTAGACATGATGAAAGAAGGGTCTTCTCAGCACTGGATTCTCCTTACCAAGCGCATGGAACGAATACTATTACAAACAAAACCATGGCTCTGATACCATGATGAGGGGAGCTAGACCTAGAACCAGGGAAAACCAAGTAAATTTCCTGCAGATATGCATCCCACAGTGGGCGAACCTCATCGTTCAAGCCCTTTAGGGACAGCCTTTTAGCAGAAAACTATTCAGAAATTTAGTTCAGAGCCTAGAGACACTCAAAAGATGCCAGGATGGAAATGTTTCTAACATACCCGAGCTGCATTTCTTGGCGGATCCTACCAGGATAGAGTTTTCAAAGAAAAGTGAGCGTTGAAGTGAAAATCCTCTCATGGTTTTCTAAACTCCTCTCTTCTTCTCTAGCCTGGTAGGATCCGCCAAAAAATGCAGCTCGGGTATGTTAGAAACATTTCCATCCTGGCATCTTTTGAGTGTCTCTAGGCTCTGAACTAAATTTCTGAGTAGTTTTCTGCTAAAAGGCTGTAACATTCCCCATAAATGTCATACTAATATTGGATAAATATTTGTAAAAAAATTTCACATTTAACTAATGGATCGAAAGTTATGACGCTTATGGTGTCCTTATTTTTTAAAAATTCAAAATATTTTATAACTAAAGTGAAATATTTTTGAAATACTTAATGCTTATTCAAAACCAAACCCATTGGGCCGTCAATTTTTTATTCAAAAAAAGAATGATCTAATTTTGTAAAAAAAAAAAAAAGATGTTTATTGATCAAGAATTCATGATTTTTCAAGTTTTATTCTATATATTATGAGAAAAGTATCGGCATAATGGAGTTTGTAGTTCTTCTTATTTGATTGCTATGAATGGAATCCTTCAAAAAAAAAAAACTATATACAAGTTAAGATGATCATATCTTTCAAAGACGTATATAGTCCCACCATCTAATTTCCTAAAAAAATCTCAAACTTTAAGTCCAATTTTAATTTTGTCATGAATTTTTTTCATCTAAAAAGAAATCACTCATTCTAATTCAAAATCCATCCACGCATCGAAAAAGCACTGCTGATTTTTTCACGATTATCAACGCTAATAATCAATCTTGAGTTGGTATCGATTTAGGAAATGATTTTGACCCGGCGCCGGGTCTCCCTACTAGTGGGACCAGACGAAGCGTAAGCGTCGTCGTCTAGCACCCCTCACCGTTGCGCGTTAAGTTGCAACAGGATTTGGTTTTGACTTTGCTACAACACGGAGAAAAGGAAAATTTCAGGGATGCTTCCGGGGCTAATAAGTTCAGCAGCAGGTACCTTCCAGGATGTTACCGAGAAACAACCCAGTTGACGTGAAACCGGGGCCATAGGCTCCATTTAAATAAAATCTTCCACCCTTTCAGAGCGTGAACCATACAGACACATACCAGCAATACTGATTGCATCGGAAAGATGGTTTTCAAATTTTACACCATCGATCTCACCGAGGATGTCGATTTTAACACTCTGTTTGCTCCTTCTCCTCCTCCGTCGTCCACCGTTTGCCTTCCACTTGGCAAGAGCTTCACCCGAGCCATGGCTGTCGCAGGCAGAGCCGCTGAAGGCGTTTCTTGCGGGTTCACTGCCCCTGCCGTCGGGGTTTCTTGCTGGAGGCCGAAGACATCATCCGACGACTCGAATCTCCAATTACTTCATCCCCAGGTACAGCTTCGAAAATTTACGTACCAGGAACTGGAAGTCGCGACTGGCAATTTCAGCCAAGAGAATGTTTTGGGAGAAGGTGGGTTTGGTACGGTCTACAGAGGAATTTTGCTTGATGGATCTGCGGTGGCAATAAAAAGATATTCCCGAGCATCTGGCGATGCTGAAGGGCAAGCTTGTGCTGAAGTGCAGGTTGGGAGTATGGCCAGGCACCGGAATCTGATCCAACTGCTCGGCTTTTGCGATTCAATGGAACCGCAAAAACCTGTCAAGAACAGAAAGGAAAGGACACAACCGGTAGAGTACCTGTTGGTATATCCATTGGCGGTCAACGGAAATGTGGATTCCCACTTGTGGGAGTGCTCTGCTTTGCAACCCCCTCTCGATTGGCCTACCCGGATGCACATTGCCTTAGGAGTGGCGAGAGGGCTCTCGTATCTTCACAAGGATTGCAGTCTTCAGATAATTCACCTAGACATAAAGCCTTCGAACATTTTGTTGGATGAGAACTTCGAACCTCTCATTGGAGACTTCGGCATGGCAAAATTGGTGAACCATGAAGATTGGAACCAGCAGATCCAGGAGTCGAAAAGCGCCAGGGCACCGCACCAGATGGCTGCTCTGGATAGATCAGAAAAGTTATACAGTACCAATGCAATACGCGGTACATATCAATTTATGCCTCCAGAGTACATGATGCACGGGTATTTCTCGGCAAAGAATGATGTCTACGCATTTGGGGTGGTGCTCCTCAATCTCATCTTTAGTTTGAGGGTTGATCCTTTGAAGTTTCTAACCAGCAAAGGACTCCATGGTTTTAAGGAGGTGAAAGACATTGTGGAACATAACGAGTTGGGACGTCTGATCGATCCGAACTTGGGGGGAGACTACGATGAGAAAGAGGCTGAGAAATTAGTCAAACTGGCTCTCTTGTGCGTCCAAGAGTCACCAACAAAACGACCCACAATGTCGGAGGCAGTCCAAATTCTCAAAGGAAGCAGCTTAAATGACAGATGGGAGAGTGAAAAAGAGGAGATGGTACTTGCTTTTGATTTAATCAGCCTCGCCGACTCTGCATCTCATCTTGATCCAGAGGAGCTATCAGGACGCACCCTCGCCGACTCTGCATCTCATCTTGATCCAGAGGAGCTATCAGGACCGAGATGACGCCTTTGTCCTGGAAGCGAGCACAGCTGTCATGCACTAGTCGAGAAACACGCGCTTCCGTTGTCTCTAGAGTTTGGTCAATAGCTGTTGTCATCACCATCAACAATTTAGATTTTAAAAGATCATCATTCATTTCAATTAAAGTGAACCACATGCTATAATTTCTTCCTAGCCAAGAATACAAACAAAATTCATGTGTCACCAATCGCACATGGATTCCAGAAAAATAATACAAGCAAATAATCCCGAAATCTGGGAGCGGTGGTTAGGCATCCTTAGATGAATGAGTGATCTTCCCCCCCTCCCCCTAAAAAAAAAATCCTACACATTTGAGCAAGGTTGTCACTATGAAACTATAGTTAAGGTGCACGGAATCTTCCCGCCTAGTCACTGGAGATATAAGTTGTGACATCCGGATTTTCACTTGATGGGATAATGAGCCTCAAATACTTAACGGTTCACGTCATGTAATCGAGCTTGTCATCAAACCGCACCACTGTAAGGACTTGTCACCTCAGCTTGTCCCCATCATCACCACGCCACCTTATCGTCGTGTCACCGCACCACCACCACGATGCCGCACCGCTCGGCCTGGCCGAGTCTTCTCCAATTGGCGCTTCAATTGGCCGCCAACTATGGCAAGACGAGGCACCAAAATTTCTGCCGAGTCTTTAGCCCCAAACCCACGTAACCTCACCCAGCCGGCTTCTCCTTGGGCTGCCACGAGTGGGACTAATGTGGCAATCAAATGTTGACCACGCCCATGAAGCAGTGAAAGAGGTAAATGAAAATTTACCCGGCCAAGCCACGTTCCCCTCTAGCTGTCTTCTCCTTGGGGCTGCCACGAGTTGAAAATGTTGACCAAGACCATGCAAAGACGGTGGAAAGAGAGAAGATCCAAAAATTTAGATCCAGCCAGCCCATGTTTCTTCATTCAACCTTCAGCATCGGCCAGACACGCTCACATCCCGCCCTTTTCATTCAGTCCCTTGGCCGCGCGACACCGCAACTCGCCGCCACCTTCGCCGGCGATGCGCCCTCGTTCAACCAGACCAGCCAACCAGCGCTGTTCCTGTTCGTGTTTCTCGGTTTGTCTCAAACCGAAGGAGGACCAATCGTAACTCAGGCTCTCGCAACCTTCCTAACTAACGCAAGACATTTCTACGGACTTGAGGCAAGTAAATTGCCTTCCCTTTTATGTTATGTAGGTTGATTGCTGTGCGTCGAGGTCAATTTCATCAGATTTTAGTCGTCTTGGTTGATTTCGTACATAGTCGTGTTAGTCAACGATTTCGGAAAACGTACATTGCGAGCATTGTTGAAATTATGGTTTATTGAGTTCACTATTGTGTTGTTGAAATATTGGATGATGGGATTTGTGCTGGTTTGGGCTTAAATAGCACAAGTCGTGAGCGAATCCGAGGATACGGCTATTTTTGGTTCAGTAGATCATACTTTTGCCAATTTTATTTTGGTTCTTGTTGTATGAATTTTGTGAGGCTTTCTTCACAAAATGCTTACTTTGTTCTATAACATACTTCAATTTCAGATTTTTTGGACTTCATATGTTCAAAATATGTTTGAAAAACTGAAGCAGGTTTGAAACTATTTTCTTGGTTTTTAATTGACCTTTACTCGGTTTTTATTTTCCACAGAGTTTTGAACAAAATATTTTGACAAATGTCATCATGAAAAATTTAGACCACATCTTAAATTATGATGTGTAATTTTCCCATGACTTTTGGAACTCATTTAAGCATTCGAAATGCGCAATTCCAAATGTTTTATCATGGAAATCTACCTTGCCTTGACCCAAAATATATAAATTTATTGGGACCTGTACAAGCTGAACTGGGTTTTGAGTTATTTAGGAAAAACGTTTCTTGGAGTCTTATCCACATTGTGTTGAATTTTTGTAATTGATTTACTTGGCGATTTCTAGTGACTTGCCTCTTTTACTATCAATTTTGGGATTTTGAATAAACTCCTTTTATAACCTGTCTAATTCAATTGGCACGGCCGACTAACTATTTTGTACCATTTCTCTTATTTACAAATGGACAGAGGATTTTGAAACTGATTTGATTCTCGTGCATTAGCATGGTGGATGGCATGTTGAATTGAATGATTGAATTGCTGCACCATGTGATGAGTGTGTGATTTAGGAATACCATGAGTCCCAATGACTATGATGCCCCGAGTTGTAGTACGGATGCTTGGAGGGGTAATTGGGTTCCTTTGGATGCTTGAGGGTGTAACATGGTTCCCCAAAATGTCCTCGCAATGCTTGATGGGTGTGAGATGCCTGGGAGGTAACAAGGTTCTCTAAAAGATGGTGGCAGCTAATTCATAGTAAAGATGATCATTGGCATTTTCAGATTTCATTCAAGTTTTACTGGATTACTGTTTTCAGAGGAAATGTTTTGTATTTGCTATTTTGATTTTAAGAAAGGTTCTCAGGCAAGTTGATATCGTAATGATCTCTTGTCTTGTATATTTAAACTTCCTTGCATGTGCTGTTATTGACTTATGTGGTATAGACTAGTTAGTAGTTTGCTTCCTGAGCTTTGTGCTCACTCATGATTGATCATTATTTCTCAAATTAGTAGCATTTTGGGAAGACTGGGCTAAGATTTCGGACATACTGTGGGTGGGAGATAGATGACATAGTATATACATAGTATCCAAGTTGGGATGGTACAGCTGCTAGAACTTTTGGGTGTGGTACGGAGTAGTTGTATCTTTGGCTTGTCCCCCAGTGTACCCTGACCCCATTACCTAAAACATATATAAATAAGAAATGAAATGAGGCTGTCGGGTTTGCATATCCATGTGTGTTCCTTTGAATTTTTATATGTCCTTGATATTCTTTAACTGTACACGCTTCTGCATGCTTAAAAAGTGAAAAGACTTTAATAAATGCATTAGCCATGATGTACTAGGAGCGTCACATAAATATATTATATAGTACACCACAAATCACGTTGTTTATCTTCTGCAACCCTTTTGCTTGATAAAGTAGCACAAGCTAATAATTATATATGGAAAAACAAGAAACTGTAAAACCCAAGCTAAGACATACTTGGGACAACCATCTTTCTTTCTTCAACTCTTCTTCTTTCATTTCTCACCCACAAAGAGAAGTCCCGCCTCCATTGTTTTTGCCAAAGCTGACTTATGTAAGGCTTGGAGTTGAGGATTTCATATAAAGATATAATAAGAATATTTTTCAATTTCAAATTTTGAGCTCTCCCTGACAAAATAAGGAATTATAGAACTGTTCAACTTTTAATTTAATATGGATAAATACTAATTTGATTTAACCCATTCAATTGGTCAATATCTTTGTTCAATGGTACTTGTTCTGAATGAATACAAACGCTTGCAATTACGAACTTTTGATCACTAGAATACCTATTTGCTCATAATTTTCGTCCCTTATTGATACTTTGAAAAGTAAAGTTAAAATAGATATGGAATAGCGAAAAAAAAAAAAAAGAGAAAAAAAAGAGTAGGAAGGAAGGGAGGAAGTGACATGTCTCCTCCTACAATCCTCTTTCGACACCTAGTAGAAAGGTTGATTTGAAAATGAGAAGATAAAAGTGGAGAGTCTCATAAAAATAATAATTTGTATCCTCCCTCCCTCCCTCCCTCCCTCTCAAGTGGGCTTGAAAACGGTGTTGGGTTATACCGAGCCCAATCGGCAGCCATTGACAATCAGGCATTTAATGCATCTCTCCTCTACTCAATAAAGACATGGGTCTGCAACAGCAAAGCATCGTTCACTTTTACATTCAGGAGAAGTTGCATTCTCTGTTGAACGAAAAGAACCTGCAAACGAAAACACTAACAAGCGCCCCAAGCTAAGCTGCGAGACGACAAACAGATAAACAGAGGGAAAAAAGAGGAGAAGAAACCAGGGGAGGGAGGTTGTGGGTTGAGTGCACTTAATGCGCGCGACCTCCTAAAGTCCCACGTCGAGAGGACGCTCGAAGAATAATCGGTATCTAAGGAGGGGAGTGATAGGGGGAGGTCACCTATGAAGCACGGAGACGCTCGGGAACCTTTCGTGTCGTGTCCGACATGCTCCGAAAAAATTTAAAAATGAGGTACTGTGCAAGGAGGAGGTGCCTAGGAGGAATAGTAGGCAGCTAGTGTTTGGGTTTTCAAGGAAGAGCAAGAAAATGGTGCCATGAAAAGCAAAAAAAAAAAAATTTAAATGGGATGCTCTTCTTGGGCGGGATTTGTAATTTTTTTTCTTTTCTTTTTTGGAGAGAGAAGGTGGAGGGTGATTTCAAGAAAGAAAAAAGATGAATAATGTTGAATAATAATAAATTATGATCATCATGAAAAATTATAAATTTATTTAAATAAATTGACTCTATTTTTTATTTTTGAAATAATCATATGTATATATAAAAATATTTATTTATTATATAACGTCATCGCCAACGTGTTGGAATTCTCTATTTTTTGAGAAATGACGTGTCGGCGTGTCGTATCGTGTCGTGTCACGTGTCGCGTGTCTATATCGGTACTACACATGAGGTCACAACCTTACTAGAATGTGTTCTGTTATATAGACTCGTACCTCCTTGAGACCTAAGGAGATAGGAATCGAAGACTGGTAGATGAACCATGGCTTGTGTGACGAGAGCGTGACGAAGGGAGAGGGCTGTCTGACTAACTCCCATCATTTTTTTTCCTTTTAATTTTTCGTACCTTTTAGTTATAGGTCAGACAGTGAGTTCCTAAAGGACACTTAGGTGGATGGCTCAAGAAGATAGAACTTTCTGAAGAGCATATGCTGTTCTGCCAAGTTCCATTCCAGGTAGAGGAAGATTTCCATAGTTCTTGACCTTCTAGTTTTGTGTTTTCTAATGTAAGAGAGGAAACCGCTGTTGTCACAAGCGTTGTAGTGCCTGAACAGAGCAACACTTTCTTCATGTAATCAACTTTATAATTCGACAGCTACGAAAAACTTCGTTTACAGATTCTTTTATCTAGTGTAGGGAAAGGCAAAGGCAAATTAAATCGGTTTCCCGACCAAGTCATCTTTAATGTTCTCAGATGCCAGAACATTAAGGACTTCATGGTGTCCGATTCTTCTTTTGCTTCCTTGAAATGCCTATTCAAGTTAATCTGAAAAAAAACTTCTGCTTTAGATGTCTCTGGCATGAGTACAACAAAACTCAAATGTTCTCTTACCCGATCATCAGGTTTACAGTACGCAAGCTCCCTTCCAGCGTCCACCTCATAATGGTGTCAGTGACAGTCAACCAGACAATGGAGCAGTGTCAAAGAAATGCCAGAATTATTCAGCACTGGTCTGTGCCAATTAGTCTTCCGCTTCTTGATAACTTTCACAGCATATAGCATGCGCTTAAGACAGAAAAATTGTCCGATCCTAGCCATGGTTAGATAACTGTCTTTTTGAGTTTGTGTAGATTAAGAATTTGCCAATTGTATGAGCAGAACTGTATTTGCGGCCGAGCCAACTCTTCATCTGGCTCTAGCCTTCAGGCCAAAAACAAGCAACACTAGTATTCAAAAGAAATAGCAGATTCAGAATTGGGATGAACCTTCACTTGCGAGGGCCCTTCAAATGCCAATCATAACGAGTTCATAACATAAGTGTGTCAATAAAAACCATGACAATCTTTTGGACAAATCATGTCCGCGTGACCAGAGCGTGATTATAGGCTCTGGTGGGTTTCCCTAAATGCCACCTATCACTGGACCCATCAGAGCCACGAGAGGATTGATCTCAGCTGTAGTCTCCGGCTGGAGTGGTCACAAGTCTGTCTACAGGCTCCCTTCACTTTATGCCCTTTGGCCGCTGTTTCACGGAGTTTATTGAGATTACAGTCGATTGTGGAGTAATTTCCAGAATCTGAGTCGAGTGCATAAATGGGAATTATAAAAGTTCAACCTCTTCCAAGTTCAAACCACAACTTTTAATTAATCAGGCTGGTCAAGGTTATCGGCTCAAAGTCTTTCGACCATTTCAATAAAAACTGGTGTCTATTGTGCTGTGACGTCTCTACTTTGAAAAACTGTTGGATGAGAAATACCGAGTGGCTCTCTAAGTTTTTGGACTAGCAGTGTTGATGGACTACGAAGAAATTTGCGTCGAAAGTAATGTGGGCGGAACACATGGGCATGTGGATCCCGAGTACTTCATTATTGGGATATGTTCGACAAAGACTGATGTATATGTATATGGGGTCATGCTTCTCGAAGTGATAACGGGAAGGAGCATTTCGGATCTGGCTGGACTTGCCAATGACTGTAATGTGTTCGGATGGGTAAAAAGTGCTTTTGATGAAAGGAATCTGGATGTGCTAATTGACCGCTCTTTGCAAGGGAAGTACGTGGAAGAAGAGATGCTGAAGTTGGTTAAATTAGCTATAGGGTGCACAGAGAGGTCGCCATGGAGACGGCCCGACATGTCGCAAGTGGTCAGGATGGTTGAAGGGAACGCTTATAACTTTAGTGTAGAGTGACCCAATTAAAGTCGCCGTCATTGTCTGCATATTTTGATGTACGCATATTTCACATCTTTCATGAAGATTTGTGGTGTTTGATGCTTGTTACTGATGACAGACTGCTCGATTAATTGGTGAAGCTAACCTATGTGTTCATAAGGTTTTTGCAAACTATTATAACCAAGATGCTTGTCTGGACATGCGCATTCGGGCTTGGCGAATCCTGAATTTCCTTGTCGAGTCCATTGAAGTATATGTTAATCAAAATTGCATACAAGCCGCTCTCGAGGAAACCGTCTCTCCAAATAACACCCGCCCAATTCAATGCTCACGGCTTGGCACTCAAACAGCCAACTTATCAAATCAATTAAAAGAGAATCGTCGATTTTCTCTTTAATGACCTTACACAGTTTGCTCACATGTGCACAGTCAAACTTCTGTCTGTCGAATTTCACAGTGAACCACCAGCTGGGATTCTGCACAGAGGTTTTCTAGTATCGCACAGCCGTGTGGCGCCCCACGCCAACACGCTCGCCGTAAGCGAAAGTCGCGAACCTCTCGTCATATACGACCGCCAGAACCATCCTGAGGGCCTCGATCAAGACCTTCAGTTTCAAGCCGGGCAGGACCAGGGACTCACCTTTCTTGCTGGAGGGCGCCATCGCGACGCAGCATGCCGCGAGTCGAACTGGCCCTCGGCGATCTCGCGGCCCATTTCGGAGAGCGAGAAGCGCCTTGACAACGACTTGAGTAAAGAAGAAGGAGGCGGAGGCAGGGGAGCCGCCTCGGGAGGGCTTGGGGCGGCGAGGAGGACAGAGGGCGAAGCCAGGACGTGGCGGGCGAGGCCGGTGTAGCGGCTGAGGACGAGGGTTTTGAGCTGCGGCTTCGTTAAGGGCTCTGCGGGGTCCTGGGGGCGGCGATGAAGTAGAGATGGGCCTGCGGGTGGCGCAGCGGCGGCGGGTCAGGGAGAGGTGGACGTCGGAGCAGGCGATCCTTCGAAAGCTCGAATGCATTAGAATTGCGAAATGCGCGATAGAGGAAGGAGACGGAAGAAAGCTTCTCACTTCCAGGAGATGGTGGGAGAGTTTCAGTTGCAGGGGCGGGAGTTGCTTCGGAAGTTACGAGTAAATTAACTTTTTTTTTTCCTTTTGATATCCAGGGCAAACCTGCCGTAAGTCGACAGCCGGCGGACAAATCCTAGGGCCGACGCAAGCTAGCCACCACACTCACGCCAGTGGTTAAGTCGTGGGTTCCTTTCTCACAAGACAGACGACGCGGGGAATTGAACACTTTGAACCTCTCGTGAAAGGAATAAGTGCTCAACCAACTACGCCGCCACCACGACATTTTTTCTAATCATTTAAGTGTCATATAACTTTATAAAAACATTCCCCATAAATGTCATACTATGTTAGATTTTTAACACTTCGATGAATATTTGTAAAAAGACTTCACATTTAACTAATCGATCGAAAGTTATAACACTTATGGTGTCCTTATTTTTTGAAAATTCAAATATTTAATAACTAAAGTGAAATTTTTTGGAAATACTTAATGCTTATTCAAAACCGGACCCCATTGGGCCATCAATTTTTTATTCAAAAAAAGGATGACCTAATTTTGTCAAAAAAATTGATGTTTCTTGATCAGGAATTTGTGATTTTTCAAGTTTTATTCTACATATCATGAGAAAAAGTATTGGCGTGATGGAGTGTGTAGTTCTTCTTATTTTAATTGCTATGAATGGAATCCTTCAAAAAAACTATATACAAGTTAAGATCATATTTTTTAAAGACATACACAACCCCATGATCTAATTTCCTTAAAAAATCTCAAACTTTAAGTCTAACCTTAATTCTGTCATGATATTTCATCTAAAAAGAAATCACTCACTCTAATTCAAAATCCATCCACGCATCGAAAAATCACCGCTGATTTTTTTTCACGATTATCAACACTAATAATCAATCTTGAGTTGGAATGCGTATTTTCCAGATAAATCGATTTAGGAAATGATTTTGACCCGACGCCGGGTCTCCCTACTAGTAGGACCAGACGAAGCGTAAGCGTCGTCGTCTCGCACCCCTCACCGTTGCACGTTGAGTTGCAACCGGATTTGGTTTTGACTTTGTTACAACGCGGAGAAAAGGAAAATTTCAGGGATGCTTCGGGGGCTAGTAAGTTCAGCAGCAGGTACCTTCCAGGATGTTACCGAGAAACAACCCAGTTGACGTGAAACCGAGGCCATAGGCTCCATTTAAATCAAATCTTCAACCCTTTCAGAGCGTGAACCATACAGACACATACCAGCAATACTGATTGCATCAGAAAGATGGTTTTCAAATTTTACACCATCGATCTCACCCAGGATGTCGATGTTTCCACTCTGTTTGCTACGCCTACTCCTCCTCCGTCGTCCACCGTTTGCCTTCCACTTGGCAAGAGCTTCACCCGAGCCATGGCTGTCGCAGGCCGAGCTGCTGAAGGCGTTTCTCGCGGGTTCACTGCCCCTGCCGTCGAGGTTTCTTGCTGGAGGCCGAAGACATCATCCGACGACTCGAATCTCCAATTACTTCATCCCCAGGTACAGCTTCGAGAGTTTACATACCAGGAACTGAAAGTCGCGACTGGCAATTTCAGCAAAGAGAATGTTTTGGGCCGAGGTGGGTTTGGTACGGTCTACAGAGGAATTTTGCTTGATGGATCTCTGGTGGCAATCAAGAGATGTTTCCGACTGTCTGGCTCTGCTGAAGTGGAGGTTGGGAGTATGGCCAGGCACCGGAATCTGATCCAAATACTAGGCTTTTGCAATTCAACGGAACCACAAAAACCTGTCAAGAAAGGAAAGACAAGAACAGAACCGGTAGAGTACCTGCTGGTATATGCATTGGCGGTCAATGGAAGTGTAACTTCCCAGTTAAAGGAGCGCACCGCATTACAGCCCACTCTCGATTGGCCTACCAGGATGCACATTGCCTTAGGAGTAGCGAGAGGGCTCTCGTATCTTCACGAGGGTTGCAGTCTTCAGATAATTCACTGCGATATAAAGCCTTCGAACATTTTGTTGGATGAGAACTTTGAACCTCTAATTGGGGACTTCGGCTTGGCAAAATTCATGAATCACAAAGATTGGAACCAGCAGATCCAGAAGTCGAAGAGCGCCAGGGCACCACACCAGATGGCTGAAACCAAAGCAGTAAGCAACCACGAGAGGCCCTTTTTGGCTCTGGAAAGATCAGCAGAGTTATGCAGTACCTATCGAATATGTGGTACATATGGATATATGCCTCCAGAGTATATGATGCGAGGGGAACTCTCGGCAAAGAATGATGTCTTCGCATTCGGTATGGTGCTCCTCAAGCTTGTCTCTGGTTTGAAGCCTCTTGTTCCTTTGTCGGATCAAGGAATGAATGGTTTTAAGCGGGTGAAATATCTTCTGGAACATAACGAGCTGGGAGGTCTGATTGATCCGAGCTTGAGAGGAGACTATGATGAGTATGAGGCTAAGAAATTAGTCAAACTGGCTCTCTTGTGCCTCCAGGATTCATCAACAAAACGACCCACAATGTCGGAGGTAGTCCAGATTCTAAACGGAAGCTGCTTAGATGAAAGATGGGAGAGTGAAAAAGAGGAGATGGTAGCTGATATCTCGCAAACTAGCCCTCAATCTTGCAGCATCCTCACTGACTTAGCATCTCATCTTGATCCAGTGGAGCTATCAGGACCGAGATGATGTCGTTGTCCGGCAAGTGAGCAGCCTTAGCATCATATTTTTACAATGGTCATGCACTAGTTGAGAAACACGCGTTTTTTTTTTTCCCAATGTGTTGTTGTCATCTCTGTCATTAATTGAGAATTTAAAAGATCATTAGTCATTTCGATGACAGTGAAGCACTTGGTTTAATTTCTTCTTAACCAAAAACACAAACCATAGTAAGAGGAGATATGCCGAAATAGCTAAAATAGGAGGTACCATGAATCATGACCGAAGTCTTCAGTTGCTCCAGCAGCTCATAGTCATTCAATGACATAAGCAGGTTTTAGCAAAGGCTTGGATATCATGCTCAGCTCATCACGTATAGGGCATACATTTTTTGAGCCCATCACCTCTCGACAGTATAAAGTCAATAACCTATCATCCAAATATACCGACAATTTTCTGTCAAAAAAATGAAAAATTGTATTCACAGAATATAGTGTAGGGAGCACAAGAGTATAGGTCAGTTGCCGACTATTGATCGGGCCCAGAAGCTAAAGAAGAGGTTGAATCAATATTGTTGATCTTAGTTAAGTTCTAAACGACATCAAATCAAATAGTAAACTTAGAACAAGTGCAAAGTGAAATTTTTGGTTTTGAAGTTTTGAAAAGTTCATGTCAATAAACCCAACGCAGGAGTGATTACATGCGTCACAAACCCTGCATCACTGATCACATGTATTAAGCGTGGCTTCCGGGGGACTCACCGAAAGCCACTTGCGTTTATTCGCTTCAATAGCAGAAGGGGCTCTGTTTGGATTTTTCCATCATTAGCAAGTATTATTGCGCTATGACAATTGCTAGGAGTTTGAGAGGCATTGCTGCATTAATATTTTGAAGAATCGGATGAGGCTTTGCCCGTGATCCCATTACTCAGTAGCATTTGGTTTGGCTATATGCAATGTGTTAGAGAAGACTCCTTATTGTTTTGAAGCTGACAAAACCTTTCAATGATAGTCAAGACTGAAGGGTTGCAGACTCATGTGTTATAGTCTGAAGAACTCAAGACTTATCTATCAAGGTCTAAAGATTGTTAGATCTTAGTCTCAAAGTCTATCCTCACTGACAGTTCCAGACTGAAGTATGAAGACCTATCCAAACACAGGATTATTATCCAAATGCAAAATTATCTTCAAAGTTTCGACTCGTATAATTACTGGAAGATCTTATAACTGGATTCCATAGTTGCTTTACTTATTCTTATTGGAATTTACTCCGATACGAAGATCTTTGAAAGGCGAACAAATGAAAGGTTCTATTTATAAAAACTCAAGATCTTGACTGTATGGGCGATCGGGATTGATGGGCTATCATCACTTTCCTAAAATGACTCGAGATCTCCTTAATTGATTCTATCCAACGGGTAGATTGGAAGAACTCCTTTGGAAAGTGCCAACGGTTGTATAGGCATGGAGGAGTATATAAGGAAGACTCTCAAGCTGTTCGAGGTTGTGCTTGAAAGAGAATTCCAAAGTCCGAAGCTTTCTAATCTCTCGCCTTTTCATTCATCGAGCAAAAGTACATACAAAAGAGAGAAACACTTTGTGAGACCGTGTGAGAGTTTGGTTGAGACTCGTCACTGTGATAGTCGAGATCAAGAGCTGTAACATCTCTTTTGATTCATAGTGGAATCTAGCCTATAGGCTGTCAGCGCGGAGAGTGGACGTAGGCTTGACCTAAGCCGAACCACTATAAATCTTGTGTTCATATTATCTTTTCCCTAAACTCTTTACTTTCATTTATTGAGTGTTTATCAGTTCAAGTTGAAATACGTTTAGTGTTTATCGTTCTTAAAAGGGAAAATTACTTTTACCAAGTCTTGCAAAAATTTGAGTCTACACCTATTCACCCCCTCTAGGTGTTAGTAGTAGCCCCTTTTACAATGAACCTTGGGCTGATTCTACGTCACTTTGACTACAGTGACCGCCGACGTTGAGTGGGCCCCAACCAAACAATGATAGGTGAACGGCATTGAAACTCCAAGTTCTCATTAGCTGAGGTGGTGAGCTCTACATGAAAATAACAAAGGTACTATCTTGATATAGTTTGACTAGCTCATATTATTTGTTCCTTGCAAGTGTGAATTTGCGCCCCTAGGTAGCTGGAATTCAAATGCTAACATAATGACTACATTATTTCCAATGTTATACTTTTGGATTAACTCACTTGAGATATTATTCACTTTGACTCGTCCTATACCAAGTGTCCCTATTTTTTTTTTTTGGCACTTTCTTGGGAGGTCTTTCATTCCAAAGCATGCTTAACATTGGAGTTATAATACTAAACATTGTCGTTATGTCAAAATGTGTATCTAAAGAGTTAATAGTATTTTTGTATATATAATCCAAGGACACTCTCTTCCTGTTAGGTACATAATTCGGTTCAATCCCGCTCCTTTTGTCATCATAAAACCCATTGGGAGTCGCTCTTTGTTTGGGCTCTCTTGCTCCAACAATTACTCCTTGTCCTCTTTGGCCTAGGTCCGACTTTAGACATAATAATATGCCTTCAATCTTCATATGTGTAAACTTTTCTAGGTCTACAACAAGGTGTTAGGGAAATTCCTTATGATGTTTTGAAGATGACAAAATAAATCAAAGGCTACTAACGTGTTTAATGGTTGAGTAATAGACTATGTAGATGATAGAACATGTAAATGATATTGTCAAAGTCTATACTTGGAAGAATCAGAAGACAGACTCTATGCTGAAGTTGAACTTATTCAGACTGTATCCAGACCTTAAAGCTAAATACATTCAGAATCAGAATATGTTCAGACTTACATCCATATTGTAAAGTCTCATTCAGGCAGAAGACACTCAGACTCTACTTCAGACAGAACACTCTCAGATTTTACATATAGAATGAGACTCAAGTCCAGGATGTGACAAGGTCCAGAACGAGACACAAGTTTAGAACGTAGTAGATTCAAAACGAAGCATGTTCAGAATGAAACAATTTGACAGAACGTAACACAAGCCCAAACATATAACGTCTAGTGATCTGGTTTGGATTCTACATCAAGATAGATTTGATTGACTCAATCTAATTGATTAATAATTGGATCTTGAAGACAAAAACTTTCTATATGAAGAAGCTCTACTTATGGAAACCAAGATTCTGTTTGTATGGGGATCAGAATCAATTTGGGATTCTACTTTTATCACTCAACAGATACCAAATCTTCTAGTTACAGATATGTTCAATGGGTAGATTGGAAGACAATCTTCTAGATACTGTCTAACAGCTAGTTTGGAAGTGGAGGAGTATTTAAGGAGACCAAGGACCGATGAGCAAGTAAGAGACGGAGTGTAGAATTTATAATTTTAAAGTTTGAGCGAACTTTGATCATATACTCGTCTCTGTGAGCTTAAACATTTGTGATCGTGAGAGAAATACCAAAAGAGTGACTTAGTGAGATAGTGTGATCTACCATTGAGTGTTTGCACTCAAAGTTGTAATCTCTTGTTGATCGCATAGTGGAATTCAACTAGAAGGTTGTTAGTGGGAGAGTGGACGTAGGCTTGATCTAAGCCGAACCACTATAAACTTCGTGTGCAGCATTCTCTTTCCTTAACTCTTCATATTTAAGTCTGTTGCATACTTACAAGTCATTTTAGAAGTTTGTTCCATCGCATAATAGATTTTGAACATCTACTAGAAGTCTGGTTGCTCGTTTATCAGACTCTAATCCTTATTTGGACTTTTCTCGAAATTTATTTTATTCGGCATTTATTTGCCAATGTTTATTTTAAACACCTATTCACCCACCTCTAGGTGTTCGTACTAGCACTTTCACAAGGAAACAAAAGAAATAGAAAGGTAAGTGATTTATTCTTCATTCGATTGTGGAGAGATGTTCAATTTCTAGACCTTTAGTTTCTTTGGAACTGGAAAATTAGATGAGTCAGTCGTCCTATCTAATACGGAGAAACAATCGTGCTTCAGCTTCAGAAACAACTAATAGATTTTCCGGTCATGAACAATGTAGTTCAATTAAGAAGAAATAGAAGTGTAGAGTACGCAACATAAATCCTATACCTTTATTAGAGGAGATCGCAAAGAGAGCCCAAGTCCAAGGTCGTGAACATATCTGATTGAATCCACCTTTACTCAAAATTTTAAATCAATGAATTATGAGCAAATTAAAATATTTTAACCACTCCATTTTACCTTGCGTCAACTTGTAGTAGGCCCACTCCCCTTTAATCTAGGTACCTTCTGTGCCAACATTATTTCGACTCAAGAATCTCTAGTTTGGCTGGCCAAGCTTGGCAACATCTACCATTCAAACTCCACCTCAATTGCCTTGGCCCAATCAAGCTTGGTGAAAGTGTGAAAATGACTAAGAAGTCGATAATCGAGCAAAGTCGAATAAACACCTAGAGAATAAAATAAACATTGGCAAAGTCTGAATAAATAGGTGTTTAAAATAAACATTGGCAAATAAATGCTGAATAAAATAAATTTCGAACAAAGTCTGAATAAGAATCAAAGTCTGATAATCGAGCCACCAGACTTCTGGTAGATGTTCAGAATCTGTTATGCGATGGAACAGACTTCTGAAATAACCTGTGAGTATGCAACTGACTTAAATATGAAGAGTTAAGGAAAGAAAATATTGCACACGAAATTTATAGTGGTTCGGCTTAGATCAAGCCTACGTCCACTTTCCCACACTAACAGCCTTCTGGCTGGATTCCACTATGCGTTCAACAAGAGATTACAACTTTGAATGCAAACACTCAGTGGTAGATCACACTATTTCACTAAGTCACTCTTTTGGTATTTCTCTCACGATCACAAACATTTAAGCTCATGAAAGACAAGTGTATGATCGAAGGTCACTCGGACTATAGAATTATAAATTTTACGCTCCGTCTCTTACTTGCTCATCGGTCATTGATCTCCTTATATACTCCTCCACTTCCAAACTAGTCGTTGGACAATATCTAGAGGATTGTCTTCCAGTTTATCCATTGGACAAATCTATATCTAGAAGATTTGGTAGCCGTTGAGTGATAGAAGCATAATCCCAAATTGATTCTGATCGTCCATACAAACAGAATCTTGGTTTTCATAAGTAAAGATTCTTCCTATAGAAAGTTCTTGTCTTCAAGATCCAATTGTCAATCAATTAGATTGAGTCAATCAAATATATCTTGATGTAGAATCCAAACCAGATCACTAGCCATTATATGTTTGGGGCTTGTGTTATATTCTGTCAAGTTGTTTCATTCTAAACATGCTTCATTTTGAATTTGTTTCGTTTTGAACTTGTGTCTCGTTCTGGACCTTATCACGTTCTGGACTTATGTCTCGTTCTGTATGTAAAGTCTGAGAATATTCTGTCTGAAGTAGAGTCTGAGTGTCTTCTGTCTAAAGTAGAGTCTAAGTGTCTTATGTCTGAAGTAGAGTCTGAGTGTCTTCCGTCTGAAATAGACTTTACAATCCGGAGGTAAGTCTAAACATATTATGCTTCTGAACATATTTAGCTTTAAGGTCTGGACACAGTATGAATAAGTTCAGCTTTAGCATAGAATCTGTCTTCTGGTTCTTCCAAGTATAGACTTTAATAATATCATTTACACGATTTATCATCTGCATAGTCATTACTCAACCATTAAACATGTTAGTAGCCTTTGATTTATTTTGTCATCTTCAAAACATCATAAGGGATTCCCTAATAGGTAGGAAGCCTAGGGAAATCATTCTCGGCCTCAATTGGAGAATCATATTCGAGATTTTCCTTTCTTGAGATACTCAAACACCACTTTAATCGCCTTGACTTTGCCAAGTTTGGTGGTGTTGAGAAAACTCCTAGTAGATTTTGAAGCTAACAAAACTGTCAATGAGAATTTAGTAAGTTTGATAATGGTTTTGAAGTATGTTGATCTAGGAAAATAATCTTGGAATGAAGTCATCTCGATGTAGCTCAAATTCAAGTATAACTTGTAAAGTCTATTTCAGATGGAACATACTTAGACTTAATTTCAGACTTTATATTATAGATACAAACTATAGTCATTACCATCTTGACGTAAGTTCAGAATGTGACAAGTTCCAATCGTAGCAAGTTTAGAATGTGACAAGTTTAGAACAATTAGAACGTGACAAGTTTAGAAAAAAAAAGTAGTCCAAAACATATATAACGGTTAGTGATTTGGTTCGGATTTCACACCTAAAAGAAATGATCTACTCAATCTCATTTGATTGGCAAATTAATCTCAAGACAAGCACTTTCCAAACAGATAAGCTCTACTTATGGAAATCAAGATTCTAGTTATATAGGTGACCCAAATCTAGTGGAGATTTAGCTTCTATTACTCAACGGCTACTCAATCTTAGAGATTGGAAGACGATTTTCTAGAGATTGTCCAATGGCTAATTTGGAAGTGGATGAGTATATAAGGAGAACAAAGTGCCAAGGAGCACATAAAAGACAAGGCCCAAGAGCTAAATTCCAAAGTCCAAGCAAATTTTGATCATTTACTTGTCTTTTGTGAGCTTCAATTTTGTGATAGTGAGAGAAGCACATAAAGAGTGACTAAGTGAGATAATGTGATCTATCATTAAGTATTAATACTAAATATTGTAATCTCTAGTTGACCATATAGTTAAATCTAGCCAGCAGACTGTTAGCTTGGGAGAGTAGACATACGCTTGATCTAAGTCGAACCACTATAAGTTTTGTGTGTAATTTCTCTTATCCATAAACTCTCATTGTTTATTGCTATAATTAATTGCACACTCGTAAGGTGCTTCTAAAGTCTATTCTACTGATAACTTATTTTGAACCTTGCTCTAGAATCCGACCTTTGTTTAGACTTTAATCTTGACTCTTTGTATTCCGCTTTAAATTGTCAAGATTTATAGAATCACCTATTCACCCACTTCTAGGTGATACTTGCTAACTACATTAGGCGGGAAGCTAGGGAGCACCATTTGTCACCTCGATCAGGGAGTTACATTAGAGATGTTCCTTCCTTCAAATATTTAGACATCACCTTAATCATCTTGGCCCAACCAAACTTGGCAGGAACTTGGGGGCATCATCTGGTACTTCAATTAGGGAGTCACATTCAAGATATTGACTCGCAGTCGAGATTTCCTTTTTTAGGATATCCACTTGGACACTGAAACACATGAGGAGAGCCACCCATTAATCATTGGCTCAAATACTAATTAGTTTTGTCTTACGTAGCAGAGGCTGATACCTTCATAAGTGAGATTTCCAAGAAAGAGCTAGAGTATGAGTCCTTCATTATATTTAATTTGACCCACCTTCATTTAAAAGTATAAGTCGATGAGTTATGAGTGAAATATGATTGTTAATTGTTCATATTACATCTTCATGCTTGGTATCTTTCACCAAATTGAACAATAGAGGTTGTTATTGGGACCGCGTTACCTGTGAGAGTCCTAACTGATAGAGTCATCAACTAACGCGACGTGGTAGCGTGAGCCTTTAGGGGAACAATGCATAGCGGCTCGCTCCTCGAATCTAAATGCACCAACGCTGACTTTCCTCTTGTTTTTTTTTTTTTTTTTTTTTTTAAAATTCTTTTGAAAAATTAAAACTTTTTGGCTTGCCCATAACAAATCCTCACATAAACCAATATCTATAGAATTCAGATTAGGCAGTTATCCTTTTGATGGTAACACTTTTATCGATGGAAGGACCCTTTCACTCATGTATCCGAAAAGGTTGGCCATTCATTCGTACCAAATTTTCTCTCTATTTCCATCGTGGGGTGCCATTTCAGCTTTTAGAATCGACTTTAGAGTTGAGCGGTTGTTGTTTGTGATTTCTCCGGGGCTATTTGCTTTTAGTCGCCGACTTGAATTCCAACACTTTTGATGCTAACACTTTTATCCCTTTCACATTTGTCTGGGGTTCCTTCTATATAAATTTGTTCTTGGTGCTTTTAGGGCATAGCCACTTTGTCTTCCTTCTATATAAACATAGGGGGGGGGTGTTGCCCGTGCATCCTTTGCCAACTCACCATGGAGTTGGTGTATTAGGCTTCAGCTTTAATAGTATTTTCCTTTATTAGATTCCAAAACTCCATCACTCAACTCTTTTGCCTTTGTTATGCTCCTGGTGTTGTTCTTTTTTCAAACCAAGGACCACCATAAAAAGCCTCCTATCTTTCAACGATCGAAATGAAGCTAACATTATTATAGCGTCGGCAAACCAGGTTTTAGTTTAGTCCTCACAATCAGGAAATCGCTGAAGCATCCATGCTGTTTCAATCTCCTGGAACATTGAATCTCGTTTGTTCATGACCAGTTGACGATAGACTCCATCATTAACAGAAATCATTTCTAGATCAGTAGCAACAGTTCTTGCCCGATTGAGCATGGTTAAAGTTCAATTTACCTTATCAAAGATCTTGTCCCACACATACTAACTGCACCGAGAAATTTTCCAACTGAAACTCTTAGTATAATCTAGATAAGTATGTAGAAGTTCATAAATGTTGTTCCATGGACAGAAGTGCGATAACAAAGATTTTCAGCACACAATGCGAGTGATGCAACCAACGGGCATAATGACTCGGATAAACATGATTTGGGGAATTAGAAGTTCCACTAATAAACATATAAGGGGAATAATAACTGGAATGTGGAAGCTAAATTTTACAGCAAAAGTGAGAGAGACGACTTTATGCAATCTCTGATGAAGATGGAGAAGGTGGGAAGGAACAACCCTCTGTGTACATTTGCCTGTAGCCAAGTACTCCAGAGCTACACACCCTGTATGTGCACGCACGGCGGTGTTGACATAAGTATCATCGTAGCGTTGCGGGGATATGTCCAAAGAAGACCTATGTCTAAAAATTCTGCAGTCAAGGGACCATTCGACGTTTCCTGCCACAATATCCCTCTCATGCATGATTTTGGCCAAGCCAAAGTCTCCTAAAACTGGCTCAAATTCCTCATTCAACAATATGTTTGGAGAAATCTTCCTTATTTGTTTTGAAGTTGACAAAATATTTCCATCAGTCTAGTCTGAAGACTCATAGACTCTATCGTCAAAGTCTGAAGACCTCCAGACTCAAGATTCAAAGTCTACCCTCACTGATAATTTCCAAACCGACAAAGAGAAGACTTATTCAGATGCAAGTAATATCTTTAAGGATTTGGTTCGTACGGTTGAAGAAGATCTCACAACGGGAAATAGCACCTCGTGATCAATTATTCTTATTGAAATCAATTTGGATAATTAGATCTATTGATTGGCGAAGTATACTGGAAGATTCTACTTATGGAAACCTATATCCTGATTGTATGGGCGAGCATGATTAGTGAGTTATCATCACATTCCTTATATAACTCGAGATCTTCCGAAATTGATTCTGTCCAATGGGTAGATTGGAAGAACTCCTTTGGAAGGTGCCAACGGATATGAAGGCATGGAGGAGTATTTAAGGAAGATGCTCAAGTTATTCGAGTGTGTGCGAGATAGAAGAATTCTAAAGTCTAAAGCTCCTAGTTCTTTGCTATTTCATTCATTCATTGAGCTTATACTATATTCAAAAGAGAGATAAATACTTGTGAGACCTTGAAGAAGTGTAGTAGAGTCTCTACACTGTGGAATCAAGGACGTGAGACTGTAAAATCTCTTTTGGTTCTTAGTGAAATCTAGCCGGTGGGCTGTCAGTGCGGGAGAGTGGACGTAGGCTTGGTCTAAGCCGAATCACTATAAACCTTGTGTCTCAATTCTCTTTCCCTAAACTCTTTATCTTAAGTCGTGATCTTATATTACTGTTTATAGTCTTTTATATCTTCAGTCTATTATTCTTAAAAGTCGAATTAAGTTGTTAAGTTTTGTAAAAACCTCTTTATCACCTATTCACCCCCCTCTAGGTGTTATTACTAGCCCTTTCAAACACAAATCTCCTTTCTACGCTTGTCGCCTAATCATGAAGCTCAAACCACCTTTTGCATCACAAGGGGGATCAAAATATATGACATTTGGAAACTTGATTGATCCCCAGGGACTCAAGATCGAGTCCTTGGCTCACTCAACGACACTAACAGAGGATTATAGTAAAATTTGGAGTTAGATTCGGCTCGCCGATGGAGGAGATTCTTTCAGGTCGAAGGTTTGCATATTAGAAGATGACATGGCTCAGGTTGGTCTAGGAACTTTGGGGACTTAGAGAATGGTGTTTCGCTTTGTTTTCTGATATCTTACAAGTTCCAATGTATACAAGAATATATTCACACTATTTTTGGCCATTACAATAGACTAACATCCCTGAGAAATTTCCCCGCAGCTTCCTGTGAGCTTCCTAGCTTCGAAGAAAGTAAAACTAATTGGTACATCCATATCTTCTTCTCAAAACAGTTGGTTGAAAAACGCGTAAAAGCAGGCTGATGACCAAAAGGACAACTTGGGAAATTGTTTAAAAAGTCCTAAACCTATTGTATAGTGACTAATTCAATTCTAAACCTTTCAATTTCACCCATTTAGTCATAAACTTTTTGACAACTTACCAATTTAGTTCCAAATCTTTTGATTGTGCCAATTTAGTCATAAACATTTAAATTAATTGCCAAACTAGTCATAAATTTTTTAACGAATTGCCAATTTAGTCATTCTGGTTAATTTTGGTTGAACATCGCTAACGTGGTGGATTAGTTAACGCCGATCATCCTATGCGGCATAGTTGGCATTAGATGGCTAGTGTTGACGTAAACGATTTTTTTTAATTGTTTTATTGAATTTTTAGTTTTCTTTTATTTTTTGTTTTTTTTCCTCTTTTTACATATGGCCAGTAACATTGTCAAACCCTGGGCGAGGGCCGACAAGCCCTTTCCAACGATAGATGAAGGCTTGCGAGCCCTTGTCAAATCTACCGATGTAAGGGCGTTGGGACCCTTGCCCTAACCATCATTGGCCACAACGAGGGTGAGTGAGGGCTGCTATGCGCTCATTAGGGTTTGCAAGGGCTCACAACGCCTTCACCTTGCCATAGTGAGGGTGGGTGGGGGCCACAATTCCCTCGCTGTGGCCCATGAGGGCTCGTGATGCCCTCGCTAGATCTAGCAAGGGCTGCAACCCTTGCCCACGGCAGGCAAGGAATTGGCGACCCTCGCCCAGGGGTTGGTGACCCTATTGGCCCTTGCTTAATGGTTGCCAGAGGTTGCTAGCTCTCGACCATTATTTGGTAGTCCCACTGGCCATGTGTTAAAAGAGGGAAACAAAAGAAAATAAAGAAAATAAAATAAAAAATCAATTATAAAAATCAGAATTTTTATCAAATTAAAAAATTGTCCACGTCAGTATTGGTTGAGCCACATAGGCTAGCCTACACTGATTGAGTCGTCATGTCAACGATGTCTAGCCAAAATTACCCGAAAGGACTAAATTGGCAATTCATTAAAATGTTTAGGACTAGTTTTGAAAATCGTTTAAAGGTTGATGACTAAATTGACACAATTGAAATGTTAGTACTAAATTAGCAAGTTGTGAAAAAATTTACGATTGAATTGAAAAAATTAGAATGTTTAAAATTGAATTGATTGCCATACAATATGTGTTGGATTTTTTACACAATTTTCCCAAGACAGCTTCTTGGGATTTTCCTGATGAATGGTTGAAGCATGGTGATTTTCCTAATGGCCGAAGCATGGTAATTTTTGACACTAAAAATGCGACTTTTGGTGGAAATCAACTAGTGATAGACTTATTAGATAGTAGTTGAGTTTGGTGAACAATAGAGTCAATGATGAAAACACCAATTGATAACTTGAAGCATCGACAATCAAAGTTATCGACAACAAACGAGTTATTTGGGGGTGAAGTTATTGACATCGACGTGTAATTGCCAAATAGTGATATTTTTGATTATGTGAGCTTTGAAGGCATAGATATTGACATTGACGTGTAACTATCAAGTAGCAATAATTTCATATTTGTGAGCTCTTTTGACAACTTGAAGCACTTCCACAATTCGCTAAGGAAATAATCGACAACCAAAGGTGACGTTATCGATATCAACGTGGAATTGCCAAGTGGTGAGTTTTTTATATATAAGCTCTTTTAGATAAGTGTTGCTTGATAAAAATAAAAAATAAAATAAAAAACTTATCATCTTTCGATTATCTTTCCATTCTCTTAATTTAGTCATAGTTTCAAATATCGTCATTAAAATCTGGCGTGTATCTTAGTTGCCATCTCACTTTGTTATCAATTAAATTATGGCAAAGCTTTTTTATGTCATCAAATTTCATTGTTAATTAAATTCCATTCAAGCATATATGTTCCTTGTGTTTCATTAATACAACATTCATTCGGTGAAAGGTATTTGATCATCGATTAAATTTTGGCAAAACAGTAATGCTGATAGTTTGGAATGGTTACTTGGAATTGAAAGATCGAGCAGTTTTATACTAAAGTTTAAAGATTGATTTACAGAGTTATGTGACTCACCTATAAGTGGAGCATGAGCAGACACCCAATAGAAGTCTAACGTCACTTTAAAAATCAACTCTACCAAACAGTTTTTTCTCTAGCATTATACTCGAGGAAGAATTTGTGAAGATAGGGATACCTCGAGGCAAACGGAATGCCTCTCTCTATCCACCTTCAACTCCATCTTCTCTTCGATATACTTCGCAACATGATTCTTGTAAGCAGAATCTCGTCCAAGCACCTAACCGCATACACCTTCACGGGCTTATAAAACACATTCGATGTCGAATCTGAAACATTCTCGTTAGACTCAAACTTAAGATTCTCTTTATTTATTCGGAGCCTTCTTGACTCTTGAGGAAACTGTTCCCAAATAACCCCCGCCAAATTCAATGCTCACAGTTTCGCACTCGAACAGCCTCCTTATCAAACCAATGATAGTCTATTTTCTTTTCAATGACCTTACACAATTTGCTCACCTGTACACAATCAGACTTCTGTCTATCAAGTTTCATAGTGAACCACCAACTGGGATTCTGCACGGAGGTTTTCAAGTATTGAACAGTGTTGTAGCGTCCCACACCGACCATGCTCCATAAGTGAAAGTCGCAAACCTCTCAGCATATATGACGTCCAGAAACATCCTAAAGGCCTGGATCAAGACCTTCAGTTTCAAGCTGGGCAGGAGCAGGGACTCACCTTTCTTTCTCGAGGGCACCATCGCGACGTGGTGTGCGTGACATCAAACTGGTCCTTGCGATCTCATGGCCATTTCGGAGAGTGAGAAGTGTGCCTCGACATTGATTCGAGCAGAGAAGAAGGCGGAGGCAGAGGAGCTGCCTCAGGAGGGCTTGGGGCAGTGAGGTTCTGGCGGGTGGCGAGGAGGATGGAGGGTAAATTGATGACGTGGGGAAGAGGCTGGAGAACCTCCCATTCTTGGTGTAGCGGCTGAGAACGAGGGTTCTGAGCTTGAGGCAGCGTGAAGGGCTCCGTGGGGTCTGGGGACCGAGAGGAAGCGGAGATGAGTCTGTTGGAGGAGGTGAACCTTCGAAACCTCAAATGCATTTGAATAGTGAAATGGGAGAGGAAGGAGACGGAAGAAAACATCCACTTTAGGAGACGTATGGAGTTCACTTGGAGGGGCGAGTTGCTAATGAAGTTATGAGTAAATTAGGAAGTTAAAAATTTTAATTTCTGATTTTTTCTTCAAATCTATTTCTGGAATAGAAATCTGTTCCAAAAATAGAAAAATCAAATTGCGTTACCAAATGGATTTCTATTCCAAACTTGTTCCGGGGAATAGAGAAATAGAGAAATAGAGAAGTAGAAATTTTAGCATGCGCGCCGCGCCCTTAACTTCTCTATTTTTTTTTTTTTAAAATGTGCATCGAAACGTTATAATGTTTTATAACTAAATTGAATTTGTTTTGAAATACTTCATGTTTATTCAAAACTAGACCCTATTGGGCCATCAAATTAAAAAGAAAAAAAAAAAAGAATTATTCGTCTTGTCAAAAAATATTAATGTTTATTGATCAAGAATTCGTGATTTTTCAAGTGTAAATTGTATATATCATAAGAAATAGTATTGCCACGTTGGAGGTTGTAGTCCTTATTCGATTACTACTATGAACGAAATCCTTCTTTGATATATATACATTGAACACGATCATTTTTTTAAAGACTAACAATAGCCCCCTTTCGCGATCTAATTTTTCAAATAACCCTACGTTTTAAGTTCAATTCCAATTCTGTCCTGAATTTTTTTAGTCTGAAAAAGATTTACAACTTAACCCTAATCCAAAATCTTCCCATGCGTCCAAAAATTGCCATTGATTTTTTCAAGAGTGTAAATATTAATAATGGATCTTAAGTCTTCCTCCAAAAGAAGGCATATTGGATGCATAAAACTGGATCGAGCATATACTTCTCTTTTCTCTATTGGAAAATGTAAAGTAAATTTTGAATATAGCTTGAGCTAATTGTTGTGAATGGTTTGTGAAACGTTAGACGAAAAACATTTTGAAAAACTTTTTATGAAAGACATTTCAAAAAGTTATACATATCGATTTGTGAATTTGGTTTGTGAAGAATTCTAAAATGATGTGAGAAATGTCTTGTAAAAGGTGTTCAGTTTTATGAACAAAGTTTAGAAAGATTATGTGCTTTGTTTTGTGAAATCAATTGCAGTGAGTAGTGAGAGCGATATCGACAAGGACTTTTTGAAGTTGGACTTTTGGGTATCCTTTGAGGCAGCATCTTTAGGGTGGAAGGACACCTGTGTCATCCCATTTTCTATCTACTAACAGGGTGTAACACTAATTGCATCTGAAAGATGGTTTTCAATTTTTACTCTATTGATCTCACCGACGAAGTCGATGTTTTAACTCTGTTTGCACCGTCTGCTCCTCTGTCGTCCACCACCTGCCTTCCCCTTGGCAAGAGCTTTACCCGAGCTAAGGCTGTCGCGGGCAGAGCCACTAAAGGCATTTCTCTTAGGTTCACTGCCCCTGCCAATGAGGTTTCTTGTTGGAGGCTGGAGCAATCCTCCAACTACTTGAATCTCCAATTACTTCGCCCCAGGAACAGCTTCGGAAATTTACTTACCATGAACTGAAAGTTGCGACTGGCAATTTCAGCGAAGAAAATGTTTTGGGAGAAGGTGGGTTTGGTAAGGTCTACAGAGGAATTTTGCTCGATGGATCCATGGTGGCAATGAAAAGATATGCCCAACAATCCGTCCATGCTGAAGTGCAGGTTCATGCTCAAGTGCAGGTTGGGAATATGGCCAGGCACCGGAATCTGATCCAAATACTTGGCTTTTGCGATTCAAGGGAACCACAAAGGCCTGTCGAGAAAAGAAAGGCAAGAACAGTACCGGTAGAGTACCTGCTGGTGTATCCATTGGCGGTCCATGGAAGTGTGGCTTTCCAGTTGAAAAAGCGCACTGCATTGCAGCCCCGTCTCTATTGGCCTACCAGGATGCACATTGCCTTGGGAGTAGCGAGAGGGTTCTCGTATCTTCACGAGGGTTGCAGTCTCCAGATAATTCACCGCGACATAAAGCCTTCAAACATTTTGTTGGACGAGAACTTCGAACCTCTCATTGGGGACTTTGGCTTGGCAAATTTTATGAATCACAAAGATTGGAACCTGCAGATCCAGAAGTTGAAAAGCGCCGGGGCACCACACCAGATGGCTCAACCTAAAGCAGTGAACAGCCATCAGAGACCCTTGTTGGCTCTGGAAACACAGATTTATACCCAACAATTATTGGGTATTTATGGATGTATGCCTCCGGAGTACATCCTGCTAGGAAAAGTCTCAGCTAAGAATGATGTCTACGCGTTTGGGATAGTGCTCCTCGAGCTCGTCTCTGGCTTGTCGGCTCTCAATTTTTCGGGGCTTGATGCCACAATACCAATCAATGATATTAAGTGGATCAAAGACATCCTGGAACGTAACGAGTTAGGAAGTCTGATCGATCCGAACTTGAGGGGAGACTACGATAAGAACGAGGCTAAGAAATTAATCAAACTGGCTCACTTGTGCATCCAATCTTCACCAACCAAACGACCCACAATGTCGGAGGCAGTCTAAATTCTCAAAGGAAGCGACTTAGATGAAAGATGGGAGATAGAAGTGGAGGAGATAGAAAAGGAGGAGAAAGACATTGATTTCTGGCTACCCAGTTCTTCATATAACGGCACCCTGACTGATTCTGAATTTACTCTTGATTCAATGATGCTATCAGGATCGATATGATGTCATTGTCCTACAAGCGAGCAGCCTTAGCATCATATATTAATGATGGTCATGCACGGGTCGAGAAACTTGCGCTTCAATTTCTCTTGATATTTTTCCGATGTATTGTTGTCATCAATGTAATTAATTGAGAATTCAAAACATCATCAGCCCTTTCGATAACGGTGAATCACTTGGCATAATTTCTTAAAGAAAAAGATTGGGGTGAAAATTTCCAACTTGACACAAAAATTACTATACAATCACTAAATAAAATTTGAATTTAACATGACAAACATAGTTTAACTAAAAATCAAACGACTTATCAAAAGTTGGACATTGTCCATAGGACAATCGAATTATGATCATATACATACGTTTTTACTTTTTTTTAGCCATGGCACGAAAATCACAACCTATCAATGTAAATCCGAACCACCTAAGTCCTGGGCCCACCACTGAATATCTATATCATTAATTTGGGATGGTTGACCATCCCATTGACTTGTCGAGAGAGGGAGAGTAAACTCTCACTCTTCACATTACATGAACTTAATCTCAGCAATCTCTTCCCCGTTCTTTCTTTTCCCACTCTTTTCAAAGAAGCTACGGGGACAAACCAAAAAAAAAAGCTTCGGGAAAGCATCCCTGGTCAAACATACTCCTTTCGACTTTGGCACTATTGCATATAGCCCTTACAAATTATCCTTAAAACTTTGATTCTTGTTGCTAGCTTGTTTTCATGCCTGTAAACATTAAGTGTTACCTAAAAATGAGAAAATTATCCAAAAAGTCATAAACTTATTACACTTTTATCAATTCAATCATAAACCTTTTAATTTTGCCAAATGAATACTAAATATTTTCATTTCTAGCCAATTGAGTCCATCGGCTAATTTTGGCCAGAAATCAACGATATGGAAGTCGGCGGTGCCACGTAGGATTTCCGGCGTTAATGTGGACAAATTTTAATAATATTTAATTTTTTGAATTTTTTATGATTTTTTTCTTTCTTTTCTTTTTTTTCTTCTTCTTCTTCTTTTTGTGTGGCCGGTCACCAGTCATGTTGGGTCGGCTGGCCTCACTCGCCATAAGCAAGGCGTGGCTGGGCTAGCCTGGGCGAGGGCCGGCCTCGCTAGATTTGGCAAGGGAGCCCTCACCGAGACCCGCCTGCCTAGGCAAGAGTCGACCTCAACTAGGGCAAATCGAGCGAGGCCGACCCTCGCCTAGGCTAGGGCGACCTCGCCCTACATTGCCTTTGCTCGGCCGATGCCCGATGAGGCTGCCTTGGCTTGGGTGAGGGCTGGCCTCACCAGATCTTGCCAGGGCAAGGCCGACCTTCGCCAGGTCTCGCTTGGGTGAGGGCGTGCCTCCCCCTAGGCTTGCCCTCGCTCGATCGCGCCGCCCCTGTATCAGGCGAGGCCATTCAGCCCGGCATGGCTAATGGTCGGCCTCCGGTGGCTGGCCACCAACAAAAGGAAGAAGAAGAAGCAAAAAGGAAAAGAAAGTAAAAAAGAGAAAGAGAAAAAAATCAGAAAAAATTCAAAAAAAATCAAAAAATATTAAAATATTATTAAAAATTATCTACGTTAGTGCCAATGATCGTACATGACACCGCCAATATTCTTGTCAGCAATTTCTTGCCAAAATTAGTCGGATTGACTCAATTGGTAAGAAATGAAACGGTTTAGAACTCAAATGGTAAAATTGAAATGTTTTGGATTGAATTGGCAAAAGTACAATATGTTTATGACTTTTTGGATAATTTTTCCCTTGAAAATGGACACATTTTTTCTTCACTAAAATAACATTTATCAAATTTTCTTAACTCCATTATCTATACAACCTCTCTATATTTCTTGACTTCATTGACTACGTGTAGTAGACGTTAGTTTGGTCAAAACTTGAATTAGTCCATATACTGGTAGCAATTGCAACAAAAAGTTCGTGAAATAGTCCGGAACCATTTTCACAATCTTTTTCCTGATTTCCATAGGGAGGTGAAAGCAGAATCTCGAGAAACTTTCACATACCAAACCCATATCATACCGTAAAGAAATGGTTTTCAACTTCCGTACCTCCAACTTCTCCACTTCAGGACGATCTGAAGAGCTGACAGTCGTCCAATCCGATCTCATCGGGGAGCACCTATCTTTAAGGTCCTCTCTGCTTTGCCTTAATGGCCGTTGCTGTTCGGAGGAGGATTGGTTTCTAATCTGTCCCTTCGTTAAAGATAGCAATGTTGATGACACCAATCTGTTAGAACTTGGAGACTCGCTGTCGTGGAAATGAGTTACGGTGTGAGTTGCCAGGGGGCTCCCTCACTTGCAAGGCAAACTGATGTTTCACATTCAAAGCACACTGCTGATACATGCTGGCAAAGAATTTGTGGCGATCCCGGGAGTTTTTGGCTCGTTCAAGGGCCGGTGTATGGAGTCATGCTCCTCCGGCTCATCACTGGGGAAGAGCCGTCCTCTCTGTTGGAGTTGGATACGCTTGATGGGATGAATCCAAAATGCTGTGCGACGATGATCACCCTCAGGTCGCCACAGAATTACATTAAGGAAGAGGCAGAGCAACTTGCCCATTAGGCATTTCGCTGTGCATTTGGAAACCCGGACCGTGTTGTCAGCATGTTGGAGGTGGTGAAACATTTGAGCGGGTGGTATGCTCTGCAGATCTGCTCACGAGCTCCACGGCCCCAAGTGACGATCAGAAGTCCAAGAGTGATCCCAGCTCAACCCCCTATTACCCTTGGTTCCTGCGCCGTCCCCTTGGCGGAGACTGATATATGATTGTGCTCCATATATTAATCTGTCAGTGTCCTTTACATGGTCACTAGGATTTCTTACAACACTCGGGATCTGTTTCTGCAAAAGAGCTGCCTGTCATTCATCGCCATTCCGAAAGCTTCTTGTTATTGTACTGATCGTTATGATCACTAGTCGCCCTATAAAAATTGGTCGTTGAAATATATATGCTTTTATGGTTGATAATGAGTGGATATGGATTTCATCGGTAGCACTTACCCCACTAAGTGGATTAGCATGAGAACTCAGAACCCACGGTTTGCTGGAAAAAAGAATCCCGCAGTAAGCTTTGCTTAGTAGCCGATGATAATAATTTTTAGAAGAAAGAAAAGGAAAACACACTCCAAAATCGATCCTGTGAAAAAAATTTTGCGTTATTCCTGTCACAAAGCTGATTAGAAAACCCGCATCAAATAGTAAGAGAGAAAGAAGAAGAGAGAAGGAATAGAGAAGATGAGAAGAAGGAGAATGTAAAAGAAAGAAACAAAGTGTGGGCTATAGATTTCTGTAGTAACAGAAACTCTACACCCATTGTATTTATATTGAATATAAATTGTATATGACCATAATACCCTTATGTAAGTAAAATAGGAAATAAAACTCTAAAAATAAAAAAAAACTCAATTAAAGTAACTTAACACTCCCCTCAAGCTGGAGCATATAGGTCACCCATGCCCAGCTTGGATAAACCAGCAACAAAAGCATGACAAAATAATGCTTTGGTAAACATATCAAAGCAAATTGATCTCTAGAGGCAACGTAAGGAGTAGCAACCAACTTCGCTTCACAAAGCATCACGAACAAAGTGACAAAGTCAACTTCTATATGCTTAGTTCGCTCTTGAAAAACAGGATTCCCAGCAATATAAATAGCTACTTGATTATCACATCATATCATTAGGTTGATTAATAGAAAATCCGAGCTCTTGGAGAAGAGATTTCAACCACAACAATTCGGCCACAGTATGTGCCATAGCATGATATTCAGCCTCTGCACTAGACCTGGCAATGGTAGTCTGTTTCTTATTTCTCTAAGTAACCAAATTACCACCAATAAAGGTGCAATACCCAGTTGTAGACCGTCGATCATATGTTGACCCAGCTCAATCAGCATCAAAATAGCCAACCAGAGTGGAAGAACCATTAGATTTATAAATTAGTCCCTTACCAGGAGAGCTTTTAAAATATCGAAGAATGTGACATACAGCATCCCAATGAGCCTTTTTAGGTGACTCCATAAACTGACTCACCACACCAACAACAAAAGAAATATCGGGACGTGTAACAAGTAAGATAAATTAGTTTCCCAACTAGACGTCGATATTGATGTTTGTCTTCAATTTCATTTCCATCATCAACTCCAAACTTTTGATTTGGATCCATAGGAGTATCAATTGGCTTGGCAACTAGTGCACCCATCTTAGACAAAAGATCAAGAACATACTTTCGCTGAGACAAATTAATACCTTTTTTACTTCGTAAAACTTCAATACCCAGAAAATACCTAAGAGTTGTCAAGTCTTTAATATGAAATTGCTGCTGAAGAAAGGACTTAACCTCATAAATGCCGGTCACATCACTACCATAAACAATTATATCATCCACATATACCACAAGAATGACCACCCCCGATTCCTTGCGAACAAAAATAGAATGATCAGAATAACATTGGTGAAAACCACATCTAAAAATCACTGAACTAAATTTTTCAAACCATGCTCTTGGAGACTGTTTCAACCCATAAATGGCCTTATGTAGCCGACATACTTTACTATGATTCTCCCCCTGAGCAACATACCTAGGAGGTTGCTCCATATATACTTCTTTAGAAAAATCACCATAAAGAAAAGCATTCTTGACATCCAATTGATATAATGGCCAATCGAAATTCACAGCAAGAGAAATAATAACACGAACAGAATTGAGACGTGCCACAGGGGAAAAAGTCTCAAAATAATCCACTCCATAAGTTTGAGTAAAACCTTTAGTAATGAGCCGAGCTTTAAGACACTTGATTGAGCCATCCGGATTGTACTTGATAGTGTACACCCAACGACACTTCACCACATCTTTCCCAAGGGGAAGATCAACCAATGACCATGTTTGGCGAGACACTAGAGCTTCTATTTCCACATCCATAGCTTTCTTCCACTCAAGGTGAGACAAAGCCTCAGTGGTTGAAGTAGGAGTTGTGTGAGTTTGTAATGATAGAGCAAAGTCATGTAATGGATAAGGAAGATGTGAGAGAGACACATAACGCTCAATAGGGTAAGCCAAAGAGGATTTTTGTGTGCAAGACCGAGTACCTTTGCGAAGGGCAATCGGAAGATTATTCGGACCAGGAGACAATGAGGAAGATTGATTGGAGGGCATGGAAGAGCTGGAGACTGGTGGTGTCGTAGACTGCTTTCGCCACTGATACACCTGCAAGGGAGGAGATACTAGAGAAGGACCAATAGAATCTAGGGGGATTTGTTGTGGGATAGGAGGATCAACTACAATGTCGGTTGAAAACTCTTTACCCTCATTAGAATAGTATGGTGTGCCCTCGAAAAAGTAACATCAACATTAATATATTGGGTATAAGTTGTAGGATCATAACACCGATATCCCTTATGTGTATGTGAATAGCCGAGAAAAATACATTTAGTATCTCGGGGAGATAGTTTATTAGAGCCGGAATGTAGGTTATGAACAAAACAAACACACCCAAAGACTCGCGGGGTAAGAGAGAAAAATGGCTTGTCAAGAAATACAACACTAATTGGTGACTGATGATTGAGGACAGTGGAAGGCATACGATTTATGAGGTAACATGCGGTAAGGACAACATCACTCCAAAATGATTTTGGCACATTCATATGGAATAAGAGTGAATGAACAACTTTTAGAAGGTGACGGTACTTTCTCTCGGCCACACCATTCTGCTGAGGGGTATAAGTACAACTTGTTTGATGTATAATGCCAAGATTAGAACAAAACAAGGAAATTGATTTCTGTGTATATTCTAGAGCATTATCTGTTCGCAAAATTTTAAGGGATGTATTGAATTGATTAGTAACCTCACGATGAAATAATTGGAAAACATGTAAAAATTCATAAGGGTCATGAAGCATATAGAGCCACGTTAAATGAGAATAATCATCTACAAAAGTAACAAAGTACTTAAAACCATTTCTACTAGCAATATGGGAAGGTCCCCAGATGTCCGAATGAACAAGTTCAAGTAAAGTAGATGCACGAGAATCATTACGACTAAGAAAAGAACTACAATGATGTTTCCCAAGTTCACAAGCCTCACACTCAAGAGTAGAAATTGATTTACACTCGGGAATTATTTGTTGTAACTTAAATAGAGATAAATGCCCTAAACGAGAATGCCATAATAGGGGGGTAATAGAACTAGAAGCTAGGCCATTGGCGTCAGCGGTGGAGACACCATTTAGATAGTAGAGTCCATCACGTTCATGCCCTCCACCAATCATCTTCTTTGTCTGAAGGTCCTAAAAACGCAATGAGATGGGTAAAATGTAACTGAACAACTAAGAGCTTTAGTTAACTGACTAACTGATAACAAATTTAAAGGAAGTTGGGGAACATGTAAAACAGAGGACAAAGTAAGGAAGATGTAAGTGAAACAGTCCCGATCTAACCACTTGAGTCGAGGAACCATTAGCTAAAATAACTTCTGATGAAGGACTAGAGTTATGGTGGGAAGAAAATAGTTCTTGCTTACCTGTCATATGACTAGAAGCTCCCGAGTCAATGACCCAAGAGGTGTTAGGAGACAAAGTAGAGAAAGAGGCCATGTTACCTGTACGTGCAAGAGTGGCAATGGATGAGAAATTGGAAGCCTCTAGTTGTTGGACACGCTTGATGAGTTGTGCAACCATATCATCTCGAGTCGTAGACTCAGAAGAACTACCCCCAGGTGGGATAGATGGGTTCATGTTGCTGTAAGACACATTTCGAGCACTCCTTTTAGACACAGTAGTATTTGCAGTAACTAATTGTTGACCCACTCAAGCTTGCCATTCTTGGCCCAACAAGTATCAACAATATGACTAGAGTTGCCGCACAGTATATACACTGACGGCTATTTCGATCAGAACTAACTTTGTCCACTACATCCATCACCACGACTACGACCTCCCCCGAAACCACGACCTCTATTGGAAAATCCACCACGACCACGACCACCACTACTAGCCACAAATGCTGAATTATCTTTAGATGACGTAGAAGACGGAGGGACAATGCGTTGAATTCGACAAAATGCTTCATTCATAGAAGGAACTCTCTCTCGCCAGCAAGAAGCTGACTCTTCACAGGCTGTAAGTCAACATTCAAGCCATATAAAAACTTGGCCACTTGAAATTCAGCTTGTTGTGTCTTAAGTCTCTCAAGATCAGTAGTGATGGGCTGATAAAGATTGAGTTCTTCCCACATACCTTTCAAAGCACTATAATACTCTCCAAGAGACTTGTCTCCTTGTTTAAAATTAAAGACCTTCTCATATAGTTCATAAACTCTAGACATATTTTTGTCTTGTGAGTAACTCTCCATAAGATCATCCCATACTCCCTTAGCAGTTGTGTGGAACATGACATTAGCAGCGATGGATGGTTCCATGCTATTCCATAACCACACCAGAAGTGTATCATTCTCTCTCATCTAATCACTATAGTCTCTAGAATATTTAGCAGGAGGGTCTGTGGTAAGATAATGAAGTTTTCCTTTGGCATTAATATAGACCTTCACAGCTTGGGCCCATAACAAGTAATTGGAGGATCCATTTAATTTAATAGTGGTAATTTGAACATTGACACTATATGTAGGAGCCTTAGTATCACTCATGACAATAATCTCAATATAAATATACCTACCACTAATCAAGAAGGTTGAAACTTTAGTGCAAGAAACAAAACAACAGCATTGATGTATAATCAGATGTAATTGGCTCCATCAATTAACCAAAGGGATGCTAAAAACTCATAAATATAGACTGTTATATTGAAGAAGATATCTGACCAGAAATCTTGATTCAAATAATTATATGCTTGATAGAAACTCAACATGACCAGTCAACCATAATCAACAAAAGTACTCTGATTCTTGAATCTGCTGATCAATAAGTGTTGTAATCCATGTTCATAAACCGAACCCGATGAATATGATATTTTCAGATCTCATATGTATCAAGACTCGAAGAGATAACAGATAAAAATTACAGCTTTAGGTGGCTGTGCACCAGAGAAGAAGTAGGATTACTAGGGGACTCTCAAACCAGCAATATGATCAAGTAATCAGGTAGTTAGATCTGCTCTGATACCATGTCACAAAGCTGATTAGAGAACCTGTAGCAAATAGTAAGAGAGAAAGAAGAAGAGAGAAGGAATAGAGAAGAGGAGAAGAAGGAGAATGTAAAAGAAAGAAACAAAGAGGGAGCTGTAGATTTTTGTAGTAACAGAAACCCTACACTCATTGTATTTATATTGAATATAAATTGTATATGACCATAATACTCTTATGTAAGTAAAATAGGAAATAAAACTCTGAAAATAAAAGAAACTCAATTAAAGTAACTTTACAATTCCAACCAGACAGAAATAACAGAGAAAGGAAAAATGAATTAAACAATTTCATGTCAATCCCTATAAGCACATGGCGCTTCAGTTCTTCCCTTGCTTGTGCACTATCTCTGGTCATGGCAAGGGCGAAAAAGATGACTTGAAGCTTCTCTGCTTTCCTGGTCAAAGCTTACATATGGGGAAACTTTCCGCTCTTTCCGGGTCATGTAACATTCCACTATTCGTACAAAAGTCAACCTTTTATGGGTGGGCTTTTTCTTGGATTCAATTCATTTCCCAAATGATTAAACAAAGGTCCGAATCTTGTCTCTCTGTATTTGACATTGTTCTTTATGCTTTCCGTGTACTGAATTGGCTTGTCAAGAAGAGAAGAAGCGGATCATAAGGGGATGGGCTTTAATTTTCGCACATTCAGTTTCTCCCATCACAGTCGAGAAGTTTGTTTGATTGTTGACGATTATAATCAACTGAAGCTTCTCTCTGGATGAGTTTCGAGTTGCAACCCTAAGCGAAAGATACGTGAATATGTTAGGGCAGAGGTTGATGTGGAAAGGTCTAGAGTTACTCTTATAGAGGATGTGTGACTGATTGTTCTGTAGCAAGATCATGGAATATTACTAAAGATTGAGGAGAGCAGTTTCAAACTGAAATAGAACCAGATAGGTTTCTGCAATACCATGAGAGAGTGGCTGTTACTCTACCCCTTTATGATCAATTGCAGCCAAGAATTCCACTTAAAAATTGGACCACCGGAATGCAAATAGCAATAGGAGTTGTGAGGGGAACCGTTACTGCAATGTCGTCCGAAAGTGTTGCTGAAGGGGAATTTTAGCCAACTTTGGGAGACATTGGCTAGGCCGGGATCATGCATGAGAAGGGCGTTGTGCTGGGGAACATTGAACGGTCCTCATTTTTCATATTACCTGCATATTTTATAATAGATTTGAGATTATTGAGTTTATGGTATTGCTTTATAAATATATATAGTTAGTGCTCGATTTACTTATAAAAGATATATACTATTAACTGAGTTGTGATTACTTGCTCTATTCTTTCTAAATCTTTTTTTTTTTTTTTTTTCAGTTTTTCAGCTAATGGCAAGTAGGATGAGAGTGATGTCGACAAGTAGCTATTTGGTAGTTGAATTATGGGTAGGAGTTTAGATCTTGGATATGTCTGAAATGATATTTGATTCGGTTTAGTTTTTAGTTCGATGAAGTATATATATATTTTTTGGTGGATTTTAGAATTCTAATTCTATAATCAATTTCTTGCTTTGTCAAATATTTAGATAAATATATAAATTTTGATAGCAGGTTTATGTTGGTTTACCGTTAAAGTTACATTCTTTAAACAGGAGTACGGCCATATCATTCCCCTATATTTGTAGGATCAGGGTGTGACAATGTCTACATCATATTATTCATTACTTGCAAGAGTTATACTTGCGTTGTAACTTACCAATAAGATTTTAGGTAGCTGCAAAATTAAAATGGTGACGTAGTGACTACATTAATTCCAGCAACATGTAGTATTGACCTTAGGAAAAATTGTTTAAAAAGTTTATGTCATAAACCTATAGTGTTGTTGCCAATTTAGTCATAAACTTTTTATTAATGCTAAGTTAGTTTTAAATCTTTTGACCTAATGTCAATTTAGTCATTCCGACTAATTTTGACATAATATTATTGACATGGACGCTTGCGATTTATGTGGCATGCCTACGCTGATATGAATAACTTTAATAATATTTTAATATTTTCTCGAATTTTTTGTAATTTTTTTCTTTTTATTTCCTTAACTTCCTTCTTCCTCGAGCCAATCGACAGGCGACCAGCTGGAGGAAGAAGGAAGGAAAGGAAAAATAAAAAATTCGAAAAAATTATTAAAATATTATCAAAAGTTGTCCACTTAAATGCTGGCTATGCCACATAAGTCAACTAGTGTCCACGTCAACGAAATCTAGCCAAAATTAGTTAGAAAGAATGAATTGACACTAGATTTAAAGATCTAGAATTAGATTGGTACAAATACAATAAATTTAGGACTTTCTTGATACTTTTTCTATTGTCTTTAGAAAATTTGTTGCACTGACTTGCACATGATAAAACACCTTCGATCTTCATATGTACTAACTTATTTAGAACTAAAACAAGGAATCAAGAGAAAAAAAGAAAGGTGAGCGATTAGTTCTGTCATTGGGTCGTCGGGATATGGTTTTTAATATCCAGACCTTCAGTTTCTGTGGTCTTAGAAAATCACGATTGTCAACAGTCCAATTCGAATTGGAGAAACAGTAGAGTGCTATAAGCTTTGGGAACAGCTAACAGATTTTTCAGTCTTGGATGATGTAGTTCTATCAGGGCCCGAGCCTAACAATATATCAAATCGAAACTACTTTTACTTAAAAGCTTAAATTAATGAGTTACGAATTAATTAAGATATTTTAGCTACTTCACATTACACAACATTCTTGATATGGCACTTCTTTCGACTAATACCCTCACAAGTGCACTTCAACCAATCTCCTCTCACGTGTGAGCTGCTTGCACAAGTGCACTTCAACCAATCTCCTCTCACGTGTGAGCTGCTTGCATTAGGCTTGCTCTCTCTTAACCAGGTATTCATCTGTACTAATATTGTCACACCCCAATCCACTAGAACAAGGGCATGACACGGCCGTCCTTTCACCAAAGGACGCAGCCTCAACATAACCAAAATTTAAACCGATATCAATATATATACATCCATATATATATATGTATATATATATATATGTATATGTATATATATATGACGAAAAATGTATTTGGTTATAATATCGGAGTATCTCTACAATCCACCAAAACAAAACATACACCTACTACAAAGACTAACTTATAAACTTATCAACTATGCACAAGTCATACCCAAAAATTTCCACCACAAAAGTCCTCCCTGAACGAACGCTCATGCCTAGTTGCGACTTGCTGAAGAACCTGAAAAACAAGTAGATGAGAGGAGTGAGCTACCACGGCTCAATGAGTAACGCATTTCTTCTAAGCGGATCGAGAAATCACTATTCATATTTTAAAACACAAACATAACTCACTTTATCATAATACCAAATCATAACTCAAATACCAAAAGTACCAATGGTCGAGTCCATCAGTCAATCTCGTAAAACATGCATCAATGGTCTATTCCATTGATTAATCTCATCAAATCACATCGATGGTCCATTCCATCGACCAAACTCAAATCACACGTTAATGGTTCACTCCATTGACCAATTCATGCTCAAATGTCTAACCATGGTCACACGTAACGCCCGTGACAAGACGACTAAGATTCCCCTCTTGGCAAGGTCTCCACCTATTATTAGCCGGTGGCTCGGCCCACAAGGATATCCTAGACTAAGTATGCGCATACCCACATCCCTCAGGGTCCATAGAGACATTGAGCATCAACCACCAATCACAATATCCAGTAATCCAACATCAGAAAGGAAGTCATGTCACAACTCAAAATTTGATAAATAAATATCAAAGCATTCTTCGATTCTTTCATAAAGAATTTCACAAACTATTTTCAAACAACCATTCCAATCGAAATCGAAATATAACTCCTTTCAAACAACAAAAATGACAGTAATAGCTCGATCCTGTTTTATGCAACAAGATATGCTTTTTATCAACTCATGGATTATATAAACCACCACGTTGATCAAAATATGAGTTTAAAATACAAAGAAGAAATAGTGTCACTCACCGGGAAAAGTCAAAAATCAATTACGACGCTCACTCGGACCACGCACTCGGATCCCTAACAATTAACGGAAAAACAATATCAAAAGGCCGAGTAAAAAGGGATATTCTTACAACAACTCGCCTATACTAGGCCTAAACGACACCGATGTGCCACGAAAGCTCACAATTTAGCGGAAACCCATTATTTTCAGCTAGGCGCGGTCCATGCGCCAACTTCGTCACGCCATAACTCCCTCCACAAATTTCTGTTTCAAGCCATCTTACAGTCTTTAGAAAGCTCTTTTACCGTACAACAACAACCCCAACTCAGCCACCCCAAAACAGTACCGAAAACAACAAAAAAACAAGCTCGAAAATACTGTTCGCTACAGTACCAGAATGCGCCCCCAACTTCAAAATTCCGTTCTGGACAAACTGCAAGCTTAAATCACGATCCGTAAGATGCTATAGCTTCACAACGTCCCAAAGTACCATTTCTATAAAAATATACAGCTCAACGACTCAAAAATCGGGCTTCGCCACACAAATATCCAAGAAATCCGAATTTCAAGCCCTAATTGTGGTAATTACTAGAAGTAGGTGATTAAAAGCTTTGATTCCTTACCGGCATTGCCAAACACACTTGAGTCGGCTTGATGAGGTGTCCGGACCACGAGCGTGCCGAAATTTTTCCCTTTTTCCCTTTTTCCTTTCTCTTCTTTCTCTCTTCTCCCCTGTTTCGCGTTGTCCCCTGTTTCTGCCGGTGATCTTCTCTCTCTCTCTCTTTTTAAAACCCAGCCGAAGCTTCCTCCACTTTCCTTCAGCTTCCTTTTTTGACTTTTCAACCCTTTCTTTTCCTTTTATTTTATTTTCTTTTCTTGTTTTAAAACCCATATATTACAAATATTATCTTGATCCGAGACTCTCCACTTTGGCTAGGCCAAGTTTGGCAATATGTTGGCGAGGACAGTATCTACCCTTCAATCCCCACCTCGATTGCCTTTACCCAACTAAGCTTGGGGGAGGCCGGGAACGCCATTTGCCACCTCCATTGATGAGTCAGATTCGAGATTCTCCTTCATTGACATATTCAAATGACCCCGCGATCGACTTGACCTAGCCAAGCTTGGTGAGAAGCTGGGGGACACCATCCGTCGCCTGGATTAGGAAGTCTCATTCGAGATTTTTCTTCCTTCAGATACATAGACTCCACATCAATCGCGTTGGGCTAGGCAAGCTTAAAAAGAAGCCAGGGAACACCATCCGCTGCTTTGATTAGGGAGTCGCGTTTGATAATTCCTTTTTTTCGTTTGGGATATTCACCGGATACCGATACCCAGAGGGAGTGGGCCACCAATGCAATGATATCACTTGTTGAGCTAACACAACAAAGATCGATATCTTCATAACGGAGATCCCCAAGAGAGAGTCAAAGTCAAAGGCCGTTAAAATATTTAGTTTGACCCACCTTCAATCAAAAGTTTAAGTCAATGAGTTATAAATTAACTATGATTATTAACTGTTTCACACCATACCTTCATCTCTGACCTAAACAAAGAAGGTTGCCTCATATCTTCCAAAGATGATTTGAAGCTAATATTGCTAAAGCGTCAGCAAGCTAGATTTCAGTTCAGTCCCCCCAATCTGGAAATTGCTCAGGCACCAGTACTGCTTCGTCTCCTCCAATATTTAAACTCCTTTATTCATGATCAAATCATGATAGACTCCATGGTTAAGAGAAATTATTTCTAGATCACTAGGAATAGTTTTTTGCCTAAGCGAGCACAGTTAGAGTTCATTTTGCCTCATCAAAGATCCTATCCCACACATATTAGCTCTGCTAAGGAATTTTCCATGTGAAATTCCAAGTATATTCCAGATAAATATGTAAAGCAAAGAATATATTCTCTGCGAGCAGAAGTGCGATAACAAAGATTTTGAGTACACAATGCGAATGGAGACAACAGGCATGATGACTCAGATAAACATGATCTGGAGAATTAGAAGTTCCAAGAACCTGATGAACGTATAAGGGGAATTAATTGAAATGTGGAAGCTATAATTTACAGCAAAAGCAAGAGAGATGACGTATGACGTTAGGCAATCTCTGTTGAAGATGGAGAAGCCAGGATGGAGTAGTAGGGAGTGCTACAGTTGGTCTCACACAGACAATCATAATCTGATTGAGAATCAGCTTCACTGGGACTCCTCTCATCATGACATGAGTTCTCAAGTGTGCTAATCACCTCGGACATTTTTGGTCGTTTTGCCGGGTTCATACAAACACAGAGTAATGCCAACCGGCAAACGCACTCTGCTTCATCTTTTGAGTAGCTTCCCTGCAATTTGGGATCAACGATTGTTTCCAAGCTGTTGTCCTCCACAAATTCACTTATCAAATCAGCTGGGTGAAGACCTGCAATTCCTTTATCAGAAAGCTGCTTTCCTGTGATGAGCTCGAGAAGCATATACCCATATGCATATACGTCAATCCTCCACGTACACTTGCCCGTAGTTAAGTACTCCGGAGCGACATACCCTGTATGCACACGCACAGCGCTGTTGACGTAAGTATCATGGTAGCGTTGTGGCGATATGCAACGCCTGTGTCTAGGGGACCATTCGACAGGTCTGCGATTGACAGACCATTTGACAGGTCTGCAGTCGATGGACCATTCGACGTTTCCCACCACAATATCCGTCTCATGCATGATTCTGGCCAGGCCAAAGTCTCCTAAAACTGGCTCGAATTCCTCATTCAATAATATGTTTGAACAACTCACGTCACGGTGAATGATGCTTGGATGACATTGATCATGCAAGTGCGCTAGCCCCCTAGCAACTCCTAAAGCTATTCTCATCCGGATAGACCAATCAATCGGATTGCTGACTCGCTGTCCTAAGTGGAAGTTTAGACTTCTATTAACCATAAATGGATAGACTAACAAGCACTCATGATCCGTCTCGCAAAACCCAAGCAGGCTTAACAAATTCGGGTGTGGAGCAATGCCTGCCACTTCCACTTCTGTCCGAAACTGTTCCATTGAATCTTCAGAAAGTTCCCTCATTCGTTTTATCGCAACTATAGAACCATCGGCCAAGCATCCTCTGTAAACAGGTCCAAACGCGCCTTCGCCCAACATGCTGTTGGGGCTAAAGTTTCTTGTTGCAACTTGAAGTTCATGCACAGAGAACCTCCTCAGTAGATCCCTAAAGCGAGCTGTTGGACCAACTTCTATACTGGGACTGGACAGACTGAACGTGCGCAAATTGAATACCATCTCGACGAGAATTTGTCAAGCTCTTCTTCTCAATCCACCACAAATCCGACCTTTCTGCGTTTATTGCCACGAGACTCAAACAGCCTTTTGCATCACAAGGGGGACCGAAACAAATGATGTTTGGGGAACTTAATTAATCCCCGAGGTCTCAACACCAAGTCTATGGCTAACTCAACAACACTAACAGAGGAGTAGAGAAGAATTTGGAGTTGGACATATACTGTCTCGATGTTGGAGGAGATTCTGTATTGTAAGGGTTTTAAATTAGAAGTTGATATGGCACAGGTAGGTCTTTCTTATGGAAATTTGGGGACCTAGTAGAATGCTGTTCCGCTTTTTGTTCTCCATGTTTATATACGCGCTTTTCTTGGGCCGTCACAATGGACTCGTGACCAAGAAATTTCCTCAAAGCTTCCATGAGATTCCTAGCTTTGAAGAAAGTCAAACCGATGATTTTTTTTTTTGGAAAAAAAGTCAAACCGATGATGAAAGGGACAATTTCTTGGTTTTTTCCTTGTAATGACTGAAGCATTGATAATCTGTTAGTTCATAATGGTTACTTGGAATTGAAGGATCGACCAATTTTATTCTAGAATACAAAAATTGAATCTAGAAGTTGAATTTATGCATACACTCAAAAGTCTAACGGTTGAGATGCACATGTGAGTTGTACTAGAAAAAATTTCACATCAGAGAATTAGTAAGATGTGAAGTACTCGATATATTTTAGTTGGTACATAATTCATTAATTTTTTGAGTAATGTAGGTATAACTAGATATATCAATGGGTTCGGACTTAGACTCTTCCTTGGCAATCTACAGGACTTTTTGTTGCACACCACTGGTTAATTGGTAGCTCACTCCCATGGTTCTGCAGGGCTCGTAACACTAACGTTATTCTCTACTTGTATACTTGAGGAAGGATCAGTGAAACTTCAAGGCAAATGGAACTCTCTCTCTAATTTTATGAAGATAGTGGAACTTCGAGGCAAACGGAATCTCTCTCTCGTGGAAGCTGCCAATGGACTTTGGAATACTAAGATTTCCCCGCACCGATGGTTGATTGGTGATTGACTCCCATAGTTCGGTGATCGTGGTGGCCACTTCCATGGTTCTGCACTTGAGGAAGAATTCATGGAGATAGCGAAACTTCGTGGCAAAATGGAATCTCTCATTCTCATTTATGAAGATAGCCAAACCTCAAGGCCAATGGAATCTCTCTCTCTCTCTCTCTCTCTCTCTCTCTCTCTGAAGCTGCTAACAGTCTTTGGAACGCAGAGATAGCCCACCATTGACATAATTGCCCCCAGTTCGCTCATTTTCTTCTCATTTTATTCACATGAACCAAAATTGGGGCCTAGTTTTGAGAAAGAGACCCTTAAAACGGGAGTTATTTTGACTCAGATAGGCAGGAGACTTGTGTATGCACAAGCAAAGCTCTACCTATTTAGATGCTGAAATGAAAAGGTACCTTTAAATCAATGACAACAAAGAACAAAATCATCAATCTTGGATGATCGATTATCTTATAGAGAAATCGAATTCGTAAAAGATGGTGTTCAGTTTCCAGAGCTTCAGTTTCTCTAATCCCCGTGAAGGACTCTGCAACACTCCCCAAAGGTTCCCTGTACAGGTGTAATATGCGGCGTCGAAAAGTCAAAACGTTAGAGGATGACCAGAAGGAAAAAAAAAAGGGAAAAACTAAAACAAAAGAAGGTTTGACAAGTCAACAAAGGGCGGGGGGAGAAAAAGGGCTCCGCTCCCTCTTTCACCGAGAGCTCGCGCAAAAAGGAAAAGGGGGAGAAGAGGGAAAGAAAGAGAGAAAGGAAAGAAAGAAGAGAAGTATTTGCCATGAGCACCTCGTCAAGCCGATTTAAATATATATTGCAATGCTCAATAAGTACCCGTGCCCCTCATGCATAGTTTACGGAAATAGGGCTAAAATTCGAAGTTACATGGAAATTGAGCTGCAAAGTCCAATTTTTGGATTGTGTAGCTTCGGGTTTTCATGGAAATGGTGGATTATGACATTATATGGGTTTTTATGGGAGTAGTTTTGGAACAACGGTTTTGTCGAAGCAAGATTTTAGGGTTTTGCAGGCGCGTTTCGAGTTAAGTTTTAGTTTGAGTAATTGCTTCAGGTGAGCGATTTGTTAATGCATGGGAATTATTTTGTTAACGTATAAGCTTAGTTTAGCCGAGCCATACTTGAGATAGCATTTTATTTGATTTTGATACTATTTATTGCTTATATGATAGGAATGTGAATTTATTGAATTGAGTGAGCCTATTTGGTTTGGGGCATATTCAGGTGAGTGACGCCATCTCTTCTATGGATTTGTAAACTCATATCTTGAAAGCAATAAGTATTACTCACTGAGTTTGTGGTTGCTCATCTCTCTTTTCCAATCTTTCTATACCTTTCGATTAGCAACCGATAGAATGAGAGCGATATTGACAAGAACTTTTGTGAGTTGGATTATGATGATTTGGGGCTACATCCTTCAGGTGGAAAAACGGCCGTGTCACTCCCATTTTTTGGGGTTTCGGGGTGTGGCAACAGGAACCTAGGTTGCGATGCACAATTTTAGTGCCGGCAATGTCTTGGGAAAAGGTGGATTTGGCATGGTTTACTGGGGACGCTTGGCCGATGGCTCTCTAATGGCAGTAAAAAGAGCGGGAATTCTCTCACGACGAGTTGAGAAGCAGTTCCAAAAGAGAGTTTCAAATATGTGCGTCCAACGTGCAATGCCTGAGGGGCTTTTGCAGAACAGAGGAAGAGCTTCTACCGGTTTGTCCTCCTATCGTTCATAACAGCCTAGCTTATGGTCTTAGAGAGAGACCGACCGGTCAAGCCCACTTCTCGATTGGGCACTGGGGGCAGCAAAAAGGGTTCGTGTTCCTGCATGATCAAGGTAAAGCTAAATCGTGCATTGCGACATTTGGGTAACAATTTGGAGGTCGTGATTGGAAATTTCGGATTGGCCATGATCATGCATGAGAGAATCATGGAGAATGGGACTATTGAATGGCACACACCGAAGCGCCTCTTGGGATTCTGTCCTCTGGCTGAGGAGAAGATTCTTTAGATGCTGATTGTTGTTTTCAAACCTATCGCCGCACTGAAGATGTTCATGTCAACACCATTGCCTTTGGCTGAATGGGTTTATTGCCCCGGTGTACCTCCAGACAGGAAATTGCAGACTGAATGATGTTTTGGGTTACCGGAGCATGCTTCTGGTGCTCATCTCTGGACAGCGAACCTTCAACCTTGATCAGCTACATGGTTAGCAGATGTATGAAGGAGAATGAGTTGGAGAGTGATCGATCCCAATTTGCTCTTGGAACTATGGAGAAGGAGCCGAGGAACTGTTCTGAATGGTATTGTTGTGTTCGGCTTGCGGTCCTTCTGTCTGTGCCGAGATGTCTGAGGTGGTTAAAATGCCCGAAAATCTAGTGCTTGGGCAGGATCCTAGTAGCTGTACTAGTCGGACTCAAAGCAGAGTTGATTTGACTCCTTTATACTCTTTTGCTCCTCCTCCACTGGAGACCACCCCATGAGCGACAGTGCACGTGAAAGCTACATCTGCAAACTGCATCACTACCATCTTTAACCTTCAATAAGAAGGTCAGATTCTATAGCCTACTACGTTTTCCTTATCCTGAATTTCATCGTCTTCCTTTCCACATCTATTTTGTGAGATTTTTCTGTAATATCTTTCACTTTAATTTAATGACCTGCTAGCTTCTAAACTTTCTACAGAACTGAAAGGTGGAAAATGCAACACGACAACCATGGTGGACCCGAAAGGAAGGACTCCCTCGACCTCATAGAAGATTGGTCCAATAAGCCGATGCTACTTGAGGAAAGTTCATTTAAGTCAATTATTGACCTAGCCACTCCTTTTGCTACTCCATTTTGCTCGGAGCGTAGCCGATAGTTGATGGTGAACTCCTTCATCTTCACAGAATTTATTGAACTCCCTTGAATTATATTCCGTGCCTCTATCACTTCTTAGGACTTTGATTCTGCGGCCACTTTGATTCTCGACACGGCTCTTGAATTTCTTGAAAATAGAGAAAACCTCTGATCTTTCTCGAAGAAAGTAGACCCATGTCATTCTAGTGTAGTCATCAATAAATAGGATGAAATATTTATTCGGGTGTAAGTGTCCTCATCGGACCGCACACGTCCGTATGGACAAGTTCCAATGGCTTCTTAGCTCTCCATGTGCCTCCAGATGGGAAGGACGTAATGGCTGGAAAATCTCTCATCATATTTTTCTGATGGAGAATTTTTAGCCCATAAAAGTTGAGGTGGCCAAATCTCCAATGCCATAGCCATGAATCATCAAGTTGAGCCTTCATAGCTATATCTTTGACATATTTCCATCGAATAGGATTAAATCCCGGTCATCTCCATTGGCCGCTCTTTTTGCTTTTCTCACCCCACCATTAATTATTGATAGAGTCAAGTCAAGACAGCAAGTCTTTTAGCAGAAACAAAGAAGAGCAATGCCAGTTTCCTGGTAGTTTCACGCATCACCGCTCTTCATATTTACAGTGCGAGGCACAAATCTCAGAAAAATCTTCAGCAAATTAAACAGAACAGCAAAAACACAAATGCCCAGAAAGTCGGATTCTCGCTGCAGCCAATCTGCCAGGATTGGTAGTTCTTCTTATCATGTAGTGAATGTCGAAATGACCAATGGTAGTAGCACAGGATCGACCGACGGGATAGGTTTTTCCATCTTTAGAGTGCCTCAAAGCCTGTCCGAGACAAATCAGATGGCATACCAACCTAACACGGTCCCGATCGGCCCCTACCACCACGGAAAGCCACAGTTTCAAAAGATCCAAGAGCACAAGCGGAGATTCTCTGTCGATCTGCTCAATCGAACAAGCCAAAGAAGGGACAAGCTAAAGCACTTCGTCGAGACTTTAAAAGCAATGGAGGAGAAGATAAGGAAGTGCTATTCCGAGCCCTTAGCTTTCAACAATGATGAGCTCATTGAGATGATGGTACTTGATGGTTGCTTCATCATTGAGCTGTTCTGCAAGTACTCTTGTAAAAAGGTAGGCTACACCGATCCGGGGCATGACCCCTTACTGTCCGAGCCCTGGGTGTTGCCTTTCCTCATGCGGGATCTAGCCAAACTTGAGAACCAGATTCCTTGGTTCGTTCTTAAAAGTCTGTTCGATCTGACACTAGGGTCCCGGAATGAGAGCCACCCTTCTCTATCCGATCTCGCCTTGAGTTTCTTCAACCGCATGGTTCAAAGACCAGACGATGTCTTGAAGAAGTACTCCAATTGGGAAGGAGAACATCTCCTCAATTTCCTCCGTTTGACTTACAACCCGGATTCCCCAGAAACAAGACAGAGACCAAATAAGTTTCTCCGCCTGATCCAGCCCGCAAATAAGCTCCGCCAGGCAGGCATTAAGTTCAAGCCGGCCAATTGCGAAAGCTTCATGGACATAAAATTCAGCAACGGTGTCTTGGAAATTCCAGTACTAAAATTCGATGACTTCATGAGTTGTCTGTTCCTCAATTTCGTTGCATTTGAGCAGTGCCACAGGGACTCCTCCAAGCATGTCACAGCTTATGCCACTTTCATGGCTTGCCTACTTAACACACCGGCAGATGCCGGGTTACTGTGCGACCGAAAGATCATTGAGAGATATTTTGGGACGGATGAGAAAATTGCCCATTTCTTCAGCAACATCGGTAAAGATGTCGTGTTTGACATCCACAAGAACTATTTATGCAAGGTGTTCCAAGATGTGAACACCTATAATGAGAAGGACTGGCGGGTGCAGTGGGCCAGCTTTAAGAACACCTACTTCAACACGCGGTGGTCTCTCATATCAGCTGTAGCCGCATTCATACTTCTTGCTCTTGCTACAATTCAGTCTTTCTTTGCTGTGTATGCTTATTACAGACCTCCTCAGTCCAATCCCAATCCCAGTCCCAATCCTCAGTGATATTTAATGTATGATCTACATCTGCTACTCATAGTTGTTATTCATTAGTCCATTTTTCCAACCTCCTTCATGATTTGAATCATTAGTGATGTTAACCCTACATATTCATTTTGTACAAGATGTTTAAGGGGTGAAACTGAGTTTTGGCTTCCAGTGAATGACATGCTGCTTATAATTCTTAGAGGTTATGAGACTAGAATGAGTTGCAGCTCAATAACATACTAATAGTTCATTTTGTATATCGTGTAATTGAGCAATCAAAGTTCACAAGAAGTGGATGATGAAACGTCGAGAGAAATTCTCTCCAAGAAGCAAAGCCCATTCGCCAGAAAGCAGAAGGAAGAGGAAGAAGAGACAAGTCACAAACTTCTTGTGAAACATGGCTTCGACTTGGTTATCTTCCAGTTATATATAGAAGATACTCTATGTATCTATATACGAAAACTAAGCACCCATAACTTCTTTTTTCCCTTCGGCGAGACTCATTGGTACTTTTTCTTTGGCCAGACTCATTGGTACCTTGCTTTAGGTCATCAAGATGCTTTTCTCTGAAAGAGCTTCAACACGCGCGGCAAGATGTTGGAGATTTTATCTTTTCAGTTTTGGTCTTTATTTTGTTTTATTAGAGATGCTGTGGCGCTATCTAAGATGTCATGTCATCGCCACGCGTCCACCATATCAACATTTGGCCGGAATTGTTTTAATTTTATTTTAATCAAAGTTAAATAGCTCAATTCAAACACCACATAAGTTTTGTCCCTAATGGGGAGTATAATCCTATTTTTTGTTGGAGAGCTCTTAGTGTGTTATATCTATGCTTCATTCGGAGGATAGTGTCAGTAGGTACATACTACATTGTAATTTCTGAATATCTATCGTAAATAACTTAGTCACCAGCTCTTGCAATTTGAAATTGAATTTATTTGATTTTTAGGTTAATATCACGAAAAATCACAAATTGCTACAATTATAATAAATTTATTCCAAACTAATTTTTTAACCACAAAAAACCCAAAACTAATATATGTGTGACAAATTTAACCTTCGTTAATTTCCGTTAAATTATATTAATACCACAAAAAACCAACTCCAAACAAATACATTCGTCAACTGCCATGCATCATCTAATGTAGTAATTTAAAGATAAAATTTAATGGAATCTAATATAAGGTAAATTTATTATAGGTGTGTACTAGTTTGGATTTTTCGTGTATTAACTCTTATTTTTTATGTCTTCAAGAGAAATTTAAGATGGGGTGACAATTTCCAATTTGACACAAGAATTACTATACAATAAAGCAAAATTATTTGAATTTAGCATGACACGAGCACGGTCTCACATAAAAATTCCACGGCTTATAAAAATTTTGACATTGTTTGCAGGACAATTGCATTTTGATTCTGTACTTACTTTTTCACTTATTCTAGATATGGCACGAAAATCACAACCTATCGATCTCAACCCCGACATTAACGTGAAAAAACCCTTGAATTTTGTTCCAATTGAATATCTATATCATTATCTTGTGATGGTTGACCATCCCATTGACTCAACGAGAGAGGGAGAGCAAAATCTCATCCCTCACATTACATGAACTTAAAGAAGCTTCAGGGAAGCATCCCTGGTCAAACTTAAGACCCTTTTGTTAGAAGAAAAACGGTTTTCTAACTTTTGGTGTTTAGAAGACAAAAAGCTAATCAATTTATGGAAAATATTTTTCATGAATTAAAAGCAATAAGCTTAGATTTGGGGGAACGCGACTTCCCCCAAATCAAAACACTGAAAAGTTGAGGGGAAGTCGTGTTTCCTCAATCTAAACTTGTATATCGTAGATTGATTGATTTTCATGCATCTAAACACTGAAAAATCGGAAAATAATGTTTTGGAAAAGTAATTTTCTTTTAAGTATATGGACTCTTATCAAAGTCCATATCTGGAAAGGAAACTCCATAGCTTCTTGCTAGAGTTTTCTACGAAGTAAAGTCTGGCCATTCCTCTATGACAACCAGTTGCCCTGGCGCTTCTTTCAACTAGAGAAGTAGACTCTCTCCCGCCTCGACGCATAGATTTTTTCTGTTGAAATGACAATGCTCAAAACTTTGGCGCCGTTACATAAATATTCCAAACATTCACGGATTATTCCCTTCGATTTTCACACCGTTGCATAGTCCCTGATTTTGATTTTTTTGTTGCACTTGCCAATTTATATGATTACATAGCCATTAAATGTTACAACCGACATATTCTTCTATGGGCCGCGATTTTTGCACTTTTTTGGTCACTAATGTTTTGCAAATCAAAAATTCACTTCCTTTCATAATGTTTTGACCATTTTATTCCTTGTGGATCTCACGTTTTTGGCATCCAAACCTTACTTCTCCTTGATCAAATGCGCCGTCCCTCCTTTTCTTTGATTTATTACTTTTCTTTCTCTACGGGTCCCACTCCTTTTATTGTCTCTGCACATAGCAGAGGCCCTTGTTTGGCGATTCTCAAGGTCACCTTAACGGTGATTAGGGGTGTCAACGGTTCAGTTCGATTTGATTTTTTGAAAAATCGAACCGAATTAAACCGTTAGGAAAAACTTCTGAATCGAACCGAATGAGACCCAAACCGAATACGAACCAAACCAAAATTTCGGTTCGGTTCGGTTCGGTTTAGTTTTTCGATTTTTGATTTTCAACTTTTAGTTTTCGGTTTTTGCATTTTTTTTTTCGTTTTTTTTTTCTGTTGTATTTCTAAAAAATAAGCTCTTATCAGTTTGTTGGTTTGGTTCGTTCGGTTAACCGATAAAAAATGAACTGATAAAAAAAATTTCGATTTTTAATGAGAACCGAACTGAAAAAACCAAATTTTTCGGTTCGGTTCGGTTCGGTTCGGTTTTTGACATTCCTAATGCCGATATTTGGCTACCACGACAACAACGAAGAGGAAGACAATCCTACCCCACCGAACCAAATGGAGCATCACCACCTCCGATCAATCAATGTCACCATCACAAATTGAAATGGAAGCGACGCTGGAAAAAGAAAAATATCATGGAGAACAATTGTGTACTGTACACTTCATTAATTATATTATCGATATACAAGAGGATTATATAATACGAAAAATGATTAATAAAAGGGAAAGATTATATTTTTTTAATCTAGGTATATCAAATATCATCCTTGTTGACACCTAAACTTTATAATTTTATTTAGGACTTAATCGTGTACAAAATTAGGAATTAGTTACTAAAAAAAACAAACAAAACAAACAACAAAACAAACAAAAAAAGAAAAAAAGAAAACAAAAGCAAAAGCAAAAACAACAAAAAAAGAGAAAAGGAAAACGTGGAAAGGGCCGGGCCGGATCTCGCCTTGGCCTGGTCCATGCCACCTTCTCCCTCATCCACCTTCACGTGAAACCCTAGAGAACAGAAGGGGAAAAAAGGAGAGAGGGGGATGGGAGAGAGAGAGCTGGAGTGAGAGCAAGAACAGGGAGAAGGGAGAAAGGAAGAAATAGAGAACGAGAGAGGAAAAAGGGGAGGTCTCGGCGTTGTTCGAGCCTCCTCACGTTGCCGCCGCTCCACCCAAGTCGGCCACCGTCCCGCCAGCCGTCGGAGTTCCTCCTTGCCCACGAGCTCGCGCCACTGCTTCACCTGCGAGCTCGCGCCGCTGTCCCCGATGCCGTCGTCGTCGCTGCACCGGATCTCCGCCGAGTCGCTGTCGGCCACCACCATCTGCTACAATGTAGTCCCGACACTGAAAACGAGGAGCAGAGGGAGAGAAACCAGAAGGAAGAGAGAGAGAGAGAGAGAGAGAGAGAGAGAGAGAGAGAGAGAGAGAGAGAGAGAGAGAGGGAGCTCGAGGAGAGAGGAGGCCTCGCGCCTCAACCCGTCCGAGTGGAGCCACCGCCCTCTTGCCCGACCCCGGCCCGTGCTTCTGCGCTGCTGCTCTTGGCCCCATCTCTGCTAGTCACTGCCGTGCCTCGTCTCGCCGAGGCACCCCGCGCCTCGGCCGCGTGTCCGCCAGTCATCGCTGAGTCCCGATGACGGCAGATCTGAGTTGGTTGTCGCTCCACCGCCGAGCGAGCCCCACACCGGCCTGGGCCTCTGGGCTGCTGCTCCTGGTAGCATCTTCGCCAATCACCGCCAGTCATCGCCGTGCCCCGTCTCGCCTACAGCCCTCCAAGCGCTAATGCGTCGCCGCCTCACCGGCTCGTCGTTGTCCACCGCGCGGCCGCCACCAAGCCGCCGGCGTCTCGAACGTCCTTCTCCGGCGCTGCAAAACAGCAGGGGAGAGAGGAGGCGAACCGAATCTTGGCCAGGTCGGGTGAAAGCGAATCGGGTAGGGTTTTTGAGCATTTCGGGCCGGGTTTGGGCTATTTTTGCTTGTGGGCTTGGGTTGGTTTAGTGTGGGCTTATGGGCTTGGTTTGTTTTAAAAAATAGGAGGGGACCTCTTGGCATGGGCTCAAGCTTCGGAGCCCACTTGGGCCTGCCCGACCAAACCCCGTCCGGCCCAAAAAATAAAAACTAAAAAATTATTATTTATAAAACATTAAAAAATTAAAAAAAAAAAAAATTAAAAAGAAAAAAAGAAATTTTGAAAATTCAAAAATGATGGGGTTTGGTTAGAAATTGCCATATCTTGCCTTCTTAGTATAATTAGGCTTTTATTTGCTTATATATTAATTATGTCGCGGGTTTAATTTACATGTTTCATTATGTTTGTAATTGTTTAGTTGCATAGATTAATTTTGCCGCAATTAGAATCTTGGTAGCTATGGTTGTTACTTTAATGATTGCGTACTCGCATGATCACCTCACATGTTAGTGGATAGGTATAAAATCAACCCAAATTGCCTGCCAAAAATCATTTTGTTAAAATGAACAAGATTAGGTACCGAAAGGGCACTAAGTAGTCAATTAGTGTAATCAAGTCCTTGACCCTAGATTCTCTAGTTGCGTGGGAAGTGAGGTACACTCTCATGCCTCACTTGGTTTCTAGCCAACCCCAATAGGCTAGTGATGATTCCTTTTGTGCAAAATTCCTAAAAAATATGCCAACGTCACGCGGGGTTAGGCTTGGGAGAGCTCGCGCCTAATCATGGGCCTTAAGCCCCTTTTTTAGGTAATACCCCTAAACCTATTCCCTCCCCTCGAGGCTAGGTCGCGACAATCTTAGATTGATTCAGACAATCAATTACGATCTCGAATGTATCAACTATGATTAGGACAAATCTTCGATATCTTGAGCATATCTTTTCAACACTCTCCCTCGAGCTTGTGATTTGTAAATGTCTAAGACGGTCAACTTGCTTAAGAGATATGCATGTTACCTTTGACGTAAAGATTTGGTGAATATATTGTAAGTTGTTTTGTGGTCCGATTCCTCTTGTCTCAATTATACCTTCTTGAATTTTCTCTCAGGTAAAGTGACAATTGATTTAGGCTCCGTTCGTTTCATGAAAAATAACTTTCGGGAAAATATTTTTCGAATTTTCCATTGTTCGTTTTACAGAAAATAAATTGCTTGGGGAAAACATTTTCCATGAAAGGAAAAGAGTCTTCTAAACCAGAGGAAAATGTTTTCCAATTTTGAAAAGTGGAAAAAAATTTTCTCACTTGGTCTCTCTTATCTCACACCCCTATAAGCCCTCACTTCCTCCTCCTCCTTTTTTTTTAATTGAATTATTTTTTTTATTTTCCTTGTTTTCCTCTTCTTGATTTATTTTTATGTTTTCTTTTTTTTTTTTTTTTTAATTGAGTTTTTTTTTTTTTTTTCCTTTTCCTTTTCTTCTTCCTTGGCCAGTCGTCGGCCATGGTGGCGGCCGATGACCAGCCACAAGCCAACTCCATCTTTGCCCAAGGCCGATCCGATGAGGGCGGGGCTCGAGCAAACTAGCCGGTCACCGACCACAATGGCGGCCGTCCCCGGCCATAGGCCAACTCCATTCTTGTCCAAGGCCAAATTCGATGAGGGCAAGGCTCGAGCTCGCCAAATTTGGCTAGTCGCAAGCTCCGCCGAGGCCGGCGAGCTCGAGGCTTAGCCGATCCAGGCGAGTCGCGTCTGTTGGCTGTGAGCTCGCGGCTTGCTAATTGACCGAGCCTCGAGCTTGCCGAATTTGGCAATTATGTCTTGGTTAGCCACCAAGCGATCGGCCACGTCGAGGCACGCGGTGGCGGAGGAAGGAGGAGGAGGAAGAAGGAGGAAGGAAAAGAAAAAGGAAAAAATAAAAAGAAAGAAAAATTAAAAATTAAAAATAATAAAAATTCAATTTTTTAAAAATATATATAAATTAAAATTAATTTTTTTGGTAATTTTTCCCAAAAAATCAAATTAGATAACAAACAATGGAAAACATTTTCTACTCAAATTTTAGGTTTCAATTGAATAGTAGAAAATATAGTTATTTTCTTGAAAAATGACTTTTTAGAAAATATTTTCCGGAAATGTGATATTTTACGTGAAACGAACGGACCTTTATATGTGTTTCGTTCTCTTATGTACTGTGGGATTTACCGCAAATTTGAGTGTGAAATTATTGTCACAAAATAGCAAAGTAAATCCCTTGACTTGTACTCGAGATCTAGAAGTAGGCCTTGTCACCATACTACTTCACAAATAATTTTAGCCATAGATTGATACTTAGCTTTACCTAACGATAAAGACACAGTGGAACATAGAGAAACAAAATAATAATTTAAGAATTATTACTTATATTTCCATTCATATAAAAAAAATTTACATTGAAATTACGATATGATCAATCCACATTTAACACACATGTTGTAAATATTTGTATTTTCTTTTAAGAAAATTTGACATCTCTGGAAAATGTTTTTCGGGTGATCCCTTTTAAGATAATGACAATGTTTTTCAATATTTGACCAAAATATGAAAATAATCGTCACTTGAAAAGGAAAAGGGAGAAGTACAGCGCAACCACCAAAATGGAGCAAAATGGATCACTTAAGTACTACTCCGGCGAAAATCCGGGCAAAATGTTAACGTGGCAATTTTCCTACAAAATTAGTGCAAAACAGCGTTGTTTTGCACGCTAACGTGGCTAGACAATACAAAAATGATGTTGTTTTGGTGTTGACGTAGTAAAAAATAATATAAAAATTAATTAAATTAAATTTAAAACTAAATTTATTTAAAACATTTGAAAACATAAAAAAAATTAAAAATTAAATTTAAAAAAAAAAAGGCAGAGCGGCTGAGGGAAGAGCCCCGCCACCGCCACCTCCCCGCCACCCCTTCAATTTTTATTTATTCATTTATTTATTTATTTTTAATTTATTTATTTAATATTTTTATTTTTATTTTAAAATGTTTTAAATAAATTTAGTTTTAAATTAAATTTAATTAATTTTTATATTAATTTTTTACAACCTTAACATTAAAACGACGTCGTTTTGCACTTATTTCATCGGAAAATCGCCACGTCAGCATTTTGACCGAATTTTCGCCGGAGTGGCACTTAAGTGATCTATTTTGCTCTGATTTTGGCACTTAAGTGTCACTTTCCTAAATTTTGGCACTTAAGTGTCCCTCCGTGCCAAGTTTTGGCACTCTAGGTGTGTGGCACTCAAAAGGAAAATATACTGATTTTCCTAAATAGACATGCACGATTTAGGCATTAGTATTTGGCCATGAGCAGCTCCGAAATCGAACATGGGCATCGGATCCTATGCATGGTCTTTATGGACTTGGCCTATAGCATTGTGGACTGAAGCACGGGCATCGGGATCCTATGCTTGGTCTCAATGGACCAAGGTTCAGGCCTTGGGGATCCGAGCATGAGCACCGAGATCTTAGGCGTGGCCCTTGTGAACGTAGACCTAGGTGTTGAGGAGTTGGGAGGGGCATCAAGCTTTGAGGCTTGAGCGTCAAGGAACCTAGCCCAAGCATTGAGGTCTCAAGTCCAGTCTTTGGACATGGGCTTGCATCAGTCTCTACACCAAGGGCTGCTGTTAAGGACTCAGGATAGGCATTTGGGATTTCATGCCCTAGCAATGTCTCTAGTTCAAATGTTGATATTTAGTTATTATATAAAAAAAAAAATTTTGATTTTTGAAAGAGAAAATCATTTCCTAAATTCAAATGAAGATTTTCAATTTACTTAGAAAATGATATCCACTAACTCATTTTCCTAAATGATCTAAATGCAATAAAACAAGGAAAATATTTTCCGAAAAAGATTCTCGAAACAATGGGGAAAAAAGGTGAAAAAAAAGAAAGAATAGTAAAAGTATTCAAAAAAGTAAATGACAAACCCTATTAGCCGTGAGGTTGGGCCCTTTTTTTAGATTCAAATGGTAACTATAAGTCCTTATTTGAAATAATGTTCACATCATGCCATTATTTGAAAAAATGTGAGCACTTTAGATCATTATTTGAGAAAATGAAGACACTCTATGCCCTTATTTAGAATTTTCCCTTTCATTAATTAAGGATGGCTATACTTAAAGATTAAAATTTTGTCCCATCCATTCACTAAACGCTTTCTAATTTCGAATTTATTACTTAGTTTTCAAATTCTACATTACCATCCTTGAACAAATCCACCAAGATTTATTGTTTAGAATTTGTCATACCTAAAAATTCACATTAACAATCTCGCATTCAAGAAATCTTTTTCCTTTTGTCTTTCGAATTCTATAAAAATATCGATTCTTAAATAGATTCTAATAACTCACTAGTGTCATCAACAAATATAATACCTTCCAAAAATATTTCCAATACCATAAAATCCATTAATACTTGTTGACACTTGAAAGCTAATTGGCTAAATATCTATAAAACTAAGATATATTGTATCATCTCCTATAGTCATTAGACTCATTACAACCTGAATATTTTACTAACCATTAATTCTTCTTTTGGCATTCCCGTCATTTTAATTATGTAAATCATTAATTATATCACATCATCCACTTGAAGACTTATATAGATCAACTCTTATTTATTGCACCTAAGTCTTCAAATACTTTTCATGTCTAACGAACACCTCGAGTAGAGATCATTGATAAACCTTATTTCAAAATTAAGCAAAAGCTATAACAACAAAATATGTATGATCATAATTTTTCTATTGACAATTTTGCTAATTGCTATCTCTCTTGAATAAAATGCAAAGACAATCTCCATGAACTCTATCGTAGTAATAATTTGTTTTCTTTGATGTTCTGGAAAATATTTCCATTTCTTCTATTGCCAAATAGATTGACATTCTATTTTAATTAACCAATTTAATATACATAAACATCCTTATTGGGGGCTCCTTGCTAATTGCTAATGTGCCAATTTGAATTCACCGTTCCTGGTCATTAACTCATCTTCATTTCACCATAATCAATTGCAAACGACAGTCCATCTTAAAGGATACCATTTCTCTAGACAGATGGTTCAAGAACTTGGATACCATTTCTCTAGACAGATGGTTCAAGAACTTAACCTGACAAACACATGGGCCACCCAAGACAAAACTAATAATTTCGCTACAATAATTAACGACCGTTTACTTCTAATCATAACACTAATATAAAGGTACACTTCTTTACATTCCAATCTCAACCATTTTCCAAAGCAATTGACCATGGTTTTCTCTAGGATAAGAGATTTTCAAAAGAATAACTTATCTTTAAACCACATATTTGGATACCAATATCACAACTTAAGTACTCGTCTTTGTAGCGTTTAAAAGTACCTTTTAAAAAGAAAAGCTCAACTTGGCAATGCATAGAGATATCATAACACAACCATCATGACCCTTACTCAAACGAGAATGATATACTTGAGTGAACATTGTCGAGCGGCGGAGATGGATTTCTTTGCTTGGAATTCATGGGTGCACCATGGAGAACGATAAAATGGAAAAAATATAATTGGAAAATTTTTAAAATGCATTGGTGCATTAGGATTGCCTCGAGAAAGGAGGGTCTTATACTAAGTTTCAAATAATAATACAAAAGATAAATTTGAGGAATTTTTATATAATTCGATATATTCATAATGAGGATATTAGATTATTATTGAATGTAACATATCAATTAAGGATATGTACTATCAAATGGGATATATATAATTTTGAAAGATACTTATAATTAAGCAGATCTCCTAATTTTACTAACAAAGGTTGTGCTCAATCTTTAACTTAATATCAATTAAGGATATGTACTATCAAATGGGATATATATAATTTTGAAAGATGACGCGAAACAATTTTTATAAGTTAAAGGAGGGGAGGAGGTCTATGGTTGGGTTTTCAACATTTTACGTGGCGGGTGGTAACGGAGGAAAGGTTGTGCTCAAGAAGATAAGATCTAATCTAGGGTTTCTTTTGAACCTTAACTTCTACCGAGTTCGTCGAAGACTCGAAGGTGACCCAACGCCTCCTAAAACAACGCCTCCTATAAGCTTCTCCCTAAAGGAGCTCCGAGTAGCCACAGGCAACTTCAGCCGCGACAACTTCTTGGGGGAAGCTAGATTTGGGAAGCTTTACCGGTGGGGGCTCTTGTTTGCACCCACCAGCTCGTAGCTTTCCTGCTTCAGCTGTTTCTTGTTCTTGAATTAGCCACGCGAACGAGTGAAGTTGTCTTCTTTTTGGCTGATTGCGACCACCCATTATGATAATTTTCTGTTTTGCTTCTGTTTGATCTCTCCCCGAACTGATTATGGCTTCAATTCTGCATGCTTTGCCCTCCTTAATTGGCCTCGTGACTTCTGATCGATTCAGATTGGATTGTTTAGCTTGAATTCACCCTAGTTTTTGTGCTGTTTGATGTTCTTGTGGGACGTATACGGGAAAAAATACGGGTATAGATTCTTTTTTCTGACAGTATGTGAAAGGCTGTTCTCTTGGCCATTTGTGATTTTAATGGAAAAAATATCGGAAGGGCTTGTTCTGTTTTTTGCTCCAAGAGAATGAAAGAGAGGTTGATGTTATTTTTGGTTTGAAATATGAACGGAATCTGAACTGAATTGAGCCAAATGAGTCTCTAGGAATTTATTCAGTGAAATAGTTCTTTATCCTTTTCTGCCCTGAAAATTGATTGCGCTGTTAATGCTTCTTCTGAGCTGGAAGGCGGGTTCATACTAGCAAGTTGAAGATTGTTAGTTGGCTAATTTTTGCAGGTTAATGTGGGTCTGGCATTTTCTGCAATATGCTCTTCAACTGTGCATTCTGGTTTCTTTCTACTCGCTCTCTTGATCTTCAAGTTGTGAAGTAGTAGTAATGACTGCTTCAATTGCATCTTTTCTTCAGCTCAATTTCCTTCTGTTAGATTTGTAGGAGTTTTGCTGGTTGTCATCAATATTGTGTACTTGTATAGACAAGATTTGTTCTTCTCATCAAGTATTGTGGCCATGGGCACTGCTGAAGGAGTTATCCAAGTTTTCTTTGGAGTTGCTCCACGTAATCTTTGTTCTGACGTTCTAATGCATTGGGCTTGGCATATTCAGTTAACTCTCATCTGATCAGTACCAAAAGAAGTGCATCGAAGAAAACAAAAATCCCTGTCTATGTAAGGGTACAGATTTGTACTTCTGAAACCTGTGGGGTGCAAGGATTTGGAGGGAGTTCATATAAGGATAGGAGTATCAATTGGTTGAAGTTTTCAAGTTGCAGTTGCCAACAAGCTGAAAGTGTTGGTGTGACAACCGCTGGGAGTTGGTTTGCCGATAGTGCTGATGATTTAAACCCCTTAAATACTATGGTAAATGGGCCACGTGTTCTGAATTTTGATGATTTTAAGCGATTGAAAGAGGATAAAACAGATTCAATGTCAAATGGTGCACCCATAGCCAGCAGTACCATTCACAGGGCTAAGGTTGACCCCATTGAGGATGAAGCATGGGATCTATTGCGCAAATGATCCAACCAGTTCTAGCGTTTTGAACTATGATCAGGTCCTGATTCATGATTTCATTCCTTCTGTTATAGCTTTCTCTTGAAGGGAGAGTATGATATTGTGCGGAACTTCATCCTTCACACTCTTCAGTTGCAGGTATATATTATTCAATTGCCATTGATGTAACTCATTTCAACTGTGGCTGTCCTTGCTTTTGTTCCAACGTTCAACTATCGTTGTCAGTATATGTTTGTTGTATTGAGTCTCTAGGCTTATCTATCTCAATATCAGATGCATTTTGGCGACAGCACTTCGAGTTTCTTAAATTAATCTGATCACTGTTAGTTTCTGTGGTTCTGATGATATATGCTTACATGGTGAAGGAACTTTGTTGTGTCATTATGGTAATTTGTAATTCTTGTTACTGAAAGATGCTCTTCATCAGTTTTGGGGCTCTTACTGTAGTTTGGATGTCCACCATGTCTTTCACCTGAAGGATAGGAAGAATTCTTGTAATTTAATCTTTCCATTGCTCTTTGACATCAGACTATACAGTCCTCTGCTAGCATCACTTTGTGCTGATAAACCAAAGCGCAAAAGGTGTTTTGAGTTTGAGGCGCACTAGATGAAGGTCCATAGTTCTTCTTCTTTTAAGGGCTGGGGAGCTCAGTTTGAGTTTTGAGACTCTTGCGATTTCTCCCGCCGAGAGGGGCATAAAAAGAACCCCAAAAAATCCAGAAAAATTCAAGCAATTGAGCAATGCGGCATCATTCACACTAGATCGCTGCCATGTCGGCTCTTACAGGCCAAAATCGATATGAACTATTTTGGAAATTTCACAGAGGTCTAGGACTGCATTGGAATGATCAAAAAGTTTCGGATGGCAATGGGATTCGCCCAATAATTTCCAGAACAAATTGATTATCCCCATGTATTCCTAATCTAAAACTAAAGGATACCAAACGGATCCTGTGTAAAGTGCGGACCTGGAAAGTAGCTAAGACGGAGGGTGATTGGGTCCACTAATCAATTTTTCTTGGATAAGTACTGTACAAGTGCCAATACTTTCATACAGCGCTCACTTAAAGGCTAGAACTTTTCATTTTCATTCACTTGAGTGCCAAATCGGAGTAAAATCACTTATTTAAATGCCACTTCTTGTCAAACGTCCTAAGTGGATTTTTAAAATTTTTTGCTTTGTTTATTTGCTTTTTTTTTTTTTTTCTTTAGGGCTGGTACCCTCACCGGTCATGAAACCCTCGCCCTCGATTGTGAAGGCCTTGGGCGGCGATGGGTGAGGGTCCTCGCAACCTCGCCCCGCTGCCCACTATTAGCGAGGCCTCAATGTCGTCGCCCAAGGCCTTCACGGCAAGAGTGAGGCAGTGAAGGCCCTCCCCAACCATCAACAAGAAGGCCCTGACGGAGTCCCCTAAGGCCTTTGCTGCCAAGGGCAAAGGTCTCATGGCCGGCAAGGGTTGTCGGCCGTCGAGGCCTTGCCATATGTTGTCAAGGCTGCAAAGGCGCTTGCCAGCGGTCGTGGGCGAGGGTACTCATGGCCTCGCCCGCTGCCGGTGAGGCCCTGATGTGACGTCGTCACCCAAGGCCTTGGCGACGAGGGTGAGGCGGTGAGGGTCCTTGCCAACCACCGACAAGGCCTTGATGGCCTTGCCCAAACGCCTTCGTGGTCGAGGCTAAAGGTTTCATGGTTGGCGAGGGTCATCAGCTGTTGGGGCCTCGCCGGCTATTGGTAAGGCCGCAAAGGTCCTCGTCGGCTTTAAGCAACTGTGAGCAAGGGTCCTTGCGATCTCGCTTGCTATTGGCAAGGCCTTGGCGCTGTCGCCCAAGACCTTCGTGGCGAGAGCAAGGCGATAAGGGCTCTCGCCAACCACACGACCTTGTCCAAGGCCTTCGTGGTTGAGGGTGAGGCAGCCTCGCCCAATCTAGGTGAGGATTTCGTGGCCGGGGAGGGTCGTCGATAACCCTCACGTGACCCTCCTCGCGGCCCTAAAGAAAAAAAAAAAAAAAGCAAAAAGAAAAGCAAAAAGAAAAGCAAAAATTAAAAATAAAAAATTCAAAAAATAATATCAAAATAATATGTTTTGGAGGTCATGTCGGATAATCGGTGGTCACATCAATTTTTCCGGTAGAGCAAATTGGAAGTAACACTTAAGTGATCGATTTTTCAAATTTGTGACATTCACGTAAGCGGAAAAAAAAGTTTTAGCACTCAAGTGAGTGCCACATAGTATTGGCATTTATACTATTCTTACTCGCTATTTCTCCTCATGGTCTTTGAGCGGGTGAGTAAAAAAAAAAAAAAACTTACGAAAATTTGAAGCACAATGGAAACTCCCCTCCGAAAAAAGAAAAAAAAGAAAAAAAGAAAAGAAACATGATGACGCGGAAGAAAAAAATTAGGAAAGAAAAAATTGGAAGAGAATTGGTAAATTCTTGAGCAAGTGGACCATCCCGTGACCGGCGTGTGGGCCTCATTACTCTACAGAGAGAAAGAGGGAGGGACGAGCCTTCGCTTTCTAATATTAAAAGCATGCCCGACATTCACGGCATCCCTCGCTTCCTCGACATTACCACTTAGATCAGGGGGCAACTCATTGTTGGGCGGGGCTGTGGAAAAGGCGATAATGACGGATGAACAGTACGAGAGGCAGTAAAACAAAAAAGAACGAAGAGAAAAGGAAAGAAAGGAAAAAAATCTGAAAAATTTAACAAAAAATACTCAAAATGAGGTCCTTCTGAGTGGAGTTGTACACATTAGATTGTCGGCATGCCACGTAGAATGGTCGGAGTTGACTGGACCTCTGTGTCGGAATTTTCTAACCTAAATTAATCGAGTGACTTGTATTGCAAGATAGATCTACGACTTGTTAGGAAATATTTCCTATTACTATCTTCTCAACTTTTCGTGGATTTGAAGAGCGGAAAGTGCAGCACAACCATGGTGGATCCAAAGGAAAAAGACTCTCTTTACCTTGAAGAAGATTTATCAAATAAGCCAACGCTCCTTCTGCGAAGTTCATTTAATTCAATAAATAAACTAAAGTGGCACTGACCTAGTCAATACTTAACTTATGTATCCGGTCATCTTCACTGCCCGCTCTTTTTGCCTTTTTAACCTCTCTTTTTCTCATTAAAACTAAAACCAAGACGGCCTCCCGCCATCAATTATTAACAGAGTCGAGTTAAGTCAAGACAGCAAGTCATTTGGCAGAAACAACAAAGAGTGATGCCAATTTCCTGGTAATTGCCAGCATCACCTCTCTTCATGCCTTGCAGCTACAACGAAAAGTGCTGCCAATTTCCTGGTAATTTCCAGCATCGCATCACCTCTCTTCATGCCTTACAGCTACAACGAAGAGTGCTGCCAATTTCCTGGTAATTTCCTGCATCACCTCTCTCCATGCCTTACAGCTACGAAGAGTACTATAAAAAATAAAACCATCTGCGGGGTGCCAATCACACAAAAATCTTCAGCAAATTAAACAGAAAGCCAATAAAAAAAAGAACACCAATGTCCAGAGAGTCAGATTCTCGCCGCAGCAAAACCACCGGCAGCAGTGGTTCTTCTCATTGTGTGGTCAATGTCAAGACGACGGATGTTAGGGGTCGAGATTCAGCAGAGGGGATAGGTTTTTGCATCTTTAGAGCGCCTCAAAGTCTGTCCGAGATCAATCCGAAGGCTTACCGGCCTAAAATTGTCCCGATTGGCCCTTACCACCATGGAGAGCCACATTTTCAAAAGATTCAAGAGCACAAGCGACGATTCTCCACCGATCTGCTCCATCGAACAGACCAAACGACAGACAAGCTGGAGCACTTCGCGGAGGCTTTAAAACCAAAGGAGGAGGAGATAAGAAGGTGTTACTCTGAGGAGTTAGATTTCGACAGCGATGAGCTCATAGGGATGATGGTTCTCGATGGTTGTTTCGTCATTGAGCTGTTCTGCAAGTACTACTACCGTAAATTGCCAGGCCACACCCATCCGAAGCATGACCCCTTATTGACTGAACAATGGAGGTTGCCTTTCCTTATGCAGGATCTCGCCAAACTCGAGAACCAGATTCCATGGTCCGTTCTTAAATGTCTGTTTGATCTAACTCTGAGGTCCTGGAATGAGAAACATCCTTCTCTATCCGAACTTGCCTTGAGTTTCTTCAATCAGATAGCTCAAAGAAAAGATGATTCTTGAAGAAGTACTTCGATCGGGAAGGAGAACATTTGCTTGATTTCCTCCGTTTTACATACATCCCAGAATCTCAAGAAACAAAGAGAAAGGCGAAGGAAATAAAGACAAATGATTTCCTTTGACTGATCCAGCCCGCGAATAAGCGACGCCAGGCAGGCATTCAGTTCAAGCCGACCCATTGTGAAAGCTTCATGGACATCAAATTCAGTAATGGTGTCCTGAAAATTCCGGTACTAAAATTTGATGACTTTATAAGTAGTCTGTTGCTCAACTTCATTGCATTCGAGCAGTGCCACTGGGGATCCTCCAAGCACGTCACGGATTATGCCGCTTTCATGGCTTGCCTCCTTAACACACCAGTAGATGCCGAGTTCCTGTGCAACCACAAGATCATCGAGAGATATTTTGGGACAGACAATAAAATTGCCCAATTCTTCAGCAACATCGGGAAAGATGTCGTGTTCAACATCCGCAAGACCTATTTACGCCATGTGTTCCAGGATGTAAACAGGTATTGCGAGGACTGGCGAGTACATTGGGCCAGCTTCAAGAACACCTTCTTCAAAACGCGGTGGTATCTCCTTACAGCTATAGTAGCATTCATAGTTTTGAATTTGTCAACAGTTCAGTCTTTATATGCTGTGCTTGCTTGTTACCGATCTACTCCTTAGCCACGTTTGATGCATGATCTACATCTGCTGCTAATTGTTGTAGGTCATTAGTGCATGTTTCTGACTCCCTTATTTGTTTCAATATTATTAGCAATGTCAGTCCGTTATATTCATTTGGAACTATGTGATTGGGGGTGAGACTGAATTATGTCTTCCAGTGAATGATATACAGCCTCTAATTTTTGAGTTCATAAGACTAGAATGAGTTGCAACTCATTAACTTTCTATGCATTGCCAAGCAAAGTAAGCGTGGAGTTTTTGGACTGAACAGCTTAGATAGAGTAATTACTACAATATATCGGTATAAACGTGGGAAAACTACGCGTTAGCTTTCTATAATCCTTTGTTAATCAAATGATAAGTATTGTGTTAATCTTAAGTCATCAAGATATAAGATTTGAACTTAGTGGACCTAAAGCCCTTTCATTTTTTGAGGCAGAAGGAAATCTAAAAGTGACAAGGCGACAGAGGTAAAAAAGGAGTTCACCGAAACATCCAGTTCAGGCATAAATGCACAATACTAATTAAAAAAAATGACATAATTTAATTCAATTATTGCAAAATGCACCAAAGTCTAGCGCTTGACTTCTAGTGAAGTTAATGCATTTATGGGGTTAATAAGATATTTTTGTCAACCATATATATAGATTTTTTTCCCTGAACGTGGTTGAGAACTTATTACCTTCAAAAAAGGTAATGAAGACAACAATAGTGATCAAATTTTGCAAATTTTAGCCAAGTAAATCCTTAGACTATACTTTTTTGATTCGCCTTATTTGTTTCTTAAATACAATGCTCCTTCGACTCACTGTATATTTTTTATAACTAAATAGAGCGGAAAAAGAAAAAAAAAATCAGAATTAAGAAACGAGAGAGGGCGTGCTCATGGGAAGGGACAGAGGCGGGAGATGGTAGCTGGGCTCCCAGCCACCGGCAATGGTCCGATGAACGTCTATGGGGGCCCACCGCAACTGCCAACATTCCCCCAACACACACGTAGAGACTACAGAGAGAAGCAAAAAGAAACAAACGAGGCCATGGCCCTCGCCACAGATCTGCCGCGAGGTCTGACCATGGTCGAAGGAGCGATTTTGGACAGGGGCGCCACCTTGCCTGGCTCGCTTGCCCTGCACATGCTGGGAGAACAATAAAAAACCGAACAATGTTGGATTTGCGCAGCAAAACAAAACAATCTTCCCTCTTATATAAACCTAATAGGAAATAACACAATAGAGCAATATAAATATCAAGCATGCAAACACCAAGCGATTTTTTTCGTGAAAAACCTCCTCAATGTGAATAACAAAACTACAAGACTGGAGTCCACCCAAAATCTTCACTATTAACGAAACTGATGAACAAAGTTCTTCTCTAATAAATATTAGAGGTGCATAGCAGCAAAGACATCAAGAACGTCATTCTTGGAAATACATACAAATTTCACAAGAGATCAAGGATGAATCCTACCAAAAAACACACCACGAGATATGGGAAGCTTCAATGAAAAATCAAACTAATCAAATTTGAAAAGAATATGTCACAAACACACTAGCCAAATTTCAACTCAATTGAACAACGAATTGACCTCCGATGTCAGTTTTATGAAAATCAAATATTGCCCTTAACCCAGATTTTCTACTCTCCTTTTCTCTCTTATTATCATGTCTCAACTAACATTCGCTCTCTCCATATTATTTATCACATGGGCTCAAGTCTTTAGGTTTACAATTTGTTGGACTTCCTCTACATTGAACCCAACAAATAGTACGCCCACATGCTCTGAGGCTTGAGCGCATGGTCCCACTTGCCATGGCGATAAACTACCCTTGGGTAAAGCCATGATAGCTATTTTTATATATCTTTACAAAAATATATATTTGGTACCATACTTTGGTAACATTTTTGGCTCTCAAAAATTTTATATTCTATTTAAGAACAATGAATGGAATCCACGTGCATTACGTAAACTTTATTCTAGGATGTTCAGCAATTGGTGGATTGGATGCGACATAGCCTTTTACCGGTCCATTTGTTATCAACATTTTCAAGTACCGAACATCTAGAGTGCCAAAACTTGACACAGATGAATACTTAAGTGCCAAAAATTAAGAAAGTAACACTTAAGTGCTAAAATCATAGCAAAATTGATCATTTAAATGCTAACGGCGAGAAAATCTAGCCAAAATGCTGACGTTCCGATTTTTCGGTGAGATAAGTGCAAAACAACGTCGTTTTGCATGCTGACGTGACTAGACAAGTGCAAAAACGACGTCGTTTTGCTACTGACGTGGATAAATAATTAATATAGAAATTAATTTAATTTAATTTAATTTAAAATTAAATTTATTTTAAAAACAGAGAGAGAGAGAGAGAGAGAGAGAGAGAGAGAGAGAGAGAGAGAGAGAGAGACCGGCTGCCGTCGCCGACCCTTGGCAAGGGCCCAATGACCCCGGCCAACCCTCCTCCCACCATCACCGCCCCTTCCCGGCGACGGCGGGGTGGTGGCAATAGTGAGGATTGAGCCCTCGCCTGTCTACAACTGTTCATCTTCTTCCTTCCTCCTCTCTCTCTCTCTTTTTTTTTTTAATTTAATTTAATTAATTTTTATATTAATATTCAAAATCGTGCCAAAACAACATCATTTTGTGTTTTGTTGCAGGAGTCAGCCCTCCGACGAGCTACGTAGGTGAGCAAAATTAATAAAAAAATTGCCACGTAAGATCTCTAGCGAGGTTTGCCAGAGGTGGCACTCAAGTGTCCCATTTTTAGAAAAAAGTTACACTTAAATGTTACTTTTCTAACTTTTAGCACTTAAGTGTCATCTCGTGCCAAGTTTTGGTACTTGAGGTATACTTTTATCCATCATTTTCCTTTGTATAACTTGACATTTGTCTATAGACCTAGTTGGATGGAGTACGTCATCACTTAGGCACCAGAGCGTTCTTCCTAACGTAATCTGAGTTTGTTGAATTTTTTTGAGTCACTTCTTTAGACAATCACAGTTGAGCTATCCTCTTTTGCCAATGTGAACGTCTATCAACAATTGATAAAAGATACCCACATATTATAAATGTGGAAAGAGCCAAAACAACTCCATTTGAGCTAGAAGACTCTTCAGAATATAAAACTGAATGGATTAACACCGCTGACTTGGAAGGTTCGCACTTCTTCTTATATAGTTGTCGACTAGAAAACACCGATACTTTCCGAGAGCATTCATGTCATGTCGAACATTCCAATACGTGTCCAATATTCTTCAACATTCTTTGACACTCTTCGTCACTTGGTCAACATATGTCAAAAAATCCGACACCTGAGTAACTTTCCGACACTCTCTGACATTCAAGTTGGAATTTTGACATACAAGTTTCCGACATTTGATTTCAACAAACGTGGTTAATTTTAAAAATTTCAAATAAATGATGAGTCAAAAGGTATATATGTGAAAAAAAAAATAACATGAGAAAAAAAGAAAAATCCAGTTTCTCTTCTTTTCTAACTCTCACTTCTCGTAGTCACAATTCACCCTCAAGTTTTTTTTTTCTCTTCTCTTTCGACACATCTGACACGCGAGTCTAAAATGTGAATTGCTTGTTTTTTTTTTCCAAGTTTTATGAATTATTAGAATGAAATTAAATTTGTCAAATTGAAATAATGAATATTTTTAATAAGTGTTGGATAAATGTTTTTAGTGTAAATTTATTCTAAGTTTTTTTTAGTATTGATTTATTTGTGAATTTAAATCAAATTAATTTGATTGAAATAATTATAAAAATGATAATTCATTATATCTATAAATATACATTTAATAAACAACGTGTCCCAACATATCGAAATTCTCTATTTTTTTTTTAAAACGACATGTTGGCGTGCCGTGGCGTGTCATGTTGTGTTGCGTGTCAGTGTCGATGCTACTTAGAGTGCCGATGACACTGCTATCTTGTCACATGATCATGAGAGAGCTCTAATATTTCCTTCTAAATATAGGAGATATTTGTTTTGGGAGGGCTCATCTGAACACACATGGAGAGAACTTTTTTATCCTTTAGATAAAAAGTTTGACTATTTGGAAACCTAAAAAGTGAGGTTAAGAGTTTCCATAAATTATTAGGAACGATAATTTTGTTGTATGTGCTTGTTACTCACTTTTGTTGTGCTTTCAATTGCCGATTTTTCACTGAATTAATTCAGAGTCGATGCTAAGAAGATTGACTAGATTGAGCTGGGAACGTGTAGACGTAATCTTCAGTGGATTTTTTGCCCACGATACCATTCGGGCCAGTACTTAACATGTTCATATACTTCATAAAGTGTAATTGGAATTATTCTCACGCTTTATTCTCACGCCTTAAAAAATAAGTGATTTCAAAATTTCAGTATGGTTTAGTAAATAATCATGTGCTTCTTAGGTGATATGTGATTGCAAGAGTCCACTGTTGTTGACACTCTTTCTCTTTGATATCCAGGTAAAAACTCCCTTGATCAATTCAGACGGTAAGGATGTGATCTAGCACATGATTGACAATTTTATGTTATGGCAAAACTATCACCTAGATGGGGTGAATATGTGATTATGCGGAAACTAAAAAGTTAATCCAAAAATCTAGTGAGACAACTTCTGATGAAGTTGTCAAATCTTACCGGTGCACAATTCTATTACAGAAAATTAAAGGTATAAGGGATAGAAAATCGCACACCCAAGATTATAGTGGTTTGGCTTTTGCAAGTCTACGTACACTCTCCCGCGCTACAGTCAATTGGCTGGAATACACTGATGAGAACCGATCAGAGTTTATAAGATTTGAGCTCCAATACTCAAGCTCGTTTGTATAGCTTTTTCACACACTCTCAACCTATACAATTTTGATCACTGAATCAAATGCAAAATTATCACAAACACCCTTCAGACTTTTAGAATTAAGAGCATCAATACTCGTAAAGTGAATTAATTTCCTTATGCTACGAGATCTCCTTTTATACCCCTCCTAATCCAAGCTTACCATTGGACATGTCTTCGAGAGGATCATCCAGCCAATCCATTCGTTGGTCCTAGATTTGGTTGAAAAGATTTGGTGGCGTGAGGATTGCCGAGATTGAAGCTTCCCGTAAGATTTGCTACCCATACAACAAGTTGGTTTCCAAGAGTCAAGTGTCTATGTTTATAAAGAGTAGCTCATTGTCAAAGATTTAGGAAAGATTGGAATCGTGAAGATTTTTTATGAAAACCTTACTTTTTAAGATCCTCCAAAGAGATGGCAAGTTTTCCAATCAATTTAGCTATTGCATGAGAAATATATTCCTTCATAGCCGGTTGATTGATTGTCCGAATAAGAAAGCATTATCAGCAACTTTGATTCTGATCATAATCATCAGACTTTTCTTAATACTTTATGTTGTACTTTAGCTGGTACGTCCATGATGGGGTGCGATTGGAACGCACCGTTTTGTCTTGATGCGTTACGATGGAAAGACACAAATGGAGGGGTACGAAGGGAGACGTATAAAAGTCTCCCGAACACAACCGTTGGGTTGGTTGGCATATCATTTGCACCAAAATTTCTCTCCATTTCCATTAAAGAGATCAAGGCGTTCCATTTTCTTCTTTACAAGAACGATTTGCATTTACGCCGTGGAAATTGGGTGTTTTCCTTGTGATTGCATCTAGACTAACGTGAGGTAGTGTCGTTCGTGTTTCATCGGCAATTCAACGTTCGTTCCGGGGCCATTTGCTATTTGCGCATCGGAATCAGGTAAGTCGTCTTCCGCCGACTTGAAATCTAACATTGGTATCAGAGCAAGGTCGTGTTTTCTGCCTTGTTTTTCATCGAGTTTTCTCATTTACCATTTGATATTGAGATCAAGAGATTGTATTCTACACTATTTTTCATGTATTATTGGTCGGAATTGCAATCTGAAAACTCGAATTCGAACCAAAGCGAAGAACGGGTTTGGGGTCGCGTGCATCCGTGAGGTTTTGGCCATTTTTCGAATTATTTTTTTGGCCAAAATCAACTTTTGAATATACTGGATGAAAGTACTCGTCGAGACGAGTCCGACAGTGGTTCGAGCGCGACCGGAGGACGCCGTACGCGCCCACACGCGCGGCCAGAAGCCACTGCGCGTGGGCCTCACGCGCCTGACACGCTGGGACACCAGCGCGTACGCAACACGCGCCGGTCGGCTAACCCACGCGACGCGACGCTCGATGACGTTACGGATGATGTCATTGATGACGTCATCCAACGGTCGGTAACCGCAAGGATGACGTCATCGATGACGTCGCGCTGGCGGCGTTGGCCGGCGGTCATCGACCGTCATCGGTCGACCGGCGACCCGACCCGACCCGTGACCCAGATCGATCCGAGATCCTACCCGGTTGACCCGACCTGACCCGACCGTTGACCGGTCAACGGTCGGACCGGTCAACCGGTCCGGCAGTCAAACCGGTCGAACCAGTCACCGGTTGGACCGGTCGGTCGGACCGGCCACGAGCCGTTTGGCTCGCTGGCGCGTGCGCCACACGCGCCGCGCACTCAGGCGGCGCGTGAGGGAGCGTGCGGGCTCCGATTGGAGCGTGGTCGGCGGCGTTGGTTCGTGTGAATGTTTTCTACACAGTGGTATAATTATTTTATATTTTTAAATTTTATAAATGTATGAAAATGCGTGGGAAACCCTATGTACACGTATTTTTTGGGTTTAATGCATAGTTTATTCATATGTAGCTTGTATTTTCTTGTGATTTAGGAAATACAGCAGCTAGCTTATGTGCAAATGATGTTATATATGCTGTGTAGAGCTTGGTTCAATGATATGATGTATATATTTTTAATATACTTGCAATTCACTAATTGCTAGAAAATTAGAACAATGGTGGGAAATCCATTACACGTTGAATTGCATTTTTTTATTATAGTTGAAGCATGATTGTTGTTTACACGTTGGTTATTATCATGTTATGTTTTTGTGTTAAGGAAAAATGTAGAAATTACATAAGGTCATGTAATTATTTTTCCTAGTGGGAGTTCGTAGGTTGGTAGAATTTGAAAGAGTTATCACCTAGAACTTAAAATTTGGGCAAATTAAACTAATTAATGATAATAGAACAATTGTACATAGAAGTTGATTGGGAACATAGTGAACTTTTGCTTCTGTGTCTTTTGTTGAATTATCATTAATTTAGTTTGTCTTTGCTACAAATTAAATATGTGTGTTACTCTGAAAAATGTGCTAGTATTGATTCTGCGTCTATTATGTCAATGTGTTATAGCAATTGACTATGGCATCGGCATCTAAGACCATTGTTGCTGACCTCAATAAGGGTGAGAAGTTGAACGTTGACAATTATGATATTTGGCACCGAAAGGTTCAGTACATCCTTGAGGAGCAAGAAGCTTTAGAAACCCTCAACCATACCATGGATGAACTCGAGCATGGAACTTCAGCTCAACACAGGAGAGATCTAGAAGCTTATCAAGCTTGGAAAAAGAAAAATAGCATTGCTCGCATTACGTTGTTGAGCTGTATGCAAGATGATCTCATATGTGAGTTTGAAAGTTATGATAAGGCTCAAGCTATGTGGGTTGCTTTGAAAGACAAGTTTGGGGGTACATCTGCCACTAAGCTGAGGAGACTCACCATCAACTTTGACACATTCCGAAAGTGCCCAAATGTAACGATGAGGCAGCATCTTCGGGAGATGTCAAATATGATCCGTGAGCTAAAGTCGACAGGTCATTTCCTTACTGATGAACAGCAAGTTCAGGCTGTTATAAGGTCTCTTCCTGACAATTGGGAGCATATGAAGATCAATATGACGCATAATGAGAATATTGTCACTTTTGATGATATTGCGCGTCATTTAGAATTAGAGGATGAGCGCCTAGAGGCTGCGAGATCCTCTACCCATGCTTATGTTGCTGAATCGAGTTCGTGCAAAGCTTCGGGCTTCAAGCGCAAGAGGAATCTTCGGTTCAACAACAAAGGGAAGAGGACTGATCAAGCACCTAAGATGGCTAAGACCTTCCGACGCAAGAAGCGTGGTGGGAAGAAGGACAAGGCCAAGATGGAGTGCCACAATTGTGGCAAGATGGGTCACTTTTCTCGTGAATGCACTGAGCCGAAAGAGGTACCCTATTACTCCATTACTTTAAGTAATGCTTTTGTTTCTAGTATTGTAATGCTTGCTGAATCACATCCTATGTGGACTGTAGACTCAGGAGCAATAGACCATGTAGGTAGAAACCGAGAAGCATTCGTGGAGTATCGTCGAATACCGCCTGGAAGAAGATGGATATATGTTGGGAATAACTCAAGAGTTGAAGTGAAGGGTATCGGCACATGTAAATTAATTTTACGTGGCGATCGAAGCCTATTCCTACATGATGTCCTCTATGCTCCGGATATTCGACGAAACTTGGTCTCCGTAGTTGTTCTTCTTAGCTTAGGTTATGTATTGAATTTCCATGGTGATTGTGTTGACATTTTGTATGGAACAGTTTATTATGGTTCAAGTCATGTATCGAATGGTTTTATGGTGTTAGACATTGACTATGATCAGTACAATGTTAATGTTGATGGTTGTTTTTTCTTTAATCGCATCTTCTAATAACATTAAGATTGATGCAAGTACTTTGCATGCTAGATTAGGTTACATTGGATTGCAAACAATGCAAAGATTAGCTAGAGAATGCCTTTTAGGGTCACTCACTAATGTTAGTCTATTCGTATGTGAACATTGTCTGGCGGGAAAAACAACTAGAAAACCATTCGGTAAAGGGACTAGAGCTGAATTTCCATTGCATCTCATATATTCTAACATTTGTGGTCCTTTGAATGTGAGGTCGAGGCATGGAGCCTCATATTTCATCACTTTCATAGATGACTTCACACGTTTCGGTTACGTCTTTCTGATCTCCCATAAGTCAAAAGCATTAGACTGCTTTAGACGATATATAGCGATGGTAGAGAATCAGTTGAACAAAACAATAACGGCATTGAGAACCGATCGTGAACGTGAGTATCTATCGGAGCAATTCAAGGCTCTTTGTGATGAAAAGGAATTGTACGACAATTGACTATTCCTGGTACTCCACAACAAAATGGGGTAGCTGAGAGAAGGAATAGAACCTTATTGGAAATGGTTAGGTCTATGATGACACAAGCAAATTTACCTATCTCCTATTGAGGAGATGCGTTATTGACTGCTGCCTATATACTTAACTGTGTGCCCTCAAAATCGGTCATTTCCACCCCTTATGAATTATGGACTAGAAGGAAACCGGACTTGAATAGTCTACGTCCATGGTGATGTGCAGCTTATGTTCATGATTTTTCCGATAAACATGGCAAATTAGGTCCTAGAGGGAAGAAATGTATATTTATAAGATATTCTGAACACTCCAAAGGGTACGTGTTCATAGGTGAACAAGCTGATAAAAGTGTGACCGAAATGGAGTCACGAGATGTCACGTTCTTGGAGAACGATTTTCCTAGTAGAGGTGAGATTGATAAGGACTTCCAATTATATGAGATGGAAGATCCTGATAACACACCCACTCGTGTTGTAGAAGGAAATGAAGATTTACCTCAACACACAAGACCTAGTGGGAGTGTTGCATCGACTGATGAATTGAATTCAAGAGAAATTCAATTGCATAAAAGTAATCATAAAAGTATTCCCCGTCGTCGTTTTGAGATTGAATGGGAAGCATTTATGATTGCTCAAAAAGACGATGTCGAGCCTAAGACTGTTCAAGAGGCTCTCTCGTCCTTTGATAAGGAAGAATGGAGAAAAGCTTTGGAAGATGAGATGGAGTCAATGTGGGCAAACCATGTCTGGGACTTGGTTGATCTACCACCCAATCGTAAGGCCATTGGAAACAAATGGGTCTTCAAGATTAAGTGTAAGGTGGATGGATCCATTGAAAAGTATAAGGCTCACCTTGTGGCAAAAGGTTATACTCAACAAGAGGGTATAGACTATGAGGAAACTTTTTCACCAGTTATAAGGTTTGCCTCAATACGCCTTATTCTAGCCATCGTTGCACATTTGGACCTTGAATTACATCAAATGGATGTAAAGACGGCATTTCTCAATGGAGAATTAGATGAGGAAATCTATATGAAACAACCAATAAGTTTCATAGCTAAAGGTCAAGAGCATAAAGTTTGCAAACTTCATCGCTCAATATATGGCATTAAGCAATCATCTAGACAGTGGTATCTTCGTTTTTCATCAAGCCATAACCACTTTTGGTTTCACGATGATCGAGGAAGATCACTGTGTATATGTCAAGCGGTCCGAAGATAAATTTGTGATTTTATCACTTTATGTGAACGATATTCTATTGGCTGGAAATGACAAGGTTTTGGTTATCACCATAAAAGAATGGTTGTCCTCCAATTTTGAGATAAAAGACATGGGAGAAGCTGCTTATATATTAGGAGTTAAGATCTAAAGAGATCGATCAAGGAAACTCCTTAATTTATCATAGGAGTCTTATATTATGAAGATTATTGAGCGTTTCAATATGCAGCATTGTAATCTCATTGATACCCCGTCATGCAAGGTGAAGGCCTAAATCTTGAAAGCTGTGTCCTAAGACTCGGAAGAAATCAAAGTGATGGAAACTGTTCCTTACGCTAGTGCGATCGGAAGTTTGATGTATGCTATGATGTGTACTAGACCCGACATATGCTATGCCATGGGATTGGTGAGCCGATATTAATCAAATCCTGGTCAAGCACACTGGAAAGCAGTGAAGAGGATCCTGAGATACTTGAAGGGCACCATGGACTATCGATTTTGTTACCAAGGGAATGATTTACGCCTATTAGGCTATTCAGATGCCGAATGGGGTGGAGACCTGGATGAGCGTAAATCGACTTCTGGATATGCATTCTTACTCAATGGAGGTGCGATTTCTTGGAATAGCAAGAAACAGACATGCACGGTCTTATCTACGATGGAGGCAGAATTTATTGCATGTTCTGCCGCAGTGCAAGAAGCAATATGGCTAAAACGTTTCTTGGAAAATTTAGCCACTAGCACTGAAGTTCCAAGACCGGTGACAGTTTATTGCGATAGTCAAGCAGCCATTGCCTATGTGAAAGATCCCAAGTATCATGGAAGAACAAAGCACATTGACATAAAGAATAACTTCATCAAAGATATTATAGCACGAGAAAGAAGTGATCCGCAATACATTTCAACCAATAGAATGGTTCCGATCAATTTACGAAGGCTATTCCTAGAGACATATTCTTGACCCATAGGATATCACTAGGATTGCGTAGAATATAATATATGTTATTGTGGAGGATCATTGGTTTATGTATTTGTGGACAGATGTATTGTACTTGTTCATTTATTAGTGATTTGATGTTTTATCAATAAGTACAAATCCACTATGAGACTAGCACAAACACACATGTATTATTGAAAAGTATGTCAGCAGGCAATGATTGGCTCACTCACACGAGCAATCGCCTCAAGTGCTTTAGATAGCACAATGAGATGAGACGTTATGTACAAATAAATGCTGAAGAGCAAGTCTAGTACATAAAATATGTCGCATTGATTGGAGTCAAGATGAGGTCTATGATTTGTTTATAATAAGACCGAACATGATATTTCCACAATCATGTATACCGAAAGATGCCGATGCGAGTACTTAATTGGGCGCTATAGAAAGCGAGCTGATATAGCACTCGTGCTAAACATGAGTACGTGAGAGGCACGTGACTATGTTTAGGCTAAGATCTGTATGGTGGATATATTTGATAAATGACATACGCTCTTGTAGAAAGAGTAATCCACTATAACATGTAATTCATACTACATGTGCATTGTACGATCAATAAGGGAAGATGAGTAAAATTATCCCTATTTACTTATCGTGTGAGCTCTTGAGATAATTTAGAATTTACCTCATTTTGTGCCCAATGTTACTTCTGACTATGTTCTCGAAGTGAAAGATCAATGTTGCTACTTTAGCATGTTACGGGCGGTCATGAATAGATATGGCCTATGGGACATGTCTAATGGAGAGAGACATGAGTGCGAAGGAAGACTATTGTTGTTTTACATCTATCACATGTATTTACTGGTCGACCAATTATATCACCCTCTCGTGGTTGCGGATATAATTGTAAATACATGGTGTTGTGAGAATAGTCAAGTATAGCCTTTAAGGGATAGGTATATTTGTACTAATGTAACAAAATATGTCAGGGGCCTTCGTGAGACATCGATTGTTTATTTCTTTTCGGGGTTGTAGCCATTATGTCATCCCTAACAGGTGCATAATTTGAGCTCCCAAGTGCAGGTGTACTCACTGGTCACACGGCTTATTTGCCAGTATGAATTGTTTTGTAAAGTTGATGAATGTTGAATGCCTTATATTCTTGATAGAGCGCTATCAAGCCCATCATGTCCGAGTGGGAGATGTTGTACTTTAGCTGGTACGTCCATGATGGGGTGTGATTGGAATGCACCGTTTTTTCTTGATGCGTTACGATGGAAAGACACAAATGGAGGGGTACGAAGGGAGACGTATAAAAGTCTCCCGAACACAACCGTTGGGTTGGTTGGCATATCATTCGCACCAAAATTTCTCTCCATTTCCATTAAAGAGATCAAGGCATTCCATTTTCTTCTTTACAAGAATGATTTGCATTTACGCCGTGGAAATCGAGTGTTTTCCTTGTGATTGCATCCAGACTAACGTGAGGTAGTGTCGTTCGTGTTTCATTGGCAATTCAACGTTCGTTCCAGGGCCATTTGCTGTTTGCGCATCGGAATCAGGTAAGTTGTCTTCCGCCGACTTGAAATCTAACACTTTATAATCAAATTTCAAAGTCGGTAAGTTTTGTTGATCATCAAAACCAATAAGGGAATGTTTTCACAACATAAAATGTTGCGAGCATCTCTGAAGTCCTGGCAAATTAGAACGTTTGACGCAATTTTGAAGTAGGTCCGCATTGCATATCGTATGGACTTCGGAGTTACAAACGCACCCGGAGAGCAAGAGAGAGGGAGGTATGAACCCTTATTGACCGATCTCTGGGAGTTGCCTTTCCTCATAGGGGATCTTGCCAAGCTCAAGATTGATTTGGTCTTTCCGAGTCCGATCAACCTCTAATCTTTTTTCAGACAGGTTGGTCAATGTTTATATTTTTAATCTCACGGGACCTTAACTTGCGAACTTGATCTTCACGATGAATTTTGCTATCTACCTATATCTTATCACCAAGCTTATACGTGGCCAACCACTATGAGGGCGTGAATGATAAATATTATGTTTTCGAGAACAATTTTTAGCCAAATATAGATTTTTTTTATATACTTTCTATCTCCTGGACGAGTTTCTGAGTATCTGACCAAGTCTGACAATCTCCGAATGGAAATTCGTTTAATAAGAGGATAAAATTTCCGGCCAGACCTGCTCACTCCTAGAGCACGTTGTTCTTGTCTGCCTTGCCGTACAACCGGGTAGTTCCAAAGTGGTAAATCTTGGCTTTGAATGATGGCTCCATCATCGTGATGCCGCTACCCTTGATGTGGTTGTGGACGAGGATTATGTTGAGACCATTGTTGTTATGGATGCAATCGAAGCTATGCGCAACTTCGGCGACAATTTGCATCCTTGACATCCAGGTCCCGAAGATTGTGAATTTGGGCATTTTAGGATTCCATAAGCAATTCGAGAAGCTGGTGTTGTCAACGAACTCGTAGCCAAGAAGATGTTGCCGGAGACGAAGGCACCGAGTAGTTTTGCGATGCTGACCACATGACTCTCACAGATTATTTTGAGGAGTTCTTTGAGGCAGCCCATGTCAATCTTGCACATGAATTTGTGCTGGAAGATGACAACGTCCTTGTCGTAGAGGGAGCAGCACTAGGAGGAGGAGGAGGAGGAGGAGGAGTAGCAGCGAGGCCTGGCGAGGAAGTTGTTGGTGGCAAAGAAGCTCGAAGAAGTCATAGATGATAGGATTGTCCAGGAGGTATTGGTGGAAGCCGAAGAGGGAGGAGCTGCAGGTGCCAATGCCGATGCCAGTGTCGGAGGAGATTTTGGGGAAGGAGATGGAGGTGGAGGTGTAGTGGCCACTGCTGGAAGAGGTGGAGGCAAAGGTGGTGGAGGAGGCGAGGGACAATCTTAGGGTTTCGGATGGGGAGAGTCTCGAGGAAAAGGAGGAGGGTGGTCTTCAAATGGGAAAACACACATGAGAGAGGGGGAGTAAGCAATAAAAAGAGTTTCTATTTCTATTTTTGTTCTAGAAATAGAAAAGTAGAAAATTTCTCATTCTCATTTCTATTCCAAACCCATTTTAATTTGTCTAGGAAAAAGAAATGAAATTACATTACGAATTAAATTTCTGTTCCAAACCAGTTCTTAAGAATAAAAAAATAGAAATATAAAGAAACAAAATGATTGTCATGCGAGCCCTAAGAGGTATTCTAAAGCGCGCTAGTTGATGAAGTTATTGTGGAGAGGCCAAGTGACCTTCATTTGAACGAAAGCATGTATGCAACACGTGAGCACCGCATGTTTTAGTCTTAAAATGCACCAAAACGTGATATGAATCCTAAATGTAAATGATTACTAAGGGCGTGCATAATAAAATTTCTAGAATATAAATCGATGTTTGGCCAAAACTTGATTTCTCAAATTTTATTCCTTGGATGAGTTTCTGAGCAAAGAAATGCGCTTGATAACGACGCTTGATAACGACTCAAAATTTATATTTCTAGAATAGAAATCAATTTGATAATAGAATAAAATTTCTATTTCTAAGGAGTGCGGTAGTTAGCATTTGGCCGGGGTGGGGGGGGGGTGGTATCCAATGTCTGGCATCCGACAGCAGGCAGCGGGCGATCGATGATGGGCAATTGGCAATGGTGGCCGGCGTCCAACGTCCGGCAACAGACGATCGGTGTCTGGGGTTCGGCAACCAGTGGTTGACATCGAGCATCCGGCAATTGGCGGCGGGAGTCCGGCGTCTCATAGGCGGCAAGTGGGCGACAGGCGATGATAAGAGTGAACGACGAGAAGAGTTTTTATTTTTCATTTTTGCTCTAGAAGAAGAGTAAAAAATTTTAACTTTTGATTTTTGCTCCAAATCTATTTTTAGATAGCAATTTGTTTTAGAAATAGAAAAATAAAATTGCATTATCAAACAGATTTTTGTTCCAAACTTATTTCGCGAAACAAAAAAACAAAGAAATAGAGAAACAAAATTTTTGTCATGTGCACCCTACGTAAATAATATTTTTGTTTATCGATCTAGGTCTATCCATAATTTATGTAGTAAATGACTAAACGAGATAACTAAAATTTAGGTGTCAACACTGATGAATTTGAAAAAAAAAATGAAATGAATGGAGTGAGCAATTGCAACTTAATGAATAGCACATGTCTCTTTTAGGCAAATCAAGTATCCACTATGGAAATTTATAAAGCTATAGTAGAACCTCAATAATCTCAAATCTAGTACATAATGTAGGTGCAATATAAAAAATGATTTATACCTTTTTCAATAGAGATTACATACGTATATTGACATAACAAACTGTAAAATACATGTGCAGTCAATTTGTAATCACAAATCAAACATCAATGGTCAAACAAGATGATTCAAAACAAATATGAATGGTCTATTCAATTGACTAGTCTCGTATGCTCAATATCTAACCTAAGGCTCTAAAGGTGGTCCTTATAAGACTCACGTCATTATGTAGAAGTTTGTCCTTGAGAATTACATATCAATAGTCTAGGGACTCATATCATCGTGTAGCACTTCATCCTTGATCACAAAGTTCTAGAGGTGACTCCCAAGAGATTCACATCACCATAGAGCCCTCAGTTCTTAATCAACACAATAATAGGACAAGGTTCTAGAGATAGTTTCCATGAAATTTACGTTACCATGTAGTACTTAATCCTTTGATAATATGTATACCCAAAAATCAAACCACTCACTGAGTTCACAACTATAATAGACATCAAACTATCATCCTCCAACAATTCACGAAACTAATCCAGAATCCATATCGTAAATCAAAATACATTTCACAAACCAAAGTATATATCTTTTCACAACAAAATGCCTCATAAACTAGTATCACAAATCAGTACATATACCCTTGTGCCAATCTCTTTCATAAGACATTTTCGTAACCAATTCACATAATTCAATTCACAACCACTTCTAAAGATACTTTACCATGCCATCAAAAGGGTAATAAATGCCCAATTTGTATTTATGCAACAATTATGCTCTACACATCACTTTTTCCCTTTTCATAAATATCATGTCTGCCCTGCCTTCCATACTCATAAACATAATTCCTATCACTTTCAAATGCGGGTTTACATATTTAAAGAAGAGATAAGATCACTTATCTGGGAAAGTCTAAACTAAACCACAAAAATTGTATCAAGCAGGAATTTACAATCCTATTAATTAAATGAGAAATAATATCAAAATCAAGTAAAATGCTACCTCATTTATGAATTGACTAAACTAAGCTTAATGGCTAATAAAACAACTCTTACACGCCAATAAAACGCTTATCCAAAGCCGGTATTCAAAGCTATCTGAAAGCGATCATTCAAAGCTTTGTATTAGCTCGAAAATTTAAAAATTTGTTCTGACTAAACCGTGACTACATATTAATTTTTTTCAAACCTTGCAACTCTACAACACCCTAACCTACTATCTTCATATAATTTTACAACTTAACAACTTCAAAATTGGACCCCGCTGTTCAAAATTCACATAACTTCAAATTTATGCCCTAACTCCAAAAATTATTCTGATTAGATGAATAAATAACTTAACTCCTTCCTAGGCTTGCGAAACTAAGTTAATTTGACCTGGCAGGTTTTGGAGGCGTGCACTTCTCTTCCTATTCTTTTTCCTTTCTTATTCTTTCCCTATCTTTCTTTTTCTTCTTATTTCTTCCCCCTTGTCCGTGCTTGGCCTTTTTGGCTTTATAACTCTTATCTTATTTTATTTTCTTTTAAAGCCCACGAATTTGACCAAGTCAAAAGAGCCAACCATTACAAGTATGACACACAATTTGGGTCTTTAGTCCTTTTAATTTCATGAGATGTGTATACAGCCATTTTCGGGTGGATTTAAGGCCGCCCTTCGCAACGTGAAATAAGAAAATAAACTAGTCATTTCATGGGAAAGAGCAGAGCATGTTTTCTTTTGGCCAGGGAAAGAACAGGGCCTGGATCACTATGGAAGAGATATTCTTTTGTCGTAGTTCGCACAATAGAGTAAAGTTTGCATGATAGAGTAATTATTGACAAAGTCGCGCGAGAGACGGTAACTACTAACTATTTAGAATTTTAAAACCATATTCGAACATTGATTAAAATTTGCGAAGTCATTTATCAATTAATTTGGCACGCCAATCTTTATTTCTATGTCCCTAACATGTTTCTTGTCCAATAAAAAATTTCGCTCTTCTATTATTTTGTGTCAAGCTGAAAGACTAAGATAACTTACAAAATTGATATATCAAGAAATAGTACAAGTTGTAGGTAGGTAACTCAACAAGTGCTCCATATTAAACACCTACCCAAAAATTTATCAATTGTTAATTATACAAAATATAATAGTCAATCTTGAGTCAATAGGTGTGTTTTTCGGAAAAATTACTAAAAAAATCATAGATCTATTGTAATTGTGTCAATTCAATCATAAACTTATTTTTTTGGCCAATTGAGTCTTAAGTCTTTTGCAATTGTGCCAGTTTAATCTATCCCACCAAAATTGGTCAGTCGGCTCCAACGTGGCCGTGGCTCGGCAATTTTTAATAATATTTTATTTTTAAATTATTTTATCAATTTTTCTCTTTTTTTCCTTTTTTTTTCTCCTCCCTCCTCCTCCCTCCTTCTTCCTTTGGCTCTAGCAATAGGCTAGAGGGGAGGCTTGTCCCTCTATGCGAGCTTGCCCAGTTGTCTTAATCCAGTGACCAGCCAACCCCTCCTCTTTGGCCGATAGTCGGAGCCAAAGGAAGAGAGAGAGAAGGAATTTAAAAAAAAAATCAATAAAATAATTCAAAAAATAAAATATTATTAAAAAGTAGTCGGCGGTATGTTATGTCAAGATCGCCGATCAATTTTGATCGGATAGACTAAATTTGTATAATTATAAAATGTTTATAACTTAATTAGTTAAAAAAATAAATTTATGACTTAATTGCCACAATTATAATAAATTTAAAATTTTTTCATATATAATTTTCCCTATCCACATGAATTAACCTAGTAATATGATTTTGTCCTCATGCTGAGTCACGCCACCGGTTGAAATTGAGACGGGATTTTGATTTTGATTTTTTTTTTTGGTCGGTAGACGGGATTTTGATTCGACTGTCTATAAATAATCCTGCGAAACTTCCTGGCACCTTCCTCGATGTACCCAGACCAGAAACGACCCGATGTGACGTAAAATATGGGGCACGACCTCCATCAAGGTCAAATCTCTATCCTTTTCAGATCGTGAATTTGAAGTCTGACATAGAGAGCATCACCAAAGATGGTTTTCAATCTGTCCAGCGGTGATCTCTCCGAGGATGACACCGTTTCCACTCAGCTTTCGCAGCCCGCTTCGCCGTCGCCCGCCCGTTGCGTGCCCCTCGGCAGGAGCTTCGCCCGAGCTATCACAGCCCCAGGCAGAGTCGGTGAAGGCTCTTCTCTTGGGTTCATTGCCCCTGCCATCGGGGGTTCTTTGCGGAGGCAAGAGGAATCTGCAGACGACTTTCATCACCAATCACTTCCGTCTCTGGTAAAGCTTCGAAAATTCACTCAACATGAACTGAAAGTCGCGACAGGCAATTTCAGCGAAGTGAATGTTCTGGGCCCATGTGGTTCTGGTAAGGTCTACAAAGGAGAGTTGCCTGATGGATCTCTGGTGGCAATAAAAAGATGTGCTCGCCCATTTGGCCATGCCGAAGTGCAGGTTGGGTATATGGCCAGACACCCGAATGTGATCCAAATGCTCGGCTTTTGCGATTCAAAGGCAACAACAGAACTAGGAGAATTATTGCTGGTATATCGATTGGCCGTCAATGGAAACGTGGGTTCCCATTTGGGGGAGCGCTCTGCGTCGCCTCTCGAGTGGCCCACCAGGATGCGCATCGCCTTAGGAATAGCGACAGGGCTTTGGTATCTTCACGAGTTTTGCAGTCCTCAGATAATTCACCGCGACATAAACTCTTCAAACATTTTGTTGGATGAGAACTTCGAACCTCTCATCGGGGACTTCGGCTCTGCGAAATTCATGAATCACAAAGGTTGGAACCATCAGCTCCAGAAGTCGAAAAGCGCCATGGCACCACTCCAAACGGCTGAAACTGAAGCAGTGAACAATTACGAGAGGCCCTTTTCGGCTTTGGAAAGATCAGCAGAGTTATGCAGTACCTTTCGACTATGTGGTACATATGGATACATGCCTCCGGAGTATGTGACACGAGGGGAACTCTCAGCAAAGAATGATGTCTTCGCATTCGGAATGGTGCTCCTCGAGCTACTCTCTGGTTTCAAGCCTTTTGATCTTTTGTTGGATCGAGCCAAAAAGAGGAATCAATGAATTTGCGTGGGTGAAATATCTTCTGGAACATGACGAGTTTGGAAGTCTACTTGATCCGAGCTTGAAGGGAGACTATGATGAGAATGAGGCTAAGAAATTAGTCAAACTGGCTCTCTGGTGCATCCAATCTTCACCAACAGAACGACCCACGATGCGGGAGGTAGTCGGAACTCTCAAATGAAGCTGCTTAGATGAAAGACGGGTAAGCGGAAAAGAAGAGACAGTTGATATCTGGCGAACTAGTTCTCAATCTCGGGGCACCTTCACTGCCTTTGCATCTCATCTTGATCCAGTGGAGTTATCAGGACCAAGCAGATTTAGCGTTATAAATATGTAATAGTCAGGCACTAGTCGAGAAACTCGCGTTTCCACTATCTCTATAGCTTTTTCTGTGTTTTCGTCACTGTCATCAATTGAGAATGTATTATATCACCAGTAATTTCAATGACTCTGAACCACTTGGTATAATTTCTTTGTAACCAAAAACACAACAAAAGTTACAAGAAAGTTCTAAATACTTAAAATCGGAGCTATCATGATTCATGACTGAAGTCTTTAGGAGCTCGAGCAGCTTACAGTCATCCAAAGACAAAAGCAGGTGTAGAAAAGGCTTGGATATCATGTTCAGCTCATAATCGATAGGGCATAAATTTTTCGAGTCCATCATCTCTCCATTGTCTGAACTCATTAATCTATCATCGGAAGAAACCGACAATTTAGTCATAAAAAAGTTGGATTCACAGACTGATGTAAGAAGCACAACAGTCTACGAGTCAGATATCGATTTTCAATTGGGTCTAGAAGCAAAGTTTCACCCAGAGAAGATGTTGAATCCATGTTTTTGTGTAAGTTCTAAATGGTATCGAATCAAATAGTCAACTTAGAGTAGGTGCAAAGCGAAATTTGTTGGTTTTGAAAAGTTCATGTCAACCGATCCAACACGGAAGCGATCCCATTCGTGGCTGACCCTGCATCAGTGATCACAGGTATTTAAGCAACGTTTCTAGGAGACTGATTGAAAGCCAATTTCATCAATTCGCTTTCAAAACAAAGGGACTCTGGTTTGCGGTTGGATTTTTCCGTAGATATCCACTATTTGGTGAACGCTTTGCTCAGGACTTCCACTACTCAGGCATTTGGTTTGGGAGTATGCAATGAACCTTGGTGTAATTCTACTTCAAGTCAACTACAATTGTAAAATGTAGACGTTGACTGAGTCAAAAAGTGGTGGGACCGAACAAAAAAATAGAGAATAAGTGGACGTTCAGCTCAATTATAAAAGGTAAAAGTGGGCACGCACGAACAGAAAAGGGGGAGAGAAAGAAGAATACAAAGAAAGGAGAAAGAAACGAAAGGGACAGGAAAAAGGGAGGGAGAGCTTCTATGCCACCTTCCACGGGGCCTCACCAAGTTAAATTTACTTCATTTTGCAAAGGTTGGTTAGCGTTCGCATTCTACGTCCATCTAATCAGAGAAATTTGCCTAATTTCGGATTCCAAAATTCTCGACTGGTGGGACAAATTTAGAAGTTGTTAAGCTGAGAAATTATAAGGGATTAATAGTTTAAGGTGTTGTGGAGCTGTAAGATTTTACAAAACTCAAATTGGGCTTATGGTTAATCTTTTACAATTTTTTAAAGTTACGCACGCACGTGGTGAATGGTAGCAAACTTCCGGTTTTAGCGACCCATCTTCAGCTGTCATTAGAGTTGATGAAGCTTAGGATATCTAAGTATCTCTATAGGGCTTCTGTTTGATGGTGGATTTGCTAGAATCGGGGTTTGACGAAGAGTGTTGTGGCAAGAACAATTCCAATGCATAAGTTGCATGTAGTGGATTGCATCAAACATATGCTACGATGTGCCTTCGTTGTTGTACTAGGGTCAATTGGTTGGCAAATAAGTGCAATTTAGTCAAGTTATAGGTAAAGTAGTGTTTTACTTGATTTTGATGTTGATCTCATTTGGTTGATATGATTACGAGATTGTCGGCTCGAATAGCTACGTTGTATCATTTTAGGCATTTTCATGTGAGTGGTGTTAAGAAGAGCATATTTATTGGATGATGTTGAATTGAATGTTTACTACCTTCTGACCAATGAATTAAGTTACAAAAGATTATACATTTTGGTTTGCAATTCCAATTATGCCCTATGTCTCTATGAGCCCATTGAGAGATTTGTGGGTATACATATAGGATATAAAGGGCCGGCCACTAGCAATAGAGACCAAACCAATGAGGGAAATCTAGATTGCTTTTATCATGGGGCATTGTGTGTGACCATGATTACACATTTGAGCACGAGATTGGTCCATGAAATGGATCATTAATGTGTGATATGATGAGATTGATTAGTGCACTTGTTTTGATATTATTGATGAAATAGGTATTTCTACTATGAATAAAGTTATGTTGAAGTGATATATAACTCCTTTTGATCTTGTAAGTTTGTTATATTCTAGATTGGTATAAATGAGTAACGTTGATGTGTCTTAAATGTGTTTAATGGATGCTTGATTTGTTTTAAAAAAAAAATTGTACTATTTACTAAGATGTGATTGCTTATACCATTTGTCTTAAATATTTTTAGATGCCTCGGTTAGTAACAAATAAAACGAAAATGATCATGTTATTGTTGAGTGTTCTTATAAGAAATGTTTGTTTATGAAATTATTTAATTGTATATTTTAGGTTGTAAATTGTCAATATTTAAATTTTACCATTTTATTTAGGACTTAATTGCTTAGAAAATTATAGATTAAATTTCAAACCCGAATAAAAATAATTTTCATTAAATTGCATGGTATATAAACATTAGGAGTATTTGCATTAGTAGTAATAAAGCCTTCTTGTTAAAAGAAATAGAAAGTTAATTAAGAGAACTATTTTTATTTTAAAAAAAAAAAAGCAAAAGAAAAAAAAAGAGAAAAAAAGAGCGAGGCCGGGCCGAGCCTAGGCCAAGCCGGCCTTCTTTCCTTTTCTCTTTAATATTTTTTGAATTTTTAATATATTTTTTAATATTTAATATTATTATATTCAGGAAAAGGGCTCAGACAACCCGCAAACCCGATCCAAACCCAGGTCCGGCCTAGTCAGGTAAATGAAATCTCTCTTTATGTGGGAATAATATGTGTTCTCTACTACTATACTTGAGGAAGAACTTTTTAAGATATCAAAACTTTGAGGTAAATGGAATCTCTCTTTATGTGGGAAGCTACTAAATGGCTGAAATGCTATGATTGCCCCACCATTTTCACATAATTGCCCTCAATTCGCTCTCCTTTTTTACCCCTCATTTCATTCACATGAGCCAAATTTTGAGCCTAGTTGTGATAAAGAGGCCATTTTACTCGAAGTTACCTTGACTCCAATAGGCAGAGAGTGGAGACTTTTGTATGCATAAGCAAAAGTCTAGCTCTTTAGATAATGAAATGAAAATGTACCTTGGAATCAATTAGTACTAAGAAGAAAATCATCAATGTTGCATGATCCATTATCTTATATGTCACCTCAACACCAACAAAGAATTTGAGATGATGTGATCGTCCTTCAATTTTAAGGACGCAATCTCAAACACAAATCAACAATCTATTATTAAAATATATATATCTCCAATATATGCATAATATATATAATTAATTAATAAACAGGCAAATTGGTTATAATAAGATTTTCTATAATTCATCAATAAGAACATGCACATCACTAAACTGACAACTATCTAGCAAACTCATCTCAATCATATATAGCTCAAAAAAAAAAAAATTGAATACAAAAGTTCCTTGCTAATAGCGCTCTTACTTTACTTGCCACTAATGGAATAACTTGAAAAATAGTTAAGACAAATGATATAAGCAACCACCGTCTATTGAGTAGTACAAATATGTTCTAAGTAGATTGAGCATCCACTAAGCACATATATAAAATAATACTAGAAACTCATCATCCAAAGCTAATATATAATATATGTTTCAAATCAAATATGATTAACTTTATTTCAACAAATTTTTTATACATATTAAAAATACTTATTTAATCTGCCATCACAAATCGAAAATTAATGGTCAATTCCATTAATTGATTTCTATAAAAGTCACATACCAATGGTCTATTCAATCGATCAATTTCTTGCTTACTATCTAACCATATTCACAACACAATATCTGACAACTAAGCGATCAAGATTCCTCTTTGACAAAATTTCCACCTATTATTAGTTGGTGACTTGGTCCAAAACGATATCACAAAACTAGTATGCAAATTTTGCCTTAACCGGGCTTATAATGATAATGAACATCAAAATCTTATCCTTCAATATGAGAAATCAAATTCAGAATCCATCTTATGAACCAAAACATAAATCTTTTCAAAACTTGGCTCATAAGTGATAATACATGCTGTAAAGTATTTTTTAAATCATTTAAGAATTCATTTCACAAACCAAATTTGCAAAATGCATATAACCTTTCAATATGTCTTTCATAAGATGTTGTCAAAACATTCACAAATAACTAAAGACTATTAGGTACATTATCCGAATTTCATCCAACAAAATTTATCATTTCATAACTCAAAGGGATATGTATTGGAAGTTCTAAAACTTATCACGAAAGTGCGATTGAGTCTTAAAATTTATAAAAATTGTAATCGAGTCCTAAAACTTGTCAAATAAGTGCGATCGAGTCATTATATTAACTTTGTCTAATTTAACTAATAGAAAATGTTAACGTGACTTTCTTTTAATATTTTCTCTTTCCTAGTGGTGGTGATATGGTTAAAATGACGTTGCTTAAGTACAAATCTAATTTTAATATAATTGTTTATTTAAGTTAATTGAAAGATAAGCTATTTAAAAAAATAAAAAAATAAAAGAAGAAGAAGAAGAAGAAGAAGAAGAAGAAGAAAAAAGAAGAAAAGAAGAAGAAGAAGAAGAAGAAGAAGAAGAAGAAGAAACAGGTGGCAAGGTCATTGCCGTCATTGCCCCACCATTGCCGACCGCACTCAAGGGTCATTGGCCTTTGCTTGATCTAAGGGAGGGCCACAACCCTTGCCTAGATCTAGGCAAGGGCCTACATGTCCTTGCTTGCCGTAGGTGAGGGATGCCGGCCCCTAACCATTCCCCCAAGGGTTGCAAAGCCCTTGTCTTCGGGTTCTTCTTCCTCATTTTTTTTTTCATTTTTAAATTTAAGCTTTTTGTAATTTAATTGAAATAAAATCTGCATCAAAAATCATATTTAGACCAAAACAACATCGTTTTAGCATCATATTTCGTTTTTTAGCCACATTATTGTACATTATTGTCTCATGGGAGAGAGAAAATATTTTAAAAAAAAACCACGTCAGTATTTTTCGTTAACCATATTAGATAGAGTTAACAAAATGACTAGATTGCACCAATCTAACAAATTTTAATACTTGATTGTACTATTTGTAAATTTTATGACTTAATTACATTTTCGTAATAAATTTTAAGATTTCCGTTGCACATATTCCTAACTTATAATATATCTTTTTGAAATATGAGTTTACAAACTTGAAGAAGAGATAAACAACTCACATAGGAAAGCCTAAAGCTAAACAAAAAAGATTACTCGAGCCGACGAACTCACAATCCTATCTAACAAGCGAGAAACAATATCAAGATCAAGCAAAATGTTACCTTAACTATGAATCAATTAAACTAAGCTTAATTATGAACTAAACAAACCCCGTGCACCATTAAAACACTTGCTCAAAGCAAATAGCTTTCTGTTATTTGTAGCTCAAACGCAAATCCTTAAAGATTTGTTCTAATCAAAGCGTTGCTCAAAATCGATTTTTTTTTTTAATACTCCGTGACTCTACAACACCTTAAACTACTTTATTTTAATATAATCCTACAACTTAATTAATCTTACGTTGAACCCCATAGTTTAAGATTTACATTACTCTGAATTTATGTCCTAACTTCCAGTTAGATAAACCAAGGGTTTGAAGCCTTAACGAGCTTTAAAAAACGAAATTAATTCGGCTTGCAAGTTTCTTTTTCCTTTCTCTGCCCCCGTCCACTCCTCCCCCTCTCTCCCCCCCCCACCCACCCTTTTTTTTTTTCTCTGTTGCCTTCTTTTCTTTTGAGGTCAGCCGGCTTCTTTTCTTATTTTGCCCACCTTCTGACTGGTCGACGGCCGCTCCCACCCCCTTTTTCTTTTATCCAACCATACATTATATAGGAATCGACTCCAATCTCCGTGGAAGACGATCCAACACTCTTAGGGGTGGCAAATGGGTGGGTTGGGTCGGATACGGGTCGGGTCGAAAAAGGTCGATCCATATCCGACCCATTTAACCCGTTTTGACCCATATTCTCAGTAATGTAAATCTAGTGACCCATACCCGATCTGTACCCTACCCATACTCGACCCGACTCGTATTGTTAAAACCTACTTATTGTTTAAATATTTTTATGCAATACAATTTTTTTAACAATTTTTATGCAATACAAATTTAATGAAAAATTTTTATAATTCTTTTTAAAATATTTTTTAAAAATAAAATTTTTAATTTTATTTAAAAATTCTAAAAATATAATTTTTTTTTTTAAAATATCATTTTTAATTTTAATAATTATTTTCTCTTTTGCTCTTTTCTCTTTTTTTGTTCTTCTTCGGCCGGCCGCCGGCCACGACAACGGCCGACGATCGGCCACGGGCTAGATCGATCTCGCCGGCAAGCTCGAGCCTCGCCGGTCATCGGCAAGGTCGAGCCTCCCGGATCCGGCGAGACTCGAGCTCGCCAACGTCGAGCAAGGCTCGATCTCGCCGATCCGGCGAGGCCGAGGCCCGCCCACGTCGGCGAGCTCGAGCCTCGCTAGTCGTCGGCGAGGCCGAGCCTCCCCGATCCGGCGAGACTCGAGCTCCCCGGCGTCGGGCGAGGCCCGCCTGATGCCGACGAGCTCAGTCGTCGGCGACCTTTGAGGGAGCAGCGGAGGTGATCTTCAGAGGTGGGCGGCGGAGGCGACTCGGAGGCGAGCCGTGGCGGCGAGTGGCGGAGGCGGCTCGGAGGCGAGCGGTGAAGGTAAAGGTCGAAGGGTTGTCCATATTTTTTAGGTTTTAAAAATGGGTCAAAACGTGTGACCCATTTTTAACCCATATAAAATTGAACTTAAAATGGGTCGAATGTGGGTTATGACCCATTACAACTTCATAACCCACGTTCGACCCATTTGTGAAAAATATGGATGCAAAATGGACCCATTTTGCCACCTCTAAACACTCCCCAAAGTTTGCCTGTGCCAAAACTTCAAGTCGCAAGACAATGATCAATATCTTGTATGATAAATGTTGGCAAAACTCTGAGAGCAGGCCGGAAGCTTCGAGGACTTCGCAACTAGGGTGGATCTGTTCAATGACTTCGGATCGGAGAATGATCTGCCCAGGACCAACACAGATTTGGGGGCTCATGGTTGGCAGTGGGGGGGTTTGAAGTCGAGCGGTGGGGAGACGCAGCGCGTAGCAGTGGCGGTGGAGAAGGCAATAATGGTGGATGAACAGTACCTGAGGAAGAAGATGAACAGTAAAAGAAAAAAGAAAAAATCTAAAATATTAAAAAAGTTCTCCATATGACGTTGTTTTAAATGGAGTTGTACATATTAGATTGCTGCTCATGTTATGTAAAATGACCAATAATGATTGGGCTGGCATATTATAATTTTTCAACCTAAATTAACTGGATTGATTACATTGAAAAATCAATTTAAAAGTACATTAAACAAATTCAAAAGATGAGAATCAAAATTTTTGGGTGATGTTCTAGCTTCTAAACTTTTTATGGAATTAAAAGGTGGAAAGTGCAACGCAACAACCATGGGGACCCAACCAAAAAAAAAAAAACTCTCTCGACCTTATAGAAGATTGGTCAAATAAGCCAATGCTACTTCTGCGAAATTCATTATAAGTCAATACATAAACTCAAGTGGAACCGACCTAGCCAATACTTAGATATATCCCGGTCATCTTCACTGTTTCCGTCATTTTTCTTTTCTCACTAAAACTAAAAGCAAGACGACCCCACCATCAATTATTAATAGAGTCAAGTCAAGACAGCAAGTCGTCTGGCAGAAACAACAATACTGACGCCAATTTCCTGGTAATTTCCGGCATCGCTTAACTTCATTCTTTACAATTACGAAAAGTACCATAAAAATTCAGACCTTCTGCGCGGTGCGAGTCGCAGAAAAATCTTCAGCAAAAACCAATGCCCGGAGAGTCGGATTCTCGCAGCAACCGAAACGCCAGGAGTGGTAGTAGTTCTTCTCATCATGTGGTCGATGTTGAGTCGATAAGCTTTTGCATCTTTAGAGTGCCTCAAAGTCTGTCCGATTTCAATCAGATGGCGTACCGGCCTAGCACGGTCCCGATTGGCCCCTACCACCACCAAAACCCAGAGTTTGAAAAGATTCAAGAGCATAAGCGGCGATTCTTCATCGATCTGCTCAATCGAAGGCACCAGAGGACGGAGAGGCTACAGATGGAGAAGCTACAACAGTTCGCTGAGGCTTTGAAGCCAATGGAGGAGAAGATAAGAAAGTGTTATACCGAGGCCTTAGCTTTCAACAGCGATGAGCTCATCCAGATGATGGTACTTGATGCTTGCTTCATCATTGAGCTGTTTTGCAAGTACTCCCGTAGATGGAAAGGGGACGCCGATGTAATAAGGCATGACCCCTTGTTGACAGAGCCCTGGGTTTTGCCTTTCCTTATGCGGGATCTCGCCAAGCTCGAGAACCAAATTCCATGGTTCGTTCTTAAACGTCTGTTCGATCTTACGTTGGGATCTTCAAATGAGAGCGATCATTCTCTATCCGATCTCGCCTTGAGTTTCTTCAACCGGATGCTTCAAAGACCAGAGGATGTCTTGAAGAAGTACTCCAACAGCGAAGGAGAACATCTGCTTAATTTCCTCCGTTTGACTTACATCCATGACTCTCCAGAGACAAAGCAAAAACAAAATAAATTCCTTCGCCTGATCCAGCCTGCAAACAAGCTCTACCAAGCAGGCATTAAGTTCAAGCCCACCCTTTGTGAAAGCTTCATGGACATCAAATTCAGCAATGGTGTCTTGGAAATTCCGGTACTAAAATTCGATGACTTCTTGAGTTCTCTGTTCCTTAATTTTATTGCATTTGAGCAATGCCACAGGGACTCCTCCAAGCATGTCACAACTTATGCCACTTTCATGGCTTGCCTCCTTAACACACCAGCAGATGCCGAGTTCCTATGCAACCGCAAGATCATTGAGAGATATTTTGGGACGGATGAGAAAATTGCCCATTTCTTTAGCAACATTGTGAAAGATGCTGTGTTTGACATCCGCAAGAACCATTTATGCCAGGTGTTCCAGGATGTGAACACGTATTGTGAGAAGGACTTCCGAGTGCATTGGGCCAGCTTCAAGAACACCTACTTCAAATCGCGGTGGTATCTCATATCAGCTATAGCGGCATTCATACTTCTGGTTCTGTCGGCAATTCAGTCTTCGTATGCTGTGATTGCTTATTACCGACCTCCTTCTTAGTGACGTTTAATGTATGATTTACATCTTCTACTCGTTGTTGTAGGTCATCAGTGCATGTTTCTGACTACCTTCATGATTTCAATATCATTAGCAATGTTAGTCCAATATATTCATATGGAACATGATGATTAAGGGTGAGATTGAATTATGCCTTCCAATGTTAGTCCAAGACTAGAATGACTTGCAGTTCATTAACTTTCGTTACATTGCCAAGCAAAGTAAACATGGAGTTCCTGGAATGAACAACATAATTTGCGTAATTACTACAATGTATTGGTATAAACTACACGTTAGCTTTCTATAATCCTTTGTTAATCATAGAAGGTTTGAACTTAGAGGACCACAAGCCCTTTCATTTTTGAAGCAGAAGGAAATCTGAAAGTGTCAAGGTGACAGAGGTAAAAGAGGAATTCACCGAAACATCCGGTATAGATATAAACGTACAATTTTGATAAAACAAAAATTACATAATTATTCATTTAATTGCAAAATGTACCAAAGTCTAGCGCTTGTCTTCTAGTGAGGTTAATCCATTCATGGGGTCAAGAAGAAATTTTTGTCAACCGTATACATAGATTCTTTTATATTTTCATGAATGTCATTGAGAACTTTTTACCTTCCAAAAAAGGGTTGAAGACACCAATAGTTGTTAAATTTTGCAATATATTCACCCTAATTCCTAAACCAATTAATTCCTTGGACTATACTTTTTTTGTTCGCCTTATTATTTCATATATACAATGCTTCTTCGACTCATTGTATATTTGAGATAAATAAATAGAGTGAAAAAAGAAAAATAAAATTAGAAACAAGAAATGAGAGAGGCTCGAATGCGTGTAGTCCCACTTGCCTAGCTCGCTTGTATAGTTTGCAATGCTTGTCAAATTGCGCAAAAATTAAAGAAATGAAGAGATTCCCCCGACAAATACTTCGAGACATAACGACTATAGGTCTGAGAGCTATTAAAATTTAATTAGATTCACACATTAAGGATCCTATTAGTAATAAGCATTTCAGGAGAGCAGACTATAATCTTTTATTACTTCATCGCCTCATTTACAAGCTTGACTCATGCCATTGACAGTGGTTTATACCATTGAACTTCAAAAAAGAAGCCTTCCACATGCTCTACTACTATAGTGGCTTGATAAAAAAAGAAAAGAAAAAAGGCAAGGATGTGCTGTAAGCTCAGATTCCATTTGCGAGGTCTCTTCCAGTGTTCATGTACCATATGCCATGGTGATAACCTACCCCTAGGTAAAGCCATGATAGCAATTTAAATATATTCTCTTTTTACAAATTGGCTCTGAAAAATTTATATTCTATTTAAGAACGATGAATGGAGTCCACGTGCATCACCTGGATATCACGGGTTTCTAGGCTAGTACAGTGATAAATTATTAGTGACATGAACTTTCTCGGCAACAGTAGCTGTGGAGGTAGTTTCCGAGGAAGTTGAACTCAGATCAAGTTCTTTTGTCTCTTCCAATATTTGGTCAACGTTGACTCCAGAAAGAAATATCGAAAATAGATCCTGATTTTTGTATTGTTTTTGCATCGATTGACTATATGTTGTATCTCTTTACTACATCATTGTAAAGATTTTTACTTACTGTCAATGCATTTGATTCTTATTCCCAAGGATTGACTATCAAAATGGAACATAGAGAAATAAAATAATAATATTAGAATTATTACTCATATTTCCATTCATATAAAAAAATTACATTGAAATTGCAATCGATCAATTCACATTTAACGCGCATGTCGCAACTATTTGCAATTTATTTCTTGGAAAATTTGACATTTTTGAAAAATGCTTTTCAAGAAGTCATTTCTAGAAAAATGACAATATTTTTCGATGTTTGACCAAAGTTTGAAAATCATTCTGTCGTTTGAAAAGGAAAACATACTTTATTTTCCGAAATAGACATAATTGGGCACAAATGATTTGGTCATGAGCAGTTCAGGAATCGAACATGGCCATTATATCCCAGGCCTAGCCTCTATGGACCCAGGCCAAAGCATAGGTGACCTGAGCATGGCCACCGAGGTCCTAAGTATGGTCTCAATGGACCTAGGCTCTGGCCCCGGGGATTTGAGCATGAGCGCTAGGGTCTTTGGCCCAAACTCTATGGACCTAGGCCCAAGTGCCAAGGAACTGGGTAAGGGTATCAAGCTTTGAGGCTTGAGCGTCAAGGAACTTGGCCTAGGCATCAATCTAGCCTTTGGACATAGGCTTGGTTGGTCTCTACACTAAGGGCTGCTGCTAAGGACTCAAGAACAGGTGTTCCGGATTCCATGCTCAAGCGTAAAGTCTCCAGTGCAAATGCCGATGTTTAATCATGTTTGGAATTTTATTTTATTTTATTTTTTATTTTTGAAAGAGGAAATTATTTTCTCAATTTAAGCAAAGGTTTTTAGTTTACGAGGAATATGATTTTCTAGTGACCCATTATCCTTAGTGATCAAACGTTGAGGAAAATATTTTTTTAACACAAAAAATCTCTCGAAACAAACAGAACCTAGGCAAATTTATGCACAAAAGAGGGCTTTTACATGCAATGCAGAGAGTCCCCAGCAAATCCTTCAAGACAGAGCAGATATGATGGGTTCAAGAGTCATCAAAATTAAATTAGATCGCCTCGGTAAGGATCTAATGATTAATAAGCATTTTGGAAGAGTGGTTGCAGGCAATTATTTTTCCTGTAGGCATACTTTATCACGTCATTAACGAACTTAACTCATGCCATTGACAGCGCGGTTCATACCATTGACCTTCTAAAACGAGGCCTTCAACAACTCAGATTCCATTTGTAAGGCCTCTTCCTGTGTTCATATGCGCTATCCCGTGGAGTTTCTATAATCACTAAAACTTGCAGGGGCTGAAATCACAAGTTGCGACTCAAAGTAGGCATGCCTGTTATGTTACTATGAATCATTAATCCGACTTTGGATTTAGGTAATGTAGTACTCAAAGTGCTGATTCCATGCACAATTATGTCACCCAATTAATCTCACTGGCCATGTATTTGTAAGAGAAAGCATCTCTTCTTTCTCTGTGACAATAAACAAAAGTCGAGGCCAAACTTTAAGCCATGTTGGTTTGTTACTCCCTTGGCCGGTTTTTATAGCCGTGGCCAATTTTAGGTTGCAAGTTCCAAAGTAAAAATAAGAGACGGACTTGTGACATATTGAACATGTTGTGTACAGAGAAATTTTTGACAAATGGCTCTGAATATTTTGTACTCTATTTAAAGAACAATGGGATGGAATCCATGTGTCTCCCGGCCCCCCGGCATAGTACGGGCTGCTTGGCTAGTACAATGATAAATTAGCGACGCAAACTTTCTAAGTTCCTTCTGAAAATAATTTTTTAACGCATGTACAAGATCATTAATTGTCATAAAAGGAAAAATGGACTTAGTTGCAAAATTTGCTTAATATCCGTTGCCCTTTTAGTCAAATTGCTTTTTAACAAAACATTTGGACGCTTCGAGGTAATGAAACCTCTCTCTCTCTACGAAACTTGCTCACAAGAAGGCCCTGGAGTGAGATAGCCCCACACTTTGACATCAACCTACAAATGCACTTCAATGACTTTTCCTTCCGTTTCATTTATACACACCAACTAGGATGAGAAAAGATTAGTTGGGGCTGTTTTATTAAATTATCAGTGCACAGATAGAGCATTACTGTCACGCTTATCATCAGAGGAAGCAAAGAAGATAGAAAGACCGATCATAAAAGGCGATCACTTTCGGTTTTGTCAAATTGGCTTTTGGCTTGTCACTTTCTCCAATTGAAATGGGCTCTTTCGCAAAAGGTGATCACTTTCGGCAAATGAATAAAAGAATACGATCGTGGATAAATTGCCATGTCATTCCATTCATTGTTGTTTTTCTTACTACTAAGCAGGACATAATTAATTGAGATGGCATATAGGGTTTCGAAAGATTTGAATTCAGAACTTCATACCATAATACCATCTTGGATTTTGTAAAATCACTATCAACTATTTTAAAAATTTAAATTTTTGAGATGAAATCTTTTAATATAATATAAAAGTTAGTACTATCCCTTACATGAATGTGCGTCCACCTCTCATTAATCAAATTCCTTATGCCATGGTCAAAGTTCCATAGAGTAGATGAACAAATAGCTTGAATCCTTAGGAGGCAATGTGAAATGAAATTAATTCGGCTTGTCTGGACGTTTGAGGCGACCTCTTGCGAGTTTCCCTCTTTTTCTTTTCCCTTTCTACTTTCCTTTTTTCTTCTCCCCTTCTCCCTGTGTTTTATTATAAAGCCACCAAGTCTGACCAAGTCCACCAAGTCTGACCAAGTCGAACTTTTTCTTTTATCCCATTATTCCATTCCATACTTCATCTCTTTTAATTGAGGCAGTTTCTCTCTGTGTTTTATTATAAAGCCACCAAGTCTGACTAAGTCAAACTTTTCCTTTTATCCAATTATTCCATTCTATACTTCTTAAAAGAAATTTAGATACACCTCAATGGAAAATTTCATTCTATTTTGACTTGATTTTATTAATTAAGGTTGGTTATACTAAGAGATTAGCTAAAAGAGCACCAAACTGATAAATAGATACCTCTAGATTCAACTTTCTTATATCCTTAGGGATAAATTCCTGAGTAATAGGTAATGTTGTCATGTCACAGAAGACTCACTGCCTAAGGCATTTGGTACATGTTTCTCTTAAGACAGATTGTAGCTTTCAAGAGCCCTAACTATCTAGTTTGTTTCCTTTGTCTCATGTTCAATTATTTTTGAATAAAATAGAAATATAATTAAGATTTTGGAATCTATAAAGACATTACATTTTTTCACCATACAAGTAACGCCGCAATATTTTTAATGCAAAACTCAATCACTGCTAGCTCTAGCTCATGAGTGGAGTAACTCTTTGCATGTGATTTTACTTGTTTAGAGGTATAGGCCTCAACTTTGTCATTTTGCATCATTAGAATTCTATTTTTTTTTTTTTTATGTCCACTCACTAAATGCTTATTAATTTTGAATCTATTACTTAGTTTCCCAATTCGGCATTACCATCCTTAAACGAATTCACCAAGAATAATTGTTAGAATATGCCATACCTAAAAATTCACATCAGCAGTCTACCATTCAACATTCTTTTTCCTTTTTCTCTTTCTAATTCTATAAAAAAATTGATTCTTAAATGGTCTCGCTTGTGTCATCAGCTAATATAATACCTCGCATCAATCTTTCCAATAGCATAAAATTCATTATCACTCGTTGACTCTTGAAATCTAATCCGAAGGATATCTATAAAACTAAGATATTTGCATCATCTTCTATAGTCATCACAACCCAAATATCTCACTAACCCTTAATTCTTCTTTCGACATTTCCGTCATTTCAATTATGTACATCGCCTAATCATATCACATTATCGACTTGAAAACTTATATAAATCAACTCTTATTTATTGTATCTAAATCTTCAAATACTTTTCATGTTCTTCCTAACACCTCAAGTAGAGATCATTGATAACCTTATTTCAAAATCAAGCATGAGCTATAACTACATAATATGTGCAATCATTATTTCTCTATTGACAATTTTGCTAATTGCTTTCTCTCTTAAATAAAATGCATAGACAATCTCCATTAACTCTATCATGGTAATAATTTTTTTCCTTAATTCTCTCGAAAATATATGCATTTCTTCTATGCCCAGATAGATTGACCCTTATTCTATTTTAATTAACCAATATAAAATACAGAAACCGCCTTTTTGGGCGCTCCTTGCTAATTGCTAATACTCTAATTCGAATGCACTCTTCCCGGTCACCAATTCATCTTCATGTCACCAAAATCAATTGAAATGACAGTCCATCTCAAAAAATACCATTCTTCTAAACAGATAGTGTAACTTCAACACTGAGCATATAATATATGTTACGTTTTCGACCAAAAAAAAAAAAAAAAAAAAAAAAAAAAAAACAGATAGTTCAAGAACTTAAGCTAACACACGCATGCGCCACGCAAGACAAAATTAATAATTTCGCTATCATAATTAATTAACCATGTACTTCTAATCGTAACACTAAGATAAGGTACACTTCTTCACATTTCAATCTCAACCATCTTCCAGGGCAATTTGCTATAGTTTTCTCTAGGATGATAGATTTTCAAAAGAATAACTTATCTCTAATCACAAATCTTAATACAAAATATAACCACTTAAGTACTCGTGTTGCTTCGACAAAGAAAAAAAGAGTACTCGTCTTGCATCACCAAGCCTCTCTCTCTCTCTCTCTCTCTCTCTCTCTCTTTATTTATCTCTTTTACTTGAGGCAGTTTCTCTATGTGTTTTATTAGAAGAGAGACACCAAGTTTGACCGAGTCAAACTTTTTTTTTCTAACTATTACAACATGATCCTATCTATAGATTATGTGAGATTACCATCTAAAATAATAAAATATTATGACATGAAATATACTCAATGAGGCATATGCATAATCAAGCAGATATATACAATTATGAGAATATCCTAAATTGTACATATAGTTTGTATCATTTTCTAAGCATGGACACATGAGTACATTTGTCGATTTTTTATCTCATAATCCCCTTGTCATGTACAAACATTGTCTTTATTATGGCTAAAACTTTCTATGCTAATTAAAATTGCTTTTTCAATTTAACTCAAATGAGTAACTGAATGCGAATATTATCAGTCTTGTAACAAAATAACATCATTTTAACTCAAACTAAGCACTCACAACCTCTATTTTTTTCTTGGGCCACCCTTATTGGTACCTTAGTTTGGAAACACTCTTGGCTTTGAAAATTTTGTACTCCATTAAAATACCAATGAATGGAATCCATGTTTATCCTGTGCATAGCACAGACTACTTGGATAGTACATTGATTAATTAGTGACACAAACTTTCCAAGTTCATTCACAAAATATATTTCAAGAATGTAGAGGAAATAATTAATTTTTAAGTCACAAGATTTGAAAAATTAGTTATGATAATCGCAGTACGCCAAGAGTAGTTGTGGAGGGAGTTTACAAGGAAGATGAACTCATATCTAGTACTTTTGTCTCTTCCAATATTTGGTCAACCCTAACTTCAGATAGATCTAACATAAAAAATTGCTGATTTTCATTTATTTGTTGTATCAACTAAATATAAATTTTATGTCTTTAATATATCGTAGTAAAGATTTCTACTTATTGTTAATGCGTTTGTTTCTTGTTTCCGAGGATTATCTCTTTAAAATGAAACATAGAGAAATAGAATAATGATCTAAAATTAATACTAGTATTTCCACTGATATAGAAAATTTTCCACTGAAATTGCAATATGATCAATCCAAGTAAGCATGTGTTCCAAATACTAGTAATTAGAAGTATGGATCCGCAGGAATATGTAAAAGCTAAACAGCGTTTTCATGTAATGTACAGCTAGTATAGTGACAAGAACTAGCGCTGTTCACATTTGGACTTTCAATGCGCAGGATCGAAGAATACTATGCAAATTTGGCTTTAGATGAGTTGCACGTTTTGTCAAATTTGGAAGCTTCGCGGCAATGAATCCTCTTTTTCTTTCTCTCTCTCTCTCTCTCTCTCTCTCTCTCTCTAGCAGCTGCTCACAGGAAGGCTTTGGAGAGAGGTAGCCCCACATTTGACAGCAGCTTACAATTTAATGTCTTTTCCTTCCAATTCTTTCATTCACACCAGCCAGAAGCAGTCGTGCGAGAGACGGGGATAATCCGAACTGGAGTTATGAAAACTTTGTGTACAAGCAAGTCTCTTCGGGTACGCAAAAGGTTTTTTCTCGAACCAACCACTTTCTATCGAGAGAAACCATCTAGCTTATACGATCCATTTGTATATGAGACGAATCTATCTTTCCCCCCTCGAAGATGGTGTTCAATCTCCAAACCTACAGTGATACCGAGTCCGTTCAAGGTGATCCAACACCTAAAACAACTCCTAGAAGCTTCTCCCTAAGGGAGCTCCGAGTCGTCACAGACAATTTTAGTTGCGACAACTTCTTGGCAGAAGCTAGATTCGGGAAGCTTTACCGGGGGCACTTGGCTGATGGTTCGTTAGTGGCAGTTAAGAGAGCGACTGTTGTCGATCGATGGAGGGAAGAGCAGTTTGAAGCAGAAGTGCAACTGGGAAGCTCGACACACCCAAACTTGCTATGTGCAATCGGCTTTTGTAGGACCAAGAAAGAGCTTTTACTGGTCTATCCCTCGATGATCAACTGCAGCCTAGCTTATCATCTCAGACATAAACGGGATCGGTCCATCCGACCCCTCGATTGGATGGCTCGCAAGCATATAGCCTTGGGAGTGGCAAGAGGTCTTGCGCACCTCATGATCAATGCAACATTAAGATCATGTACCGTGACGTTTCCTGGTCGACTATATATCTGAATGCCCAATCTGAGGCCGTGATAGGTGGTTTTTGTTTTAAGGGAAGGACTATTCCTATTCTCAACCCTCCTGTGAGTGTCACATCCTCATCCCAAGGAAAAGATTCGCATGATTCTGATTCCTCTCCTCAAACTCATCATCTTTATAAAGATGCTTGTGTTGACTCCACCAATGCCTTCAGCAGAGTCAAGTTAAAGGACCCAGAGGGCTGGCTCACAGGAAAGCGCGTATTGAAGAAGAATGTTCACGCCTATGGGAAAATGCTTCTTGAGCTCATCTCTGGACAGCCATATTTGAAACTTGATGTGTCCGCATATAATAAAAATCTAAGTTTGGAGCAATGGGTTGATCGATTTATAAACAAGAACGAGTTGGGAAGAGTGGTCGATCCCAATTTGCATGGGAATTATGTGGAAAAAGAAGCAGAGCAACTAGTCCGGCTAGCATTATTGTGTGCTGATGGCGATCCATCTGTTCAACCTGAGATGTCTGAAGTGGTTACGATGATTGAAAGCCAGATGCTTGGGCAGGACCCTAGCAGCAGGAGCAATTGGAGTGGAAGTGAGCATGATTCAACTCCTTACTGTTCCTGCCCTCCTTCTCCTTCCCCCTCACTGGAGATATGCTAAATCTTGATCACCGTCGTCCTCTACAAGCTCAGCTTTTGGGTTTTCCTTTTCCTATATTATTCCCACTTTTGTTTGTATAATCTTTGTTTTGTAACATATATTACATGATTTACCTTTCATCATTTTTTTATTAGTAATAAATATGAAATGAAGTCTCGGCTCTAAGTTAGTTCAAGAACACTTGAATGGCGATGTTGAGTTTCTAAACCCTTTATCCTAGCATCAGTCGGTAATGACCACTGTCTTCTGACATTTAGAGGGATTGAAAACAACAGAAAAGTTATTCAAATTGTGCCGTTTAATCTTGTGAAGGAATGCCAATGCGTTATGAATCCTGTTTTCTTAGATTAGATGCCACCATCAAAGTCACAAAGCATTCCGATGGTGGACTTTCACATAACTCAGTTGAGTACGCATCTCAACCCTCGAATTAGGCTCAAGTTCTAGAGCTTGGACATCTCAGTGCATATGCACCCAATACAATCCATACTACATCTGAAAGCGGTAAGGAGTGTAAATAGATATTCTGGTCATACAGAGCCACCTGCAATCTTCACTTGTTTGAGTATTTTTTGCAGTTCTTTAATCTGCTGGCTGTGCGTTTTATGGCTTTGTTTAAGGAGGTACATTTCAACAATCCGTTTCCTTACAATGCTAATTTATCCTGTATAATTGAGCAGCATTTAGATGTGCATGCGCTCCGAAGTTGTAGACTTTTTGTGGTGGACGGTGTTTTTCCAGGATGCCAAGCAGAAACTAAGGTGGCATTACCTAGTCATGCTTTACTTACTGATAAAGGAAATTCCATGTTTTTGTCACTCTCATCCTCTGCCTGCATTTTCAAAATTTGTCTCTGCTGGAAGAGGATATGGTTGGCCTAGTTGGTTGACTTTCTTCGCTTCGAGGAAACTCCTATGAAGCTTCCAAGAAATTCTCAGCGATGGGATGGCCAAAAGTTGGGACTGGTAAAATTAGGGAATAAAAGGGATGTGCCAAGTCCATATCTTGTGCCAAGTCCACATCTTGTGCGCAATGGCTTAATCCGAAGGATCTCCTCTTGCAAAGCCAATTCCATCTCTGAATTGGAAAGTCTCCTCCCTATATTTAAGATATTCCCTTCTTGTTCTCGAGGAAAAAATCATTTTAAAAAACATGATATTTTGATCTCTCTAATGAAGTAGAGTTGTAGTTTGCAGTTTGCATGATCAACCCTTTTCGATGACTTGTAAGATCCACCTGGACATCAGATTGCGATGTCATCTTATTGGAACCAGCACAGAAAATAACACAACCTATGAATCTTTCATAATATTGGAAACATTCGAATATTTTGTTAATGGTTTTCTAGACATCCAAAATTCAATAATTAGTACGATCTATTCAAATAAATATTGATGGTTTGAAAGTCTGATACATAATCTTTGAAAGGTTCAATACGATTCTTCAAGAAAATAGACTAGCACACCCAAGACGTGGAAAAAATATTTTTCATTTGCTATCCAAAAATAATTATTTTCTACAAAAATTGAAGTTCAGATGTTATACAACGTTAAGTAAGTTAGAGGCGCGGGTGCGTCTTGGGCCATAGACCCAAAATCCGGGTCTCAGAAGGCTATTTCGAGTTTTGGACCGAACGGACTTTTGGGCCCAAGTGAGTGTTTGGCCTTTACTTGTGTTTTTTTCTTTTTTTGGTCGGTAGGCCTTTACTTCTAAGAAGTGCAATTTCTAATGAGGAACGTAAATCATCGTGGCACATACTTTGTTGTATAGAAAGATATAGCATTTTGTGATATGGTATTGAATATTTTTTAGCTTCACGTGAATGCTGTCTGCGAACATTTTAGAAATGAAATGTCAATGTCATTTACATTGGTGATATATGTGCCGGCTGTGGTATTGTGATAGTGATTTGATGCTCATTGTTGACTTACGTATTGAGACATGATATGATATACTATGTCTAGACCGGTTCTATTTTGAGGCTTAATTATAACCAATGTAATTATCTAGTCTTAACCATAGTCGATATGGTTTTTGGTCTTGTCAAGTGAAATCATAACCATAAGATTTTCTTGACACTAAAGATCGAATGAATTTGACATATGATGGTTATATTATATTTTGTAATTTATGATAGGGTGCACCCCATGATTTGTTGAAATATATTCATTATACTTGTTACATGGGAAGTGTGATGAATGCGCGACAGTCTTGATAAATATGGATGCATACTTCTAGAATTGCATCGTGCTTTGTTTGATGTCATAGGAGTGGTGACTATCACTTACTAAACCATGGTTTTGCTTATCCTCTTTTATTATCGTTTTAGGTCCGAACATAAGGAGTTTAGCCGAATACATGGGAGAGCTAATCAAGTCTCCATAGCACTTTACTTTAGACTATTTGAATAAATATTATTAAGTTGGAATTTAAAAATTTCTAATTTTTGCTTAATTCATAATACAATGGACTTTGTTAATTTATCTTCATTTTGGTTAAAAGTTTCTTCTGTTATTTTATATAACACGGTGAATCATTTCCTTAAATTCATGGATTTGGGGTTGAGACACTATAATCGTGAGATGAGTCGAGTTTTCCATAATACACTTCTAATTTGCAGGCTAATTATGTGTACAAAGTTGAATTGAAATGACTAAGAAGTTTTTGGCTCATATATCCACAAAATTTTTTTCTTTCCTTAGGCCGATGTGGAGAAGTTCCACCTTTAATTTGCTTAGGGAGATAAATAAGTCAAGGTATGCAAAAGCTGACCCATCACCCGATTGCTAAAAAGAAAAAGAAAAAGATAATAGACATGTATAAAGATGATCAAGAAAGAAAATTGAATTCAGTGTTAACTCTAGAAAATAAGTGAATAGTTATTTTGTGAGCGGAGAAAATGGACGATGCATGCAGGCTGCTTGTTTGTTAGCAATACTAAAGGGGATGACTTATTTATTACATTTTTCTCAGTTTCAGGAAAAATAAGATGTGAGAGAAAATAGTGCTTTGGCTTAATAGTGCAAAATATAAGAGAGAGAGAGAGAGAGAGAGAGAGAGAGAGAGAGAGAGAAAGAACGGACAAGAAGCATGTTATTATAAAAAGCTCCATTTCATATTTTACTTGCGCAATTATTCTGTTTAATCTAACAAAGCATGAATAAATCTTACGCAATGTTTTCCGAGTGGGAAATTAGATTGGCCTAGCCAGTTTAGACCTATTTTTAGGATGGATTGCCTCGAGCCTGCCTAAAGTTTTCTTGGGGTGCGTTTGTATAGAGTTTTGATTTTTGCTTTTTGCCTAAATCTGAATCTTGTGGCAAACGCATTTTGATCTTTTTTCCGTACCACCTTAAACTAAATATTGACACATGAATTTATAATTTTCAGCAACTCTTTTTTTTTTTTTTGGAATTTGGAATATACTTTAAAATTTGGCTTCAAAAAAAAGTTGATTATTAATTTTTAAATTCGTTACAACATTGGTAATCAACTCATCATACCTGAAATAATTTTTGCATAATATTATAATCTGTTATTTAATGGGACATTGACAAATTCCTTATAGTGGCTTGTTGAAATTTTGAAAGAAGATGGTAAATTACTAATTTATTGGGGTGTTTGGTGATTTTTGCGAGGATTATATTTTCTGACCGCACGTAAATTTTTTTAGGAAATCAATAAGTTGCTTATATATAATAGTATTGGTAAGTAGCGATATTTGTGCTATTTCAGAGGGGTTTGTAACTTATCAAATTTATACGGACATTGGTAAAATCTTTTGGTGTTAATTACTTACTAAAGGGCAAAAAAATTTCTTCTCAAAAATATTTTTAAAAAAAATCACCAACTTAAAAAATGTTCCAACGCGAAATTTTTAAGATTTTAGGCTCACGGGACGCTATATTTTGGCAGCTCAGCTTCTCCGTTTTCCTTTCCCAGTTTTAAGTCAAATTTGCTTAAAAATGCCAACAACATAGTAAACTTAAAAAGGTGGAATCTCAAATGAGCACCAGGGATTGGTGGTGCACTGAAATCTTGAAGTAAACCACGTAATAATCTGCTTGGACGGGGAGCAGAATGTAAACATATGAACTGTGCTCCTCAGGTTACTTAATTCTGAATCAGTGAAATCAAAAGAAGATATCGTTTCACGGTCTTCTCGTTACTCTAGAGATCTGTTTTGCTGACAATTTTTTTACCACTTTAAGGAATAATCATGGCACGAGACACAGACATTTTTAGCATGTGGGTAAGTTTCGAAGAAAGGAATCGTTCATCTATTATTTACTCAACCACTCGATGTGAGATTCATCCTGATCAAGGTCGGGTAGGAGTCCATCGATTTCCCTTGAACCTCCTTTTTGTTGCTTGTGGTCGGTTATGAGCGGCATTTTCCCGTGTATGCATCAATCTTGCTATCTCTTTATGAACCACACTTTGATTACAAATGTAGTGATTGTGTACTAGATAGTTGATGTATCGCAATAATTTTTTCACTGGTCCATATACTCTTATCCAAAATTCAAAATTATCCCCCTACTTTTATTTTGTTTGAAAATGATTTGTATACTTTTTAACAATGTCTCCCGTTAGCCCTTCTATAAATTTCGTCGGCCAAAATGTCAAGTTGGACACCAAAGCACGTCTTGGGACGAACACTTTTAAAAAGTAAAGGGACTATTTTGGGGGGAAAAAAAGAAACAAAGAAAAGTAAAAGGCACAAAATTGTTTTTCCACCGAAAATAAAAAATAAAAATCACAGAGCCTCTCGATGTCATCGTCCTACGTAAAAATCAACTTGTTTTATCCCTTTAACTATGGATAATAGAGTAGCATTTAGATGTCGATGCACGCTGAGGTTGTAGCTATTTTGTTGTAGACAGTGGTTTTCCCTCTACTTTTCAGGATGTCATCCCTCAGCTAAGGTACCATCGTGTAATCATAATTTACTTACTAATTAATCAAACCAAGTTGTTGTCACTCCCATCCTCCGCCAGCATTTTCAAATCTGTCTCTGCTTTCAGAGGAGACATGGTTGGACTAGTCTGTTATGACTTTCTTTGCTGTGAGGAAAATCATATGAAGCTTCCAAGAAATTTCTCCGCGATGGGATGGCCAAAGGTTGGGACAAGTAAAATTAAGAAATACAAGGGGCGCACCTTCCTCCTTGCATTCCTGAGCCAATCCTTTCCTTGTGCACAATGGCTCAAGCCGGAGACTCCTCTTGTAGAGCCAATTCCATGTCTGGATCAAAGGGCGATTCCTTGAATTTGGTATGTAGTCTTCTAGTCCTCGAGGAATTAATCATTTCAAAAGACGGAATGTTCTGATCTTTGTAGAGTCTGTTCCTTTGTACAAGCACAAGCCCGAAACAGATCTGATTCATTTGCTGGGAAGGAATCAACAGGGTAGCGTAGATATGGTGTTCAATTTACGCACCTTCAGTTTCTCCAGTTCTGATGGAGAAGTTGGAAGGACAGTTGAGAATACCGGTAATAAACTCAGAAGGTTCTCTTTCAAAGAGCTTCAGGTTGCGACAAGAAACTTCGACCACGAGAAAAGGTTGGGATATGGAGCATTTGGACCGGTCTACAGAGGACAATTAGCCGATGGTTCTCTCGTCGCTGTAAAACGATCGCAAGAGCTTTCCGAAAATTCGGAAAAACAGTTTCAGACAGAAGTGGAAGTGGCAGGTATTGTTCACCACCCCAACTTGTTAAGCCTGATTGGATATTGCGATGAGAAGAAAGAGCGGCTGCTAGTCTACCCCTTCATGGTCAACTGTAGTCTCGACTGCCACTTGAGACACAGAGCCGTCCGACAGCTCGATTGGCCAATCCGGATGCGGATAGCATTGGGAGTCGCTAGGGGGATGACTCACATGCACGATCAATGCCATCCGAGCATCATACACCGCGAAGTGAGTTGTTCAAACATATTGCTGAATGCGGAATTCGAGCCAGTGTTGGTGAACTTTGGCTTGGCCAGGATCATGCATGAGAGGGACGTTGTGGTGGGGAACGCCGAAGGGTCCATCGGCTTATGCTCGGTTTCTACAGCTGAAGTGGGTAAATATCCGCCTTCCTTGCCCATATCCCCTCGGCGTTGCCAAGATACTTATGTCAAGACCGCCGTGCGTGCACATCTAGGGTACATTGCTCCCGAGTACGCGAGAACGGGCAAGTGCACTCTGAAGGCTGACGTCTACTTATATGGGAACATGCTTCTCGAGCTCATCTCAGGACAGCGAATTTTCTTCGGTCTGCTACGGAATGACTGGATTAGCTATATGAACAAGAACGCGTGGGAAGGGGTTGTCGATCCTACTTTGCAGGGGAACTATCCGGCGGAAGAAGCAGAACAGCTCATCCGCTTGGCATTGTTATGTACGGATGACGATTCGTCAGTCCGACCCAAGATGTCTGAAGTGGTTATGATGCTTGAAAACCGATTGCACGAACTGGATCCTAGCAGTAGGAGTAGTTGGAGACGAAGCGAGGGTGATTCGACTCCTTACTACTCCTTCCCTCCTTCTCCCTCGTTGGAAATGGCTTTATAAGTGGCACGCCCGATACTACATCTTGATCAACGTCTGTTCTATTCCCTTCAACATGAAGTCCATCTTCTACCTGTTGCCGTTTTACCGAAGTTCCTGTATGTTCATTTCCCATTTTATTTGTTAGATCCTTCGCTAATGTAATCTCCGTTGGGCTAATAGTGGATATTCTTGGAGTAAATTTTTCGGTCCATCCATTTTGGAAAAAGGCAATATTATAGCTCATTAGGACCTACACAAAATCTAAGAAAGGGGATTTTCCCATTTAGGAAGAACGATGTTTGTCATTTTAATTTGGTTACGCAATAATCTAATTTTCTTTATAAACTCTTAATATGATCAATAAAATAAATTAATTCAATATTCCTTTCATGTGGGATTCATATAAGTATAGGTTCAGGCGCACATGAAAGCCCCAATTTGATTCGTCTAGAGAAAACAATTCTAGAGGAAACAATTGGAATGTTGTCCTCCGTTCCTTGGTTCATAAACGAGTAGGCCTTCTAGATGGAGAAAGATACCGGTGGTCCTTTTGTCACTCTAGAGCCACATTTATCTTTCCTAGGTGAACAACGTCGATTAAAGGATGAGTTGACCTTTTTTATTCTCTCTTGATAGGTTAGTACGCGGTAGACTTTGCTGTATTTTCACAGGAGGCACCATTTTCTATGGAGGTAAGTTTCTAAGAAACTGTCCATCATCATTTTCCTCGGTCTTCCCTTCTGTCATTTGTCCTTTCAATATTAGCGGAGGACCCCTTTCGTGGCCCTATATGTATGGAAATTTTGTGTCAGGAGCCCATCAAATCAACTATCTTTGTAGGATTATTTGGTCAAAAGTTTGTGTCATGATACAATTTGTTGCGAATGAACGAAGAATCCAATGAATCTAACAATCTAATATGTAAAATAAGAGGCCGAAAGACGTGAAATTAAAAGTAACGTTGTTATCGAGTACACGGCTTGTTTTAATCAGCTAAGCATATTTGCAAAGGACATTGTTGAGGGAAAAAAAGGACAAGGTCGATCACTTTGAGCAAGGGCTCCAATTGGAGATTCGCTCAAGCCTGTCCTCTCACTTGCTGACTACCTGCAGAAATGTTCTGGAGAGAGCACTCAAAGGTGACTAGGACCTTGAGCGCACCGCACGGAGTGGATAACAGTAGAAGAAAGTGGATGAATTGATCTAAATCTTTCACGTACCAATCCTCTCAAAGCAATAGCAAGATCTACTTGGATGGAAATAGATATTCTTACTCCAAGGAATAAGACAGTGGATGAAATAAATCCATACATAATCCGTGTTGTGTGACTGAAACATTGATCCAACTTCGGTTTTGTGCAACAACACTAGAGATTGTCACTGTGATAATTGGGCCAAAGTCCGTGGGCCCAAACTCAGCCCACCTAAAGAGCGATCCAATTCTGCAGGAGCTGTGGAGAAGGAGAAAAAGTAAGAAAAAGACGGAGACAACCAGGAGATACGAAGGAAAGAGAGAAGACAGAAAGCTCCTTCGGAAAACGAAAACGAAAGAAAGAAGAGAAAGGGGAGTTCACGCGTACTCGCTTTAGACATCATGACAAATCGACTTGCGTTTGTTTGTATTTGATTGCTCAAAAAATGTTTAAAACAAAAAGAAAAAACTATTTCTCGTTGCGGGAACAATTTTTTACCGTAAAAACGCGTTTGGTAAACTTATTCCGGGAATAAGAAAACAACAGAAACACGTTTGGTAAATTTGTGTTTTTTTTTGTTTCTTTTAATTTTTAATATTTTTATTTTATTTTTCCTTTTTTTCTTTCTTTTTTCTTTTTTCTTTTTTCTTTTTTTCTTCTTTTGGCCGGTCGCCGGCCTCGGCCATGGCCGGCGACCGGTCGACGAGGGCCGGCGAGGCCGAGCCTCACCGTGGTTGGGCGAGGCTCGGCCTTGCCTTCGGGCTCGCCCAGATTCGGCGAGGCCGAGCCTCGCCGAGGGCCGGCATCGCCGGCCCTCGACGGTCGTCGCGGGTCATGGCCGAGGCCGGCGACCGGCCAAAGAAAAAAGAAGAAGAAAAGAAAAAGAAAAAAAAGAGAAGAAAAGAAAGAAGAGAGAAACATTTCTCAAAATTGTTCAAGAAACAAGAAATAAGTTTTTTTTTGTTTCTTGTTTATGTTCCAAATTTGTTCCGGGAACAAAAAAATAGATTTGGAATAAAAACGCAAACAAACGCGTTTGTTTTTTTTTTGTTCCGGGAACAAAAAAATAGAATTTTTGTTCATAAACAGAAAAAAAAGAATACAAACAAATACACCCTTAACTTATGAATCGAGTAAACTGCTAAGCAACATCCCCGTGGCGTGTATGCGTGATACTATCTTTGGTTTTCCCGCTCCCCCTCCCCAAATCCCTTCCTGTTTCTCGCGCGCTCTGGCGTCCCTTTCATTGCGAACGTCCACTTTTCTCGCTTGTCGACTGAGTGAATGACTTTTTTCTTTTTCTTGACTTGGTAAAAAATCCAAATGTTACAATTTTAGTACTCTAAGGTTGCATTTGATAGTTGGGATAAAATTCGGGATATGATCGATATATCACATCCTACGTTTGGTGTTTCGCTCGGGACGTGATAAAGTCGGATATAAGTGAGATATAGGCGGGATAAAATTATCCTATGTGAGAGGTGAGATAAAGGTGGATAGGATTTCTAATGTCAATAATAGGAAAGTTATTTTTCTTGAATAACAAACTTATTAAATTAACAAAATTGAAATTATTTTTCAATATAAATAATATTTGAATTCTAATTTAAGAAATTAAAAATAGAAATTTATTTTTAATTAATCTTATTTTAATTTATATATTCAACTTTAATTCTATCTTATAATAAACATTCAATCTATAAATTAAATATTTATATTTATTATATATTTTAGGTATTTTAGTATTTTAGGTATGTTAGTACAGTTTACTATTTGATAAAATTTTATTAAAGAATGATGAAAGAGGAAAAAAGAAATAATAAAGAAAATAATATAAAAAAGATGAAAAATAAAATAAAAATAAATTAAGGAATAGTGTTACGAAAGATCTTCACCATCTCCGTTTATAAACATTTAGGTTCATTTATAATGATATGCTATTTATATATAAAAAAAATGTACATGATATGATGTGAATATATCCGATTTTAATACTATGATTCACAAAACAATGGATAAGATATAAAAAAATCATAGGATTTCATATTCTATCCTATTCAGTCCTATCCCGATTAAAAATCTGGATAACCAAACGTAGCCTAAGTGCTCATTCCTCACATAGTTACGTCACTCACTGAGTCTCGTTGGCTATTTATTCTTAAAAGAAAGCATTTCCCTTTTCTCATTGACCAAACTTGAAACTGTGTTGCCTTATTTCTCCCCGAGCCAGTTTTTAGCATGGACAACTTTATGTTGCAATTTCCACACTAACAACCAGAGATGGATTTGAATACTTTTGTTAAATGAAGATGAGGGGATGATGTCACACTCTAAAACCATCAAGAATAGGGATGACACGGCCATTCTTCCGCCCAAAGGATGTAGCCTCAAACCACCAAAATTCAACTTCCCAATTGTCCCATCATCTATATCGCTCTCGTACTACTTATCACTAGCTAAAGAACCTGAAATTATATTGAGTCAGTGGAATGAGGGCGATTTTTGTGGAATGAAAGAACACTTGAAGAAGAAGGTCTCTTTCTATGGCAGCAAGTGAATTAGTTCAGTTGCAAAGAGACATGTTTCTGATTTAAGGGAAGGATTCCATTCCAAACTAGAAATTATTGTTTGTGGTCAGGCTATTATGCAATCTGATTCTACATCTATTCATGTTGACAATGAGTCTAGAAATGTGAGGACTCCTAGAACTTCACTGGATGTTCAACAAAAAAACTGCAAATCGTTAACAATTCACTAGCCAAGAAATGCTCTTGGATCGAGTAAGAAGCAAAGAAAACAGTATAGGTGTTGAAAGTGTGAATTGGCAAGATACATGGCCATTGGTAACAAAATTTGAATGGCGAGAAGGGAGAAGCGCAATAACAAACTGTTGCACAATTTTATGAGTTTAGGGATGATGATATAGTTTTTAAGGAAGGCAAATGGCCCACAAAGTCAGCTAATGACTGGGCTCATGGAGCTCCAACAAATGTGGGGAAACTTTTGAGTAGGAGTGTTTCCAGTCTCCTTTGCAATGGTTGTTGTGAAAATTTGGATTAGCTGATATAGTCATGTGTGGAAAGACAAGGTCATACTTTCGTTAAATGGGATTTGCAGAGAAATTTGTGTGCTCCGACTTCAATCCCTACCTCACCTAGTCGAGATCAAGAGTTATAGACAAATCAAGTGGTGTCACTAACAGACCTCCAAATCAATACGCACACCACTGCCACTTTGGCATCAAGATCTACACCATGCTGATGGTCTCGCCACAGCATGCATTGATCAGAAATTGAATAGAAGATTATCAATGGTCTTCGAAGAGAACATGGCTTGCCTGCCGCAAGGCATGAGGCACACGCAAAGGATATTGGAAACCTGCATGGTTATGCAACTTGAGTTGCAACGATATAGGAGACAAGAAGTCTCAACAGTCCTAAATTGATTTGCTGGCTATAAAGGTTTGTGTCCTGAGCATCAGAAGAAGGATCTAGATGGGCTCATGTGAGGGAAGGAACTTGGGCTTGCTGTGATAGCCACATCAATTTCCTCTTGTACAGAGGGGGGCACATGTGCACTTGTTTGTGTTGCGCAACTAAATTGGTTCGTGGTGGAGGGAAGTGCCCTCTTTGTAGAGCTTCAACTACTGAGGTGGTTCGAGCATACTCCATACTGTAAGCAGTCGGCGGACATATGAAAGAAAGTGTCTAAGAGAACCTGGAATTCGGGGTAAGATCAGTAGATCCATGTCCATATTTAATATCGAATGTGTTTTACAAGCCCATGAAGGTATATGCAGTTAGATAATTGGATGACATGCTGTTTACAATCCAGCTAGGTATGGTCCCTGGCGTGTGCGCGAGTTTCCTTCTTCCGTTTACCCTTTCTTTCTTTCTTTTCTTTTTCCCCTCTTTCCCCTTCTGTTTGTCGTGCGCTGTTGATCGTGAACCGGGTAAACGCTTTTTTTTTTTTTTTTTTTTTTTTTGCTGCCCCTATTTTGACCTGGTCAAAAATCCAAATATTACAAATGCAGTACTCAAAGTGTCATTTTTCGCATACTTACGTCACCCGCTGAGTCTCATTGGCCATTTATTTTTAAAAGAAAGCATTTCCCCTTTTCTCATTGGCCAAACTTGAAGCTGTGTTAGCTTATTTCTCCCCAAGCCGGATTTTAGCCATGGACAACTTTATGTTGCAATTTCCACACCAACAACGAGAGATGGATTTGAGATACTATTATTAAATGAAGATGGGGGAATGATGCGCATACCAAAATTTGTGTGCAAAGAAATTTTTGACAAACATCCCTTAGATAAAGCGGTGATAGCTATATTAAATACTCTTTTACAAACTATTCTTTTGGTACCTTACCATTGAAATTTTTTTGGTTCTGAATATTTTATATTCTATTTAAAGAACAACGGATGGAATCCACGTGTATCTCATGCATAACAAGGGGTACTAGGGCTAGTGCATTAATAAATTAGTGACACCAATTTTCTATGTTTCTTCACAAGATAGGTTTAGAAGGATGTACAAGAACATTATTAGCCTTTGAGTCACAAGATTTGACAAAATCAATTATGACAATCGCAATATAATAAGAATAGTTGTGCAGGGAGTTTACAAGGAAGATGAACTCATATCAAGTTCTTTTATCTTCTCTAATATTTGGTCTACACTAACTTTAGAAAGATCTAACAAAAAGAAAAAAATTCTTGATTTTCATATATTTGTTGTATTGACTATGTTGAGAAAACTAAAACTAGGGGTGTACAGAATCGACCGGCCAACCTTGCTCGACCGCCCACCCGGAAACAGGGGTTGGAAGCGGTTCGGTTGAAACCGTCCGGAACCGGTTCCCAAAATTCAGACCCTGTTTGAACCGGTCCGGGAACCGGTTCCGAGGATTACCCACCCGGGAACCGGATCGACCGGACCGATTTGGGAACCGATTTGAGAACCGGTTTGTAAGCCACCCTAAAAAGACCAAAACGCAAAACCCTAATTTGTTTCTACTTTCTGTCTTTACCTCTCAGGCTCTTACACCCACAGACTTCCCCGAGCTCGCGACCTTCGCCCCTCCGCCGATCCTGGTTCCATCGGAGCGCTAACGCTGCTTCCGCTCGCCCACTGTCGCCTTCCTCCCGCAACACCCGCAGCCTATGAGATCCCGACGTCGCCACTCTGCCTCTCCCTGCTCCACGCCCCCCGAAATCGCGACGCCGCCTCTGTCAACCCGGTTCCTGGCTGTTCGCCAGCCTTGCTCCGAGCTCCCCTCCCGAGCTCCGCCGCCAGATCCAGCTCCCCCTCTCGCTGCTTCCTCATTTGTGGGAAAATCGTCAATGATCAACGCATTGAGGACAAAGAATGTAGGTTCTTCATTCTTTTGCTAGGTTCTGCGCATCCTTCCACGGTTGAATGAGGTAATTATGCATATTGTACTTCCTGCCGGATTTGGTTCCTTCCTCTAAAATCAAATTCTTTAAAGGAAAGTTTTGTTCATTGTGGCTTCAATGGACAGTTTTTCTTCTTTAACTAACTTAAGAAATAGTCTGTCTAGATTTTCTATTCTGGGTTTCAGAATAAAAGTGCAAGCAGAAATAGTGTTTCTTGTTTGTGATAAGAAACCTACTTAAGAATGGAATATCTTCTGAAGCTATAGAATCATAATTCAGTTTTGGTTAATTGAGGTGACTCCTGTTTCTGCTTAAAATTTGGAGCAACATGGTTTTTCCCTTTTCCGATGGTGCTTTGCTTTGGTTGGTGGAAATTTCTCAAAAGGCTTGGAGGTGTTGCCCATGGTTTTCTACCTATATATGTTTGCGGTATTGAATCCGTCCATCTTGAGCCTTTTTCGCAACCTAATGAATGATGATTGGTGCAAGGTTTGCGAGAGAAGTGCTGCAAGAGAAGTTATGAGGAATAGGTGTAGCAGTTAATGTGTTGGGCAGACTGTAGGATAAATATGTAGCTGAAGCTTGAGGTATGTAAATGATGGGTTGGCGGTGCTGCAGCTAAGATAGAAGTGCTGCAAGAAAAGTATGAGTACATTCGTGTAGATAAATTGATCAGAATAGCCTGATCACTATAAGAAAATGGCGATATACTAGACTAGATACATGTCCTATAAGAAAATGGCGATATGCTGCAGTTACTCCTGTCTTTAGATGAATAGCAGAGAGTATGTTGATTGCAAGAGAATTCTATATTAAAGTTCATTTTGCCAGTGTGCAGAATAATGCTTGTCAAATTCTACTCCACTTTGTCCTTTCTAATTTAGTCTGTTGTTTGCAATGCTCAGAATAAGTAACTTCTGGATTTACGAGCTAGTTTGTCACTTATTTGTCTATCTCTTCCATTTAGAGCTTTCAAGGAGTCAAAACTTTCCCTTTTCTAATGACTATTTTCTTCACAAGGAAGATAAAAAGAATATGTGAGACTGATCTGGGAATTGTCTCACAGTGTATCCAACCGAAAGCAGCTGAAAAATTGAAGGAGCAATATTTAGTAAATCTTGCAATGAAAATTAATGTCAAGGTTGCAATGTTCTTTTTGCTTGAATTTTCTATTTCTTCAATTATGATTATTGATCATTCTGCTTGATGTTCATAGGTTGGTGGAAGGAATACTGTTCTGAATGACGCCATCCAAGGAAGAATCCCTCTTGTCACTGATTTGCCAACCATAATCTTTGGGGCAGACGTAACACACCCGCAGCCCAGAGATGATGCTAGTCCTTCCATAGCAGCTGTATGCTTTTCCCTACTCTGTTATCTTTTGTTTCCCATTCTGAAGCGGGCAAACATTTGATGGTATTGATATGAGCAGGTGGTAGCTTCCATGGACTGGCCAGAAGTGACGAAATATAGAGGCCTTGTTTCTGCACAAGCTCGCAGACAAGAAATGATTAATGATTTGAACATCCCCAAATAGACTCCGGAGGGGAAAGCTGGAGGAATGATTAGGTAGGGTCCTGTTTATTTTCTTGCGCCTATCATTAATATATTAAGTTTATGCTTTCCCCCAACTCACTTTCACGTTCCTTGCAAGGAATTGCTTATTGCCTTCAGAAGATTGACTGGACATAAACCTCATAGGATAATTTCACCATCAATGACTTGATTTTTATTATGTTTTCCAAGGAGACTTGGACAGAAAGGTAGGTTGTTTAGAAGTGTCCTACATTGATCAGTGGAAGCATTTTGCATTCAAACGCTTTATCTTACATATAAGTGTTGTACAGTAATTTTTATGCAAAACAGGTTCCAATATAAACAGGGTTAATCCTGTTCCCAAACCGGAAAAACAAGGGGGTCGGAAACATGGTCCAATGCAAACGGGGGTCGGGTATAGGGTCCAAAAAGAGAGAACCAATTATAACGGGATCGGGTACAGGGTCCAGGTCTAAACCCTACCCACCTTGGACCCGATCACCCCTAACTCCTACTAAGTTTTGAAGTAGATAAAACTTTTTAGTTCTTATTCTTATTTTGAAGAACATAATACTTCTGAACTTATATCATAAACTCTTATCAAAGTCTATTCATTTTAGAAGTCTTTCTCAGATGCAATCCAGACTGAAATCGTGTTCAGAACGAGGATAAAATCAGACTCAAATTTATTGATCTTGCGACAAGGATTCAGAATGAACGCATTAGGAAGTTATTCTTCAACATCGGCTCTCTAGCGAAGAATCTTTTTTTCCTTCTATAAATATGTTGATAGAATCAATCATAAATTGATGAAATCAATCTTAAAGACAAATTCCTTTTTGGGAAGCATCTACTTATAGAAACCTAGATTTTGATTGTATAGGTGATCAAAATCAATGGATTTTCATCTCAATTTTCAAACAGCTATAAGATTTCCTAAGTCGATTTTGTCTAATGGATTGATTAGAAGTAATTCCTCTGGAAAATGCCAATGGCTAGTGAGGCATGGAGGAGTATTTAAGAAGGTCATTTAGTTTATTTGAGGTAGAGACGTGAAAATTGAAATTGCAAAGTCTGAAGTCTTTTCAACTATTTGTTCTTCATCGGCGGTGCTTACAAATTGTATTTAAGAAAGAAAATCACAAGAAAAGTGACTTAGTGAGAGAAAATGGATCTTCTACTAAGTGTTTGCACTAAAAAATTGTACTTCTCTATTGATACTATAGTAAATTCCAATTAGAAGGCTGTCAATGGGAAAGTAGACGTAGGCTTGATCTAAACTGAACCACTATAAATTTCGTGTGCAATCTTTTCTTCTCTTAACTCTCTTTATTTAAATTTGTTGCATTTTTTTAAGTATCACAAAAATAAGTTCCATCTGTTATCTGATTCTCAACATTCATCAAAAGTCTAATGACTTGTTTATCGACTTTGTTTGGTTCTCAGACTTGTTCGAAATTTATTTTATTTATCAAAATTTATTTTAAATACCTATTCACCCTACTCTAGGTGTTCGTACTAATATTATCGACTAATTGTAAGTTTTTTGTCTTTATTAATTCTTAATAAAGAATTCTATGTATTGTTTATGCATTTGTTTCTTCTTCCCAAGGATTATCTATTAAAAATGGGACATAGAAAAAAGAACAATGATCTAAAATAAATAGTAGTATTTACACTTATATAGAAAATTTTGCATTGAAATTGCAATATGATAAATTGACATATAAAGAACATGTTGCAAGTAGTTAGAAGTATGGATCCTGGAAGATTCACATAAGTTAATAGCTTTTCCATGTAATGTCCAGCCAATGAAGTAAAGAGAAAAGACGTGTGCTCTTCACATTTGGATTTTTCAATGCGTAGGAATCGAAAAATACTAGGAGAATCATGCAAAATTGACTTCATATGAGTCGCACGTTTTTGACAAATTTGGAAGCTGCGAGGCAATGAAACCTCTCTCGCTCTCTCTTTCCAAGATGCTTCTCCCAGGAAGACTTCGGAGTGAGATGGCTCCACACTTTGACATCAGTCTACAATCCAACGACGTTTTCCCCGCTTAACGATAACATCGTTCATTCACACCGACCAAAAGCAGTCGTGAGTGAGACGCACAATCCCCACTAGATTTATAAAAGCTGTATGTACAAGCAAGTCTCTTGGGGTATGCCGAAGGTATTCCCAAACCAATCACTAGCAATCGAGAAAAACCATCAAGCTTACACGATCAATATTGAGAAGGATCTACTTTTTCCCCGCTTAATGATGGTGTTTAATCTTCGAACCTTCAGTTCTACCGAGTCCGATGAAGGTGATCCAACACCTTCTAAAAGCTTCTCCCTTTGGCGGAAATCATCCCTTTGGCTCCCTTTGGCTCATTGCCACTAGTTTAAAGACATCAGGAATATTATCAGCTTGAGATTTTTGTAAGACTATATTAGTTTGTGGTGTATATATCATGGATACCGATTTTGAATTTTTAATGGTATTAATCCCCAAAATTAATCGATTCAGTATGCTTTTCATGCGGGATCCATCTAACTATAGGTTCAGGTGCAATAATGAACAATCACTCGATAAAATCTGATGATGATTCGTCTGGAGCATGGAATAAAGTAGAATGTTAACAAATTTGTAGGTCGCAGAATAGGAAACCATTGAATTGTATTCCTCGATTCCTAGGTTCATAAACAAGTAGGAGGTTTCCTCCTCTAGATAAAGAATGAAGTTGGTGGTCCTATTGTCACTCTAGAGACATCTATCTTTCGTGAGTCTCAATTAAAAGATGAGTTGACTTTTGAATTCTCTCTTGATAAGTTGGTACCCTCGGAAGACTTTGCCGTTTCCTAACAGGATGCACCATTTTCTATGGAGTTAAGTTACAAAAAAACTTTCCATCAGCTGATTCTTCTTGAATCACTACATGTGGAATTCTTCTTGGCGATTTGCTCCTTCAAATCCATCTTCTTCCTCGGTCTTCCCTTCTGTCGTTTGTCCTTAATGTTGGCAGAAGACTCCTATCGTGGCCCTTCATGTATGATATTATCGTGTCTAGACCCTCTTGAGTCAATTATATTTGTAGGATTATTAATCCATATGCTTGTATTGCGATACAATTTGTTGTGAATTCAATATATAAAATAAGATGCTCAAAAAGAGAAACTAAAAATAAGAGAGCCTGTTGTTATCGAGTATACGGCTCGTTTTAATCAGCTAAGTAGATTTGCAAACAAAATTGTTGTGGAAGAAAAAGACAAGGTCCGTCACTTTGAGAGAGGGCTCCAACAAGAGATTCGCTCAAGCCTTCTTCTCACTTGCTGACTACCTGCAAAAATGTTCTGGAGAGAGCCCTCAAAGCTAGACCAGGACCTGCAGGCCTAGACAACAGTAGAAGAAACTGGATGAAATAATCTAACTCTTTCACGTACGACATCCCTCTGGAAGCAATAGTCAGATCTAATTCGCTCAAGGGAAAAAGACAATGGATGAAATAAATCCATACATGATGGATCTCCTTTTACGTGAAGACGTGACTCAGAGTAGCAATGCTTGTTATGTGACTACGAAACATTAATCCAACTTTGGTTATGCAACAACACTAGAGATTATCACCATAATATTGGGCCAAAGTCCATGGGCCCAAACTCAGCCCACCTAGTGAGCTCTCAAATTCTGCAGGAGCTGTGAAGAAAGAAGAAGAGAAAAAGAAAACAGAGACAACCGGGTGATAAGAAGAAAAGAGAGGAGACAGAAAGCTCCTTCAGAAAACCAAAAAGAAAGAAGAGAAAGGGGAATTCGCGCGTACACGCTTTGGACATCCTGACAAATCCGATTGACTTGCGAATCAGATTAAATCCGGCAAGGTAAGGTTCCCGTGGCATATACGCGAGTTTCCTTCTTCCCTTTTCCCTCTATCTTCCTTCCTTCTTTTATTTTTTGTCCCCTCTTTTTCCCCCTTTCCCTCTCTGTTTCTCGTGCGCTCTCGGTCCCTTTTATAATTTTATTGCAGAACGTCCACTGTTCTGCTTGTTGACCGGGTGAATTGCCTCTTCTTTTTTTCGCCGCCCATTTTTTTTTTTAAATCCAAATATGGCAAATTTAGCACTCAAAGTGCTCATTCCTTGCATAGTTACGTCACCCACTGAGTCTCATTGGCCATTTATTCTTAAAAGAAAGCATTTGCCCTTTTCTCATTGGCCAAACTTGAAGCTGTGTTGGCTTATATCTCCTTAAGCCAGTTTTTTTTGCCATGGACAACTTTATATTGCAATTTCCACGCTAACAACTAGAGATGGATTTGAGATAATTTTGTTAAATGAAGATGAGGGAATGATGCACATCACAAAAATTTTGTGTACAAAGAAATTTCTCAAAAACTTCCTTTAAATGAAGCCATGATAGCTATTATAAATACTTTTTTACAAACTATTCTTTTGGTACCTTACTATTGAAACATTTTTGACTCAGAATATTTTATACTCTATTTAAAGAACAATGAATGAAATCCGCGTGGATCCCTTGCATTCCACAGGATACTGGATTAGTACATGTATAAATTAGTGATACGAACTTTCTAAGCTCCTTCACAAAATATGTTTTAAAGGATGGACAAGAACATTATTATTTCTTACGTAACAAGATTTGACAAAATAAACTATGACAATCGCAAGATGTCAAGAGCGGTTGTGCATCGAGTTTACAAGGAAGATGAACTCATTTGTTATATGTGCAATATATTTGGTCAACAATATCACCTGGCAGATCCAGTGGAAATAAATCCTGATTTTTTTTTGGCAATGTCGACTGACTATATGTTTTATGTCTATAATATGTCATAATAATGATTTCTTGTTATTGTTAATGCATTTGTTTCTTGTTTCCAAGGTTTATCTATGAAAGATAGAACATAGAGAAGCAGAATAATGATCTTAAATTAATACTAGTATTTCCATGGATATGGGAAATTTTCCATTGAAATTGCAATATGATCAATCGACATATAACGCACGTGTTCCAAATACAAGTAGAAGTATGGATCTTCAATGATATGCAAAAGTTAAGAGATTTTCCATGTAATTTACGGCCCATGTAGTACAGAAAAAAGACGTGTGCTCTTCACATTTGGATTTTTCAATGCGTAGGAATCGAAAAATACTAGGAAAATTTTGCAGAATAGGCTTTATTTGAGTTGCACATTTGGTCAAATTCGGAAGCTGCGAGGCAATGAAACCTCTCTCGCTCTCTCTTTCCACGAAGCTTCACAGGAAGGCTTTGGAGTGTGATGGCTCCACACTGTTTGACAATCTTACGACTTTTCCCACCATTTCATTCGTTCACACCGACCAAAAGCAGTCGTGACTCGTGGCCCGTGGTTGAGACGCGTATAATCCCAACTGGAGTTATGAAAACGGTGTGGACAAGCAAGTCTCTTTGGATATGCAGAAGGTATTCCCAAACCGATCACTACCAACAGAGGAAAACCATCAAGCTCATACGATCCATTTGCACTCGAGAAGAATCTACTTTTTCCCCGCTTAAAGATGGTGTTCAATCTCCGATCCTTCAGTTCCACCGATTCCATTGAAGATGATCCCCCAACACCTCCTAGGGGCTTCTCTCTAAAGGAACTCCGAGTCGCCACACACAACTTTAGCGGAGAAAACTTCTTGGCCGACGGTGTATTTGCCAAGGTTTACCGGGGGCGCTTGGCCGATGGTTCTCTAGTGGCAGTAAAAAGAGCTTACACAGTCGATCAATATAGCGAAGAGCAGTTCGAAGCAGAAGTGCAAGTGGGAAGCACGGTTTCGACACACCCAAATGTGCTATGCCTGAGGGGCTTTTGCAGGACCAAGGAAGAGCTCTTACTGGTGTATCCCTTGATGATCAACAATAGCCTATGTTACAATCTTGCAGGGAGACTTGCCCGACCTCTCGATTGGACTACCCGCAAGCGAATTGCTTTGGGAGCAGCGAGGGGGCTTGCACACCTTCACAATCAAGGTAACATCAAGATCATGCATCGCGATATCAATGCGTCAAATATACTGCTGAATGTGCATTTTGAGGCCGTGATAGGAGGATTTTCGCTTGCCGTGATCATGAATGAGAATAATGCAGAGGAAGGGACTATTGGGTGGGCCACGTGGTCGGCGGATTCTGGCTCCGATTCTCGATCCTATCATCGCTATGAAGATGTTTATGTCAATACCACCCTCGCTGGCACAAGGTTTATTGCCCCTGAGTATCTCTTGACAGGAAAGTGCATGTCTTTGCATACGGGAAAATGCTTCTCGAGCTCATGTCGGGAACCGGAATTTCAGAACTTAATTCGTTGGCAGTCGATGAAGATCTCAGTTTGGAGGAATGGATCGGTGATCTTAAGAACAAGAACGAGTTGGGAAGGGTGATCGATCCCAATCTGCAGGGGAATTACGTGGAAGAAGAAGCAGAGCGACTAGTCGGATTTGCATTGTTGTGCTCACACGAGGATCCATCTATTCGACCAGAGATGTCCGAAGTGGTTCGAATGCTCGAAAGCCGGTTTCTTCAGCGGGATCCTAGTACAAGGAGTAGTTGGAGTCAAAGTGAGGGCGACTCAACTCCGTACTACTCTTTCCCTCCTTCTCCTTCTCCTCCACTGGGGATTGCTCCATGACTGGCATGTCAATGCTACATCATCATCATTGCCTTCTTCAACAAGAAGTTTAGCTTCTATGTTTTTCTCTTCCTATATTCTCTGTGTTCTTCCTCTTCACTTACATTTGTATGATCTTTCTATAATACTTTCCTTCCGACTCTTTTTTAGATATGTAGCACGTCCTTCATGCAATAACTACCATCTTCTACATTTGTCATCGAATTGAAACCTAGAAACTGAAATAAAAATTGAAAGTGTCACCTCTTAGTCTATCGAATTAATGGTGAATGAATGTTTCAAGTTTATAAAGAAAGTTCTATTGTTCTAACGAAAATTAAAGGCCGCCATAAAAGTCATCCTTAGAAGACATAGGTAAGATCAGTCGCACATGCGTCTTCGTGCACATCAATCCTTGTACATGCAAGAAAATCCAAGTTGTGGGCACTTTAGATCTCTCCCTGCATCTTTCAAATTTGTTTCTCTGCTTTCGGAGGAGGATATGGTTGGACTAGTTGGTTTTGACTTTCCTCTTGGCGAGTTAAACTCATATGAAGCTTTCGAGAAGTTTCTCTGTGATGGGGGCCATCAATGACAAAACAACACTGTACATCAATTAATTGTACGCTCAAGTTGGGACGCGTGAAATTCTGGCATACAATTTCAACAATTCACACCTACCTGGGCCTTTTTTCAGCTACCTTCTGGGCAACGTTTCAACCCGAGGAATCTGCATTTCGTCTTAATTTACTTGATAATCACCTATTCGCGTGGAGGCATGACAAGAGCAATGACATTATTAGCCTTAACCTCAAAATGTCAGCGAGTTGGGGAATGAGGGGACTCGTGCTGAACGCCGTGTTGTGCAAGTGGATTGTGCACTCGTGAGAGGTTTTAATGACTTGCTTAATTGTGCGGTGGTGCATTTCCTTCATGTCTTGAAAAAAAAAAATTCCTACGCAGGCTATTGTGATTCTTATTAGATTGATTTTTTTTTATTTATGAATTTAAAAGATTAACTTATCTCAATTTTGTTTCAACCTGATTGATGTTCTAGCGATTCTTTGGCAGAAATAATCCCTTTGGCTCATTGCAACTAGTTTTAAAAGATCAAGGACATTACTGGTTTGAGATTTTTGTGAGACAATAATAGTTTGTGGTATGTGTATCATGGGTACCAATTTAGAATTTTTAAGGGTATTAATGCCTCAAATTAATCAATTCAATATTTTTTTGGGATATGTTCACTAGAAGTCCTAAAACTTATTACGAAAGTACAATTGAGTGCTAAAACTTTAAGAAATTGCAATCAAGTCCTAAAACTTGTCAAATTGGCGCAATTTCATTAGCTTTGTCCAATTAGGCTAATAGAAAATGCTGACATGGCTTTATGAATTACTTTCTCTCTCTTACGTGGCATTGAAGTGGCTAAAACAAACAAAATAACCTCAAAACGGCATCGTTTTGAACCAAATTTAATTTTTATATAAATATTAATTAAATTAAAAGAAAAAATAAATTTTTTAAAATAAAAAAAGCAGCAAGGACAACAAACGAGCAAGGGCCTATAGGGCCCTTACCACTACCGACCCTTGCCCAGATTGGGCCAAGGGTCGCCATCGCCTATGGTGGGGGCAATGGTTAGCGACCCCACCCCAGCCAACAGCGGCCCTCAACCAAGGGCCGACAACCCTCACCCAATTTGGCAGTGGGTTGCAACACTCGCTCCAAATCTCAGTGAGGGTCTGCATGCTCTCGACTGCAATCAATCGGAGTCATTGACCATTGGCCGAGGCATAGTGGCCCTGACCAATCCTTGCCCCACTACCGTCAGCCCTTGCTGGCGATGGTGGGGTGGCGGCACAAGGGCTTGCAAGGCCTACAAGCCCTCATCGGTTTGCTCTTTTTGTAAAAAAAAAAAAAAAAAAAATTAGTTTATTTTTTAATTTAATTATCATTAAAAATCGAATTTATGTCAAAACAACATTTTTTTTTTTTTTTTTGGACTATCTTCCTTGTCTTAGTCCCGTCAACGCCATGAAGGAGATAGAAAGTAATAAAAAATATGTTACCTCAACATTTTCCATTAGCCATTGTCCATGGGAGTAAGTTTCAAAGAAACTGTCCATCATCTGCTTCTTCCGAATCCATTTTCATCTTCGGTCTACCCTTTTGTTATTTGTCGTTAATAGTTAATATTGGCATAAGACCCTGACGTGGCCCTTTATGTATGAAATTGTATCCAGACCCTTTCAAGTCAACTATATGTGTGAGAATATTAATCCATATGCTTGTATCATGATACAATATAATATGTTATGAATCAACACAGAATCTAATAGATCTGCAAGTCAATATATAAAATAGGGATAAGTGCATTAAAAGTCCTAAGCCTTATTCTGAAAGTGCAATTAAGTTCTAAAACTTTCAAAAAGTGTAATCATGTCATAAAACTTGTTACGAAAGTGTAATTGAGTCTTAAAATTTTCAAAAAGTATAATCAACGGAAGGACTTGATTGAACCAATTTAACAAGTTTTAGGAGTGAATCGCATTTTCTTGACAAGATTTAGAACTTAATTGCATTTTTTAAAAGTTCTAATTCAATTGTATTTTCATGAAAATTTTTAGGACTTTCAGTATACTTATCCCTATAAAATAAGATGACCAAAAAGAGAAACTACATGTAAGAGAGCTTATTGTTATCACGTAAGCTTATTTTAATCGGCTAAGCAAATTATCAAAGAACATTTTTTGTGAAAGAAAAAGACAAAGCTAATCACTTTGCGTAAGGGCTCAAACTAGAAATTCGCTCAAGCCTTTCCTCTCACTTTCTTACTATAAGACCCATCAAATGAGTGGATTTGAGTTGAGTTCGAAAGTGGTCTGATTCAAAATAATCCTTTTCATGCAATAAAATTCTAGCAATTCAAATCCGACCTCCCCGTCCCCCCGGCGGAACTTAACCCATATCCAACCCATTATATTACTTAAACAAATTCATATTTGACCTAACTTATGAAAACCCATACGCATCCATTTAATCCATTTTAATATTTTCATGTGAATATAAAATTTTATATTAAAGTAAAAAGGTAAATTAAAAACATAAAAAAAAATGTTAGTAAATAAAATAAGAAATAAAAGTATGCATGTGTTATGCCGATACATACACTGAATGCATGCTTTATCAATCCAAGTCAATTTGAAGTTTTTTATCGCCAAATCCGATTTCTCACTTCAAAATATATTAAGTGGAAAGTAATATGTTTTTGTTCTAAAGATTTAGTGTACATATAATACAACAATTACAAATTCCCCGCCAAATGCAACACTTCTCAAAGCAAAGAAAGCTCCAAGAACAAAACCCCCCCTCAGAAGAAAAATATAAAAAAAGGTTGAGTACCTGCACGGTGGACCATGCAACCATCGGGATGAAATTAGGGACAAAAAAGATCTTGCAAAATCACTGCGAAGTTACTTCCGCTCATGCTCATGATATACAAGTACTATTTAGCATTCTCAAATTTTAAATGCCCCCTTGATCCAAGTAAGAAGGGATTATGGATTAGAAAAAAAAAGAAGAGAGACACAGTGTAAATACTTGTATATATCGCATGATCTCGCTGAAGCCCGCAATTTCATCACATAGGTGACCCCTAATGAATTTTCGATGGTAGGATTCAATATAAATTAGAGCCAATATGAGTTGCGGGACTTACCAGATTGTTCGTATATGCAAAGATGCAAATTGGGTTTGTGGCCCTATAGAACAAAGGTCGTGTGCCTATGCCCCCATCCAGACCAAGTTTAGGCGAGGAGCTAGCGGAATGTGATTGGCCAACCTGGATTGAGCCGATGAGATTGATTGATTTCCAGAGGTTTACCACAAACAATATCCCAGCCCTCCCTTTGACCGTTAATGCCTCGCAAAATTCGACCTCTTCATAGACCCAAATAAAGCCCATTTTTTAGCTGGGCTCTAACGAGATAAACCCATTCCAACCTCTTGTTAAAACTTAAAATTACTCGTATTCTACCTGATCCATCAAACATGAGCCCATAATGACCACTTTTCTTGCTTTTGCTTTCCGAGTCGTTCTAGAACAGTAGAATAATAGCATTGAGCTTTTGGACCCAGTCTAAGAATTAGTCAATAGTAACCACGTTTCTTCTACAATTTCCAAGGAATTGAAGGCCATAAATTGAAAGTGCAAAGTGGGGTCTCTTGTTCGATCACACTAATTGAATGAGTCATTTGCTTTTTCATTTACGTATTTCCACGTATTATTCTTAAGAGAATTGCTTATATGACTATGCTTAATTCACTATAAAAATAAGCCACAAAAAAACAAAAAAAAAATAATTAGAAATTATTATGGGGTCTACTCCTAAAAGAATCCAATGCTCACAATATATTATTAATCTTGCAGTAGCCCAAGGACTATTATGTTAGTAAAAGCTTTATTAATCTATCACACTAATGGGTGCAAGGCTCAACTACCATAATTGCCGAAAAAGGATGATTGATGGAAAAACTAACGGATTTAGAGCATTTTTCTTCATATGCTCCCAAGTTTTTATAGAATAAAAGCCTAGTTAGGTCTCTTTAATGAAATTTCAATGCGCAGATGGAGCATTACTCACACGCTCATCATCAGAGGAATCAAAGAACAGGGAAAGACCAATCATGATAATTTTGCTTTACATCAATTTCATTGGAAGGCTCCTCTGCGTATGCCTGCCAAAACGGAAAAAATCAAAAGAAAAGAAATCTTCCTCTTGTTTGGTCAAGTCTTTCTTTTGTTGTGTCACCCTCTCTCCAATTGACTTCGTCTCTTTCTCACACGCTGATTGCTTCCGGCGTGTGAATAAAAAGGCTAAGATGGTGGACGAATTGTTATGCCAATCGATCGCGGAGCTATCTTAGCGCTCCAAAGCCCTCCTTCGAGCAGCCTTGGGAACCAATCGATACCCCCCAATTAGTGTTGAAGAGGAATTGGGATTTCTTAAAGATGGTGTTCAATCTCCCATCCGTCAGTTTCACCGATTCCAGCGAAGACGATCCCCCAGCCCCACCTCCTAGAAGCTTTTCTCTAAAAGAGCTCCGAGTCGCCACAAACAACTTTAGCTGAGACAACTTCTTTCGCGAACGTGTATTCGGCACGCTTCACCAGGGGCGCTTAGCCGATGGTTCTCTAGTGGCGGTAAAAAGAGCACGCACTGTCTTTGAATGTAATGAAGAGCAGTTCGAAACAGGAGTTCAAGTGGGACACTCGGTTTCGGCGCACCAGAATGTGCTACGCCTGAGGGGATTTTGCAGGACCAAGAAAGAGCTTCTACTGGTCTATCCCTTGATGATCAACAAGAACCTAAAATATCATCTTAGACATAGACCGGATCAGTCCACCCGACCTCTCGGTTGGACAACTCGCATGCGCATAGCCTTGGGAGTGGCAAGAGGTCTCGGACACCTACATAATCAAGGCGATGTCAAGATCATGCACCGCAACATTTGCACATCAAGTATATTCCTGAATGACCAATTTGAGGCGGTGATAGGAAATTTTTGGGTTGCCCTTATCATGCACGACGGAAATGCAAAGGAAGGGACTATTCAATGGCCCAGGCTCAAGCACCCCGCGAGAGTCTCATCCTCTTCCCACGAAGAAGATTCGGCTGATTCTGATTCCTATTCTCCGACCTATCATCTCTACAAAGATGTTTATGTTGACACCACCTATGCCGACAGCAGAGTTGAGTTTATTACCTCGGAGTACCTGCACTGTTGGTAATTTGTTTATAAAACAAATGAAGATGTGCCTTGTCCCACATCGAAAAGATGTGAGTGCGCACGTGGACGAGATTTGGCACTAACCGACGATAATTAATTTTATTTATTGAAAATTCGGATTTATTTCTATAAAAAATTAAGCATAAAGTCTTGTTGAAACAGTGACTGTTCACGAAAAGTTACGATTATTTTTATTTATTATTTATTTAATTTCGAATTTTTTATGTCTTTTCAACGTAACTTTGAGACGTACTTGTTCACGAAAGGTTGCTTTTGTTCTTTTGCAACATTTTGAAGGGTTGTTTCTATTTGAAAGAAAAATATAAGTACATTTGTTTAGAAATTAAAAAACACATATCTTCTTCCATCTTTTCGTTTTTTTTTTTTTTTAGAGAAACTATAGCCATTGTTTCTAATTGTTTTCCATGAGAGACCCTGGAGAAATACTAGAATTGCTATCTAGATTCTCATTTGAGACTTTGTTGTATCCTGGAGGAAATTTGCCGGTGACCATTAGCAACTTTGTGGGACAAATAAATCCTTAAAGAAAGTGATATCACGCCTCAAAGTCCGACTTGATTACTCTAAAGATCCGACTTCATTGTTCTACCCAATTCGAAGCCATATTTTCTCAACAATTTTAAGGAATTTATTTCGCAACAATGGAGTCGGAGACAATCAAAGTGATGAATCAAGACATGGTCAAACTGGACCGGTTTGATGGTACTATTCAAGCTTTTAAAGCTAGGCTTGTAGCTAAGGGATATAGACAAAAAGAAGGAATAGATTATTTTGATACATATGCTCCTGTAGCACGTATAACTTCTATTCGAGTTCTTTTTGCTCTAGCTTCCATTTATGATCTTTGTGTTCATCAAATGGATGTTAAGACTGCTTTCTTAAATGGAGACTTAAATGAGGAGATTTACATGGAACAACCGGAGGGTTTTGTTCTTCTTGGAAATGAAAAGAAAGTATGTAAATTGATTAAGTCTCTTTATGGGCTTAAGCAAGCTTCTAAGCAGTGGCATGAAAAGTTTAATTCGATCATATTGTCAAATGGTTTCATCAATAGTAGTGCTGATAAGTATATATACTCTAAATTCACTAAAGACTATGGTGTCTTAGTGTGATTATATGTTGATGATATGCTTATCTTTGGAATGAATATGACTGGAATTATTGAGACTAAGAAGTATCTAACTTCCATGTTTAAAATGAAGGATTTTGGTGAAGTAGATACTATCTTAGGTATTAAAGTTAAGAAACATAGTGGGGGTTACTCTTTAAGCCAATGTAATTATGTTGAAAAATTATTAAATAAATTTCAGCATCTTGTTTTCAAGGAAATAAGTACTCCATATGATTCCAGTATTAAATTAAATTATAATACTGGTACAGCGGTGGCGCAACTAGAATATGCAAGTGCTATAGGGTCTTTAATGTATGCAATGCATTGTACTAGACCTGATATTGCTTTTTCTGTATGCAAGTTGAGTAGGTATACTAGTAATCCAAGTATAGAACATTGGAGAGTTATTACCAAAATTTTTGGTTATCTTAAGAGAACTAAAAATTTAGGATTGTTCTATAATAATTATCCGGTTGTATTAGAAGGATACACCGATGCTAGTTGGATTACAAGTGTGGGAGATGAGCGTTCTACTTCTGGATGGATCTTCACACTAGCTGGAGGTGCTGTATCTTGGGCGAGCAAGAAACAGACATGTATAACTCACTCAACAATGTTTCATGAGCTCTCTAGAAAGCAACCCTAACTTTCGTAAGAAGCGGCACCACTTCTAAGCTCATATAGGTGAAGTATCTACCATGTGTTTCTATTACTATCAACACATTACAAGTTTGTACTATACTTTATTAAGAATTCAATTCAACCTACAAAAAGTAATGCACGATACCGACTTCTCATATCGGGACTATGTCGTATCAAACAATCACATGCAGTAACTTGTTCTTACCCATTAAACCTTGTAACTAGTGATGTTCTAGAAAAAAGTCGGGTTACCATTACTGGTGATTTTAATTAAAGGGTTTCAGCCCCGTTCTTATGAGGTCATTATTACCATGTCTCTTGGTAAAGCCTTTATCAATGGATGGACTAGATTATTACTTGACCTCATGTAGACAATTATTATGGTACCATTTTTAATCAATTGTCTCACATACTCATGTATTAGACTAATATGTCTAGACTTACCATTATATGTGCTACTATAAACTATTGCCAAAGTAGCCTGACTATCATAGTGAATAAATAGGAGGCATAGGACTAGGCCATAATTTGATATCCAACAACAAATTCCTAATCCATTCAGCCTCTTTCCCAGCTGCCGCCAAAGGACCTACATAAAGTTTGAACGGTTCATATCAAGAGTACCAAAAGGTTTTCCCCATGTCGTGTGCTTTATGTAAGGATTACTATGTCCTAATTTATCACGGTGAGTGATAGCTAAAAACTAAGGTTTTGTTTGTTTCGTAAAAAACATTTTCTAGCATTTCGTTTGCTTAGGAAAATGAAAATAAGTCAACGAAAAACCCATGCTAAATTCAAGAAAATGATTTCCACTTTAAAATATCAGAAAACATTTTCAAAAATCATTTTCCAAAATATGAGTAGAAATCAATAATTAAACCCAAAACTCTAGGTTTGGGTACGGGAACCCTTATGCTAGTTTTCAATGTTCGAGGCTAGGTCTTTAGTGCCCAAGCTTGAGTTCATCGAGGCTTGGCCCAAGGCCTTGGTGCCCATGCCCAATACCTGGATCCACAAAGGCAGTGCGTGGGTCCCCAACACTCAGGATTGGGTCCACAATGGTTGCGGCTAGGTCCTCAACACTCTAATTTGAATCCTCAGTTAATGAAACGTTTGTTTTTATAATTTAAAAAATAATTAAAAATCAAATATTTTGATAATTTTTCTTTGGAAAATCAAATCAAATTTTCTATAAAAAATAATAGAAAATATTTTTTAATTTATTTTCAGATTTCAACCAAAGATCAGAAAATATTGTCATTTTTCCGAAAAATGACTTCCTAGATAATATTTTCCATGAAATGTCACATTTTCCACGTAATAACGGAGTCTAAAGAGAGATTAAAAAGTCCACCGGAAGAAAAAGAAAGATTGAAGAAGTCGGTTTTCTCCATTGGCTAATGGTGAATGAATGTTGAACTTTGACAATTGTACGTAGAGGTTAGTTTCAAAGATAACTGTCGGTCCTCTACTTCTTCTTGAATAACTCAATGTTAAATTCTTCTTGGTGATGGACTCGTTCAAATCCATCTTTTTTTTTCCTCGGTCTTCCCTTTTGTTATTTGTCCTAAATGTTGGCAGAAGACCACTGTCGTCGCCCTTTATGTAAGAAATATTTGCGCCTAGATCCTATCCAGTCAACTATACTTGTCGGATTATTAAGCCAAAAGTTTGTCTCGTGACTCAATTTGTTGTGAATTAACACGGAATCTATTAAATCTTGCAATTCAATATGTAAAATGAGAGGCCCAAAGAGGAGAGAAATAAAATAAGATTCTGTATCTATCGAGGATCTGGCTCATTTTAATCAGTTAAGCGGATTTGAGCAATTTATTGTTGTAAAAGAAAAGGACACAGCCGATCACTTTAATCAGGGGCTCAAACCAGAGATGCACTCAAGCCTTTCGTCTCGCTTATTGACTACCAATAGAAATATTTTAGAGAGAGCAAGCAATGTTGATTTAGACATTAAGGCTCCATTTATTTCACAAAAAATAAATGATTTAAAAATATTTCCTTAAAATGACTACTTATATCACTCATATAAATGAATGAACGCTAATTTTTCCAAAAAAAATATTGAGACATAAATTATCGTCGATACTGAAAATATTTTCTACTGACTAATTATTTCAAGTTATATAAGTTATCATTTTGAGGAAAATATTTTTCAAATTACTCATTTTCCTTGAAACTAATGAAGCCTAAGTAAAGTGCATAGAGTCCACAAAGGGATGATCTACACTAGCGGGGATTAGGTTGTGAGCCTTGCAAATGTGGTAACATGGTGTGACAATGGACGAGAGACTAGTCAATGGACTTGAACATTGACATCCTTTTTTGTACTTTAAGTTGAATTGCCATGTTGCGAACTATATGGATTTATTGCTACAAATGTGTTTTGGCTCTATAAGCTTTCTTCAATGGTTGTAGTGAAAGCAATGTTTATAAAATGTGCATAGTTGGTGTTCAATCCCATTGTGAGATAAGTATCGCTTGCTTAGCTATGGGTTGCTCACTTCTTTCTCATAACATTCCAGGTTCCTTATCCCGTGATGCTTAGGTGGAGCCCTTCGACGTGGGACTTTCGGGCTATATTATTCTGGTATTGGCTTTGCCCAAAGCCCATGGGCCCAAACTCAGCCCACCTAGTGGGCACTCAAATTCAGCAGGAGATGTGAAGAAAGAAGAAGAGAAGGGAAAAAAGGGACACACAACCGAAAGATAAGAAAAACAGAGAGGAGACAGAAAGCTTCTTAAGAAAACAAAAACGAAAGAAAGAAGAGAAAGGGAAATTCGGGTGTATGCGCTTTGGACATCCTGACAAATCGGATTAATTAGCAAATATGACAAAATCCAGCTAGACAAGGTTCCTGTGGCGTGTATGCGTGAATTTCAGCAGAAGTACAGCCCAAGTGCCAAAACTTGGCACGGAGGGACACTTAAGTGCCAAAATTGAAGTAAAATGGATCACTTAAGTACCACTCCGGCCAAAATCCGGCCAAATTGCTGACGTGGCAATTTTTTGGCGAGGTGAGTGCAAAACGGCGTCGTTTTGCATGCTGACATGGCAAGAAAATGCAAAAACGACGTCATTTTGTCTCGATGTATAAATAAATAATATAAAAAATAATTAAATTAAATTTAAATATAAATTTATTTAAAATATTCCAAAAAATTAAAAAACTTAAAATTAAAAAAAGGGGGTTCCGAAGGAGGCGGGCCGAGGGCGGGCCGACGATCCCGGCCGACCCTCCCCCCATTGTCGCTAGCCCTTCCCGGCCGACGGCGGGGAGGCGGCGAGGGCCCACGAGCCCTCGCCCAAATCCGGCGAGGGCTTGCGCAGCCCTTGTCGCGCAGGCCGGCGTCGCCGCCCCCGGCCGTGGCTCGGCAACCTCGGCCCGATGCTCCCCCACCGTCGTCGGCCCTTCCCGCAACGGTGGGGAGGCGGCGAGGGCCCGCAAGCCCCCGCCCAGATTCGGCGAGGGCTCACGGCCCTTGTCGCCGGTCGGCCGGGGCCGACGACCCGGCCGACCCTCCCCCCTTCGTCGCCAGCCCTTCCCGGCGGCGGCGAGGAGGGCTCAACCCTCAACTACTCCCTTCGGCCCCTTTTTTTTTCAGAATATTTTAAAGAAATTTAGTTTTCAATTTAATTTAATTAATTTTTATATTAATTATTTACACATCAGAGACAAAATGACGTCGTTTTTGTATTTTCTCGCCACGTCAGTGTGCAAAACGACGCCGTTTTGCACTCACCTCGCCGGAAAATTGCCACATCAGCAATTTGGCCGGATTTTGGCCGGAGTGGCACTTAAGTGATCCATTTTACTCCGATTTTAGCACTTAAGTGTACCTTTCCAAAGTTTTGGCACTTAAGTGTTGAAGTCACAGCGAGCTTTCCTTTCATGGCAGGTCCCTGAATTTTGAATAGCTTTAAGGGACCAGAGTCGTCCCCCGAGAAGCACGATGGCGACCACCGATAAACCCCCCATGGATTATCTCGGTAACATTTGGCCCGAGAAGGTGTGGTTCATACTCTCTATTAGCCGAAAAGCATAGGGTCCTGCTCCTTATAAGTGGGCAGGAATTCGAGGCCGCCCCGGTAGGCTGCTCCCGTTTGCCAAAAGGACACCAAAAGTGCCAAAAGTTATGTAAAGCTCTCATTTTAGTGCCAAAAGTTTCGCTTGCTCACTTGAGTGCCAAATCAAAGAAAAACGATCACCTAAGTGCCTCGAGCAAGAATTCCAGCCAAAATAAGTATGTGGCATTTATAATTAAAAGTTTAATATGATGTGGCACTTTTAAATAAAAGAAATCAGTCCATGGGGACAGATTAGACGATATTACACAATCTTACGTGGCTTGGTGAAGTAAAACGACGTCGCACCACTCTCGTGGTCACCATCGCACACTCGCCATCTTTATCACTCGCTCGCCGTCTCTGTTACTCTCACTCACTAGGTTTGTCATCCTCTCTGAGTCACTCAATTGAACAGAAAAATTAATACTCAAAGGCTTTCTTTCTTTTCATCTTCCCCCCTTTCCTCTGTTTCTTGTACGCTCTCAATGCCCTTTTTTTTTTGGCCTGGTTAAAAATCCAAACATTACAAATTTTGTACTAAAAAGTGCTCATTCCTCGCATAGTTACGTCACCCATTGAATCTTAATGGCCATTTATTCTTAAAGGAAAGCTTTTTCCCCTTTCTCATCGGCAGAAGTTTAAACTGTTAGCTGTATGCCCTAAAGCAACCACGTAATAGTTACATGTTAGAGATTATTTAATGACAAAAAAGTTTTATTCATTCATCGTCCAATTTATATGAATGAAGTCCATAAGATCAGCTACGACTGAACCTATTCTTAAAGTGTTAAGAATATGTGTGATAGGTTTACAGTTATGTTGAATCTTATAATAGTTCTCGGTCGATGGATCATTGAGAGGATATTGATGATCCTATTGAGACCGGTGTATTCTCAAGCTTCACTTCAGTATTAGATACTTGAAGTGATGATGAGTCACAAGTCGTTGGGTATTATGATATTTGAGCTAGAACATAGGTGTTTGTCTTGGATTAGTTCACTGAATATGACATACATAGAATGATTGGCGAAATGGAAGCTTTTAGCGGGGTCAATGTATGATCGTTCATGCTTTGGTCAGGTGTAAGATCCTTAGACCTGAGGCACGATGTGACTTGTATGTTGGATGGCTATGGTTCACAAGTGCGCATATTGACGCCTCGTCGAACTGTCTCTATATTTGATGGTCATAATTTGTTCATATACAAAGCCACATGCGTGTGCAATATGAAATATGTCTTCTTGTTATATGTAGATATACAAGATTGATGTCCTATGCGATCTAATCATGACATTGCATTGAAATCCTCGGCTGGGGTTGTAATAAAAAATGAATGGTTTATATCTCAAAGAAATACATGTAAATTAGATTTGGGCATATGATCGAATTGGTGGCTTGACCAATAGTTCCATGGCCTTTGTTCGATCGGGACATGGTGAGACAGAAGGATTGAATTACACAGTCGCCAAAGCTGATAGGTTCATTATATTCGGGGACATTTCACACTATCTGGGTAGCCATGATATATTGCTAGATGTCACTCATAGTTTACAGGAACATGAGATTGATCTGGACAATCAGTTCTCTTGGTTGTGCTAATGTATTAGTACAAGTCCTGCTACCAGCTCAGTGATGAACCTAGAGATGTCACACACCCCAATCAATTAGAATGACGTTTGAACGAGAGAGAGAATATTGCACATGTGTTTGCAATTGAGCCAATCAGATTGAGTCGGGCTAAAAATAAAAGTTCTGATGAAGGGGCATCAGAGTTTACAAAGTCTGAAGTGAGTTTCAGACTTTATGGCCGAATCAAAGCTCTGAAGCGTGTTCAGATTCAGTGACTGAATTAATAATCTGAAGTGAGTTCGGAATTAATAGCTGGATTAATGATCTGAAGTGACTACAGAGTTAATCGCATCATTAATGATCTGAAGTGAGTTCAGATTTTATAACCAAATCAATGATTTGAAACAGTTTCAGACTTAATGGTTTAATTAAAGATCTGAAACGTTTTTTAGATGTAACAGTCACGTTAAGTTCTTAACAGTTTCAGAACTTAACGGTCACATTAATGATTTAAAACAGTTGTAGATAAATGGCCAATTAATGTTCTGAAACAGTTTTAGAAGTAACGGCAAAATTAAGTATTTGTGACAATTACAAAGTTAATACACAGAATAAAGACTTGTAACAGTTACAAATAAATGTCTAGAATAATGCACTGTAATAGTTACAGAGTTAATGCTCGAATTAGTGTTTGTAACGGTATTAGAACTTACGTCCGTAAGGAGTTACAACCGAATTAATTCTAAAATGGTTTAGAGTTAATTCAGCAATTTAAATGTGATCTACACTGTCTATAAAAGATAATACAGAGAGCAGATCACCGGATGATGGACGATGGACAATCAATAATTGATAATTGAGAGTGCTGATACTGATCAACAAAACACTCACACGAGAGCAATTGCTAGCACAATTGTAGTTGTGAGATCTCTCGATTTCTTTCTTCTATTCAATATGAGAATTGGTAGTGTGTATGAACTAGAGGCCCGACACTTATGGGGCTGGATCTGAAGAACGTCAGAGCCAATGAAGAAATCAGACGTTCTACATCTGAAAAACGTCAGAACCAATATTACCAGAAGGCGTTAGACGTTTGTGGTCAAGAATCCAAAAACATCATAACTGGTGTTACCAAAAGGCGTCAAACGTTCGCGGTCAGAGTCTAAAGAACGTCAAAACTACTGTTGTGAGGACATCAGATGTTCGTGCTCAGAACCCGAAGAAATTTCTAAACCAAATTTTGGAGCACGTTACAAGGTTAATATAATTAGCCCATTTAGCTCTTTTATGCATTTTTGTTAAAATGCACGTAAATGCTATGGAAACATGTGTATAAGTGTTTTTACTTCCGTTTCAATCAGACGTTTGATCTTAATTTGCTTATGCACCTATACTTGTTTATCGAAACAAACACCAATAGAAGCTGTGTTGGCTTATTTCTCCCCACTAACAACGAGAGGTGGATTTGAGATACTAAGCCAGGAAAGCCAAGAACAAGGATAAAACAATCATGATAAGGAGTGCAGAAAAAGAAATGGATTTACTAGAGAAATAGATGTTAGAAGCTACCTACAGAGAGTGGTGGGGAGCTCCTCTAGTTTTGTTCAAGTTATGGATTTTGGCCAATTGAAAGGATCTTTTGATCAATCCTGAGATCATTTCGATTCCATTAGTAATGAGGATTCAGAATATCACACATTGGTCAATCAAAGAAAGATTTAACAACTAAAAGAAAGATCGATTCTTTGGGATCCTTCCTTTCTTCAAACGGAACGAACATAGCTAGAATCAAATTAATTATCTAAATACCTTTTCTATATATCCCCAGCTATTCATGGAACGTGAGAAGGGGATGAAGAATCATTTGCTTCCGGAAGAAATCGAAATTTCTTGGGAATCCTACAAGATCCATTCTTTCTTTAGGTTTTTGTTTGAGCTGTACGAGATGAAATTCTCAAATACGATTCTTCGAGGGGGAGTACTATTGGTTTACCTATCTCAATAAAGTCTATGATTGGTCTCCAGGTCCCTGTAGAAAAGAAAAAGAATTTCACGTTCTTCCTTTCAGGAAGGAAGGATTAGGAAAATCCTATTGATTGCAGCTTTCTCCAGACCTCCGGGAAAAGCATGAAAAACAAAAGGCTCGAATGGTAAGATCCCTCCGTAACCTCCAAAATGAAAGGGGCGATCTCTCGAAAGCTAAAGTGCTCTAAATCCATACAATTTTCACTTTTAAAAAAAAAATATGTTTTATCCAGTGGAGATTCTTATTTTCCTCATCGGTACAATTATCTGTCATATCATAATAAATAATAAAATTACAAAAAAAGTTTTTTGTTAGACAAGATGTTCAGTTCAGGACAATATCAAATTAGTTTTCGAAATACTAAATAAAATTCTTTACAGGACGAAAAACCAACCTAAGGCCTAAGGGTTAATATAAAGCTCTACAAATAGTTAAATAAAAAAATTTTGAATGTCACACTGTACTGTGATCCATAAAAAGACCTTTTTTGTTCATTGACAAAAAAGTGCATCTTCAATTTATAAAATCAGATAAATGATAAATGAATTTTAAAATTCAAAAATGAAATGATAATAAAGATTTTTATGGGGAAAGCTTCAATCCATATTGAAACGAAACGAGTTTTTTCTCATCACTTTTGAAAATGAAAATATATATATATATATATGTATATATATTGAATTGACTTCTTCAATCTCGACGATTAAATAATAACATATTATTATTATTTCGAATACGCCGCTATGGTGAAATTGGTAGACATGCTGCTCTTATGAAGCAATGCTAGAGCATCTCATAGGTGAAGCAAATCAAACCTATTTTCAGACAAAGAAGATAAAAAAACAAAACTATAGTGGCTAGGAAAGCTCCGGAGATTCTATGGGAAATTGGAAACGTCGAAGTGAGCTGTGGCTTATAAATAGGAAGATGAGGAGATAACGGGCGAAGGATATTCATGATATTAGGTTGGATCTCTCTTCATTCGCTCTGTTCGCGGAGCGGCATACCGAAAAAAAGAAAAACGGTATCGTGCAGCACTTAGTCCTCAATTATAAGGTTTTAGAGGTGGCTCTTACGAAATTACATTATCATATAGTGCTTAATCCTTATTCAACATATATCAGTAGCATGAGGCTCTAGAGGTGGCTCCCCCGACGTCACATTATCGTATAACACTTAGTCACTTACTACTCATATCACCAATGGTTTCTCAACCCAAAACATATAATCTTCCGAGAGTTATCTCATAAATCAATTGCACAAAGTTGTACACAGAACCCTTTAAGAATGTTTTATCAATTTATCCCACGATAATTCAAAAATATCAAACACTCTATTTGGCTGTATACAACAAATGGATTCTCACTTATATATATATAAATATATATATATATTTATATGTATGTATGTGTGTATGTATGTATGTGTGTATGTATGTATGTATGTATGTATGTATGTCAAGTTGCTCTTACCTCAATACATGGGTTTCATAAAACCAAAGAAAATATCAATACCACTCACGTAGAAATGCCCCAAAATCAAATAACACACGTTACTTAAATCATCGATCTTGTGATCTTATCAAATAAGCGAGAAACAATTTTAAGATTAGGTAACACACTATCTCAACTATGAAATAGCTATATTACGCATAAACGTTAACAAAACGATTCATACGTGCTAACAAAACACATACTCAAAGCAATTATTCAAGCCATTCGCAATGCGGAGCTTGAGCATTAAATTTGGCTACGCCATAACTCTCTTCATCTAACTCCTTCCATACAAACTTATAATCAATAAAAAAAACCCTTTCAAACGTACTATAAGAATCCCAACTTGACCGTCCCCAAAATCAAGCTGAAAACCAATGAAATATGGCCCCGAAGTTACTGAATGCACACTGTTTATCATGCATAGGGAACTTTGAAATTTTATTTCAGGCAAACCATAAATTCAAATCAAGTTCTATAAAATCTTACAATTCCGCAACATCTTAATGACTCAAAAATCAGACTTAACGGCTCGATTCTCACATTATTCAGATTTTCAAGTCCTAAATCCAAAACTATTCCGATTGGAAGAACGAGGGGCACGAACGCTTATCGGGTATTGCGTTATGGAGTTGAGTCGGCTTGGCGAGGCGTCCATGACTTGCACACGCCAAACCCTCCTCCTCTTCTTCCTCCTCCTTCTTCTTTATTTTCCTTTCTCTCTCTTCTTTTCTCCCTCTTTCCCGAATTGGTTCGGGCGTTCTTAAAAGAGCTGAGCCCCCTATTATCTTTATTTTGACTTTTCAACCGTATTTATTTATTTATTTATTTTTAAATCAAGTGAACCCATCAAAAGAGAAGTCCAACCATTACACCCTCTCCTTCCACGAAGCTTTTCAGAGGAAGGCTTTGAAGTGAGATAGCCCCACGCTTGACATCAGCCTACAATCCGATGACTTCTCCTTACCATTTCATTCATTTACACCGACCAAAAGCAATCGCGGATGGGACGTGCACGATACCAACGGAGTTATAAAACTGTGTGTACAAGCAATTCTCTTTGTACTTGAGAAGAACCTACATTTTTCCCCCACTTAAAGATGGTGTTCAATCTCCGAACCTTCAGTTTTTCCGAGTCCGTTGAAGATGATCCAACACCTCCTAAAAGCTTCTCTCTAGAGGAGCTCCAAGTCGCAACGCAGAACTTTAGCCTCAACAACTTGTTGGGTGAAGGTAGATTTTGCCTAGCTTACCGGGGGCGCTTGGCCGATGGTTCGCTAGTGGCAATAAAGAGAGCGTTCCATGTCGATCAACAGAGTGAAGAGTGGTTCGAAGCAGAAATAAAAGTGGGAAGCACGGTTTCGACGCACCCAAACGTGCTATGCCTGAGGGGCTTTTGCAGGACCAAAAAAGAGCTCTTACTGGTCTATCCCTTGATGATCAACAATTGCCTATCTTACGATCTTAGAGAGAGACCAGATCGGTTTGCCCGACCTCTCGATTGGACTACTCGCAAGCAAATAGCCTTGGGAGCAGCAAGGGGGCTTGCACACCTTCACAATCAAGGTAACATCAAGATCATGCATCGCAACATCTGCGCGTCAAATATACTGCTGGACATGCATTTTGAGGCCAAGATAGGAGGATTTTGGTTTGCCATTATCATGCATGAGAGAAATGTAGAGGAAGGGACTATTGAACGGCCCACGTGCATTCCAAGGTGGGGCAGGGGAGTCTCATTCTCATCACCGGTAGGAGAAAATTCAGCTGAAGTTTATGTCAATACCCCCATCCGTGGCAGATTTGGGTTTATTGCCCCCGAGTACTTAAGCACAGGAAAGTGCACGCTGAAGAATGATGTCTTTGCATACGGGAAAATGCTTCTCGAGCTCATCTCGGGACAGCTGATTTACAACTTTCCCACTGAGGTACTCGATGGCAAAGCTTTCTGGCCGAAGGATTGCATTAGGAAACTTAAGAATGAAGACAAATTGGGAAGGGTGATCGATCCCAATATGCAGGGGAACTACGTGGAAGAAGAAGCAGAGCGACTACTCCGACTGGCATTGCTGTGCTCACACGAGGATCCATCTATTCGACCAGAGATGTCTGAAGTTGTTCAAATGCTCGAAAGCCAGTTTCTTCGGCGGTACCCTAGTACCGGGACTAGTTGGAGTCAAAGTGATTGTGACTCAACTCCGTACTACTCTTTCCCTCCTTCTCCTTCTCCTTCTCCTTCTCCATCTCTGCGGATTGTTGCATGACTGACATGTCAATGCTACATAATGACCATTGCCTTTTACCTTCAATAGCGAGTTTAACTTCTATGTTTCTCTTCTTAAACTCTATATGTTCCTCTGCACTTGCATCCGCAGATTTTTCTGTAATACTTTCCTCCGACTTTTTTGAGAGACTGCTATCTTCTACATTTGTCAGGAAAACTAGAAACTGAAATAAAAATTCAAAGTGTCACCTCTTAATCTATCGAATTAATGGTGAGTGAATGTTTTAGTTTATGAGGAAAGTTACTGTTGCTCTAACGAAAATTAAAGGTCACCATAAAAGCCGTCCTTAGAAGACATTGATAAGATCAGTTGCACATGCGTCCTCGTGCACATCAATCCTTGTCTATGCAAGAGAATCCAAGTTGTCGGCACTTCGATTCTGTCCCTGCGTCTTTTAAATTTGATTCTCTGCATTCAGAGGAGGATATGGTTGGACTAGATGGTTTTGGGAGCTATCAATGACAAAGCAACATTGCACATCAATTTCTTGTAGGCTCAAGTTGGAACTTGTAAAATCCGGGTATGCACTTTCCATAATTTACACCTGCCTGGGCCATTTCAGCTACTTCTGGGCAATGTTTCAACCAACGGAATCTCCATTTCGTCTTTATTTACTTGATTATCTCCGTGGGGAGGCAATGACAAGAGTAATGATATTGTTAGCCTTAACCTCATTCGAACTACCAAGGGGTGCATGGTTCGATTTCTCATATCTGCAGCTCTCTCGAGCTCTCCCTAAATGTCAGCGAGTCGGGGAATGAGGAGACTCGTGCTGAATATCATGTTGTGCAAACGGATTGTGCACTTGTGAGAGGTTTTAATGACCTGCTTAATTGTGCAGTTGTGCAATTCCTTCGTGTCATATATATATAAAAAAAACTCCCGGATGGGGTATTCTCCTTCTTATAAGATTCATTTTTTTCAATAAATTTAAAGATTAACCGATCTCAAATTTATTATAACCTGATTGATGTCCTAGAAATTCTTTGGCGGAAATCATCCCTTTGGCTCGTTGCAACCAGTTTCAAAAGATCAGGGACATTATCAGTTTGGCAGAAATCACCCACTGAGTCTCCTTCGGTCACTTATACTTAAAAAAGGCGGTTCCCTTTTTCATTGGCCAAAATTCATGCCATGTTGGCTTATTTCTCCCTAAGCCAGTTTCTAGCCATGGACGACTTTATGTTGCAATTCCCAAAGCAACAACCAGGGACGGACATGAGATTCTTTTGGTAAATGAAGATGAGGAGGACGATGTGACGTCATGAAAATTCAGTTCTGTTTTCAATTAAATGAGTCGGGCCTTTCATCGATGCGCCTATAGTTAGTGTTATTATTTGAGCTGATCACTCATGAGATAACTAGACTATCTGGGGAAGTCATTAAGGGATTTTAACACAATAGACTTGAGAATTCAACCAGGAATCGACTGCTCGACCGTGCTAATCTGCAAGGGTCATTACGACACAGTCAAAAATCTATCAGAGACCGGAGATAGGTGAATTCAACTGAGATAGGTGATCGGATTGTGGGTGATTTCACTAGATTGCAAAATTCTCGTCAATCGGCACTAGACCGATTTTTCTGTCGTTTTGGTACCCTGTGCGCGTATTTGAAACCTTGAGATTTTCATGACAACCGAGAGTCGCCAATGTGTCGAAGATGTACATTATGACTCAAGATAAATCGACCACGGGTCAATTGCACTAATATTTATTGAAAGCTACCCGGTAGGTTAGGTCACGCTAAAATCGCGTCAGATTGAAATTAACCGCGAATTTGAATCCGATTTCAGAAATTGAAAGTTCTGTCATGTCACGATTTATTTTAGAAACGTTGACTCATCCTTTGAAAATTTTTGGAGAGTTCGGGATTTTTACGAAAATTCGATTCGGACGGTTTGGAAAAGAACGGAAATTTGGATTGGCCAAATTGAAGGAATTTTTGGCCTCCTTAGCGAGCTACTTGGTGAAAGGAAATTGTAAAAATTATGTGGGCTTTTTCTTCTACAAAATTGGACATCAAATTGAAGAATTTGATAAAGAAATAGAAGCCTAAAATTGAGGAAAGTCGGAGCTTGATGGGGGTGCAACTTTTGGACATCAAAATTAATTAATTGTGGAATTACTTCTCAAGAAAGTATTATGGGGGACAAAGGGATAACCATGAAGACTCATTGGTCTAAAGAAATGATTAATTGGATGTTATCTTTGACTCCCCCCCCCCCCCCCCAATCTTCTTGCACACGATTCCTCCCCCTTCTTCTTCTTCGATCGACTGCCCGCCAACCTCCTTTGGTCTCTGCTCTTGTTTTTCTTTCATTTTCCTTCGAATCTACAGCAACTGTCTCCCTCCACTCACGTCAACTCTGTAGGCCCTCCACCATCCTTTGTTCCCTCAACCGAAGCAGCGTCCACCGAAGTCATCCACGCGACTGCAGCAAACCGAGTCAACACCCAGCAGCAAGGCATCCCATCTTTCACCACCGAAGTAGCAAGGCATCCCATCTTTCACCACCGAAGTAGCCCTTTCCCCCAGCAAATCCCTCCACCGTTCGGTCTGTGCTCCCCCTTTCGCTGCCACGTCCACGCTTCAAACGCCACCAGTCAAATTCAGCCTCCAACGAAGCCCCCACGTTGACTCTTTGCTACCCTTTGTCGCCGAATCCGCGCCTTCTCCGTGTCCCCGAGCCCATCGAAGCTTGCAATTTTTTTCCAGCCAGCCTTGTGGCTGATTTTTGGCCCGGCCCGGTCTTCGTTTGGCGCCACCCCTTTGGAGTTTATTGCTCGCCGTCGCGTCACCGTCGCTGTGGACTCACCGGCTCGCAAATCCGGTGAGTTTACCCACTAAACTCTGCATCGGGAGTTAATTACACTTAGGGGTGATTAGTTTAAGTTAATTAAGGTTTAGGTGGTTAGTTAGATTAGATAAGTAATTTAATTATCAAATTTTGCATGTTAGGTTGTTAGATTAGATAGACATGTTGCATTAATTATCTAAATTGGTTTAGAAATTTTCCGGGCCCGTTTGGGTATTTAATTAGGCTTTTTCGACCTAGGTTTACAATTATGGCATTTATTGGTATTTAATTAATTAATTTTTGGTAATTATTTAATTAATTATTAATTTCCGAAAATTAGACCGGAATAGCCGGTGACCGGAATTTTGTGCTGATTGCAATGGTATACTTGGTTTATTTAATTAAATGCTATATTGTGCAATTCGAGTGAAAGTTGTAATTTCGGAAAGTTATCCAAAAATTGAATAATTTCAATAGTTAATTAGAAATTAACAAGGCGTCGGTTTACAATGCCAAAACTGTTTTCAGACACTGTACAAATAGTGAGATTTTCTAAAATAAAGATATTAGATTTTTTGCTCAGGTCGACCGTGTACCCACACACGATTATTTTTATCGGGTACATTTTAACACGATGAAATTAGGCCAAGTTGGGTATTTAATTGAGGAATTGATGTGCAAAGCACAAGATCCTTGGCTAGGAGTAATTTATCGTAGTTCAGCTTGTGTGAGCAAACATATAAGTCAGCTTGTGAAAGTAATAATTAATCAGCTTGTGTGAGCATCGGGATAAGTCAGCTTGTGAGAGCAATAATTAGTCAGCTTATGAGAGCCATAATCAGTCAGCTTGTGTGAGCAATGATCTCAATGATCTAGTTCAGCTTGTGTGAGCATTAGTGCGTTTCAGCTTGCATGAGCAGTGATTTATTAAATTGATAGACCAATGTGTGTCGGTAGTTCATGCTTCTATGAGCCATGAATGATTGGATTAATTGAATTGATGGATCAATGTGTATCTGTGGATCACGCTTGTGTGAGCGATCGAATTGATTGAATTGATCGATTAGATCGATTGTTTGGATTTATGAATTGTAGTGACTTGCAGGAAGGATTTGAGGCAAAGGTAAGTCCTCTGATTTGTGCTTGTGCTTAGGTAGCCCTTAGGGCGTATTTTCTTCCTAGTCAGGGTTTAGGGGGTGAACTTGCTTAGACATTGTCTCACCCCGTCGTGGGCTCAACTTTTTCAGGTCCTTAGATGGCAGTCTTAGAGGACCCAAAGCCCCAGAGTCTGGGGAGATGGAGACTGAAGGATCGGCGAACGTGTCTGACTAGTTAGTTATAGGACAGTCTAATTTTTGTTGAGTTGGTCTTTTGTAGTTAGACCAGTGTTGTACATAAACCTATGTGTTTATAAAAAGAGGTGTTTTGGTGGTGATTTGATTTCCTGCTTCTTTCTATCCCAAGCTTTTGTTGTCAAGGGATTTGTTTCGCTTTCGCATGCGTAATTAAAAATGAAAGGGTCGGCGACTCATCCTGGGAAGTCGCAATTTTAATCGATCACCGAGGGATGAGCACGCGCTCGAGGATCGGGGTGTGACAGGCGATGCACATACCAAAATATTGTACAATTTTTTTTTTTTTGAAAAATTTCCCTTAGGTTAAGCTATGATTGCTATTTTTAATATTCTTTTTATAAAAATATTCCTTTGGTACCTTACTTTGGTAACATTAATGGCTTTGAATTTTTATACTCTATTTAAAGAACAACGAATGGAATCCACGTGCATCCTGTGCATAGCAGGGGTTACTGGGCTAGTACATTGATAAATTAGTGACACCAAATTACTATGTTCCTTCAGAAAATAGTTTTCGAAGGATGTACGAGAACATTATTAGCTTTTGAGTCACAAGATTTGAAAAAATCAATTATGAAAATCGTAATACATTAAGAGTAGTTGTGCAGGGAGTTTACAAGGAAGATGAACTCATATCAAGTACTTTTGTCTTTTCTAATATTTGGTCTACACTAACTTCAGAAAGATCTAACAAAAAACATCCCGATTTTCATATATTTGTTATATCGATTGACTATAAGTTTTATGTCTTTACTAATTCATAGTAAAGATTTCTACGTATTGAAAATGCATTTGTTTCTTGTTTCCAAAGATTATCTATTGAAAATGGAACATAGAGAAAAAGAAAATAATCTAAAATTAATACGAGTATTTCCACTTATATAGAAAATTTTCCATTGAAATCGGAATATGATAAATCGACATATAACGAACGTGTTCCAAACACGAGTAATTAGAAATATGGATCTTGGAGGATTCTCAAAAGTTAATAGCTGAGGTTGTAGACACTTTGCGGTAGACGGTGTTCTTCCCTCTAATTTGCAGGATGTCAGGCGAAAACTAGGGTAGCATCATGTAATCGCGCTTTACTTCTTAGTTAATGGAATTCCAAGTCGTTGTCACTCTCATCCTCTGCCTGCATTTCCAAATCTGTCTCTTCTTTTAGTGGGGGAAATGGTTGGACTAGTTGGTTTCCACTTTCTTCGCTACGAGGAATCTCATATGAAGCTTCCAAGAAATTCCTCAGTGGATGGGACGGCCAAAACTCGGGACGGCTAAATCTCGGGAATGCAGGGGAAGCACCTTCCCCCTTGCGTTCCCGAATGCGCAAAGGCTCGAGCCGAAGGATCTCCTCCGATTGCAGATCCAGTTCCATGTCTAAGTTGAAAGTCGCCTCCTTGAATTTGATATATAGCCCTTCTTGTCCTCCAGGAAATTAATCATTTCAAAAGACGGGATACTTCCATCTTTTAGCATCGTAGAGTAGTTGTCCACGCACACAACCGCTTCCGACAGCTTGTGCGATCCACCCTGACATCGGATCGCAATGTTGTTTTCACAATCGCAACCGGCACAGAAAATTGAACAATCTGCGAATTTTTCATAATTTTCGAAAGCATTTGAATTCTCTGTTATTTTCCAGGATTTACAAACTTGTGAAAATTATGGAAAATGGTTTTGTAGTCTAAATAAATATCGGTGGTAATTCGAAGTCTATGGAAAGTAGGGGTGTCAATGGGTCGGGTCAGGTCGGGTTTTGTTGTTACCCGACCCGACCCGAAACACAATCGGTCATACACTGTGACCCGACCCGAACCGACCCGAAACACATTAGACCACCTAATGTGTTTCAGGTCAGTTCGGGTTCGGGTTCATGGGTTTCTTGCCCTTTTTTTTTTTTTTTTTTCACCTTTCTTTTCTCTGTGGTTCGGGTTAAAACTCTGCAACAATCATCCCATCCTGATCCCATTCTTATGCGAACAGGTTATTACAAGAACTTGATTTTAACATCCATTCTTGCGAGTGATCAATCTAAGTCTTTTTAACTGATAAAAACTCAATAGCAGAGTACCAAGTAGAAGAACAAAGAGCAGCGAAGAAAAAATCCCAAGAAACCTAAAGCTTTGGCACTTCAACCTGTTGGGCAGGTTCCATATCCAAAAGAAAACTGAGTTTTTTGTTATCAAACTCACCCATAAGACCACTGCAAATTCCTTTTCGATTCTCATGATTTATGAAGAGAATTACATTTTGCGATGGTAAGTATCATTCCAGTAATACCTACCCGACTGGCCACATTAATGAAGTGCTGAATTTCAGAATTCAACTTAAGTTCATGAAAGACCAGCTACACAGGACTAGCGAGCCACTACTCGTGCTCCACTCTAGATACTCCAAAGAAACGTACCAACCTAATACTGCAGTGATGAAGCTGCTTCAGCTAATCCACATTGTTCCAATTACCCTTTTTTTCTTTCCCCACTATATCAAATTCGCCATTCACTACGAACTACATGAACTCAGCACCAAAGCTGATATCCCTGCAATTTAGCGCCTTTTGTGGGTCAATGTTCCAAACAACAGAAACCAACAAGAAACGCCTGTTCTCGATCTGCAGCTACTTCACAGGACACGACCAAAAAATCAACGGAGAGAGGTTCCTTTCAATGAAGTTTAACTACTGAACAACGACCTGCAGGAACACTTAAGTAATCATTTTCCAGTGAAATCATGCTATCTGGAAGACAAAAAGCATCCTCTAGCCAAGCAAATTTATCCTGGAGGAGTAGTTCAGCGACAAGCAATCTAAGCGCCATCCGTAAGTTGTAATAACACGCAGTAAATCAAGTTCCTGCAACCAAAGTGAAAAATATTTCCACAGACAACACAGGTTTATCAAAAAATTGTTCCCTTTCCTTTTATTGTCTGCACCAATCAAGAAAAAAGACGACTTTGTACATGACTAAAATCACCTTTCCAAGTCGATGAAGTAGCAATGCCAATGAATTATCCAGAGAACCGTCAGCGAGCGAAACACCACAGCGAAACTTACTGAGAATGGACCGATTCTAGTACCAAAACCAATGAACCCGAAGAAAATTCAACCACTCAAGATAAACAGAGACCCAAGCAGCATCACCAACACCGTTGGTCCAACAGAAGTCTCCCACAGGAATACAAGGCAAGAAGCCAATTTCCACTTAAAACCCACCACATTCTCCGCAAAAAAACGAAAGCCACGTTCCAATTTAAACGGAAAAAGAAAAAAAAAGCGCAGAAAACACCCACCCACTGCCACAAGAGAAAAAACGAGGAGGGGGAGGCAAAAAACGCATTACCACGTCGTGTCGGTGGGGGACTTCCGGACGGCAAGGCGGGTCCAGGAGACGACCTTCCTGGACGGCAAGTCCCTGGGAGAGGAGGTAGGGCTTGAGGGACCGGAGTGGAAGGGATTTGGGAAGGGGAAGGGGAGGGGTTTCGGCAACGGACGGCGACGATTGACTGATTTGGCGGCGGCTAGGGTTCCAACGTTGGGAGGAGGGGTGGCGACGGCGACGGCAAGGCGGAGGCGCATCGATCAGAGGAGAGGCCGAACTAGCAGTCGTGAGCGAAGGCACAGTCCTGTCGTCGGAGAAGAAGGGGGAGCCAAGAAAGATGAGAACGTGTTTGGAGTTAACGTGTTCCGGGTGGAACAATGTTCCAACCATACCCGATCCTAAACATATATTGTTTGCTTGTTTCATACCTGTCTCTTAAACAGTATCAAGACCCGAAATTTGGGTCGGGTCGGGTCGGGTCGGGTTTTTTGACACTCCTATTGGAAAGGTCTAATATGGTTACTGAAGAAAATAGACAAGCATGATTAATATTTGGAAAAATTGTCAACTTCGTCAATATTCACTAGGCCCCCACCTCTCAGATCTCTCAAGCGGAGCAGACGAACCCATTAAGCTTTCGGTTTCGGTTTCAACTTGTTTGATTCTTTTGACATTAACCTAAGGTCGTTTTGGGCATCGACTCATAATATAGAACCATTGATGGAATGAAAGTAGTCTGCTAATGAGGTAATAATCCAACATTTGCAAGAAATAGTGACTAGACATGCAAGTTTCTCCAGATAAATTTTTTGTGGGCAGACATACAAGTTTCTCTTTCATCATTTCTCAAAAATGGGAAAGATGAAATTGGCCGACCATCATCCACACTAAAGATAAAAAATTGGCATCTGCTAAGTGAAATTCTTGAGTAGCAACATATAACAAGTCGAGCTCATGAACAAAACACATCCAGAGCAAGAAGGTGCCACTTCGCACATCTCGCCATTCAAACAAATGAAAAGCTTCCGTAATAGATTCCCTCCCTTGCAGTGGCCACCATCCACATCATTATTGCGTGAAAAGGAAAAAGTTGCAACATCGTCTCTCTTTGAATAACAAAATGGAAAGAGACAGCACGAATACAAACACCAAACCACAAGCCATTGTCTTTAGGCTTTCCCCACTAATTAGTTCACAATACCCAATTACTGCACTGCATAACACTCGTTGCTTTGTTTATATTACCTATACCTTCAGTTCCAAATGCGACCGAAAGAGAAACTTCGAAGCAACATTTAAGAATTCTGCTGCAAGGATTACCCAATGAAGCCCTAGTTCTTTAAAGAACTAATTTACTTAGAACACAACAAACCATTTCTTACTCTCTCTTGTGCCAGTAATCAGTATCCAGAAGTACTGGAAAGAGATCATTACCAGATGCAGACGAAGCGGTTCCAGTCAATGGCCCTTCAATAGACATAGTCTTGGTGATATTCTCACCAACTGCCTGATGTTCATCACCTCTAAAATGCTTCCTCATGGCCTCAATTTTCTCCTCAGTCATGATAGCGCCAGCAGAGTCCAGCACTGGAACAGCAACCTTGCCTTCAAGCATGCTAACCACAGATGACATTGGCGGCCTTAGTGCTGGAGTCACATTAGTACACATCAGAGCTATCTTTATCAATGCCAGCGCTTCCTCTTTGTCAAAGTGAGAACCAAGCCTCGGATCAACTAGTTCTATCAAATTTCCTCTCTCCTTCAGAAAGTGTGCCTGGATACAGAAATGTAAAGTGAAGGTATTTCCCTTTCAAGCTTCAGGTATTGATCAGTTGCAAAATATGCTCTAAATACTAAAACAGGAAGAAGTATATTATCTCCCTTGATAATTACGCGGCAAATGCAGTTAATAAGCACCTGCTAGATTTAGGTTATAAATGGATAAAAAGAATCAAATGAGTCAATACAGATCAAGCATGATTTTTTTTACCGATTTTAAATAAAAGATGCTAGACTACAACATCACTTACTAATAATTAACCGGTTGCCAAGAAATCACCTACACCGCTTTAAAATCGCTAGCTATTGTCAAGTTTTATCAGCACGAATTTTTTGTCAGTGTCATTACATGAAATGGTAGACTCGTCTTTCAATGTTCTTGATTATGCAACTCAGGCAACAATCAGATCTAACGAGGACTAATAATGATTGTTTGCTCTAATGATTGCTCACTCAAAGCAAAACAAAATCTAACTTAAGGACTAAATTATATGAATGTGAAAAAAGTTATACCTCAATCGAAAGTATATGGATATTCTGGTCAAGACATGGTCTTGAAAACTTTTTAATTTAACAGTGATTGCCAAAATTCAATAGTAGTCGAAGGACTTGTTGGCGCTAATGAAACTACAGGGAGCATGAATGTCAAGCATAAAAACATAAAGACTAAAACTGAACTTTCAAGATCCACCCTAAATTATGGGGTCAACTTCCCCGAATTTCAAGGAATAGAATTTTCTTCATTCCAAAAAAAAAAAAAAAAGAATCTACATGAAAATTCAGAGTAGACCAACATGATAAGAAGAATTGGATTAATTTGAAATAACAAATTGCACTTAACAGCATGACAATTCATTAAGCAAGTTTCAATAGCTGTTAACTGTGAAACTCCTTTGCAACCATTGAAAGTGCATGTGAGGATTTAAATACAGATATGATCATAATTGAAATGATAGAGTTGATTACCCAATCAAGTAGAATAAAGCATTCCTCAGTTTTTTGGGAGCTAGTGTTGCTCTGGCCACTAACAACTTCTAAGGCAACAATGCCAAAACTATAGATGTCGGCTTTGTCAGTGAGGTAATCATGCATTGCATACTCCGGTGCCATATATCCACTGCACAACAAGAAAAGAGCTTGTGTTTGCAACAAGGTAACTGCCTTAAATAGCACATACTTAATATTCCTAAAATTCAAAAGAAAGAGTCATTCCTAAATGTGACGCTATGGTTTAAAGAGTAGAGGGAAAAAACAAATGCATCCTAATATATTCTAATATCATTTACCGAGAATATTTCAGAAAAAAAAAAAAAAAAAAAGACCATTGTTGTTCTTTATATTTTTTTTTTTTTTTTTTTTTTTTGGTTTGAAATATAAGTACCATTTATATGATGACCTACATGAGCTTAAGAGCATTTCCCAGCATTACAAAGATATCTAAGAACGTGCAAAAATGGAGTGAGGGAATCTCCATGTAGTACCCAATATTACATTTATTTGGGAAGGTCTAAAGTTTTTGTAAAGTGAAGCTCGCCCCGTAACAAGTTTACGAAGTATAGCCACTATAATGGGGACATCATTTGACTTGTTTTGGAAATGTCTATAGTTACGTTTATAGTTCTTTTTGTTGAATTAACGTTAGAGTTAGTAGAATGAACTTACAATTTTATCTTTTCCCTAATTAATCACGTTCCTTTCACAAACAAGTTGACTTTTCACACGCATTAACACAAACTTCTAAAACATGTGAACATGCTTATCTATGTTTCTCCATGTGCATACAATAGAAACATGGGCGAATTTGCTATAATACTAAGTTATATTCAAATTAACAATTACATAAGTCAATATCAGAGTATCATTACTTAATGGTAGAGTATGACACAATTTGCATTTTTTTCCTAATTAATGTGAAGAGTGGTGGGACAGTCATAAAGCTTTGTGGTTAAGCCGAATTTGTTGAGCATTATGCTTTGGGATGATGTGAATCCACCACAAAGCTCCATTCAACTCACTTTTCTTAAATCAGAATATATGTTTCTATTCCATGCTTTTATGTTGTCACTGGCTCCTACTTAGGTTAACAGGAACAAAAAGCAAGAAACTTACTAAGTTCCAGCAATCTTGGTGCTAATATGTGTTTTGTCCTCCTCATCAAGCTTTGCTAAACCAAAATCTGATATTTTAGGGTTGAGATCCTTATCCAGTAAAACATTAGTAGCCTTAATGTCTCTATGCACAATCTTCAGCCTTGACTCTTCATGAAGATATGCCAATCCCCTGGCAATAGCCACGCATATCTTGTGTCTTGTCCACCAATCCAACTTTAACTGAAATTCTTTAGGACCTTCAATTGTATCAGAAGACATAAGCTGCTTTACTGCCATGTCATTAACTGAAGTCAATGAAGCACAATGTGATATCAAATTACCAAATAAAGCACGAGCAAGACTGTTATTTTCCATGTACTCGTAAACCAGCAAAAGTTGATTTCCTTCAATGCAGCATCCATAAAGTTTCACAAGATGTGGATGCTGAAGAGCAGAAATCGTCCCAATCTCAGTCAGGAACTCATTATTTCCTTGTTGTGATTTGGATGAAAGCTGCTTCACTGCTATAGCGGTGCCATCTGACAAAAAACCCTGCAATTCAACTTTGGCATCAGATCTATGTTGTGAAAATTGAGTTACATTGAATGCTGCTTTCTACATATCTTCTCTCTTGGAAATTGGGGGAATTTGGTTAGCCAATTTTCCAGCATACCTTGTATACAGAACCAAAACCACCTTCTCCTATCTTATTGGCAGCGTCAAAATTGTTTGTGGCAACTTTAATCTGTCGCAAGGTAAATAAACCAATTTGCAACGCTAGACCCTTCAAATCTGCAACACGTTTTGGAACTTCTATGAATTTGGAAAAGTCAACAGTTAAAGTATGTAATCCCCTATCTAACAAAGACGTATCAATTCCTTCTCAATATTCCAGAAAACCTTTTTGTGACTTTTTGGTCTGAGCAAGTTCAGTACAGAATAGCTTAGCATCTTGAAAATTATTTTCTAGGAAAGTCTGGCATCAGTTGGCAGTATGCATTTTTGAAAAGTAAAATGAGATTGTCCCCAGGGTATTTAATAGTGAAGGAAAATAAAAATCATACAGAGAACCCCCTTGCAAACGTAGGATATGGTTTGTATGTTTTAATTTCTCATACTCGTGAAGTTCCGGCAGCTATTTTTGGTGTCTTGAAACATAGACCTCGTGTATACACACACACACACACATCTGAGAAACAGTCTACCGTCTCTCCCTATAGCTATCCATTCCTTCATTTTTCGGATTTCTAAGTAAAAATTTAGTTCATTGAGCAAACCAAATGGTTCTATGATACTTTAGCTGTATATTGCCTAATAATAATCTTTGGCTTTTTGCGTCGAATCAAATTCCCTATGGAATGCACAAATGTCATGCATCAACAGTTTTACGGGAACTGTAAATCTAGATGGAGCATTAATGATGCATTGTCATTACTCTTTCCCCCACCAAGAAGAAGAAGAAGAAGAAGTGTCAGGTGCCAACAGTTTGACAGGACAACCGTGTGATTTAGCTGAAATATAAATGAAGCAATGTGACTATCCTCCCTCTCCACCAGAATACAGAAGGGGGAAGATGTATTCAGAGTGCATAGCATTCTCATATTTCTTGACAAATACACGTGGACTAAATAGCGGAGATTCCAGGTAAGCAACTACCTTGTGCCATTTTATCTTTACGTCCAAGGCATCCTCTCCACCAAAGGATGACCAGGATAAGGAAAACTACAAAAACTACAGCAGCCAGAATCCCAGCCACTGTGCCAGCAGATACGCTGGCCGGGGCATCAAAGCCTGCAATGAAGAAAGAACAAACAAATATTTAACCAAAACTGTTCAGTTAAATGGGGTAGACGTAAATGCAGAAAAATATCTGTAGCTTCTCGTTGAACACAGAAAGAAATTGATGGAGAACACAATAATTGAGAAGAGGACATAAAACCGCCCAGAGTACTCCACAGAAACTATCAGATAAATGAGCACGGGAAGATATCATCTACGGAACATGTAATACAAAATACAAAGGGAAAAAGAAAAAAAAAATCTACTCTTCATTCTCAAGGCTGTACTGTATAATACAGGCACAGTGGTCGTAATCCATAGCGGAAAAGTGAACAAGGCTATCATTTCGTGGTCAAATGGAAGGATTAAAGATACATAGAGAAAACACGCAGATAGAAAGAACACAAAGCAACCTATAACCAATTTTCGACTCTAAGAGAACAATAATAGACCCTGGTCAGCTATTATGCGTAATTGACTTGATCTATAGTGACATATGCCAATGGCCGGAATCCAACAGTAGGCATTTGCAACCAAACCAAGTAACTGAATAGCCTATTGATGACTTCTGGTGCAAGAAAAAATATGGGTATTCTTTTCAACGTGAATATGAGTAACTTTCTGAACAGAGAAGCACCAAGTGAAACATGGAAGCATCCATCTACGTACAGGGTAGACGGAGATAGCAGATATAAGAGGACCATAGCCTCCTCCGTCAGGTATAGCAGTGGTTCCTTTCCCAGCCCAATAGAAGCGTATCTCCAGAGTGCCCTTGGTCACATTGGCAGCAAAATTTCTCATGACCTCCTTTCCAACTCCACCTGCTTCAATCTCAATGTTGAAATCTTCCCACACCAACTTCCCCTGAAATAATATTTCATCTGATTCAAGTTGAGTGTCTCCACACTGAACAAGGTAAAACTTTTAGTCTCCATAGAATGTAAAAATTGTGAAAAAATCATGATTTGCAAGTACGAGATATTTGGATAAACTTCCCAACCATAACATATTGAACGCATTATGTGCTTTATATATTAGAACCAGCACTCCATAATGCTCCGAGTTTACCTGTATATAAATATTAAAAGCTCTCCTTCCAAGGCTTTGATAACTTTTGTCGCCTGTGAACATTATCTCCGCAAAATGAAGGGTTACATTGTAGGGCCCATCCATCAGACAAAAACCGTAATAAGTTAGAGAGATGGCAGAACGTCGTGCTTCCATGTAAAGTTGGGCATTATTCATGGACAGTGTGGATGTGTTTTTAACTTCATTGCCAACTGCAGCGATATCGTCATTGGTGAAGACACCAGTGCTACTGTAGGGCCAGTAATCACTCCTGAAGAAACTTGAAGGTGTAGCCACCTGTGAGTCATCTTCGTATGTGGTGCCCCTTACTTTTGCTTTGCTCCCACCGCAATTTATGAAGAGGTTATACCGACCTGGATGGAGTAAAGAAGCAGCCACAGAGAAAATTCAGTTTCTTCTATTTGTTAATATGGAGTGAACTTTCCAGATACACTAAATAAGCTAGCATTCACTCATTGGAAAATTACATAGAAACTCCCGAGTTATGAGCAACCCATTATTTCATGCAGGTAGCTTTTGAAATTGTTAGGGTAATTATGCATCAACCATCAAAGATTGACACAATAGCCAAGAGGAGAGTTGACAAGGAGATAAATTTGATGAGAAATTACAGAGAGAGTAAGACGCAATATTAGAATCTGATGATAATGATAGGATATGTTAGAATAATTTAAATATAAAATCACGCATTCATCTAACAGTTTAAGCTTTTAAAACAATTGGCTGTCATCTTATAAAATCTCATATGGTATCAGAGCTGGATTTCATGAGCTCAAATATTTTGAAGCCTCATTTGCCTCCCTAATTAAATATGTCCACACTTCATCTAATAGCTTAAACTTTTAGAACAGTTAGCTACAGTCCCACAAAATTTCATAGGATATACAACACGTCAATTTACTTTTTATACAACAATGACTCTGCAGCATATTAACTTACTTTTTGCACAACGTTGACTCTGCAAACATGAGACAAGTCCACTTGTGGCAGAATATGAAGTTCTGAGCAAGCCAGCAAAGATTTTACTGTTATAATCATCATCATTCTTAATGAAGTTCGGTGCTAAGTACATAAACAATCAAAATGCGGGTCCTTGGAAATCCAAGTCTCTTGTTGAAAAGTTAATCGCAAACATACGCATTCTCAACCTCGGAGCTTGCGAACAAGTTGCTGTAGAGAAAAGACAAAATCAACATTCAGCAGAGAAATGGAAATATTATACACAAACAGGATATAAGTTACTCAATAAGTGCACATTTGAGGGAAGCCCTGGACTGACTGAAGGAAGTAGGACGTACACAGATCGTTCATGACATTCTAAGCCTCCAGCAGTGAAGTTGTTGTATGACAAATCACTACACAGAGAAACAGTCAACCATTTCCAAAATCTCATCAATTTGAAGAATACACTGAAAGTCATTCCATCAAATGATTTCTTTTTTTTTTTTTTAATAATTCCATCAAATGATTAGTATGTACAAAAATGCAGGCAAGTTGCAAAATATGGACAGGTAAGGCAAGATGAAAGGCGAAAATATCACAAGATGATGAAATTGATATTTTATTTCTACTGAAAATATCTTATCTTAGAATATGTAAAGGAGAAAGACTAACTGAAGTAAACGGAGACTTTAAAACTATTTATAGTGTATAAAAACATTTTTACTCAGTAACAGTACCACAGTCATGATATCTAAGGCAAATAGGCCTAAATAGAACTGTGATTCCACCTACTACTACGTCGCGTCTTCTAATAAGAAATTATCCAGACCACATTTATCTGTTTAAACTACCTCACAAGAGCTTCATTCCTGCACCGATAAGATAATATCAACTTCTCCTAAGTACACTCATTTTGGTTGTAGAGTTTCTCAAATACACAAACCCATAAAAACATTGTTATCAGCAAGAAATAGCCCAAGCAACTAATCATATACTGCAGGTGATACGTTAGACAAACTTTCAAAGAGGATTAATAGGAGGTAAAATTTTCCAAACATATTTTTAATCATTCCAATAGGTCTGAAAATGATCTACAGCTGGGAATTGCTTTTTGTATAGGGGAAAATGGAGCTAACTAGGCACTTCCAAGAAAATCCACTTTATAGTCTTTCATGCATATCATACAGTTCAGCCTCTTTTGTTACATACATGCATCCAATTAACAGATCCCAGCGAGGATAAAGGTACTTATGATGTTTCCATTTATCTCCAAAGGCTACTAACCATAAAGATGCAAGATGTGAATGCATAATTGCTTGGTACAGAACAAGATTAGCCAGATAAAGCTAGAAGCAAATTCATGATTAAACAAGATATTTTCTTAAGGCAGCGAAGCTTACACATTTTTTCCTTTCACCAGGATCCAATAAGGGACTGCTTCAGTCAACTGGTTTCCAGTTAGATACCTAAACAAGATTATTTGAATGAGTCGGCTCCTCATGTACTTTATACACTCTAACTGAAAATTATTTAAAACTTATTCCTCAAAAATGCATTATTTAGCAGATTATTAGCATTTGTTTACTAGTGGTGTAGAAAAAAATCAGTTCAAGTCATGATAACAATATAGAGCTTTCAGCTGGAGATGAAAGATTAAGGAAATCAATGACAGAGGAAAACCCTGATCCCTGCGAAACTTGGAGTGCCTGGAGAAAGATTACCATAACAGTAGTACACAAAGCTGGACTAGTGAAGGGTACCTCCAAATTAGCTTATCAACTATTTCCTCGTGACAATGTTTTTGTCCTTCTAAGACATAAAATAAATAATTAAGGAAGACATGCCATTGTCAAGCTTCAATTGTTGGACAGAAAGATGAAAACCAATGTTAAACAGTCCAAGAAGCTTAGGACTACAGTTTCTCATCATTCTCAAAACTAGGGATAAGATACCAAGGTCCTCCACAGACCTTCTAAATAGCACTTAAGAGCTGCACTCATCAAACTTCTAGAGCCATTGTTGTGGAAAGAACCAAGTAGAGAGCCTAAGGACTTTTGCTATATTTAATCTCCTATACATCATAAAATAGGCAACAAGACATGCATTGAGTACAGAAACATACGACTGTCAAACACTAAAGTATCACTGATCCATTTAACTCTTCCAGCGTAAACAAGTAACTTTTTGAAACTTGTGAATCATGCGAAGAAATGATCAAAAGGGCTGCTCTTTAAGCAACAGAATATCAACAATCTACACCTGCTCCATGACTAAAGTCCCACCAAAATAATTGCTTGACAATAATCATAAATTCTTGACCCAATTCATTACAAAATTTGGATGGTGAAGTAATAAGCATTCACGACCTGAGGACTTTGAAAGTTAAAAAATGAATATGTTATTATGGTCTAAGTTCTATTGATAGCTCAACTACTTTATGGTAAAAGTTGCCTGTAGCTTGACCACTTGAGACTTTAGATTCTCCTACAAAATACGAAAAGAAGCCTAAGTTCAGCATCGAAGTACTTACATATATTCTACTTTTTCCAGGCTGCTGTAGGATCTAGGGATTTCGCCACTCAGTTTGTTGAAGCTGAGGTCTCTGCAAAGCAAGTTTATGTGAATATATATTGAGAAGATACTTTTAACTGACTCCCTCAGGACACTCTTTGAGCATACTTCAGACGATTGTACAAACACAGACAACATCAATGAACATACAAAGTCCAGTTCAGATGTTTAGACATACAGGTCAACTGTCTAGTGCCTAAGCTTTCTACTAGACATTCATCTCCAGAGCATTCATTGCCTAAATCCAAGTTTCAAGTTGGTCACATGCTATAAGTATACAAAACTGCTGTAAATCAAATTTACAAAATGGAAATTTCAATTTATATAACTAGAAATGCTATTTGGGCACTAAATTGAGTGCATCCCGAGGAATGCACCATATTATAGTTCAGATTGGGAGATTTCACTAATCTAATAGGACCGAAACTAAAGCTAATCATAATTTGTTGAAAACATCTCCTTCACATTATATTATTGTAGAATTTAGAGAAAAGAATTGTGATAATTCTCTATATTTTTTTACCAGGATGACAAAGCTATTTATAGGACTTCTACAAGCACTAACTAGGAAAAAACAGATCTGTAAAATACGACTATAATCCCACAAATCAAGGGATACTAATAAATCATTTCCTAACTAATTATTTACAGCTATTTCCTAATAATTAGGACCCAAAAAATCAGGATTGAATATTCCTAATAATCAGATCCTAAAAATCAGGATAATTCAACACTCCCCCTCAAGCCGAGGAATAGATGTCTTCCATTCCCAGCTTGGAGACTATTTCGTGAAAGATCCCACCATTAAGTCCTTTGGTTAGCACATCAGCTAGTTGATCTCCGGAAGGTATATAGGACATGCAGATCAACCCCTCTTCTATCTTTTCTTTGATGAAATGTCTGTCAATTTCAATATGCTTCGTCCTATCATGCTGTACGGGATTGTGAGCAATATTAATTGCTGATTTATTGTCACAATACAGCTTCATAGGACCCTCCCACTTGATTTTCAAGTCTTCTAGGATGATTTTAAGCCATAATAGCTCACATATTCCTTGGGCCATTGCTCGAAATTCTGATTCAGCACTTGATCTTGCAACTACATTCTGTTTTTTACTCCGCCAAGTCACTAAATTTCCGCCAAGAAATGTGCAATAACCAGATGTTGATCTTCTATCCACCATGGATCCCGCATAGTCAAGCATCGTATAAGCTTGCAGCACCAGTTTTTGATTTCTTCGAATAGGACTCCTTTTCCGGGACTTCCTTTTAAATAATGTAGCACTCGATTGACGGCTTGTAAATGTGATTCTCTTGGGTCATGCATAAATTGACTAATCACACTTACCGAGTAGGCAATATCAGGCCTAGTATGAGCCAAATAGATGAGTTTCCCGACCAATTTTTGATACATTTCTCGATCTACAGCAGGTTCTTCCTTTGCATCCCCAAGCTTTTTATTAGGCTCAATAGGTGTGGCTACTGGTTTACAACCTAATTTTCCAGTTTCCTTCAAAAGATCAGTCACATACTTCTGTTGTGAGACAAAAATTCCTTGTCTAGAGTAAGAAACTTCAATGCCAAGAAAGTACTTGAGTCTTCCTAGCTCTTTTATTTCAAACTCTTTAATCAAACACGCTTTAGCTGCTGTTTCTCCTCATCATCGTCACCGTGACAATAATATCATCGACGTACATTAGAAGTGCTGTCACTCTCCCTCTTGCCGAATGCTTAATGAAGAGAGTATGATCACCTTGGCTTTGTTTGTAGCCCGAAGCTTTCATAACTCTGGAAAATCTCCCAAACCAGGCTCTAGGTGATTGCTTGAGCCCATATAGTGCTTTCCGTAGTCTACATGCTTTGTTTGTTGTCTTTTCTCCTTCAAATCCCGGTGGAATACTCATGTAGATCTCCTCTTCTAGGTCTCCATGTAAGAATGCATTCTTCACATCATACCGTTGAAGTTGCCAATTAAAATAAGCCGCCAAAGAGAGTAGAATTCTCACGTATTCATCTTTGCCACCGGAGCAAATGTCTCCCGATAATCTACTCCATAAGTCCGAGTATAACCCTTTGCCACCAATCGTGCTTTATATCTCTCAAGAGAACCATCGGCTTTGTATTTCAAGGTAAAAATCCATTTGCAACCCACAAGATTCTTTCCCTTAGGTTTTTCGACAATCTCCCAAGTCTGGTTTTTTTCTAGTGCATCCATTTCTTCTCTCATTGCATTCCTCCATTCTTCTTTAGACAATGCCTCGAGATAAAGTATTTGGAATAGAAAAGGTGTTTAGACTCACAATGAAATTTTTATGAGATGGTGATAGGCGGTCAAGTGACACATAGTGAGATAGAGGATATAAGGGTCGCTTTGTGCACTCTCTAGTACCTTTTCTAACAGCAACGGGAAGATGCGAGTCATTTTCTGGAATATCAATTGACTGTTTATGCAAAGAAGAGTCGAACTTACCGGAATTTCATTTGCAAAACTCGGATGGGAATCTTGAACTTGTGTTTGGTCTCGGAACAGCTGTCTTTCTTGAGTATACCCGAGGAAATCTCATAGAGTCATAAATACGGGGAGATATGGGAGTGGACTCTTGTTCCGGAATAGGCTCAATTGTAGAGAGTGAGTCCGGGATTGAAGTAGCACGAACTGATTCATGAGGAGCTCGTTGATTAGAGTTGGAGGCTGATTGGTCAAGAGTTGATTGATCAGAAGTGGGAGCTCGGATTGGAAGATTATTAGGAGGTAAGTCAAGAATAAGGCCATCAAAGTCTTTATCTTCAACTAATGACTTCTCCCCTTGAAGATAAGACTGTGGAAAGTAAGGTTTGTTTTCTACAAATGTAACATCGATCGATATATAGGTCTTTCGAGAAGGAGGATGATAACATTTATACCCCTTTTGTGTAGAGGAGTAACCAAGAAAGACACACTTGATTGCTCTAGGATCTAGTTTTCCCCTTTGTTGATTATGAACATGTACAAATGAGGTGCAACCGAAGACTCTAGGTATGAGATTATTTGTTGTCCCGAAATGGGAATAAAAGCTAGAAAGAACTGCCATAGGAGTTTTGAAATCTAATACTCTTGATGGCAATCTATTAATCATGTATGTAGATGTAAGGACGGCTTCCCCCAATAAGACTTAGGGATATTTCCATGAAACAATAATGCTCGAGTAGTGTTGAGCAAATGACCATTTTTCCTCTCCGCCACCCCATTCTGCTGTGGTGTGTTTACACAAGATGATTCATGGATGATCCCTTCCTTTTGGAAATAGGTTGACAAGGTCTGATTAAAGTAGTCTCTAGCATTATCTGATCTAAAGCTCTTAATTTTAACTCCAAATTGATTTTGAACCATAGAATTAAAATTAGGAACAATACTACTTACATCAGATTTGTGTTTGAGTAAAAATATCCATGTGACCCTAGTGCAATCATCGATTAGAGAAACGAACCAGCGAGCCCCCGAGATATTTGGAATTGTGGAAGGTCCCCAAATGTCACCGTGAATCAAATCAAAAGGATGAGAACTTCTTTTGTTGTTTATAGGAAAAGATACACGGGTGTGCTTAGCAAATTCACAAGTATCACATTGGAATTGACTCATATCTAATCCTTTAAACAAAGAAGGAAACATGATATTTAAGACACGAAAAGATGGATGACCAAAACGAAAATGGTAAAGCCAAATGACATCCTTATTTGAAGCACTAAGAAATGACAATGGTGAATTGTTCATGACTTTCTTTGAAATCCTTGGCATCTCAAGATAGTACAACCCATTCTTTTCCTTAGCAAGTCCAATCTTCCTCTCCGAATCCCGTTCCCGAAAAACACAGTAGGTAGGGTAAAAGATTGCATAACATTTGAGGTCATTGGTGAGCCTTTGTATGGAGACTAAATTGGCTGATAGTTTCAGCACATGGAGGACATCTTTTAGAGTGAGAACAGATGTAATACGAGATATCACCAACTCCCGCAACAAAGTGGCCATAGAACCATCTCGCCACAACTATTTTCCTATTGCTTGGACATGGGGTGTAGGTAATAAAAAAATGTGAAGTGTGAGTCATGTGATCGGTGGCACCGAGTCTATTATCCAAGCTTCACTTGAAAGTTTTTCTCGAGGCATTTAGACTAAAAGAGAATGGAGACTTACCCGAGAGTGCTAAGGAACATGCACCGGAGGGTTTATCAAGAGACCCTAAAAGCCCTTTAATTCTTTCTATTTCCTCACCGCTGAAGGATTCTTTCACCCGCCCTTCACCGTGATCGATTTGATGGCCGGTCTGTTCAATTAGATGAGCCGGGGCCTTTGCTGTCCTCCTCTATTTCCCCACTCTCGGCTTGAGGTTGCTGGTTTGCCATTCAGTTTCCAGCAACGTTCCTTTGTATGCCTTGGCTTTTTACAGTAGGTACACCACATACTGTCTCGATTATCCCTCCATGTTGGTTTTGAAGCATCCATCTTTCCTTTTTCTTGTGTTGATGCATTGTGAGTTATTAATGCTGAACCTTCCATAGCTTGAGGCTCTAGCATTATTCCTCTTCGACTTTCTTCTGCCCGGATTAGAGAGATTGTCTCTTCCAAAGAAGGGATTTCTTCCTTGCCAAGTATTTGAATCCCGACTTGGTCAAATTTAGAATTAAGACTCGCCAAGAAATCATATACTCGATCCTTTTCAATGAAGATTTTTAGAGTTGCAGCATCATCCGCACACTTCATCTCAAATACTCGATAATGATCGAGTTCTTGACATAGATTTTGAAGGGAATTGGCATATTCCGTCACCGTTTTGCTCCCTTGTTTTGTTGCACTTGTCTTTACCTTGATTTCATATACTTGTGCTGCATCTCGAGCCTTTGAATAAGTCTTGCGAATAGAATCCCAAATCTCCTTTGCGTTTTGAGAAACATACATGTATCGCTTATGGCTGGATCCATTGAATCCCAAAGCCATGACATGATCATTGAATCCGCCTCATCCCATGTGTTAAATGTGGGATCTTCTCGGTGTTGGACCTGTTCCGAGAAGATGGCCGAGTCTTCCTTTACCCTTCAAATAGGTCTTGACGAATTGTGACCATTTGAGATAATTCTTTTCATTCAGCCTATAAGTTGCTCTCACATTTTGTAGATCTCCGGTCATATGGTTGGTGTTGGCCTCCTCATTTTGACCCGAAGTATCTCCAATCGTTTTGTTTGAGACATGGATAATTCCAAGCACAAAGAAAGTACTTGGAAAGGAAGAGTAGAAAAACATATGCAGTAAAGGCTGCAAGTGAATGAGGTTTTAGGGCAACAAGTTTAGAAGCGAAGAGAGAAAAATATAGCTAAAGGGATCACAATAATGACAATTGCAATCAGATTGTTAAAGACAAAGACAAACCCAAAGCAATGAAGGCTGTGTTTGGAAGATTATTGCATCAATGAAGGATGCACCGCAACACTATCCAGAAAAATGAGCCTAAGGCTCGATACCATGTAGAATTTAGAGAAAAGAATTGTGATAATTCTCTATATTTTTGTACCAGGATTACAAAGCTATTTATAGGACTTCTACAAGCACTAACTAGGAAAAAACATATCTGTAAAATACGACTATAATCCCACAAATCAAGGGATACTAATAAATCATTTCCTAACTAATTATTTACAGCTATTTCCTAATAATTAGGACCCAAAAAATCAGGATTGAATATTCCTAATAATCAGATCCTAAAAATCAGGATAATTCAACAATTATTTATGAACAAAGGGATGCCGACTCAATACTAGGGTGCTTAGAAAAGGAAATATCAGCTTCAGTGAATAAAAAAATAAAGAACAAAATGAGGATTTCAAAAAACAGGTTAGGGAATAGAGTATGTGATAAGCCGCAGCGCAGAACCACGAAATTTGGTCATTCAAGAATGTCGAAAAACAAAAAATTAAAGCTCCGTTTGTTTCGTGGAAAATGTAACATTTTTAGAAAATGTTTTCCATGAAGTTATTTTTTTAGGCAAATGAAAATATTCCGGTGCTTGACTGAAATCCTAAAAATACCCGGAAAATATTTTCCGTCTTTTAGCATGGAAATTTAATTTGATTTTCTAGGAAAAAATTGCCAAAAAATTCGACTTATTTATTTATTTTTTTAATCCTTTTCTTAACTTCTTCCTCGGCTGGTTGTCGGCTATGGCGACAGGCCACTGGATAAAAAAATATTTTTATAAGAACAAACATTTCATTAACTAAGGATCCGAACTTGAGCACCAAGGACCTGCACACAGCCTTCGCGGACTCAACCTAAGTGCTGGGGACTAGAGCTTGAGTGTCAAAGACCCAAGCACTGCTTCTATGTACTTGGGGTCGGGTAATGGGGCATTGGGCCTAGGCACCAGGTCTTTGGGCCCAGCCTCGATGGACTAGGCCCAGGCATTGAAGACCTAGTCCTGAACGCCGAGGACCAAGAACCAGGCGTTGGGGTTCCCGTGTCCAAGTAAAGAGTTGCGGGTCCAAGCACCGATACCACCTCATAGTTTGGAAAATGTTTTCTGACTTTTTCAAAAGAGGAAATCATTTCCTAAATTTAAACATAGATCTTTCATTGACTCGGAAAACATTTTCCATTAACTCATTTTCCTAAGCAAACCAAACGCCGGAAAATCAGGAAAATCTTTTTCGCAAAACAAACAAAGCCATGACAGAATGGCAAAATGTTGCTGTTGAAAGTAGCGTTTATTAAATCTTACAGAGATGACCACATGAACAAGAAAAAGTTGACTTGTATAGAGATGCATTTGAAGCCATGCTCTCGTTTGAACTATGAATGTTATGTCTGACAAGTGTACAACAGTCAAGCATAAAACTCCAGCTAGATATTGTAGGGCTGAGATTCGAGAATGTAAACCACCAGAAGGAAAGTTTCCAGACAATCAACCACTAGAAGCCTCCATTTTCCATTAATGCTCTTAAGAAGTTAAGATAACATATCAAAGCAAAAGTAAATTACACGAAATGGGCACCACAACCAAGGTAAGAATTCTTGTGGTTTCTATTCCTGGAAAAGTGAAAACAAAGAGAATGTTGAAATATTTAAATAACAAACCACGCTTTCATCTAATAGCTTGAGTTTTTAGAATAGTTGACAATAGTTCCACAAATTCTCACAGAGAGAAAAACCCATATACTTTTGCACGAAACTGTATATTCTACAGCAGAGGCCACAATCACCAAGAATTTAAATGGCACATCATTCACAATTCAGCAATATCAACAGAAAATATCAAAACACCATTGAAGTCAGCAAGGGACCTTCAAGCCATCTTAAATGGGTTCTTTAACTGCAACCAATAGTCAACCAAAAACTAGTAGAAATTTCACTCCTTAAGGGTAAAATTATTTATTCTGCCTGGAATAGCCAAAGGGAAAAGCCACTTTCTACTCACAATATTTTTAGATTTGTCATATTTGCTAGATAACCAGGTAGCTCTCCCGTGAGATTGCAGCTCCTCAGAATCCTATAAGAAAATAACACCGATATTGTCACATTGCTAAGATGATTTGGCTCTTTTGCATAAAGTAAACTATCTGTGAAGGAGCATCGATCTCACAGTTTTTCAATATATATACTATTAAGTTGTGGAACACGAGACTCGGGTCCATCAAGGTCACTTAGGGCCTGTTTGTTTGTGTTTCTTTTTCTGTTTATGAACAGATTTTTTGTTTTTTTGTTAAAAGGGGAACAAAAAAAGAACAGAAACGCGTTTGTTTGCGTTTTTGTTCCAAATCTGTTTTTTTGTTCCGGGAACAAGAAAAGAACATAAACAAGAAACAAAAAAAAGTTGTTTCTTGTTTCTGGAACAATTTTTGGGAACAAATTTTCTCTCTCCACTCTTTTCTTTTCTTCTTCTTCTTCTTCTTCTTCTTCTTCTTCTTCTTCTTCTTCTTCTTCTTCTTCTTCTTTTCTTCTTCTTTTTTCTTTGGCCGGTCGCCGGCCTCGGCCATGGCCGGCGACCGGCCGTCGAGGGCCGGCGACGATGTCGAGGGCCGGTGACCTCGCCGGAGCGTCGCCGGCCCCGGCGAGGCCGAGCGTCGCCGGCCCCTCGGCGAGCCTCGGCCTCGCCCAACCACGGCGAGGCTCGGCCTCGCCGTGGCCGGGCGAGGCCGCCGGCCCTCGTCGGCCGCTTGCCGGCCCTCATCGGCCGGTCGCCGGCCATGGCCAAGGCCGGCGACCGGCCAAAAAAGAAGAAAAAAAAAAAAAAAAAAGAAAGAAAAAATGAAAAATAAAATAAAAATATTTAAAAATTAAAAGAAACAAAAAAAGAACACAAATTTACCAAACATGTTTCTGTTCTTTTTTTATTCTAGGAACAAGTTTACCAAACGCGTTTTTTTGTTCAAAAACTATTCCCTAGGAGCAGAAATAGTTTTTTCTATTTTATTCCCCTAACAAAAAAAAACGTAAACACAAACAAATGCACCCTTATTCTCCTGCATATCAAAATCAAATAGGAGCTTTATTTGATTGATAACATCTTAAAGAAAGAGAGATCAGATCGAAATGCCAAAATTTCATACTGACAAGTCGTTCAATTGATCCAAAAGTGCGATCCCAGAGGGAATCGGCCCTTGCAATCCACTTCCTTGAATAACCCTGATGATACAATTCATAGATGGAATTGTCTTGGGGGTATATATAGAGACCGACTTAAAAGGGGAAGAAGCATTAAGCCTTACAGTATTCTGAGCTTTGTCAAGTTCTGAATAAAATCGGGTATCTTTCCCGTGAACTGATTATCACCAAGTCGCCTACAGTGCATTAAACAACACAATTCATATGAAGGAGAAAGAATAGAAATGGGTAAATATTAGCTGAGTTTGTGGATACTGGAAACTAACAGGTCATATAATTGCGTGAAGTTAACAAATGTTTGAGGCAGCTCCCCCGTGAAATTATTGGACGTAAGCAACCTGAAACAAGAAAAACCCATGACAACACATTGGTTAATAGAACCTGAATGCTGTATCTCTCAACAGATCACTCTAATGGATAAAATTCCCTCGCCAGATACAAAATCATCAGCGAATAAAAACTCGATGCCTAACACAGAAATTTGCATCAAGAGACTCACAATCGATATAACCGGGACAAGTTCCCGAGCTCTGGAGGAAGAGGTCCAGAAAGTCAATTGCTTTCGACGATTCTGAGCGGAATATGAAAGTTAAAATCTTGAAACATCAATCAAATTTAGAACAGCGAAGAGGCCAAAGGCGAGCGTCGGGATGAGTGGTCACTCACAAATACTGAAGTGCGGATATGTTCCCCAACTCCTTCGGGATTGGACCAGTCAATCGGTTTCCGAGTACAGAACTGCACCCACATCATCGCGTTTCCCCCAATCAAACAATAGAACATATTCTCGTGAGAGAGAGAGAGAGAGAGAGAGAGAGAGAGAGAGAGAGAGCATACATGTAACCCAAGTTCGTAGAGCCCCATTCTTTAGGAATTGTGCCGTTCAGGTAGTTGCGGGTGACATCACTGGTTATAGAGAGAGAGGATGAAGAAGAAGAAGATCGAAAATGGAGAAAGGGGAACTGAAGAAAGAGAGTGCTTACAAGAACCGGAGCCTAGGCAATCTGAACAGTCGAGGCGGAAGGGTGCCGGCAAGAGATTGCTCCTGAAGAATTCTGTTTTCGCAACGACGCGAAGGCTTTATTCTAGCTTTACTTAAAAACTAGGCATCAAAATGATGTTACAAAATGGCTTTATTACATCTATTGACATATGAAAAAATTCTTCAAAAATTGCCTAAAAAAAGAAGGTTTTGTTTAAAGTAAAAGAATATATAGCTAATATGAAAAGCACGCATCACTCAAAGTACAGTCCTATCATGCATCAGTATGAATAACATATGTGATAAGGAAAGAATAGCATTAAAATTCTAAAACTACCCTTACGATTAAAGTTAGAGGGAATATAACTCTCATCACTTTGATATTTAACCATGATCTTTGAGTTTGACATTTCCATTAATCACTAAAAATATTATTTATATAATTAAATGCTAAGCATATAATATGTGATTGTATCAATTAAATTTATAAAAATTTGTATAATCATACCGTGAACAATTAATATTATGCTCATAATTACTTCATGAGTAATTTTAATATGATAAGTGATTACATATTGTTGCTACATTTCCACCAAAAAATCGGCTAATGTTTTTTTTTTTATGAAATACTAATATTGTGCAAAGAGATTCAATTCGGCAACTAGTCGACTCTATAAAAAGAAAAGATTGGCGTGCATTTGCGTGATTAATATTAAAGTCTAGCGAGGAATCCACGATGGTATAATTCATGAAATTGAGGGAGAAAGAGACATGCTGTAGACGTGGGAAAAAATGTTGTTGTGGGCGTCGGTGGAATTCACGCAGGTGACGGCGTTGGTAGTTCTACCAAGTAGTTTGTCATCACCCCATCCACCTTCTACACCGCATGGATCTGCGTCGAAATCCCAATCCGATTTCCCTAACATCTTTGCTATTTCTTTCAATGCATCCACTGAAAGAGAAAAGAGCCGATAAGTCAAAAGGAACAGTAATGTATCATGCAAAACAAGCACAAAAAATGTTAGATTCACGTGTGCTCGAGGTTGAATATATGTATGAAAAACAAGCACCCAAAAAAAAAAAAACTTAGTGTACGTTGGAGTCCAAAAGGTAAAGGAACAATACGATGAAAGCAATAAAAGATCGATGGGTTTATTTTTTTTTCACCTTCCTCTTGGGGCAGAAGAGTGGCGGCAGCAGCTAAGTTAGTGATGCTGAGAAGGACGAGCATAGAGAAGAGATATCGAGCCGAGAAGAGAATTGTCGTCATTTCAGTCTCGAGCTCAACGTAGAGAGAGAGAGAGAGAGAGAGAGAGAGAGAGAGAGATCTCCCGTTCTTTAATCGGAGTCTGTGAAAACAAAACTTGGCTAAGCGAGGGAGCAAGAGAGAGATAATTGTTAAGTGAGCGATCTAACTTTCATGCATTTATGTACAAAGAAGGGAGAGTGGAGAAACACTTTTTGCTCTTATATATTTAACGACCTCAAGTCTTCTTTGAACGTACGAATATTCATCAAGAATCGAGTGAGTTTTGGTTCCAACTTTTCTTACATAATAACTTTCTTGGACCACAGATTTACCTTCAATCTAGAGAGCGAGAGTGTGAGTGGTTTTTGAGAGAGAGAGAGAGAGAGAGAGAGAGAGAGAGAGAGAGGGAGGGAGGGAGGGAGTGAGTGGTTTTCACAAAAAAGAGAGAACCGACGAAGATTCTTTGCTTTTGTATGTTTCGATGTGAGAGTGAGAGAGAGATGACCCCAAGTCTTCCTTGATTGTAGGGATATCCATCTAGAATTGAGCTGTCAACCTTTTGTCCATCTCTTTTTGCGTAATAACCTTTTTCATATTGTCACTTTATCCAATCCCTCTTTTTATATTGTTCTTCCAATGACAATAGTCTTTTTCATTGCTCTAATTTTGGTGGTTGACACCAAAATTTTGGTTGTCGACTTAAAGTTAAGTTATATAAAAAATTATGGATTAATTTTTACCGTCTAAACCAAAAAGAAAATTCGACCAAAAAAAAAACCAAAATGAAAAAAAAAATCCATTAAATTATACAGCAAAGCACAGGTCGACGCCAGAGCATGGAGGAGGAGAAGGGACCATCAAGGTAGCCTAAGGACTGGCCAGCACGTGAGAGACCGAAGGGTGAAGGGTCTCCGCTGATTGGACTCTTCCACAGGCCGAGAGCCTATAAAAGGAGGCCTTTGGACGCTGACTAGGGAGTTTGGAGAGGTCCAGGATAGAAGGGAAAAAAAAAAAAAAACAAAGAGAGAGAAAAGAGAGGAAAAAAGGTCTGCCGTGAGAAATCGAGCGAGTGTCCTCCGGCAACAGACACACTTGAAACCCGGCCGACAACTTACCGAGTCAGCTTTTTTCCCGAGTTGAAGCCACAGTAGGTCTTGGTTTGAATCTTGTTTGTTCTTCTTTCGGGTGCGTTGCGTCGAGTTCCCGAGGATTCTAGCTCGGGGGTGCGCGAGATGACCAGACATTGTCCGATCTATCGAGCTCACCCTCATTCGCCACCCCCGAGCCGGTTAGGGAGCACCACCGACGGCCCCTTTTTTTCCCTCGTCGTTCTGATTTTGTGGCCTGATTTGGGCTCACCGAACCAGGCTACCGTTGTTAGTAAGTCCATGAGTGTTCCCCGGTTGCTTTAGGTTTGAGGAATTTGGGCTTTTTTTAATGTGGAGAGTTTGAGTGTCATTCGGCATTGATAATGGTGGGCTTAGTTCGGTTTGTTGAGTTTGGGTTTAATTTGGTTGAGTGGGCTTGGAATTTGTCCTGGTTGTGGCCGAATTGGCCCATGGTAGTCCACATCCTGACCGGGCTCTAAGGCCCTACCCAAATACGCATCTTGGAATATTCGTAATTTTTTTCCTCATGGGCTTTTGGGCCCGAGCAAGTTTAGCCGCTATATCTAAAGAGTGCAACTTCCAATAAGGTACCTAAATTGTGTTCGGGTCCATGGAAAAATGGGTGGAGGTTTATTTAGCACACGTCTCCCCCCAATCCTCCCAAGAAAGAGGGAAAACCCCACCTCCCTCTTTCCAAGTGGGAAGAGTAACTATTGGGTTAACCACCGGTGGTTAAAAATTGCATGACTTGATTTATTGAGGAAGAGTCATATTCCGCCATGCTGTGTCAAGTATTTCAAAGTATAGAAAATACATTATATTGTGGCTCCTTCTTAAAACCGGACAAAGTACTATTTTTTTTTTAACTTCATGTTGCTATTATTTGCAACATTATGAAAATGAAATGTTATTTATATCGGTAATGTATGTGCCAGCACGTGGTATTGTGATACGGATTTGATGGTCATTGTCGACCTTCCTATTGAGATGTGATATGATATACATGTGCATAGACCATCCAAGGTTTAATCACAGCCAATGTGATTTTCAGGGCTTAACCTGAAAAGGCATGAGCAAAGGGTTTTCTTGACATCAGGGATCAAATGACTTTGACATTTGCTTGCTATGCTATTTATTTAGTTTATGATATGGTGCATAATATATGATTTATGGGACGATATGCATCATGCTGGTTACATTGGGAGTGTGACGAATGCATGGTCTTGATAGCTGCTGCCTTTTGGGGGCTTTGAATATTGATAGATCCAGCGGTCATTCTTGGTTGGACTTGCTTGCTTTGATGATGGGTCAGCTTCTTGTGCTTCGGGCATTCTGTGGACTTTCATCGGAGAAAGAGATAAATAGTAGGGATTTCTCAAACCTTTGAATAAAATTACAATGTAGTCCTTATGGCAAATTTTTGCGAAGAAATTATAGATATGCGGTGTGCCACATAGATGACCAGTAATGATTGGATCATAACATCAGTGATTTCTTACAAAAATTGACAGGAAAGATTATATTGGAATTTATGCAATAGTTTATGATTAAATTAGCAAAATTAAGAAGTAAGTCCTGTATAATAAGTTTAGACTCGGGACTGATTGGATAATTGTCCCTTTCTCACGGTCTTCTCATAATTGTGGAGATATGCTTGCTGATAATTTTTGCAACTTCATGGGGATAAAGATGCCATGAGATAGTGATATTGTTAGTACACTCTTAAGTTTTAAAGAAAGGAATCAATCATATGTTATCTACTCAATCACTTTAACGTTAGATTCTTCTTGATCGATATCAGTTAGCAATCCATATATCTCCTCTAACTTCTTTTTTGTTGCTTGTGGCTGGTTATGAGCTGCATTTCCCCATGTGTGCATCAATCTTGCTATCTCTCTCTCTCTCTATGTATATATCGGCATACAGTACTCTAACACCCTGGATTTTGATTACCTTGCAGTGGCATTCTAAATGACGTTTTGATGGCAAATGCAATGATTATTATTAGATAGTAGATACATAACAATAATGTTACTAGTGGTCCATATACTTTTATTCGAAATTATCCCTCTCCTTTTTGTTGGTTCAAAATGGTCCTTATACTTTTAAAAACATCCGTCATTTGCTCTTCCTTTAATTTAGTTGCCGTGACGTCTAGTTGAACATCATAGCACGTGTCGTGGAATCAGTATACCCATCAACTATCACATATTATTTAATTCAGCAATTTAACGGTAAAATTTTTAACGGGTAGTAAATTTGTCACCGGTATATTAATTTAGATTTTTTCATTGAATTAATCCTTTTTTTTAATTAGAACTGCAAATTATAATATTGACGTATTTTCAACTGTCTCTCTCTCCCACCGAAGCTGCTGAAAGGATAAGACTTCAGGTTTGGATTGCAGAGCTGGCCCGTAGATTCAACAACACCAAGAGCGATTCTCCTCGTTATGAGAAAGAGATGATCCCAAGTGGAACGACTTTCACGCCCCTAGACACAGTCTTGGGCGTGCCGAACCAAAACTACCGAGACAGAAAAGCTAATCCAAAATCAATCGGCACTAAAAGAAATCTCATATGTGTTCAAGTTCCAGTTCAAGTTCCAGACCTTCAGATTCTCCATTCCCATTGAAGACGACCCATCACTCCCTAAATGCTTTTCTCTGCAGGAGCTTGGAGACGCGATGCAAAATTTAGGCCGCAATAATATCGTGGGCATGGGTGGATTCGGTATGGTTTACTGGGGGAGCTTGGCCAATGGTTCTCAAGTGGCAATCAAAAGGGCCAGCAATCTCGTGCAGGGGACTATAAAGCAGTTCAAAATAGAGATGGAAGTGTCAAGCTTGATTTATGTGCATCCGAATGTGGTACGCCTGAGGGGCTTTGGCCGGATCAAGAAGGAGCTACGCTTTTAACTCCTAGAACAAAAACCAAACTTGTAAGAGGGAAAGACCGCAAGGAAATCTTACCATTCACATGTAAAAGGTGCATTCCGGCATCAATTGATGCTTTCCGACCAACCACAGCGATTTCCCTCTCTTCTTTCTTTCTTTCGATTTCCTCCGAGCTCTTCGTCTCTCTCGTTTATTCTTTCCCTTTCGTTTTGCTTTCTCTTTCTTTTCTTTGTTCTTTCATGACACTTTAGAAGCACAAAAGAGGAGCTGAGTCGGGTCTTACCAACAATAATTTGGGCTTTTTGGCTTTTCCTTTTTGTCCAATTATTGCACAGAAAGAAATGGGAGGGAGTTAAAATGGTGCTTTGACTCAATAATGCTCAAGATAAAAGAGATGGATTATGGACAAGAAGCCAAAAAGTATGAGATGGTCCGTTTTATATTTTAATCGTGCAATAATTTTATTAATTTACCAAAATAAGAATAAATCTTGCACATTGGCTAGCCAGTTCTTTTTCTCTCTTTTTTTTTTTCCCTCCCTCAAGTGAAAAATCTGGATTGGCCGAGCCAGTTTGGACCGACTTTCGGCTTGGATTGCGCCGAGCTTGCCTAAATTTTCAAAGCGTGGGAATGCAAGAAGACTACGAGAATTATGCGAAATTTGCTTTATATGAGTCACGCGCTTTGTCAAATTTAGGAAGCTTCGAGGCAACGAAGCCTCTCTCGCTCACTCTTTCCCCAAAGCTACTCACAGGAAGCCCGTTTGGTTCGACTTTGGAGAAATGCCATTAGGAGAATGCAAATGCCTTTGAGGTAAAGGGGTTTTCCGAAATGTTACACTGTTTAGTAAATTGTAATCTCAAATAGCATTGAAATGTAACTTTAGCATAAATACCATTTGGCAAAACTCACATTTGTAATGGGCTTTTACTATTTTTTTTTTTAATATGAAAATCAAATTCGACGGCCAGCTAACCGCTGGCCAACTGCCGAACGACCAAGATCTAGCTACTTGAGGTCGCGACCTCGAGCAACGCCGACGTCTAAGGTTGCGAGAGGCTAGATCCGCCGCCGACGGCCAAATCGGCCTCCGGACCGCTAGATCGGCCTCCATATGGCCGATCCGGCAGCCTAAGGTCCGACGATGCAGCTTGGATCGCAGGTTGCGCCATCCCAAGCGGTGGTCACCGGGGACACGCGACCCCCAGGCTGTGGTGGCGGCTACCGGAGAAGCCCGACTCTCAAGTAGGGAAGATGAAGACAAAACAGGGAAGAAGATGAACAGTGAACTTGCATTTCCAAAATGCCGAATGCTCAAAGCAGGTCCGGACCTGCATTAAGCTTTCAGCATTGGGAATGCTAATATTTGGCCAATAAGCTTTCAAAAATGTTTGCCAAACGCAAAAAAATTTCTCCAAGGCGCTTTGAGGGCCCAAAGTCCCTTGGGAAAGCCGAACCAAACGGGGCCGAAGGCCTTGGAGCGAGACGGCCCCATGCCTCGAAATCAGCCTTCGATCCAACGACTTTTCCTTACGATTTCATTCATTCGCACCGCCCAAAAGCAGTGTCCAAGCAGACGGCAGTCCCAAACCATTCACCATAGATCGAGAAAAACCATCAAGCTCATACGATCCATTTGCGCTTGAGAGGAATCTACTTTTTCCCCGCTTAAAGATGGTGTTCAATTCCGAACCTTCAGTTCTCCCGAGTCCGTTGAAAACGATCCAAACCTCCTAAAAGCTTCTCCCTAAAGGAGCTCCGACGCGTGACGAACAACTTTAGCGGCAACAACTACGTGGGGTTCTTTCCGTGTGGCAAGGTTTACAAGGGGCGCTTGGCCGATGGTTCGCTAGTGGCAGTGTTCAGAGCAACCTATGTCGATCTGGGGAACAAGAAGAGCTTCGAAGCAGAAGTGTGGGAAGCATGGTTTCGACACACCCAAATGTGCTTCGCCTGAGGGGCTTTTGCAGGATCAAGGCCGAGCTCTTAGTGGTGTATCCCTTGATGATCAACAAGACCTTATATTATGATCTTGTAGTGAGACCAGATCGTTCCTCACGACCTCTAGATTGGCCGACTTGTAAGACATAAAATTCATGATGCGGAAGCCATGATCAATTAAAGACAAACCTCCAGCCATTGTTCTTGTTCACGTTCGTTAGAAAAACCTGAAATCAAAGAAAATTGGACACACTCTACTAACCAAATTTCCTCACGTATCGATGGTGTATTCTAAATGTGAGGATTTTGTGTTAGACCTTGTGATCGCCCGTCAGAAATGAACGTACGTTCCTTTTTATATCCCGTCTCCCATCAAGAACGGTTACCAAATGGGCGGTTGTCACGAAAGGGTACGAAGCGTGGAAAAACTTCATGTCGAATAGTCGCAACTTTAAGAGAAAATTTGGGTCTAAAATGTGGGATCACAAAAATAAATAACATTCTCCCACTTGATCCCATCATTTTCATCATACGGATTATTCAACTAATTCCACGAAAACTTTATGCTTAAAGAAAAGAAACAAAACACATGGATCATAGCGACATGTCCTCTAAGAGTGAGTAATATCTTCCATGTATCACAATGCATCTTATTTCTTTAATGTCAGCCTATATGTGACAACATATCTTAATGAATAAACCCCATGTTTATTCCAAAACCAAGGATAAATGTTATTCTCATAAACAACAAAATGTGTACACCAAAATTGAGAATCAACATTACAACCGAATAAGAGTTTCATACAACAAAAATCGTTCATATGATGACAAATTACATTATGGGACCTATTCCCATACTAGTTACATGATCCGTATACTTCATTGGTGGCATGCCTTTAGTTAAAGGATCGGCTATCATCAATTCAGTACTAACGTGTTCAATGACCACTTTATTCTCCTTAACACGTTCCCTTATGGCTAAATACTTAATGTCGATATGCTTACTTCGACTGCCACTTTTGGCATTTTTAGCCATAAAAACCGCAGCTGAATTGTCACAATATATTCTTAATGGCCTAGAAATAGAATCAACAATTCTAAGCCCAAAGCAATGAAACTCTTCAACCATACACCATGTGAGGTAGCCTCAAAACAAGAAACGAACTCAGCCTCCATAGTGGAAGTAGCAGTCAAAGTCCTTAGCACTTCTCCATGACACGGCTCCGCAGCTAACATAAAAATGTATCCAGATGTTGATTTTCGTGAATCAACGCAGCCCGCGAAGTCCGCATCCGAATAACCGACCACTTCCAGGTTGTCAGTCCGTCTATACATAAGCATATAGTCTTTGGTACCTTGAAGGTATCTCATCACTTTCTTTGCAGCTCTCCAATGGTCTAAACCTGGATTACTCTGATATCTTCCCAACATTCCCACAGCAAAAGCGATGTCAGGTCGAGTGCAAACCTGAGCATACATCAAGCTTCCAACAGCAAAAGCATATGGAATGTTGTACATTTGTTCCCTTTCTAGATCGTTCTTCGGGCATTGGTTCAAATTGAACCTGTCACCCTTCACAATGGGTGCTATACTTGGTGAACAATCTTTCATCCGAAATCTCTCGAGGACCTTATTGATATAGGTTTCTTGAGATAGTCCTAAAATGCCTCGAGGTCTATCTCTATGGATCTTAATGCCAATGACATAAGATGCCTCACCCATATCCTTCATGTCAAAACTCTTAGAGAGAAATTGTTTCACCTCATGTAGCAACCCCTTATCATTGGTTGCAAGTAGAATATCATCCACATATAGCACAAGGAAACAAATTTTGCTCCCACCGACCTTTCCGGTATATACATTGATCCATGACATTCTCTACAAAACCGAATGAAGAGATGACTTCATGGAACCTTAAGTACCATTGGCGGGATGCTTGTTTCAGGCCATATATAGATTTCTTAAGCTTGCACACCAAATGCTCACCTTTACTAGAGGGGAATCCTTCAGGTTGTTTCATGTAAACCTCATCCTCTAGTTCTCCATTGAGAAACGCCGTCTTCACATCCATCTGATGTAATTCCATATCAAAATGGGCAACCAATGCCAAAACAATACGAAGAGAATCTTTCTTAGATACAGGAGAAAAGGTCTCCGTGTAATCGATTCCTTCCTTTTGAGTGAATCCTTTGGCAACAAGTCTAGTTTTATATCTTTCAATGTTACCCAATGAATCCTTCTTAGTTTTGAAGACCCATTTACAACCAATGGCCTTCACACCATTAGGTAACTCAACCAAATCCCAGACTTTGTTAGATGCCATAGAACTCATCTCTTCCTTCATGGCATTGTACCACAAATTGGATTTATCACTATCCATGGCTTGTGAAAACGTTTCGGGTTCATTCTCAGCTCCAATATTGTAGTCAGACTCTTGTAAATACACAATATAATCACTAGGAATAGCCGATTTCTTTATTCTAGAAGATCTTCTCAATGTTGCATCAACATTCTCTTGAGGAGCGTGTTGCTCAACCGGTTGTTCAACAGTTTCCGATAATTGCTGAACAACTCGGATCTACTAGATCAATATCGCAGGTTGTGGAACTTCAACGATTGGTTGTTCAATAGCCGATTGAACGAAGGGGCATTATGAGCAACAACCAATCTTAAACTTGAGGTGGAAGGTTGAGTATCTGCATGATCTTTCTTAGGATCAAGGTCCTTCGATCGATCACTCCCACTGATCAAGTCATTTTCAAGAAATTTAGAGTTTCTTGATTCCACAATCCTAGTGGTGTGAGATGGACAATAAAACCTGTATCCCTTAGACCTTTCGACATATCCAATGAAATACCCACTTATGGTCCTTGGGTCCAACTTCTTTTCTTGTGGATTGTAAACTCTCACTTCAGACGGGCATCCCCAAACGCGCAGATGATGCAAACTCGGTTTCCAACCTTTAAATAACTCAAAAGGTGTCTTTGGGACAGCCTTGGTCGGAACTCGGTTTAATATGTACACTGCCGTCTTAAGTGCTTCAGTCCACAAGGATTTAGGAAGTTTGGAGCTACTAAGCATACTACGCACCATGTCCAATAAGGTCCGATTTCTTCTTTCCGCTACGCCATTTTGGTCCGGAGAACCAGGCATAGTATATTGGGCAACTATCCCATGCTCTTGAAGAAACCTTGCAAATGGACCAGGTGCTTGTCCATCTTCAGTGTATCTACCATAGAATTCTCCACCTATCCGATCTCACGATCTTAATTTGCTTATCGCATTGTTTCTCTACTTCCGCCTTAAATACCTTAAAGGCATCTAATGCTTCATACTTATTATGAATCAAATAGAGATACATGTAACGTGAGTAATCATCTATGAAAGAGATGAAGTATTTTTGACCACATGAGTCCATATCCGGACTACAAATATCCGTGTGTATGATTTCTAATATTTCTGTACTCCTCTTGGCACTTTCTTTGTCTTGTTAGTCTGCTTTCCCTTTATGCAGTCCACACAAGTATCACAATCAAGTAAAATCTAAAGTACCAAGTACTCCATCATTTACTAATCGCTTAATTCTTTCTATGGAGATATGTCACAATCTCCGATGCCACAACATAGAGGAATGTTCTTTCACAACACATCGTTTTATACCAGCTTTATCATGAACATGCATCGCATCATAATAGGCATTGTCTTGTAAATTAATTCGAAAAAGACCATCGACAAAGTACCACTCCCGACAATTTCAGATTTAAATGATAAACAGAAGTTTGAATCTGAAAAGTTAAAAGAGTATCCCAAAGGTACAAGTCTTGAAACTGAAATTAAGTTTCTAGAAAAACTAGGAACATAAAAGGTCTTTTCCAAATTTAAAACAAAACCACTATTGAGAACTAGTCTATATGTCCCAATAGCTTCCACATGCGAACGCATCTTGTTTCCTGAATAGATGCTTTGTTCACTTCCCACTAGCTTCCTGTGGTTTTGAAAACCCTGCATGTAATTCGAAATATGGATTGTAGATCTAGAATCAATCCACCAAGTGTTGTGACTTACATCAGTCATATTAGATTCATAACAAACACAAGAGATTGGATTACCTTTCTTCTCGAGCCAGGCCTTAAATTTGACACAATCCTTCCTTATATGCCCATTCTGTTTACAAAAGAAGCATTTTGATTCTTTCTTAATGTCAGCTTGGGGAGGTATTTTACCTTTTCCCTTATGCTTGCCATGGCCCTTATTCTTTCCTTGTGTTGCCAAATGAGCACTTTCTCCCAATTCCATAATCAGTCTTTCTTCCTCTTGAACACACATGGTCATGAGTTCATTAATTGACCATTTATTCTTATGTGTGTTATAAGAGATCTTGAAAGGTGCATACCGTTGTGGGAGAGTGTTCAGAATATAATACACAAGGAAGGATTCAGATATCTCAACCTCAAGGTTCTTAAGCCGAGCTGCAATGTTCCTCATTCGCATGATGTGCTCATGCACACCTCTAACACTAGTGAGCTTCAATAATAAAAACTTCATAATCAGGATCATGGCATGCGCCTTTTCAAAAGTCTCAAACTGCGCATCAATGGCCTCTAATAAAGCCTTAGCATTGCTATGCTGAGCAACCGAACCACGAATACTAGGAGATATCTTAGCTCTTATAAACATGGCACAAACGCGGTTGGACCGCTCCCATTGGTTATAAAGAGCTATCTCAGCTGGAGTGCTCGAATCAGTAGGAGCAGGTGGTTTGTCTTTCCTTATAGCATAGTCAATGTCCATCCACCCCAATTGAAGAAGAACTTACTCCTTCCAAACTTTATAGTTCTCACCATTCAGTATAGGAACATCAAACTTAAATTCAGAGAAAAATTCACAAAGGTTGCGAAACCGCATATCAAATAATCATGCTTATGTCACAAAATTTGAGGCAAATATAAATAAATCATGTTTTACCAATGTAAACATGTCACAATATGAATCACATAACATAAAAACTACATGTGGGCTAAGTTTTTAATTTAAATAGATTCATAATTACTTCATGAAGAAACTACCATATTATATGCCTTTTCTTAATCCCTGTGGGTAAATTAAGAAAAATAATATGATATTTCATCCTAATTAATCATATTAATATAATGAAAATTCCTGTGGGATAAAATTCATCTTATTAATATAATTAATTACAATCAATGTCCATTTCTAAATATGATCCGGAGGCTTTTAATATATAATTTAATTAATTAAAGATGCTGTGGCTACTCTCTAATTAATTAATTATATGAATCATTGGACATTAAATTTCATGCATAAAATATTCATAAAAATGCATGAAATGACATAATAAATAAATACATCAAGGGCAGAACAGTAAATAAATAAATTGGCCATGGGCAAGATTGCAAAAAAAACATAAAAAATTTGGGGCAAAAGTATAAAAGCAGCCGCAGGTGGGAGACGACGGGCGCGTGCTCGGCACGCGCGCGTCCAGCGCTCAGGCGCATGCCGAGCACGCGCCAGAATCGACGCGGGCACGTGTCCCACACGCTCGCGGTTCAGCACGCAGGCGCGTGCAACGCACGCACTCGGCAACTGCCGCGCGCGTGGATCCCACGCGCGAAACGGTTGCCGCGCGCGTGAGAGCGCGTGGCGCGTGGATTCCACGCGCCTGCAACCGCAGCGCGCGCGTGGACTCCACGCGCCTTCTTCCTCGCGAACAGAAGGCTTTTCGTCGGTTCTTCCGCCATTTTCAGCCGTGATTTCACCACTGTTTCTTCTCCGGCAACCCATCTAAGACCAAAATAAATGATGGGTTTTGAAGAGCATGCCGGCACGACTACATGGGTTCAAGTTTCGGCGAAAATGACGAAGAAATAAGCCCCAAATCATAAGAAAATTCCCAAAAAACACAAATCCTCAACCACCGCGACTTCCGCCGCCCGATTAGCCTCCGGCGAACACCAATATACCGGAAAAAACTCATGGCTAACGTTCCTCATGGCGGTGCGACCGTATGGGTCCGAAATCAAGGGGTGGGTCGTGCGGATTTTGCCCGGAATCGTCGAATCTCTCTTGGCCTCAAAACTTCAAAGTTACTGTTCATGTTCTAAAAGCCCGAAAATACACCAAAAATTCGAGAAAACAAGGCAGAGGCAATAAACATGCTCTGATACCAAATGTAAGACATAAAATTCATGATGCGGAAGCCATGATCAATTAAAGACAAACCTCCAGCCATTGTTCTTGTTCACGTTCGTTAGAAAAACTTGAAATCAAAGAAAATCGGGACACTCTACTAACCAAATTCCTCACGATATTGATGGTGTATTCTAAATGTGAGGATTTTGTGTTAGATATTGTGATCGCTCATTAGAAATGAACGACGTTCCTTTTTATATCCGTCTCCCATCAACGGTTACTAAATGGGCGGTTGTCACGAAAAGACGTAAGCGTGGAAAAACTTCATGTCGAATAGTCGCAACTTTAAGAGAAAATTTGGGTCTAAAATGTGGGATCACAAAAATAAATAACACGACTCGCAAGCGTATAGCCTTGGGAGCAGCAAGAGGTCTCGCACACCTACATAATCAAGGCAATGTCAAGATCATGCACCGCGACATTTGCTCGTCAAGTATATTCCTAAATGACCGATTTGAGGCCGTGATAGGAAATTTTTGGCGTGCCCTTATCATGCACGACGGAAATGCAAAGGAAGGGACTATTCAATGGCCCAGACTAAAAGCACCCGGGAGAGTCTCATCCTCATCTCAGGAAGAAATATCGGCTGATTCTGATTCCTATTCTCTGACCTATCATCTCTACGAAGACGTGTATGTTGACACCACCTATGCAGACGGCAGAGCTGATTTTATTGCCCCGGAGTACCTGCACACAGGAAAGTGCACACTCAGGAATGATGTTCACGCCTTTGGGAAACTGCTTCTCGAGCTCATCTTTGGACAGCCACCTGCAAAACTCGATGCGTTGGCATATGATGAAAATCTCAGTTTGGAGGAATGGATTGGTGAATTTATGAACAAGAACGAGTTGGGAAGATTGATCGATCCCAATTTGCAAGGGAACTATGTGGAAGAAGAAGCAGAGCAGGTTGTCCGACTGGCATTGTTGTGTGCACACAAGGATCCATCTGTTCGACCAGAGATGTCTGAAGTGGTTGAAATACGCGAAAGCCAGTTTCTTCAGCGGGATTCTAGTACAAGGAGTAGTTGGAGTTTGAGTGAGTGTGAATCGACTACTCCATAAAACTCTTTCCCCACTTCTTCTCCTCAATTGGTGATCGATCCATGACGGGCATTTCAATGCTACAACATCACCATTGCCTTTTTTTACATTAAATAACATGTTCAACTTCTATGTTTACCGCTTTCTGAACTCTGTATGTTCCACCAGTTTCATTCGTGAGATCTTTCTGTAGTACTACTCTCCAATATTTGGAGACATATGGCACGTCCTTCATGCAATGGCTGCTATCTTCTACATTTGTCATCGAACTAAAAACTAGAAACTGAAATACAAATTCACAGTGTCACCTACCTTGTGAATAAATCTTTTGTTAAGAAAGTTCTGTTGTTCTCGCAAAAAATTGAATGCCACGATGAAAGCAGTCCTTCAAAGACATTTTGATACATCCAGTGGCGCGTGCAACTTCGTGCGAATTAATCCTTGGATATTAAAGAGTATTAGAGTTGTTGGAACTACCATACTCGACCTGCATCTTTCAAATTTGTTTCTCTGGTTTCAGAGGAAGATATCGTTGTAGTTGGCTTTGACTTTCTTCTCCACGAGATAAACTCATATGAAGCTTGCAAGAAGATTCTTGGCGATGGGAGTCATCAATACGAAACACATTGCACGTCAACTTCTAGTAGGCTCCAGTCGGGACTCGTAAAATCCGGCTATACACTTTCCACAATTCACACCTACCTGGGCCATTTCAGCTGCTTTGGGGCAATTTTTCAACCCAAGCAATCTCCTTATAGTCTTAGGCTTAGTTTATTTCGTCAGAAACATATCGGGAGAAAATATTTTTCTTATTTTCCGCCGTTTGGTTCGCTTAGAAAATGAGTTACTAGAAATGTTTTCCTAGTCAACAGAAAAACTATGCCTAAATTCAAGAAAATAATTTTCTCTTTGAAAATCCAGAATATATTTTCCAAAATATGATTAGGTATTGCCCGTATTTTTGTAATTTTCTAGTTCATTTTTAGAAAAAAAAAATGAAGAAAAGAAAAAATAATTAAAAAAATTGAATATTTTGGTAATTTTTCCTAGGAAAAGCAAATCAAATTTTCTATACCAAATTACGAAAAATATTTTCTAGTTTATTTTTAGGTTTTTTTATCAAACACTCGCAAATATTGTCATTTTATTAAAAGAAAAATGAATTTTTGGAATTCATTTTTGAGAAATGCTATATTTTGCATGAAATAAATGGATCCTTAATTTATTTGATTATCTCTAAATTAAGGGGAGACAATGACAAGTGCAATGACCCTGTTAATCGTGACCTCATTCGAACAATCAAGAGGTGGATTGTTCGATTCTTCCCATGCACACCTCTCTCAAACTGTCACCGACTGTCAGTGAGTTGGGAATTGAGGAGACTCATGCTAAATGTCATGTCACACAATCAGATCGTGCACCTAGGACAGGTTTTAATAACTTGCTTAGTTTTACGATCAATTTATTGTTCGTAGTGTACGCTGTGATATAAGTTTTGTGTTTGTGTAAATGTTTCCAACAAGTCATCCTATCATTTGTGAGTTTTCAGTAGTTTTGATTCCAGTGAAGTTTCTTTCAGTTTTCGCATTTCAATTTTTTCTTTGGACGTCCTTGTCCATTAATTTCCTTAGTTTTGGCATTATTGTTTATTTTCTTTTACTTCAAGCATTGATTCTTTTATTTTCTTCTATGTTCGGGTCATTGCACTTCAATTCCAAGCACTTCACTATCGGTTCTCACGGGCGAGCATGCTTCTTTCTCACTCAAATCCATCTCCATCCAATTTGAAAAACTTGTCTAGTGGAAGTTTAATCACTTTGTCCCGAACAAGATAACAAGCTTTTTGATCGTTCTTCTAATTGCTAGTTTGTTAGATTTGCTTAGAATGATTTGGATTCAATAGTTCCTGAAAAGTGCGGTCACAAGGTTCGAGCCCCATGACCCACCTAGCTTAAGATCTGTTCACCAAATTACAAGTGTGTATTAGTGTTTGCTTTGATACTTGGAGGTAGAGCAATACGTGAAAGGTCTTCATTTTTTTTAAAGGTTAATATCATGAAAAATCTCAAATTAATACATCTACGATAAATTTACCTAAAAATTTCCTTCCATTCATACCAACCAAGGGTGATTCTCCTCCTTACGAGAAAGAGATTATCCCAAGTGGAGCGACTTTCACGCCCATAGACATAGGGGTGATCGGGTTCATGGTGGGTAGGGTCTAGACCTAGACCCTGTACCCGACTGTTATAAGGATTCTCTTTTCCTGACCCTATACCCAACCTTGTTTGTATTGGACTTGACCCGACCCACCATGTTTTTCCGATCTGGTTCTAGGGTCAACCTTGTTTCTACTGGAACCTATTTTGCAATCTCCCGATATCCTATACGACTTCAAATTTTATATTAATACGCAAGAAAATAACGTAATCCCCATAATTTGTATTGAAACATTAAGCACTTGTAATAAATAAATACATGAATTTTTTGACTAAACGAAAAATTAAGAATCCACAAGGCTAATTATAATAAATAAAATCATAAGGTAAAGAATTAGCAACAAACATGGGTATAATATACCATCGCCGCGTGGTGCGCATTTGGATAAGCGCCCCCATGATGTCTTCGCTTGACGGAGGGGTTCGAATCCCGCGTACCGCAAATGCGCGATTCACCCGCGGATGGGTCCGTGGTGGTGGCGTCCCATGCCGGGTTACCCCGCCACGGGCCGCCACCAGACGGGGTTTCCGGGTCAAAAAAAAAAAAAAAAAACATGGGTATAATATTATTCGTATTGCCACAACTACTACATGAAGCTACTCATTTATGCAATTATAACTCATCCTATAAAAGAGAAATTAGGCGAGCCAATTCATGTGATACACAAGAATTTGGTGGCGACGAGTGATTTGACTCCTTACTGCTCCTTCCCTCCTTCTCCCTTGTTGGAAATGGCTTTATGAATGGCACACACGATCCTACATCTTGATCACCGTCTGTTCTTTTCCCTTCGACGTGAAGTTCATCTTCTACCTTTTGCCGTTTTACCCAAGTTCCCATATGTTCATTTCCCATTTTATTTATAAGATCTTTCCATAATATATCTCTTTTGAGCAAATACTGTACATTCTTAGAGTAATTTTATCGGTCCATCCATTTTAGAAAAAGGCAACATTATAGCTCATGAGGACCTACACAAAATCTAAAAAGGGGATTTTCCTATTAGGATAGATAGTCATTTTAATTTGGTTGCGCAAAAATCTAATTTCCTTTATCAATTCCTGATATGATCGATAAAATTAATCAATTCAATATTCTTTTCATGTGGGATTCATCTAAGTATAGGTTCAGGCGCACATGAAAGCCCCAATTTGATTCGTCTGGAGAAAACCATTGGTATGTTGTCCTCAATTCCTTGGTTCATAAACGAGTAGGAGGTGTTCTTTCTAGATGGAGAAAGGTATCGGTGGTCCTTTGGTCACTCTAGAGACACATTTGTCTCTCGTGGGTCAACAACGTCAATTACGGGATGAGTTGACTTTTTTGATTTTTTCTTGATAAGTTAGTACGCGTTAGACTTTGCTGTATCTTCACAGGAGGCACCATTTTCTATGGAGGTAAGTCTCCAAGAAATTGTCCATCATCTGCTTCTTGAATCGCTTCCGTGTGAAATTCTTCTTGGTGATGGACTCCGTCAAATCCATCATTTTCCTCGGTCTTCCCTTCTGTTATTTGTCCTTTTAATATTAGCAGAGGACCCTTGTCGCGGTCCTTTATGTATCGAAATTTTGTGTCGGGACCCTATCAAGTCAACTATATTTGTAGGATTATTAGGTCATAAGTTTGTCTCACAAGACAATTTTGTTGTGAATTGAAGAGTAATCTAATGGATCTTACAATTCAATAAGTAAAATAAGAGGCTGAAAGACGAGGAATTAAAAGTAAGAGAGCTTATTGTTATCGAGTATGCGGCTCATTTTAATAAGCTAAGCATATTTGCAAAGGACATTGTCGTGGAAGGAAAGGACAAGGTCGATCACTTTGAGCAACAGCTCCAATCACAGATTCGCTCAAGCCTGTCTTTTGACTACCTGCTGAAATGTTCTGCAGAGAGCCCTCAAAGGTGACCAGGACTTTTGAGTGCCTTTGAGTGCAGTGCACGGACTAGACAACAGTAGAAGAAAGTGGATGAAATAATCTTACTCTTTCACGTACCAACCCTCTGGAAGTAATGGCCAGATCCACTTGGAAGGAAAGAGGTATTTTTACTCCAAGGAATAAGACAGCGGATGAAATAAATCCATACATAATCCTTGTTATGTGACTGAAACATTAATCCGACTTCGGTTTTGTGCAACGGCACTAGAGACTGTCACCGTAATAATTGGGCCAAAGCCCATGGGCCCAAGCTCAGCCCGCCTAATGAGCTCTCAAACTCTGCAGGAGCTGTGAAGAAAGAAGAAGAGGAAAAGAAAAAAAAAAACAGAGACACAACCGGGAGATAAGAAGAAAAAGGGAGGAGATACAAAGCTCCTTCAGAAAAAAACAAAACGAAAGAAAGAAGAGAAAGGGGAATTCGCGCGTACACGATTCGGAAGTCCTTGTGGGCCTGTATGCATAACTTTCCTTCTTCGGTTTTCCCTTCCTGTTCCTTCTTTCTTTCTTTTCTTTTTGCCCCTTTCCCTTTCTGTTTCTCGTACACTCTCGGTCCCTTTTATTGCGGAACGTCCACTTTTCTGCTTGTCGACTGAGTGAATGCCTTTCTTTTTTCTCTGCTCTTTTTTTTTCTTGACCTGGTCAAAAATCCAAATATTACATTTTTAGTACTTAAAGTGTTCATTCTTCGCATGGTACATCACCCACTGAGTCTCACTGGCCATTTATTCTTAAAAGAAAGCATTTCCTCTTTCTCATTGGCCAAATTTGAAGCTGTGTTGCCTTATTTCTCCTAAGCCAGTTCTTACCCATGGACAACTGTCTGTTGCAATTTCCACAGCAACACAGCAAGCAACAACAAGAGATGGATTTGAGATTTCATTGTTAAATGAAGATGAGGGGACGATGCACATACCAAAAATATTGTGTACAAAGAATTTTTTGACAAGTTTCCCTCAGGTTAAGTTATGATAGCTTATTTCAATATTCCTTTTACAAAAATATTACCGTGGTACCTCACTTTGGTAACATTTATGGCCTTGACTTTTTATACTCAATTTAAAGAACAACGAATGGAATCCACGTGTATCCCATGCATAGCATGGGCTGCTGGGCTAGTACACAGATAAATTAGTGGCACGAATTTTCAATGTTCCTTCACTTATAATTTTTGAAGGACATACAAAAGCATTGTTAGTTTCTGAGTCATGAGATTTGACAATCGCAAAAAGCCAAGAGTAGTTGTGTAGGGAGTTTACAAGGAACATGAACTCATATCAAGTACGTTGGTCTCTTCCAATATTTGGTCAATACTAACTCCAGGAAGATCTAATGAAAATAAATCGCATTTTTCATTTGTTTGTAATGTCAACTCGCTATAAGTTTTATGTTTTTAATAATTGATAGCATAGATTTCTACTCCAAATACGAGTAATTGGAAGTATGGATCTTGGAGGATTCACAAAAGTTAATAGCTTTTTTATGTAATGTCCAGCCAATGAAATAAAGAGAAAAGACGTGTGCTCCACATTTGGATTTTTCAATGCGTAGGAATCGAAAAATGCGAGGAGAATCGTGCAAAATTGGCTTTATGAGTTGCACGTTTTGACAAATTTGGAAGCTGCGAGGCAGTGAAACCTCTCTCGCTCTCTCTTTCCACGAAGCTTCTCCAGGAAGGCTTTGGAGTGAGATGGCTCCACACTTTGACATCAGCCTACAATCCAACGACTTTTTCCCTGCTTAATAATGACAACGTTCATTCACACCGACCAAAAGCAGTCGTGGGTGAGACGCACAATCCCCACAGATTTATAAAAGCTGTGTGTCCAAGCAAGTCTCTTGGGGTATGCCAAAGGTATTCCCAAACCAATCACAACCAATCGAGAAAAACCATCAAGCTTACCCAATCCACATTGAGAAGAATCTACTTTTTCCCCGCTTAATGATGGTGTTTAATCTTCGAACCTTCAGTTTTACCGAGTCCGATGAAGGTGAATTAACACCTCCTAAAAACTTCTCCCTAAAGGAGCTCCGAGTCGCAACACACAACTTTAGCATAGACAACTTCTTGGCAGAAGGTGAAATTTGCAAAGTTTACCGGGGGCGCTTGGCCAATGGTTCGCTAGTGGTAGTAAAGAGAGTATGCCATGTCGATCGATGGAGGGAAGAGCAGTTCAAAGCAGAAGTACAAGTGGGAAGCACAGTTTCGATGCACCCAAACGTGCTATGCCTGAGGGGCTTTTGCAGGACCAAGAAAGAGCTCTTACTGGTGTATCCCTGGATGATCAACAATAGCCTATATTACAATCTTAGAGAGAGACCGAATCGGTTTGCCTGGCCTCTCAATTGGACTACTCGCAAACAAATAGCTTTGGGAGCAGCAAGGGGCCTTGCACATCTTCACAATCAAGGCAACATCAAGATCATGCATCGTGGCATCTGCGCGTCAAATATACTGCTGAATGTGAATTTTGAGGCCGTGATAGGAGGATTTTCGTTTGCCACGATCATGCATGAGAGAAATGTAGAGGAAGGGACTATTGAGTGGCGCACTTGCATGCCAAGGCAGGGCACAGGAGTCTCATTCTCATCGCCGGTAGGAGAAAATTCAGCTGATTCTGGTTCCAGTTCTCAATCCTTTCATCGTTATGAAGATGTTTATGTCTACACCCCCATCCGTGGCAGAGTTGGTTTTATTGCCCCCGAGTATCTCCGCACAGGAAAGTGCACACTGAAGAATGATGTATTTGCATACGGGAAAATGCTTCTCGAGCTCATCTCGGGACAGCCAATTTGCAACTTTCCCACTGAGGTACTCGATGCCAAAGCTTTCTTGCCGGAGGATTGCGATAGAAAACTTATGAATGAAGACCAATTGGGAAGGGTGATCGATCCCAATTTGCAGGGGAACTACGTGGAAGAAGAAGCGGAGCAACTACTCAAATTAGCATCGTTGTGCACACACGGGGATCCATCTATTCGACCAGAGATGTCTGACGTAGTTCGAACGCTCGAAAGCCAGTTTCTTCAACGGGACTCTAGTACAAGGAGTAGTCGGAATCATAGTGAGAGTGACTCAACTCCGTACTACTCTTTCCCTCCTTCTCCTTCTCCTCTGGGGATTGCTCCATGACTGGCATGTCAATGCTATATCATCACCACTGCCTTTTACCTTCAATAACAAGTTTAGCTTCTATGTTTTCATTCCTAAACTCCTTATGTTCCTCTTCACTTTCATTTGAATGATCTTTCTATAACACTTTTTTTCCGATTTGTTGACACCTAAATTTTAGCAACCTAATAAGTTGTTTATTGCATATAAAAATCAGGGATCAACCCCGATCTCTAGAAAAAAAAAATATTAGGTTAAATTGCATATTGCTATTAGGAGCATTTGCATATTAGTTGTGTGATTAAACCCACATAGTTGCATTGGATTGGTGGCGGAAGGACTTAGATTAATGACTTTGAATTTAATGGATTGGACCGAGCCCATAATAGTATTAAACTTTGGTCAAGCCCGTTACTCTCTTCATGGCCAAAATTATTCACGATAAAGCTTTATATTTACATGGTAAAGAAAGCAATCGGCAGGATACTCCAGAATATTCATGTATGAGAGATGGGCAGATTATTTTTTCCTTGAGATCTCTCATATATTGGCAATTGGCGTATCTACAAGAGGGCAGAAAAAGCAAATGCTCTTGGGTCAATCAAAGAGGAAATATGGGCAGCAAATATTTGGCTCGGCAGAGAGAGATCCACAACCTCAAAATAAAATATTTGTGTGGAATCAGTCAACTAGGGAAAGAAATAATTGACTGAGGAAAAGAATATATGAGGAGGTCGATTCCTATGCAATATAAATAGGCCATTGCATAGCCAAAAAGAGGAGGCCGCATAATAGAATACACGGCCACATGGAGATAGATGAAAAGCGAGAAAATAGAAATAAGGAAAATTTCAAATAAGGACTTGAAATGTCCTTATTTTCTTAAAGAAATTGACATTGTTTCAAATAAGAGCCTAAGCTGCCCTCATTTTTTTAAATAAGGGTTTGAAGTGAAATTTGTTTCAAATAAAGATTTGAAATAACTATATCAATAAATAAGGACCTGACTTTCTAGTTGGTCGTATGTATTTTCGCCCTTTACATTTTTTGTTCCTTTGTTCTTTCTTTTCTTTTCTTTTCTTTTTTTGGATTTTTCTTCTTCTTTACCAATGACTGGGGCAATGGGCGAGGGTCGCCTCACTAGCATTGGTGAGGGATGGCCTTGTCTCAGTGAGGGATGGCCTTGTCTCAGTGAGGCGACCCTTGCCCTGGGCAAGGCCACACTCAAAAGCTACGAGCAAAGCTGACCCTTATCAGATCTGGGTGAGGGTTGCCTTGCCAGTGACAAGTGAGGGTGGCCTCACCTTGACAAGGTTGTCGAGCCCTTGCCCCCCAAAAAAAAAAAAAAGAGAGAGAAGAGAAAAGAGAAAAAAATAAAAATAAAAATAAAAATTTAAAATAAAAATCGTCTTTTGACAAAAATACCCTTTGATCGACTAAAACTACCATAATTATTTTAGGCTCTTATTTAAAATAAATATTGTCACTTTAAACCCTTATCTAACACAAGCTCTATTTTATGCCATTGTTGAGAAAATGAGGGCATTTGTGACCCTCGATTGGAATTTTCCCAAAGAAAAATCGTGAGAGAAGAATATAGAATTCGTCTTCATCCATGGTGTCTCTTTTGGCTAGTCTGACTACAGGCAGAGAAAATAAAGCACAAAAGAGCAGTGAGAGAGAGAAAGGGCGGGGGGAGGGGGAGGGAGGGAGTGGGTTGTCTTCTTCCTTGAATGACCACGACCGAGCTCCTCCATCTCCACGACCTGACGTTGTTTCTTGTTGTGAGCTTCTCGTCGACACCCTTGTTGCCGCATGCCGACACCCTTGTAGCCACGCGCTGACGTTGCTCCTCCTACTCTATTGACCACCGTCGCCGATCCCATATCGACAACGCTGCTTTCTCTGTCCTAGAGTTACCTACCCGCACTGACAGCCTACAAATATGAAGCCTCTCCTTGTTACATGGACAGCGAACCATCTCGTGAGCTGTTGCTACTTCGATGTTGACGACAGTGCCGCTTTCCAGTTCGCTGTCCACCATCGCTGCATCTCGCATGAGTTTTCCTTGCTTGCTGCCTCCTGTCCAGTGAGTACTACCTGACTTGGACGGCGTCAGTTGGTGAGGACATTGCCGCCACTGTGTCTACCCCCAACGGCGATTCCTCACCGTAAGGCGTGCTGCTTTCCCGACAAGTTCCAGTACCTCCTGCGTGCACCTAAATCACATCGTTACCATCAAATATCTGCTAGTTTATTCTTTGAATCAACAAATTAAAAATTGATATCACCACTTTACACATTATCTCTTATGAAATAGTGTCGGATTTCGATATGTTTTGCTTTTGAATGAAGATTGGGATTTTTAGTAAGGTTGATTGCATTGATTTCAGTACAAGATTCTTCTATTCCAAAGTTTCTCAGTTGTTGCTTGATCCATAGAATTTGAGAACAATTACCAAGAGCAACATATTTTGCTTCTGTGGTTAATAGCCGCATTGTTTTGCTTCTTGGAGGACCAAGATACCAACATATCTCCCAAATGTTGGCAAGTCCCAAAAGTACTTTTCCTGTTGACTCTTCAACCAATTAGATCAGTGTCTAAGTATTCAAGTAGAGTAAAGTCTCATTCTTTCAAATATCATAGACCTAACTTTGAGTTAGTGGCAACATATTTAATGATTCATTTAACAACACTAAGATGTGATTCTCTAGGATCAACTTGGAATTTAGCACAGATGCACACACTGAATAAGATGTTAGGAGGTGATGCAATAAGATAGAGAAGAAAACCGGTCATGCTTCTATAAATCTTTTGGTTCACTTTCTCGCCATCTTCATCTTTATTGAGTTTGGAAGAGCTTGACATAGGAGTTTCAGTCTTCTTATAGTTCTTCATTTCAAACTTCTTGATGACATCTTTGGCATATTTCTCTTGATACATGAAGGTTCATTTTTTTAGATTATCTGACTTGTAGACCTAGAAAGAATGTCAATTCAACCATTATGCTCATTTCGAACTCTTCTTGCATAGATTTAGAAATTTTCTTGCACAAAAGTTCATTAGAAGAACCAAAGATGATGTCATCTACATATATTTGAACAAGTAAGAAGTCTTTGCCTTCCTTTTTATTAAATAAAGTGGTGTCAGCTATACCTTTCTTGAAACTATTACTCACTAGAAACTTGTTAAGTCTCTCATACCAAGCTTGAGGTATTTGCTTCAGATCGTATAAAGCTTTCTTCAATCTATAGACAAAGTTTGATTTTCTAAGATCTTCAAATCCTAGGGGTTGTTTTGCATAGACTTGTTCTTGGATGAAACTATTAAGAAAAGCACTTTTAGCGTCCATTTGAAAATATCTAAAGTTATAAAAGCATGCATAAGCAAGCAATAACCTTATGGCTTCTAGCGTGGCTATCGGTGCAATGTCTCATCATAGTCTATCCATTTTTCTTGTGTGTAACCTTTTGCCACGAGCCTTACTTTGTTTTTGGTTACCTTGTCATTTTCATCTATTTTGTTTCTAAATACCCACTTAGTTCCAATCATAGACTTTATTTTTTATTTGGGAACCAACTCCCAAACATCATTGATTGTAAATTGCCGAAGTTCTTCTTGCATAGCCTCTATCCAACTTTCATTAGATAAAGCTTCTTCCACTCCCTTCAGTTCTACTTCTAAGATAAGTGCCAATGCTTTTTAATCTTCTTTACCCTTGGATCTAGTACGAACTCCTTACTCTATATTTCTAATAATGAGATCTTGAGGATGACTTGACTCGTGCTTCCAATTTTTGTTGTATTTGTCCTTTCCTTCAAGAGTCTCTTGGGTCTGAGAGGGTTCTTCTAACTTCTCTACAACTTGGACAAATTCAACAGAAGCTGGTTCTATTTAGGAGATTCGAACTTTGTTAAGTCTGAGACTTGACTCAGATTCTTCAAGTTGAGTTTGATCTTATTGATTTTGGAACACTCCTTGAAATTTAGCATTCATTGATTCTTCCCCAATCTGGATATTTTTATTGAAGACTCTATATGCCTTGCTTGTAAGAGGAAGTTAAGTCGAACGAGTGTAGTATCCTTCAATCAAAATATTCTCCAGATCGATATATGATGCTAAACCGAGACCGAGATAGAGAGAGAGGTCCCAAAGCGGAATTGAGAAAACTCCCATTTTCTTCTTTCTCTTAAACCAAGAAAAATTCATTCATCTAACTTGTCTTCAAACTTACCCGGATGGTCATTTGCATTTTTCAAGATAAAACATTTGCAACCAAACACGTGAAAATAAGAAATATTTGGTTTTCTACCTTTGTAAATCTTCTAGGGGGTTTTCTCTAGGATGGACCTCAGAAATATTTTGTTAATTATATAACAAGCAGTGGAGACTGCTTCTGCCCAGAAATGAAAAGAGACTCTGCTTTCAGTTAAAATTAACAGAATTCTAGCCATTTCCTGTAAAGACGGATTTTTCCTTTTTACAACTCCTTTTTGCTTTGGAGTGTAGGGAGAGGAGAAATATATTGAAGACCATTTTTATCACAAGAAATTGTTAAATCTTGATTTTCAAATTCTCTCTCATGGTCTGTTTTGATGCTAGAAATAGCATAGCCCTTCTCATTTTGAAATTTTTTAGCAAAAAATTGGGAGAGGGTTTCTACTTTATTTGCCAAAAAGAAAACCCAAGTAAATCTTAAGTAATCATCCATGATTACTAGACATTATTTCTTACCTCTAATGCTTTGGGTTCTTGTTGGTCTAAAAAGATCCATGTGTAGAAGCTGTAAAATAGGATTAGTAGAGATATGGTTTATAGATTAAAAAGAACTTCTTCCCTATTTTCCTAAAGTGCATGTAGTGCACAACTCAAACTCTTGGTAAGCCATCCTTGGAAGACCACAAACCAACTTCTTGGTAAATAGTTTGGCTATTTGCTTCATGCTAACATGTCCAAGCTTGCGATGCCATAAACTTGCCTCATCTTGAATAGAAATTAGGCATCGAAAATTTTCTGGATTTATGTCCATAATGTATATATTGCCATGCTTTCGTCCGATGAAAGTCTGAGAGAAGTCTTGATTGACTCCAGAACAAACATTCTCTTGGAAATTGATTATGAAGCCTATGTCACACAGTTGGCTAATATTTAGAAGGTTGTAAGGAAACATTATTGATAATCAAACTACCATTTTGATTGTTCTTTGCCCAACAAATTTTCCCTTGTTGTTTTCACCAAAGGAAATATTTCCTCTTTTTGTTTTTCTAATTTGATAAAGTTACTTGAATCTCATGTTATATGCCTAGAACATCTACTATCCAAGTACCATTTACTCTTTCTCTTAATGGTAACCTGCAATTAAAAAAAGATCTCAAACTTTTTTTGGTACCTAAATTTTCTTATGTCCTAAAGAGTCAGTGGTAAAAACTGTGTTTACTCAATCCTTCTTAATAGGCCTCCAGACTTTAGACATTTATTCTCAAAATGTTCTAAGTCTCCACACTTGGAACATTTAAGAGCATTTCAACTAACAAGTTTTGTAAAAACTTTTTGGAAATGATTTTTGTAAGCAAGTATGGGAGGTCTCTATCTGAGTCTCTCCTTGACTTTTGGAAAATCAATCAAAACATTACTTTCTTTATTAAAACCCAAACCAGATTTATTATAATAAGGAATTTGAACGGAAAGAATGTGTTCTAAGGTTTTTGATCCATTTGAAAATTTTGTAGTAATATCTGAAATTTTCTTTTTCAAAAATTCATTTTCTTTGGGAAGTGAATCATGACTCTCATTCAAATCATCAAAATTATTCTTCAAATTCTCAAACTTTTCTTTCCAAGAAATTTCTTATTGTTTAAGTTTAGAATTTTTCCTCTTCAGTTCGAAGATTCTTTTAAGAGATGATTTAAAGTTCAAACAAAGCTCATCAATATACTTAGAAACTTTGATTGAAACTTTAGAATGTCATGCCTGAATCTCCTTGTCCAATTCAGAGTTAGAGTCAAATTCTAAGTCTGAGATAAATTTAGCCATCAAACAGATGTTTGCATACTTTTTGTCACTTTTTTCACATTATATACCGATCCAGGTTTCTACTTTTGTGCCTTCTTATACTTCCCGTATTTTCCTTTCTTCTTTATCAGCAAAGGACAATTTGGCTTAACATGCCCATTTTTCTTGCACTCAAAGCATATCACATCTTTACTTGATTCATCTTCTTCCATTATCCTTCTCAAGGAATTTTGTTTGTTTTGTTTCTTCAAGTTGAACATCTTTCCCTTCTTATTCAGATTTCTGAAGTTTTTGATCAAGAGAGCAAGTTCTTCATCGTCCAAGTCATCTTCTAAGTTTGTATCATCAAAATTAGCATTAGATTTAGGTACAATGGACTTTTTACTTTTTAAGTCATCTTTATCATTGATTTGTTCCACTTCATGTGATTGGAGAGTGCTAATGAGTCCATCAACGGAGAGTGGCATAATTCTCTATGTCTCTCGTATTGAGGTCATGACATGATTCTAGTCCTTTGATAGTCCTCACAGAAGTTTGTTGACTTTCATTGGAGTAGATATTGAAGCTAGACCATTCACAATCTCACAAAAAATGACTGAACATATCTCTAATTGACTCTCCTGACTCATATTGGCCAAGCAGAATATTTACTTTTTTCTATTTTACACAATCCTTTTGTCTATTTTACACAATCAATCTCTTCATAAGTAACATGAAGTCTATCCCAAACTTTTTTGGTTGTTTCATACGAAGAAATTCTATTATACTTAGTAGGAGATAGAACACAATATAGAGAATAAATGGCTTTTGCATCAAGAGCCGGTCTCTTGATAATTTCTACATGATCGGATTCTTTAGCATCCTTGTCTATGACTTCTTTGCCTTTATCTAAATAGAACTAGTCTTTGGATTGATTCCATTTTCCACACATCCCACTCCAAAGGATCTCTAGATCTAAGAAACGGCTTCATTTTGTTTTTCCACACATTGTATTCTTTTTCATCAAAATAAGATAGTCTAATGTTGCTCTTCCTTCCACGAGCCTTGGTGCCAAGATACTAGGTATATAAGATCTTTAGCTCAGAAGTAGAAACAAGTCAACAAAATGAGCACTCAGGCTTTGATATCAATTAATAAATCTAGTACTCACACCTAAAGAGAAGGCGAATAGGTAGTTAAAAGAAATCTTGACAAATATGTACGGAATAAAATAAATTGCTCGCAAAATCTGGATTAGGATAAGAAATACGAAACTCCAGACTTGTGCAACAAACTTAAAAAAAAAAAAAAAAAAGTTAAGGAAAGAGAGAAGTGCACACGAGTTTTATAGTGGTTTGGTTTAAATCTAGCCTATGTCCACTCTCTCATGCTAACAGCCCACTAGCTGGATTCTACTATATAATCAAATAAGAGATTACAACTATGTAAGCTAATACTTAGTGGTAGAACTCTCTATCTCACTAAGACACTCTTTTGTGTTTTCTTTCTTAATCACACTTTTTTTTGCTCACAAATAAAGACAAGTAAAATTAGAGTAGCCTCAGATTTTAGAATCTCAAATTCACGTTCTTTCTATCTTCTAGACCGAATGACCTTCTTTAAATACTCCTACACACCATAGTAGCTGTTGGCAATCTCTAGAGGAACTTTCTTCCAATCGAGCTGTTTGATAGAATCAATTAAAGGGATCTCATGGCCGTTAAAGTCAGGAATAGAATTTCCACTTGATTCTGATCACATTCTGATCACCCATACAATTAAATCTTGATTTCTATAAGTAGATGCTTCCCAAAAATGAACTTATTTTTAAGATTGATTTGATCAATTTGTGATTGATTCCATTAATGCATTTATATAAGGTAAGTGAAATTCTTCGCCAGAAAGCCGGACAATATAGAATAAATTCCTAATAAGTTTATTCTGTAACTGTGTCTCAAGAACGGTAAGGTTGATTCTTACCCGGTTCCCGGTTCGGCCCACCCGGAAAATAGGGTTGGGAACCGGTTCCGGTTGAAACCGGTCCGGGAACCGGTTCCCAAAATTCAGACCCTGTTTGAACCGGTCTGGGAACCGGTTCCGAGGGATTACCCACCCGGGAACCGGATCAACCGGACCGGTTTGGGAATTGGTTTGAGAACCGGTTTTTAAGGCAGCCCCAAATCAAAAACCCTAATTCGTTTCTATCTTCTTTACCTCTCACATGGTCACGACTCACACCCGCAAACTTGCTTTTCCTTCGTCACGCCATCGCCAGATCCGTCAGTGGGAGAACGCCACCGTCGCCGCCTTGCAGCCCCTCGACGTCGTCCGCACCTGGTTCCAAGGTCTCTCTCGGGTGCTTCTGGCTTGTGTCGAGTTTTTGGAGTTTGCTTTGGGCTGATACGGATTCGTTCGTGCGCTCACACAGTGAACGACGGTAGAGTCGTGTGCCTCTCGGCGTACAGGAACACTGCCCAGGCGCTCTTCACCATTGCTCGCTCCGAGGTTCTCTCTCTGAGCTGAAAGTACTTGCGTTGAAATGGGATTCTGGGTCGTGTCGTGATTTGCGGAACAGATAAGAAATGGGGGAAGGGGAAGGACAATACAGACGACGAGGACATCACGTTCCAGCGCATGGTCGCCAAGGTTAGCCCCATACATCTCCCACCCCACCCTGTCTCCTGTCTCTTCTGAACCTGATCGAGCTCAGTTTCGTTTGGTTTGCGTGTTGTATGCCAGCTCCTGGCCTCCATAGTGCTTAAAACAGGTAGATGGTATCAATGGTTCAATTTGGGTTAGCTTTCCTGGTGGGATGATGTTCTAAGGATGTTACTTAAAATATAGATGATGATGGGATTAAGTAAAAGAAAAGCGCCAGTGGACTTAGGTGTGCTGTGCCCGAGGAACTACGCATTGAGGTTCTGTCCTAGGCTAGGAACTTGGGGTTCCTCTGTTCATGTGTTCTGGATTAAGACGGGTCTGCAGAAATTTTAGGTGGTTGTCGTTTTACGGTGATCATGCCTGTGGTATTGATGTAAGAATATGTGAATCGACTATTGGTTTAACTTTGTTATAAAATGTAGAAATATACTGGTTAGCGCAATTTACGGTTTGTCCACTGACTTGATAGATTGTAAAGACTATTTTTTAGTTAGCGGGTCGAGGCCAGGAGTCTGTTTCGCCATATAATTTTACTTCAGTCCCGATATCCATTAAGCATTTGCATTAGGATGGTTTTCTGATAACATGCCCGGGCAAGGATCTTGGCCTTTACCGGGTGGTTGATGCAAGCAGATGCAAGAGGTTGCTGGAGAACGTGGAGGTTACCTTCATGGACGAGGAGGTAGGCATAGTCGTAGACAAACTTTCGCTGTGGTGCACCCAGCGAAGTGATGGGAAAGCTCTTTCCTGGGTTTTTTTTTGCAGTTTTATATCTTTCCTTTTCTTTTTTTTTTTTCGTGCCTTTAGTTTCTAGAACCTTGTTTGGGCTTCATTGTGCAGCCCTGGACAGTGATGATCTGCTATATCTCAAGGAACAAATGGAAGCTGAGGAGGATGCGGAACGCCTTCTACGCCGCACTGAAAAACGAGCATTTGCTGCTTTTAAAATATCCTTCAATGTTTGGGTTATCTTTTGTTTTTGGGTGAAAGTTTGATGCATTTATGTTGGAGCATTGAGATTGGTGAGGTCAATAATGTGAAGATGATGTTTTTTTTAAGGTTTTCATTGCATTTGAAGGAGTGTACTTCACTGTCGATTTTGGCTAACAAGATTAGTCTAGGTTTTATGCAAATATGGTAATAGTGCAATGAAAATTTCCATACTTGTGCTCTTTGGGATTGGACTTTGTATGAGGCTTTCATGGGATATTGTGCATGATTCTACCTAGGTGTTCTAGGGTTTCTATGTTTTTGGGTCTTCTTTGCTGGTCGGTCATTGTAGTTTAATATCAAGGCAATGTAGCGGTGCGATCTCAGTTTCTTGTTATAGTTACAAAGACGTATCTGCTGGAACAAAGTATACATATTGGGTTAATTGTTTCTTCTGGCATGCGCATTGAAAATCTTGTTTAGGATCTCTTTATTGTATTATTATGATTAAGTTGCCACCTAAGTGATCTTGATTGGGAGAACAGAGAACTGATGGTCAACTCTGTTGATGTTTGAAGCCTTGATTGGCTTTAAAATGTGTCAAAATGTTTCTCTGTCATTGTTCTGATAACTTATAGATGTAGAGGTCATTAAAAGAGGTAGAATGGAAGCCCTGTCACAGTGCTTTCATCGAGTTTTTTACTTAATTGAAGGACACAGCTGCGAGTTTAGCAGATTCATCTCCTGCATCCGTGCCTTTGCCTCTTCGTGTCGAACCAAAACCAAAGAGTGGGATCAGGTATTGTCTCTTTTCAGTGCACGTGCAAGGTTGGAATTTTTAGGTTTTTTCCTCCTCTTAACAGTTCTAACTGTCCATCTAACGTAGGCAGCAAGTTCTCCTCAAGAAAGTTGTGGAAATCAAGCCTAAGTGGCAAACGGATTCTAGCCCACCAAATGCGAATCAGGCAACCACCATATACAATAATCATGTGACTTCCGAATCGAAGGCTGACCAGGTGAAGAAGCATCCCACGCCAACAGAAGCAGAGGATAAAACTGAATCGGAAAATCCTGTAAAAAGCTTGCTGGGCATAGCATATGAAAGTTCAATGATCGAAGAATGAAGAGTGGATGCATATGTGCGGTTCTGCATGCTCAGTTTTGATGTTTACTCGAAGTAGGAAATGTAGTACAAGACAGAGAAACAGGTTTCAATATAAACAAGGTTAACCCTGTTCCCGGATCGAAAAAACAAGGTGGATCGGGAACAGGGTCCAATGCAAACAGGGTCGGGTACAAGGTCCAAAAAAAGAGAACCGGTTATAACAGGGTCGGGTATAGGGTCCGGGTCTAGACCCTCCCCACCCTGGACCCGATCACCCCTATTGTATGCGGCTTGTTTTAATTGGCTAAGCAAATTTTCGGAGACAATTTTTTCGGAAGAAAAAGACAGCTGATCACTTCGAGCAAGGGCAAAAACTAGAGATTCGCTCAAGCCTATCCTCTCACTTGCTGAGAACAACGCCCATCAAATGATTGGATCAGGGTCAAGTCCGAAAATGGCCTACCCAAATCATTTTTTTGCAATTAATTTCCACCGATTTATATCCAACTTGAACTTAATCCATATTCAACTCAGCCCATATTACTAAAACACAACCATATTTGATCTAACTTACGAAAGCCAATACATGCCAATTTAACCCATTTTTAAATCTCTTCATGTTATGTTATTTGGATAAAATTTTATATTAAACTAAAAAGGTAAATTAACAATATAAAAAGATGTCGGTAAATAAAATAAAAAATAAAAAAAAATAAAGATTGAAATACTTATAAAGGACTAAAAAAGTATGTATGTGTTATGCCGACACATGCACTGAATTAATAATTTATTGATCCAAGTCGATTTAATTTTTTTATTGCCAAATCCAATTTATCACTTCAAAATATGTTAAGCGGAAGTAATATGTTTGTGTTCTAGCGATTTAGGGTACATATATTACAACAATTAGACATACCCCACCAAATGCGACACTTTTCAAAGCAAAGAAAGCTCAGAAAAACATTAAAAAAAAAAAAAAAATCAAAAAGGTTGAGTGCCCACACGGTGGACCATGCAACCATCGGGATGAAATTAGGGACAAAAAAGATCTTGCAAATCCTAATGCTTCTTACAGTAACCAAACCTTCACTAATCACCACGAAGTTACTCCCGCTCACGGTATACAAGTACTTTTTAGCATTCTCAAATTTTAAATGCCCACTCCATCCAAGTAAGAAGGGATAATGGATTAGGGGGGAAAAAAAGAAACACAGTGTAAATACTTGTATGTCTTGCTTGACCTCACTGATGCACGCGCTCAGAGAAGAATTTCATTACACAGGTGACCGCTAATGAATTTCTGATGGTAGGATTCAAAATAAATTAGAGCCAGTATGAGTTGCGGGACTTACCAGATTGTTGGCACATGCAAAGATGCAAATTGGGTATGTGGCCCTATAGAACAAAGGTTGTGTGCCCCCATCCAGACCAAGTTTAGGCGAGGAGCTAGCGGAATGTGATTGGTCAACCTGGATTGGGCTGATGAGATTGATTCATTCCCAGAGGTTCACCACAAACAATATCCCGGCCCTCCCTTTGACTGAATATGCCTCGCAAAATTTCGACCTCTTCATAGACCCAAATAAAGACCATTTTGTAGGTGGGCTCTAACGAGACAAACCCATTCCAACCTCTTATTAAAACTTAAGATAACTCCTATTCTTCCCGATCCATCAAACATGAACCAATAATGACCACTTTTCTTGCTTTTGCTTTCCGAGTTGTTCTAGGATAATGGAATAATAGCGCAGACTTTTTGGACCCAGTCTAAGAATTAGTCGATAGTGACCACGTTTCTTCTACAATTTTCAAGGAATTGAAGGCTATAAAATTGAAAGTGTCATTCAAAGTGGCGTCTCTTGTTCGATTACACTAATTAAATGAGTCATTTGCCTTGTTTGATTCATTTATGAGTCATTCTTCATTTATGTATTATTCTTAAGAGAATTGCTTATATGACTATGCTTAATCTACTAGAAGAATAATAGCCAAGTTTTGGGCAAAAAAAAATAAAAACAAATAATTAGAAATTATTATGGAATCCACTCTTTTAAGAATCCATGGCTTACAATATATTATTAATCTTACAGTAACTCAAAAACTATTATGTTAGTAAAACCTTATTCATGTATCACACTAATGGATGCAAAACTCAACCACCATAATTACCAAAAAACAAAAAAGGATGTTTGATGGAAAAACTAACGCATTTAGAGCCTTTTTCTTCATATGTTCCCAAGTTTTTATAGAAGAAAAGCCTAGTTAGGTCTCTTCCATGAAATTTCAATGCGCAGATGGAGCATTACTCTCACGCTCATCATCAGAGGAATCAAAGAACAAAGAAAGACCATTCATGCTAATTTTGCTTTAAATCAATTTCACTGGAAGGTTTCTCTGCGTGTGCCGACCAAAACGGGGAAAATCAAAAGAAAAGAAATCTTCGTCTTGTTTGGTCAAGTCTTTCTTTTGGTCCGCCACCCTCTCTCCATTTGACTTTGTCTCTTTCTCACATGGTGATCGCTTCCGGCGTGTGAATAAAAGGCTAAGATGGTGGACGAGTTGCTATGCCAATTGATCATAGTCTTCCTTTGAGCGGCTTCGGGAATCAATCGGTACCCTCCAATTAGTGTTGAAGAGGAATTGGATTTCTTAAAGATGGTGTTCAATCTCCGATCCTTCAGTTTCACCGATTCCATTGAAGATGATCCCCCATAACCTCCTAGGGGCTTCTCTCTAAAGGAACTCCGAGTCGCCACACACAACTTTAGCGGAGAAAACTTCTTGGCCGAAGGTGGATTTGGCAAGGTTTACCGGGGGCGCTTGGCCGATGGTTCTCTAGTGGCAGTAAAAAGAGCTCGCACAGTCGATCAATGTAGCAAAGAGCAGTTCGAAACAGAAGTTCAAGTGGGACGCTCAGTTTCAACGCACCCAAATGTGCTACGGCTGAGGGGCTTTTGCAGGACCACGAAAGAGCTTTTATTGGTCTATCCCTTGATAATCAACAATAGCCTATCTTACAATCTTACAGAAAGACCAGATCGATTTGCCCAACCGCTCAATTGGACCACTCGCAAGCGAATTGCCTTGGGAGCAGCAAGGGGACTTGCACACCTTCATGATCAAGGTAACATCAAGATCATGAATCGGTACATCTGCGCAGCAAGCATACTGCTGAGTGGGCAATTTGAGGCCGTGATAGGAAGTTTCTGCATCGCCATGATCATGCATGAGAGAAATGTCGAGGAAGGGACTATTGAGTGGCGCACGCGCACGCCAAGGCATGGCACAGGAGTCTCACTCTCCTCTCCTTTAGCTGATGCTGGCTTCGATTCTCAAATCTATCATCGCTATGAAGATGTCTATGTCAATACCCTCACCTGCGGCATAATTGGGTTCACTGCCCCTGAGTACTCCTGCACAGGAAAGTGCACGCTGAAAAATGATGTCTTTGCATATGGGAAAATGCTTCTCGAACTCATCTCGGGACAGCCGATTTTCAACTTTTTCCCTGAGGTACACAATGGCGAAGCTTTATGGTTAGAGGATTGGGTTAGAAAACATATGAATGAAGGCCAGTTGGGAAGGGTGATCGATCCCAATTTGCAGGCGAACTATGTGGAAGAAGAAGCAGAGCGACGAGTCCGATTGGCATTGTTGTGTGCACACAAGGATCCATCTGTTCGACCAGAGATGTCTGAAGTGGTTGAAATACTCGAAAGCCAGTTCTCCAGCGGGATTCCAGTACAAGGAGTAGTTGGAGTGAGTGTGAATCGACTACTCCATACTACTCTTTCCCCCCTTCTCCTTCTCCTCCTTTGGTGATCGGTCCATGATGGGCATTTCAATGCTACCATTGCCTTTTTTACATTAATTATCATGTCCAACTTCTATGTTTACCGCTTTCTGAACTATGTATGTTCCACCAGTTTCATTCGTAAGATCTTTCTGTAATATCCGATATTTGGAGACAAATAGCACGTCCTTCATGCAATGACTGCTATCTTCTACTTCTGTCATCGAACTGAAAACTAGAAACTGAGATGCAAATTCACAGTGTCACCTTTTGATCTACCGAATTATTGTGAATAAATGTCTTGTTAAAAAAGTTCTGTTGTTCTCGCAAAAAATTGAATGCCACGATGAAAGCAGTCCTTCAAAGACATTGATACATCCAGTGGCGCGTGCAACTTCGTGCGAATTAATCCTTGGATATTAAAGAATATCCGAGTCGTTAAAAATCCCATACGCGACCTGCATCTTTCAAACTTGTTTCTCTGGTTTCAGAGGAGGACACGATTGGAGTAGTTGGCTTTGACTTTCTTCTCCACGAGAAAAGCTCATATGAAGCTTGCAAGAAGATTCTCGGCGATGGGAGTCATCAATACGAAACAGCATTGCACGTCAACTTCTAGTAGGCGTCGACACTTGTAAAATCCCGCTATACACTTTCCACAATTCACACCTACCTGGGCCATTTCAGCTGCTTCTGGGCAATTTTTCAACCCAAGCAATCTCCTTATAGGCCTAGGCTTAGTTTATTTCGTGGGAAACATATCAGAGAAAAATATTTTTCTCATTTTTTGGTATTTGGTTCGTTTAGAAAAAGGAGTTACCAGAAATGTTTTTCTAGTCAACAGAAAATCTATGCTTAAATTCAGAAAAATAATTTTCTCTTTGAAAATTCGGAATATATTTTCCAAAATATGACTAGGTATCACCCATATTTTTATAATTTTTTAGTTCATTTTTAGAAAAGAAAAAATAATTTAAAAAATCGAATATTTTGGTAATTTTCCCAAGGAAAATCAAATAAGATTTTTCATACCAAATAACGGAAAATATTTTCTAATTTATTTCAAGTTTTCAATCAAACACTGGCAAATATTGTTATTTTATTAAAAAATGACTTTTTGGAAATCATTTTTCAAAAATGCTACATTTTGCATGAAATAAACAGATTCTTAATTTACTTAATTATCTCCAGATTGCGGGGAGGCGATGACAAGAGCAGTGACCCTGTTAGTCGTGGCCTCGTTCGAACAATCAAGAGGTGGATAGTTCGATTGTTCCCATGTACACCTCTGTCAAGTTGTCACCGACTCTCAGTGAGCGGGGAAGTGAGGAGACTCCTGCTAATTGTCATGTCACGCAATCAGATCGTGCACGGACGAGAGGTTTTAATAACCTGCTTAGTTTTACGATCATTTTTATTGTTCGTAGTGTACACTGTGATTATAAGTTTTGTGTTTGTGTAAATGTTTCCAATGGGTCATCCTATCGTTTATAAGTTTTCAGTACTTTTGATTTCAGTGAAGTTTCTTTCCGGCGTTCGCATTTCAATTTTTTCTTCGGACGTACTTGTCCATTAATTTCTTTAGTTTTGGCATTATTGTTTATTTTCTTTTATTTCAAGCATTGATTCTTTTATTTTCTTCTATGTTCGGGTCATTGCACTTCAATTCCAAGCACTTCACTTTCGGCTCTCACAGGCGAGAATGCTTCTCTCTCACTCAAATCCATCTCCATCCAATTTGAAAAACTTGTCTAGTGGAAGTTTAATCACTTTGTCCCGAACAAGAGAACAAGCTTTTCAATCGTTTTTCTAATTGCCAGTTTGTCAAATCCGCTTAGATCGATTTAGATTCAACAATTCCCTAAAAGAGTGGTCACAAGATTCGAGCCCCATGACCCAGCTATCTGTTCACCAAATTACAGACGTGGATTAGTGTTTGCTTCGATACTTGGAGGTAGAGCAATACGTGAAAGGTCTTCATTTCTTTTTTTTAGAGTTAATATCATGAAAAATCTCAAATTAACACATATGAGATAAATTTATCTAAAAACTAATTTCTTAACCATCAAAAACCCTAAACCGATATACCTTTAACATAATTACTTTAAATTAATTTTTTGGCCACCAAAAACCCTAAACTATTAGTTTTTGTTAAATTAAATTAATATCTTAAAAAAATCACAAACCGAAACATGTGACTAAAGGATAGTAAAACTTTAAATTTTTACACCCGTCAATTATCACGTGTCATTTAACTCAGTAATTTGACAGTAAAACTTTAAACGGATGATAAATTTGTCAAAGAGTTTTTCATTCTATTAATCTTATTATTTAATTAGAACTGCCAATTATAATATTGAAGTATTTTCAACTGTCTTTCTCCCCGACCGAAGCTGCCGAAAGAATAAGACTTTGGGAGTGGAGTTTGGACTGCATAGTTGGCCCGTAAATTCAACACATCTTTCTTCTCCTTCCATTCACACCAACCAAGCGCGATTTGATGGGAGAACGGTAACAATTCGAACAATATCGAATTAACACAGCGGAATAAAATAATCTCCCATCTTGTGTAAACCTAATAGAAATTGATATAGTAGAGTACAATAAATACCAAGCACGCGAACACAAGACGACTTTTTTTACGTGGAAAACCTCCTCGATGTGAGGAGATCAAAAACCATGGGACCAGAGTCCACCCGAAAATCCTCATTATCAATAAAATTGAGTGAACAATCTTCTTTTCTAGCAAATACGAGAAGTACATAGCAACAAAGACCTCAGGAATATAATTCTTAGCAATACACATGAATTTTACAAGAGATCAATGATAAATCTGACCAAAAACGCATGTTTTGATCAATCCACGAAAAACCTGATGGAGGCAGTTTCAAACGAAAATCAAACTGTTCAGATTCGAGAAGATTGCGCTACGAACATGCTGACAAAATTTTAGCTCAATCGGACCACGAATCGACCTCCGATGCCAGCTTGATGTAAATCAAATATTGCCTCAACCTCCAGATTTTCTGCTTTCTCTTTTTCTCTTGTTACTATTTCCTTTTGCGGCTACCACACTGAAGATAGGGGAGAAGTACACTATTAGTGCCAAAAGTTGTGTAAGGCGCTCACTTTGGTGCCAAAAGTTTTCGTCGAATCACTTAAGTGCCAAACCGGAGAAAAAACGATCATTTAAGTGCTTCCGGCGAAAAATTCTGGCCAAAAAATGACCTGACTTTTTTAATTAAAAATTTAATATGACTAGGCATTTTTTTATTTAGAAAATTAGTCCATGTGGACTTTCTTGGCTGCTGTCGAATGAAGAAGAAAGAAAATCAGTCCATCCTCTTCTTCTTCTTCTTCAATGTTCACACCTATCGTTCTTACTTGCTTTTTTTTTCTTCTCGGCGTGAAACACCGAGGAGGAGGACGAGGTCACTATCGCCTTGTGTTTACAAACTATCTTCTTCTACTAGCTTTAATTCTAAGATAATCCACCACTTTCCTCTCCCACCAAACCCGCCATCTCGGGTTTTCTTCGAGACACGCCGCACGGCCTAAACGAACACGTCCCCAGACCGCAAACCGTCGTGTGCGTCCCCCATCGAGAAAGGCCCCAACTTCCGGGGAGAGAACTCGGGCTTCGACTCTAGGGCTCCAGGGGTGGCCGCCGCCGCGGCGTCATCGGAGTCACCCTCGAGGGCCGTGTAGTCCAGCGGCATCCCTCTAGTGCGAAGCGAGCGCCGGATGACGAGCGGCGCCTCGTCCTTAGGCTTTCTGTACGTCTTGATTGCGGAGGTCCTGGCCTTGCTCTCGGTCCTGGTACCAGCAGAAACACCCACACATCACGCACAAACAGAGCAGACCCAACAATAGGGCACCCGAGAAACCGCTCAAAAAACGATGAGAGAGAGAGAGAGAGAGAGAGAGAGAGAGAGAGAGAGAGAGAGAGAGAGAGATTGGGGATTTCTTTTAATTTGGCAAATTAGGGTTCTTATTTGGGGGAAAATGCAACTAGACGACGTCGTTTCTTGCTTTAGATGCTAACTGGACTCTCCGGCAAGCCACATCAGCATAAGAAATTAATAAATAAAAAAAAGGCAACGTCGGATTTCCAGGCGACCAAATCGGAGTTGGCACCAAAGTGAGCGTTTTTCAAACTTTCTGGCACTTAAGTGATCCAAAATAAATTTTTGGCACCAAAGTTAGCGCCGTACACAACTTATGGCACTGATAGTGTACTTCTCCCCTGAAGATAGTGAGAAACCATATTTCTCCATATAACTTATTATATGGGCTCAAGCCTTTTTTGGGCTTGCAACTCATTGGGCTTCCTCCACATAAGAGTGAACCCAACTAACAAATCTCCTCCTCACGACAATGTGGAGGGATTCACCATCCCTGCTATCGATTGGCAATGTTCAAGCTTCTCTCTTGGTAGAGTCTTCGTCATCATATCAGAGCCATTATGATCCATATGAATTTTCTCAAGTTCCAATAACTTTTCATCTAGAACATCCCTTATCCAATGATATCTAACATCAATATGTTTCGATCTAGAATGAAAAGATGAATTCTTACCAAGATGAATTGCGCTTTGATTATCACAAAATAGCACATACCTCTTTTGCTTGAACCCCAGTTCTTCTAAGAACTTCTTCATCCATAGCATCTCTTTACTAGCTTCAACCGCAATAAATTCAGCTTCGGTTGTAGAAAGTGCAACACACTTCGCAATCTTGACTTCCATGACACAGCTCCACCCTCAAAAGAAATCAAATAACTAGAAGTAGATTTACGAGTATCAATATATCTTGCCAAGTCGGAATCTGTGTATCCAACTAACTCAAGTTTCCCGGTCCCAAAACTGAGTTTCAAAGTTGAAGTTCCCCAAAGATACCTCATAATCCACTTCACTGCATTCCAGTGCTCTCTACCTGGATTTGACAAGTAGCGACTAACAACGCCAACTGTGTGTGCCAAGTCTGGGCGTGTACATACCATTGCATACATTAAGCTTCCTACAGCTGAGGCATATGGAACACTTTCCATATCTTTCAGTCGTAGGACTTTGCATCATATTTAACTTAAAGTGGACAGCAAGAGGAGTACTAACCACTTTAGCCTTGTCCATGTAAAATTTCTGAATGATCTTCTCAATATATTTCTCTTGCGACAAAAACAACTTCTTAGCATCTCTGTCTCGGGTAATTCTAATGCCAAGAATCTGCTTCGCCAAACCCAAGTCTTTCATGGCAAAAGACTTGCTCAACTATTTCTTCAATAACTCAATTCTTGAAGCATTCTTGCAAACAATTAGCATATCATCAACATAAAGCAAGAGAATAATAAAGTCATCATCAGAAAATTTTTGGACAAACACACAGTTATCCAAGAAAGTCTTCTTATAGTCTTGTTCTGTCATAACTGACGCAAATTTTTTATACCACTGCCTTGGTGCTTGTTTTAGGCCATAGAGACTTTTCTTCAATTTGCACACATAATCCTCTTTCCCTTTCACTTTAAAACCCTCAGGTTGTTCCATGTATATCTCTTACTCCAAGTCACCATGTAGGAAGGCTGTTTTAACATCCATTTGCTCAATTTCCAAATCTAGGCTAGCTACCAAGCCTAGTACCACACGAATAGAAGACATTTTCACTACCGGAGAAAATATATCTTCAAAATCAATACCCTTTCTTTGACCGAACCCCTTAACAACCAATCTACCTTTGTACCGTGGTTATGAAGTATGTTCATCTTGCTTCAACCTATATACCCACTTGTTCTTCAAAGCTCTTTTACCTTTAGGTAACTTCACCAACTCAAAAGTATGATTATCATAAAGTGACTGCATCTCATCTCGCATAGCATCAAACCAATTACTTTTGTTCTCATCTTCTATTGCTTCGCATAGCACTCGGTTCACCGCATCAGTCAATAATACATACTCATCTTCGAATACCTAGTGGAAGGTCGTCGGTCTCTAATGGATCTCCGGATCGAAACATCCAAGAGAACATCTAATTGAGCCTCCGGTTCAGGAATAGTATTATATGTTTCAACATGTTCAGGAACATGTGCATTATTTGGAACATTGACTTCCTGCTGCTCTTCATCAACCTGTGTTGGAATATTTGTAAGAGGAACTTGATCCAAATTATCACTAACTTGTGGTGCTGAAATCATCTCTGCTTTCTCAATATCCTCTATTGTTTGATCTTCCACAAACACAACGTCTTTGCTTCTTACAATTTTCTTTTCAACCGGATCATAAAATTTGTAACCAAGCATATCCTGTCCATAACCAATAAATATGCACTATCATGTTTTCACATCAAGTTTAGACCTCTCATCTTTGGGAATATGCACAAATGCTTTGCACCCAAAAACACGCAAATAATCATAAGAAACGTCTTTGCCTGTCCAAACTCTATTAGGAATATCAAACTCTAAAGGAATGCATGGAGTAAGATTTAATATATGCACAACTGTACTTAAAGCCTCACCCCAAAAGGATCCAGGTAGTTTGACTGTGAAAGTAAGCATCTTACCCTTCAACAAGTGTTCTGTACATTCTCTCAGCTAAGCCATTTAACTGAGGCGTCTTGGGAGGTGTCTTTTGATGTCAAATACCTTGTTGTCTACAATATTCATCAAAAGGTCTAATATACTCTCCCCCGTTATCAGTTCTAATGCATTTCAATTTCTTTCCAGTCTGTCTCTCAACTGAAGCCTGAAATTGCTTAAAAGCATATAATACTTGATCTTTAGTTTTCAAGGTATGAATCCAAATTTTCCTTGAAAAATCATCTATGAAGGTAACAAAATAAAGAGAGCCACCAAGTGATTTTGTTTTCATAGGACCGCAAACATCAGAATGCACTAAATCCAGTATACCTGATTTTCTTGAAGGAGATGAGCTTTTAAATGCAACTCTATTCTATTTTCCTGCTAAACAGTGAACACACTTCTTTAGCGCCGAACTTTTCAATCCTGAAAGAAGCTTCTTCTTAGCCAATATTGACAAACCCTTCTCACTGATGTGACTGAGTCTCTTATGCCACAACTCAGCTGCATCTTCGCTGTCTACTGCATTAATTTTGTCTGTGGACAACTTTGCCTGCATAATGTACAATGAAGAATATTTTTCATCTCTAGCCACAACAAGAGAACCTTTGGTGAGCTTCCATTGACCATAATTGAAGGTGCTGCAATATCCCTCATCATCCAACTTGCCTGTAGAAATCAAATTCAAGCGGATATCAGGTATATGTTTAACATTATTCAATACTAACCTTGTGCCATTGCTAGTTTCTAGGCACACATCACCGATGCCTACAGCTTGAGCTAGCCCGTTGTTTCCCATCTTTACCGATCCGAAGTCACCTGACTTGTATGATGTAAAGAAATCCTTACGAGACGTAGCAAGAAGAGATGCACCACTATCAATTACCCAACTGGTCTCATGAGATACAAAATTCACCACATCACCATCAAACATAATGAGGAAGTCTTCTTTAAGTGCAACAACACGATTGTCATCACTATCATTATCACTTTTCTTCTCCTTACATTTCTCCTTTTGTTTCTCCCTTTTTAACTGGCGACAAAAGCTTTGAATATGTCCCTTCTGATGACAATAATGGCACTCAACATCAGCAAATTTATTATACTTACATCTGCTTTTATCTCGACTTTTATCTCTATTTCTCGAACCTCAAGACTCACTTTTTCCCCTTTTCTCAACAACCAAGGCATCAGAATGTGAAGATGACGATCCTTATGTCTTCCTTCTCATCTTTTCATTCAAAATACTACTCTTGGCCAAATCCATGGTAATCGTACCATCCGGGCCAGAATTAGACAAAGATGTTCGGAACGTCTCCCATGAGTCCGGCAAAGTACCAAGCAATCATAGTGCTTGTATCTCATCATCAAACTTGATTCCCATTGCAGCCAACTGATTTATAATTCCTTGAAAAGAATTTAAATGATCAGTCAAACGAGTACCATCATGATATCTCAGAGCCATCATCTGTTTTATCAAAAATAACTTATTATTCTCAGTCTTTCGAGCATATAATTGTTCGAGTTTATCCCATAAACTGCATGCATGTGTTTCCTCAATAATATGGTTCAAAACATTATCATCTACCTTTACCTTTACCAAAAAAAAAAAAAAAAAACATTATCATCTACCCATTGCCTGATATAACCACACACTTGATGATGAAATATAGATCATTCAAAGCATCGTTTTATTCTCCGGTTTCTCCTCGGCAAATACGGGCAAATAAAAATCTTTCACATATAAAAGGTCTTCCATCTTCCCTTTCCAAATATGATAATTCGAACCATTCAGTGTAACCATTCTACTCGTATTCGTTTCCATTGTTTAACACAAGGCAGAAAAATCAAGCAATAACCTAGCTCTGATACCACTCTGATGGGAGAACGGTAACAATTCGAACAATATCGAATTAACGCAACGGAATAAAATAATCTCCCCTATTGTGTAAACCTAATAGGAATCGATATAATAGAGTAAAATAAATACCAAGCACGCGAACACAAGACGATTTTTTTACGTGGAAAACCTCCTCGATGTGAGGAGATCAAAAACCACGGGACCGGAGTCCACCCGAAAATCTTCACTATCAATAAAATTGAGTGAACAATCTTCTTTTCTAGCAAATACTAGAGGTACATAGCAACAAAGACCTCAAGAATATAATTCTTGGCAATACACATGAATTTCACAATAGATCAAAGATAAATTTGACCAAAAACGCATGTTTTGATCAATCCACGAAAAACCTGATGGAGGCAGCTTTAAACGAAAATCAAACTGTTCAGATTCGAGAAGATTGCGCTACGAACGTGCTGACAAAATTTCAGTTCAATCGGACCATGAATCGACCTCCGATGCTAGCTTGATGTAAATCAGATATTGCCTCAACCCCAGATTTTATGCTTTCTCTTTTTCTCTTGTTACTATTTCCTTTTGCGGTTACCACACTAAAGATAGTGAAAACCCTATTTCTCCATATAACTTATTATATGGGCTCAAGTCCTTTTTGGGCTTACAACTCATTGAGCTTCCTCCACATAGGAGTGAACCCAGCTACCACGATTCTCCTCCTTACGAGAAAGAGACGATCCCAAGTGGAGCGACTTTCATGCCCATAGACACAGACTTGGGCGCGCTGAACCAAAGCTATTAAGACAGAAAAGCTAATCCGAACCCAATCAGCACTAAAAGAAATCTCGCATGTGTTCATGTTCCAAAACCTTCATATTCTCCAATCCCATTGAAGAAGACCCAGCACTCCCTAAATGCTTTTCTCTAGAGGAGCTTCGAGATGCGACAATTAATTGGAAATATGCAAAAGTTATTGATAAAAAATTTAGGTTTCAATTTTTTCCCTCCCTCCCCGCAACAATATTGTGGGCATGGGTGGAATTGGCACGGTTTACTGGGACTGGGAGAGCTTGGCCAATGGTTCTCAAGTGGCAGTCAAAAGGGCCGAGAATCTCACCTAGGGGACCGAAAAGCAGTTCAAAACAGAGATGGAAGTGCCTAGCTTGATTCATGTGCATCCGAATTTGCTACGCCCTGGGCTTTTGCCAGACCAAGAAAGAGCTACGCTTTTAACTCCTAGAACAAAAACCCAACTTATAAGAGGGAAAGACAGCAAGGAAATCTTACCATTCACATTTAAAAGGTGTATTCCGGCATCAATTGATGTTTTTTGACCAGTAACAGCGATTTCCCATTCTCGTTTCTTCTTTCCCTTTCGGTTTGCTTTCTCTTTCTTTTCTTTGTTCTTTCATGGCACTTTACAAGCACAAAAGAGGAACTAAGTTGGGTCTTACCAAAATAAATTTGGCCTTTTTGGCTCTTCTTTTATGCCCAATTATTACACAGAAAGAAATGGGAGGGAGATAAAATGGTGCTTTGACTCAATAATGCGAAAGATAACAGAGATGGATTATGGACAAGAAGCAAAAAAGTATGAAATGCTCCGTTTTATATTTTGATCGTGCAATAATTTTATTAATTTACCAAAATAAGAATAAATCTTACACATTGGCTTACCAGTTCTTTTGTTTTTTTCCCCCCTCAAGTGGAAAATCTGGATTGGCCGAGCCGGTTTGGACCGACTTTCGGGTTGGATTGCGTCGAGCCTGTCTAAATTTTCAAAGCGTGGAATGCAAGAAGACTCGGAGAATTATGCGAAATTTGCTTTATATGAGTTACCAAATTTAGGAAGCTTCGAGGCAACGAAGCCTCTCTCGCTCTCTCTTTCCCCGAAGCTGCTCACAGGAAGGCCTTGAAGCGAGACGGCCCCACGCCTCGAAATCAGCCTTCGATCCAACGACTTTTCCTTACTATTTCATTAATTCGCACCGACCAAAAGCAGTGTCCAAGCAGAAGGCATTCCCAAACCATTCACCACAGATCGAGAAAAACCATCAAGCTCATACGATCCATTTGCACTTAAGAAGAATCTACTGTTTCCCCGCTTAAAGATGGTGTTCAATCTCCGAACCTTCAGTTTTGCCGAGTCCGTTGAAGACGATCCAACACCTCCTAAAAGCTTCTCCCTAAAGGAGCTCCGACGCGCGACGGACAACTTTAGCAGCAGCAACAACATCGAGGGGTACTTTGAGAATGGCAAGGTTTACAAGGGGCGCTTGGCCGATGGTTCGCTAGTGGCAGTACACAGAGCAAGCTCTGTCGGTTTGTTCAGCAAGGAGGGCTTCGAAGCAGAAGTGCAAGTGGGAAGCACGGTTTCGACACACCCAAATGTGCTATGCCTGAGGGGCTTTTGCAGGACCAAGAAAGAGCTCTTACTGGTGTATCCCTTGATGATCAACAATAGCCTATCATACAATCTTAGAGAGAGACCGGATCGGTTTGCCCGACCTCTCGATTGGACTACTCGCAAGCGAATAGCCTTGGGAGCAGCAAGGGGGCTTGCACACCTTCACAATCAAGGCAACATCAAGATATTGCATTGTGACATCTACGCGAGCAATATACTGCTGAATGTGCATTTTGAGGCCGTGATAGGAGGATTTTCGCAAGCTGTGATCATGCATGAGAATAATGCAAAGGAAGGGACACTTGAATGGCCCACGCGGTCATCTGATTCTGGCTCCGATTCTCAATCCTACCATAGCTGTGAATATGTTTACGGCGACACCACCATCATTGGCACATTGGGGTTTGTTGCCCCCGAGTATCTCTTCACAGGAAAGTGCACAGTGAAGAATGATGTCTTTGCATACGGGAAAATACTTCTCGAGCTCATGTCGGGAACCGGAATTTCAAAACTTTTTTCGTTGGCAGTCAATGAACATCTCAGTTTGGAGGAATGGATCGGTGATCTTAAGAACAAGAACGAGTTGGGAAGGGTGATCGATCCCAATCTGCAGGGGAACTACGTGGAAGAAGAAGCAGAGCGACTAGTCGAATTTGCATTGTTGTGCTCACACGCGGATCCATCTATGCGACCAGAGATGTCTGAAGTGGTTCGAATGCTCGAAAGCCAGTTTCTTCAGCGGGATCCTAGTACAAGGAGTAGTTGGAGTCAAAGTGAGGGCGACTCAACTCCGTACTACTCTTTCCCTCCTTCTCCTTCTCTGGGGATTGCTCCATGACTGGCATGTCAATGCTACATCATCATCATTGCCTTCTAACTTCAACAAGTTTAGCTTCTATATTTTTTCTCTTCCTATATTCTGTGTTCTTCCTCTTCACTTACGTTTGCATGATCTTTCTATAATACTTTCCTTCCGACTCTTTTTTAGACATGTAGCACGTCCTTCATGCAATAACTACTATCTTCTACATTTGTCATCGAATTGAAACTTAGAAACTGAAATAAAAATTGAAGTGTCACCTCTTAATATATCGAACTAATGGTGAATGAATGTTTTAAGTTTATAAAGAAAGTTCTATTGTTCTAACGAAAATTAAAGGCCGCCATAAAAGTCATCCTTAGAAGACATAGGTAACCAATCAGTCGCACATGCATTTTCGTGCACATCAATCCTTGTACATGCAAGAAAATCCAAGTTGTGGGCATTTTAGATCTCTCCCTGCATCTTTCAAATTTTTTTCTCTGCTTTTGGAGTAGGATATGTTGGACTAGTTGGTTTTGACTTTCCTCTCAGCGAGTTAAACTCATATGAAGCTTTCAAGAAGTTTCTCAGTGATGGGAGCCATCAATGACAAAACAACATTGCACATCAATTACTTGTACGCTCAAGTTGGGACTCGTGAAATTCTGGCAGATAATTTCCACAATTCACACCTACCTGGGCCATTTTTCAGCTACCTTCTGGGCAACGTTTCAACCCGAGGAATCTGCATTTCGTCTTAATTTACTTGATAATCACCTATTCGCGTGGAGGCAATGACAAGAGCAATGGCATTATTAGCCTTAACCTCATTCGAACAATCAAGGGTTGCTTAGTTCGATTCCTCACGTCTACAGCTCTCTCGAGCTCTCTCCAAATGTCAGCGAGTTAGGGAATGAGGGGACTCGTGCTGAACGCCGTGTTGTGCAAGTGGATTGTTTCAATGACTTGCTTAATTGTGCGGTTGTGCATTTCCTTCATGTCTTGAAAAAAAAAAAAAAAAAATGCCTACGCTGGGTATTGCGATTCTTATTAGATTGATTTTTTTTTAATGAATTTAAAAGATTAACTTATCTCAGTTTTGTTTCAACCTGATTGATGTTCTAGCGATTCTTTGGCAGAAATAATCCCTTTGGCTCATTGCAACTAGTTTTAAAAGATCAAGGACATTACTAGTTTGAGATTTTTATGAGACAATATTAGTTTGTAGAATGTGTATCATGGATACCAATTTAGAAATTTGTAAGGGTATTAATGCCTCAAATTAATCAATTCAATACTTTTTTGAGATATGTTCACTAAAGGTCCTCAAACTTATTACGAAAGTACAATACTAAAACTTTCAAAAGCTTCAGTTAAGTCCCAAAACTTGTCAAATTGGTGCAATCTCATTAACTTAGTCCAATTAGGCTAATAGAAAATGTTGACATGGCTTTATGAATTATTTTCTCTCTCTTACATGGCACTGAAGTGGCTAAAACAAACAAAATAACCTCAAAAACGGCATCGTTTTGATCCAAATTTAATTTTTATATAAATATTAATTAAATTAAAAGAAAAAATAATTTTAAAAAAAAAAAAGCTGCAAGGACAGCAAACGGGCAAGGGCCTTGCCAGCCCTTGCCCAAATCGAGCCAAGGGTTGCCATCGGCTATGGTGGGGCCAATGGCTAGCGGCCCCACCTCAACCAACTGCGGCCCTCAACCAAGGGCCAACAACCCTCACCCAATTTGGGGGTGGGGAGGACTTGCATGCTCTTGACTGCAATCAGTCGGAGTCACTGACCATTGGTCGAGGCAAAGTGACCCTGACCAATCCTTGCCCCATCACCGTCGGCCCTTGCTGGTGATGGTGGGGTGGCAACACAAGGGCTTGCAAGGCCTACAAGCCCTCATTGGTTTGCTCTTTTTGTAAAAAAAACATTAGTTTATTTTTTAATTTAATTATCATTAAAAATCGAATTTATGTCAAAAAAATATTTTTTTTGGGCTTATCTTCCTTGTCTTAGTCACGTCAATGCCATGAAGGAAATAGAAAGTAATAAAAAATATGTTACCTCGACATTTTCCATTAGCCATTGTCTATGGCAGTAGGTTTCAAAGAAACTGTCCATCATCTGCTTCTTCCGAATCCATTTTCATCTTCGGTCTACCCTTTTGTTATTTGTCGTTAATAGTTAATATTGGCAGAAGACCCTGACGTGGCCCTTTATGTATGAAATTGTATCCAGACCCTTTCGAGTCAACTATATGTGTGAGAATATTAATCCATATGCTTGTATCATGATACAATATAATATGTTGTGAATCAACACAAAATCTAATAGATCTTGCAAGTCAGTACACAAAATTGGGATAAGTGCATTAAAAGTCCTAAACCTTGTTATGAAAGTACAATTAAATCCTAAAACTTTCAAAAAGTGCAATCATGTCCTAAAACTTGTTACAAAAGTGCAATTGACTTCTAAAATTTTCAAAAAGTGTAATCAATAGAAGGATTTAATTAAATCAATTTGACAAGTTTTAAGAGTCAATCGCATTTTCTTGACAAGATTTAGAACTTAATTGCCTTTTTTTTTAAAGTTCTTGGATTCAATTGTATTTTCATAATAAATTTTAGAACTTTCAGTACACTTATCCCGATAAAATAAGATGACCAAAAAGAGAAACTACAAGTAAGAGAGCCTATTGTTATCACGTGAGCTTATTTTAATCGGCTAAGCAAATTATCAAAGAACATTTTTGTGAAAGAAAAAGACAAAGCTAATCACTTTGCGTAAGGGCTCAAGCTAGAGATTCGCTCAAGCCTTTCCTCTCACTTTCTTACTTTGAGTCCCATCAAATGAGTGGGGCTGAGTTGGGTCCAAAAATGGTCTGATTCAAATTGATCAGTTTCATGCAATAAAATTCTAGCAATTCAAATCTGACCCCACTCGAACTTAACCTATATCCAACCCATTATATTACTTAAACAAATCCATATTTGACCTAACTTATGAAAACCCATACGCACCGATTTAATCCATTTTAATATTTTCATGTTAATATAAATATTTATATTAAAGTAAAAAGGTAAATTAAAAACATAAAAAGATGTTAGGAAATAAAATGAGAAATAAAAATATAAAGATTGAAATACTTATATAGTACTAGAAAAGTATGCATGTGTTATGCCGATACATACACTGAATGCATGCTTTATCGATCCAAGTCAATTTAAATTTTTTTATCGCCAAATCCGATTTCTCACTTCAAAATATTTTAAGTGGAAGTAATATGTTTTTGTTCTAGCGATTTTGTGTACATATATTACAACAATTACATATTCCCCACCAAATGCAACACTTCTCAAAGCAAAGAAAGCTCCAAGACCAAAACCCCCCCCTCAGAAGAAAAAAAAAAATAGAAAAAGGTTGAGTACCTGCACGGTGGACCATGCAACCATCGGGATGAAATTAGGGACAAAAAAGATCTTGCAAATCCTAATCCTTTCTCCAGTAACCAAACCTTCGTTAATCACTACGAAGTTACTTCCGCTCATGGTATACAAGTACTATTTAGCATTCTCAAATTTTAAATGCCCCTTTGATCCAAGTAAGAAGGGTTATGGATTAGAAAAAAAAAGAGAGAAACACAGTGTAAATACTTGTATATATCGTATGATCTCGCTGAAGTACGCAATTCATCACACAGGTGACCCCTAATGAATTTCCGATGGTAGGATTCAAAATAAATTAGAGCCAATATGAGTTGCGGGACTTACCAGATTGTTGGTATATGCAAAGATGCAAATTGGGTCTGTGGCCCTATAGAACAAAGGTTGTGTGCCCCCATCCAGACCAAGTTTAGGCGAGGAGCTAGCGGAATGTGATTGGCCAACCTGGATTGGGCCGATGAGATTGATTGATTCCCAGAGGTTTACCACAAACAATATCCCAGCCCTTCCTTTGACCGTTAATGCCTCGCAAAATTCCACCTCTTCATAGACCCAAATAAAGCCCATTTTTTAGCTGGGCTCTAACGAGACAAACCCATTCCAACCTCTTGTTAAAACTTAAAATTACTCGTATTCTACCCGATCCATCAAACATGAGCCAATAATGACCACTGTTCTTGCTTTTGCTTTCCGAGTCGTTCTAGAACAGCGGAATAATAGCGTTGAGCTTTTGGACCCAGTCTAAGATTTAGTCAATAGTAACCACGTTTCTTCTACAATTTCCAAGGATCTGAAGGCCATAAATTGAAAGTGCTATTCAAAGTGGGGTCTCTTGTTCTATCACACTAATTGAATGAGTCATTTGCTTCTTCATTTACGTATTTCCACCTATTATTCTTAAGAGAATGGCTTATATGACTATGCTTAACTCACTATAAAAATAAGCCACAAAAAAATAACAAATATTTAGAAATTGTTATGGTGTCTACTCCTAAAAGAATCCAAGGCTCACAATATATTATTAATCTTACAGTGGCCTAATGACTATTATGTTAGTAAAGCTCTATTAATCTATCACACTAATGGGTGCAAGGCTCAACTACAATAATTGCCAAAAAAGGATGATTGATGGAAAAACTAACGGATTTAGAGCCTTTTTCTTCATATGCTCCCAAGTTTATATAGAATAAAAGCCTAGTTAGGTCTCTTTAATGAAATTTCAATGCGCAGATGGAGCATTACTCTCACGCTCATCATCAGAGGAATCAAAGAACATGGAAAGACCAATCATGCTAATTTTGCTTTACATCAATTTCATTGGAAGGCTCCTCTGCGTGTGCCTGCCAAAACGGAAAAAAATCAAAAGAAAAGAAATCTTCCTCTTGTTTGGTCAAGTCTTTCTTTCGTTGCGTCACCCTCTCTCCAATTGACTTCGTCTCTTTCTCACACGCTGATCGCTTCCGGCGTGTGAATTAAAGGCTAAGATGGTGGACGAATTGTTATGCTAATCGATCGCGGAGCTATCTTAGCGCTCCAAAAGGTTGTAATAACGAAAGGGACGTGATAATTTCGTCCTAGCTAGTAGAACAAAGCCCTCCTTCGAGCAGTCTTGGGAATCAATCGGTACCCTCCAATTAGTGTTGAAGAGGAATTGGGATTTCTTAAAGATGGTGTTCAATCTCCCATCCGTCAGTTTCACCGATTCCAGCAAAGACGATCCCCCAGCCCGAGTCGCCACAAACAACTTTAGCTGAGACAACTTCTTTCGCGAACGTGTATTCCGCACGCTTCACCAGGGGCCCTTCGCCGATGGTTCTCTAGTGGCGGTAAAAAGAGCACGCACTGTCTTTGAATGTAATGAAGAGCAGTTCGAAACAGAAGTTCAAGTGGGACTTCGGTTTCGGCGCACCAGAATGTGCTACGCCTGAGGGGCTTTTGCAGGACCAAGAAAGAGCTTCTACGGGTCTATCCCTTGGGCCTTGATGATCAACGAGAACCTAAGATATCATCTTAGACATAGACCGGATCAGTCCACCCGACCTCTCGGTTGGACAACTCGCATGCGCATAGCCTTGGGAGTGGCAAGAGGTCTTGGACACCTACATAATCAAGGCGATGTCAAGATCATGCACCGTGACATTTGCGCATCAACTATATTCCTGAATGACCAATTTGAGGCGGTGATAGGAAAATTTTTGGGTTGCCCTTATCATGCACGACGGAAATGCAAAGGAAGGGACTATTCAATGGCCCAGGCTCAAGCACCCTGCGAGAGTCTCATCCTCTTCCCACGAAGAAGATTCGACTGATTCTGATTCCTATTCTCTGACCTATCATCTCTACGAAGATGTTTATGTTGACACCACCTATGCCGACAGCAAAGTTGAGTTTATTGCCCTGGAGTACCTGCACACAGGAAAGTGCACACTCAGGAATGACGTTCACGCCTTTGGGAAAGTGCTTCCTGAGTTCCTCTGGACAGCCACCTGCAAAACTCGATGCGTTTGCGTATGACGAAAATCTCGATTTGAAGGAATGGATTGGTGAATTTATGAACAAGAACGAGTTGGGAAGATTGATCGATCCCAATTTGCAGGGGAACTACGTGGAAGAAGAAGTAGAGCAGGTTGTCCGACTGGCATTGTTGTCCACAGATGGCAATCCATCTGTCCGACTGGAGATGTCTGAAGTGGTTAGAATGCTCGAAAGCCAATTGTTTGGGTAGGATCATTGCAGTAGGAGCAGTTGGAGCCGAAGCGAGTGTGATTCGACTCGTTACTACTCTTGCCTTGCTTCTCCTTCGTTAGAAATGACTCTATGGCTGGCAAACGCAATACTACGTCTTCAACATGAAGTTCATCTTCTACCTCTTGCCATTTTGCCTAAGTTCATATATGTTTATCTCCAATTTATCACGGTGAGTGATAGCTAAAAACTATGGTTTTGTTTGTTTCGCAAATAACATTTTCTAGGAAATGAAAATAAGTTAACGAAAAGCCTACGCTAAATTCAAGGAAATGATTTCCACTTTAAAATATCAGAAAACATTTTCAAAAATCATTTTCCAAAATATGAGTAGAAATCAATGCTTAAACCCAAAATTCTAGGTTTGGGTACTGGAACCCTTATGCTAGTTTTCAATGTTTGAGACTAGGTCTTTAGTGCCCAAGCTTGAGTTCATCGAGGCTTGGCCCAAGGCCCTGGTGCCCATGCCCAATACCTAGGTCCACAAAGGCAGTGCTTGGGTCCCCGACACTCGGGATTGGATCCACAATGGCCGCGGCCAGGTCCTCAACACTCTAATTTGAATCCTTAGTTAATGAAACGTTTGTTTTTATAATTTAAAAAAAATAATTAAAAATCAAATATTTTGGTAAGTTTTTCTAGGAAAATCAAATCATATTTTCTATAACAAACAACAGAAAATATTTTTTAGTTCATTTTAAATTTCAACTAAAGATCAGAAAATATTGTCATTTTTCCAAAAAAATGACTTCCTAGATAATATTTTCCAGAAATGTCACATTTTTCGCGTAATAACGGAGTCTAAAGAGAGATTTAAAAGTCCACCGGAAGAAAAAGAAAGATTGAAGAAGTCGGTTTTCTCCATTGGCTAATGGTAAATGAATGTTGAACTTTGACAATTGTACGCGGAGGTTAGTTTCAAAGATCACTGTCGGTCCTCTACTTCTTCTTGAATAACTCAATGTTGAATTCTTCTTGGTGATGGACTAGTTCAAATCCATCTTTTTTTTCCTCGGTCTTCCCTTTTGTTATTTGTCCTAAATGTTGGCAGAAGACCACTGTTGTCGCCCTTTATGTAAGAAATATTGGCGCCTAGATCCTATCCAGTCAACTATACTTGTCGGATTATTAAGCCAAAAGTTTGTCTCGTTACTCAATTTGTTGTGAATTAACTCAATTTGTTGTGAATTAACACGGAATCTATTAAATCTTGCAATTCAATATGTAAAATGAGAGGCCCAAAGAGGAGAGAAATAAAATAAGATCCTATTTCTATCGAGGATCTGGCTCATTTTAATCAGTTAAGCGGATTTGCGCAACTTATTGTTGTAAAAGAAAAGGACGCAGCCGATCACTTTGATCAGGGGCTCAAACTAGAGATGCACTCAAGCCTTTCGTCTCACTTATTGACTACCAATAGAAATATTCTAGAGAGATCAAGCAATGTTGATTTAGACATTAAGGCTCCATTTATTTCACAAAAAAATAAATAATTTAAAAAATATTTCCTCAAAATGACTGCTTGTATCACTCATATAAATGAATGAACGCTAATTTTTCCAAAAAAAATATTGAGACATAAATTATCATTGATACTGAAAATATTTTCTATTGACTAATTATTTCAAGTGATATAAGTCATCATTTTGAGGAAAATATTTTTCAAATCACTCATTTTCCATGAAACTAATGAAGCCTAAGTAAAGTGCATAGAGTCCACAAAGGGATGATCTACACTAGTGGGGACTAGGTTGTGAGCCTTGCAAATATGGTAACATGGTGTGACAATGGACGAGAGACTCGTCAATGGACTTGAACATTGACATCCTTTTTTGTACTTTAAGTTGAATTGCCATGTTGTGAACTATATGGATTTATTGCTACAAATGTGTTTTGGCTCTATAAGCTTTCTTCAAAGGTTGTAGTGAAAGGAATGTTTATAAAATGTGCATAGTTGGTGTTCAATCCCATTGTGAGATAAGTATTGCTTACTTAGCTATGGGTTGCTCACTTCTTTCCCATAACATTCCGGGTTCCTTATCCCGTGATGCTTAGGTGGAGCCCTTCGATGTGGGACTTTCGGGCTATATTATTTTGGTATTGGCTTTGCCCAAGTTGTACATGATTTTGGTATAGCTGTTTTTCGGAGATAGTTGGTGTGGAGATATTTATTTGTATTGATATCATAATCTAAACCCTTTATTATGACATTTTCAATTACAAAATCCTTAAATAATTGGAAGCTCGCACAAGATAATTACACATTCTGTCAAAAAGAAAAGATAATTACATTCCTATGTTTTGAGCTATTAAACATTTTTTACTCAGGAATAATATCCACGTAATCTTTTTATTTGACCAGATAATAATATCCACTATTTTAAAAGTTGCAACTGAGTTCTTCATATATTTTTTATTGTTTGAATAGTGCTGTAGGATTGTTTCTTATTGTGTGAATATTGTTATTTTGATTAATTTCTCAATTTGAGCTTGTAATAAAGAATTATACAAATTTTGGAAAGAAAAAGAAAAATAAAAAGAAAGAGTAGGAATGAAACTGGTTGAGGAAGTCAACGGTTTCCTCATGAATTTTGGCCCATAGCCGGCCGTCACTATGTGACTTTGCTGAGGACGGCAAGCTAAGCATTTTCAAAATATAATTTTCTAGATACATAATGCGGCGCCTTGTTTTTGACCAAACAAAATAATAATGATAATAATACCGCGTCTTGTTATTGCAATGCATAAAAGGAATTCCATCCCTTTGCGTTGATGAAGAACACAAGCATTTGAGCATGGTGTTCAATCTCCGAACCTTCAGTTTCTCCAGTGCCGATGAAGATGATCCAACACCTCCTAGAAACTTCTCTCTAAAGGAGCTGCGAGACGCGACGAAACGCTTTAGCCATGGCAACATCGTGGGCGGAGGTCATTTTGGCGTGGTTTATCGGGGACGCTTAGCCGATGGTTCTCTAGTTGCCGTGAAAAGAGCAGTCACTATCGATCAAGAAAGGGAAGAGTTCTTTGAAAGGGAAATGCAAGTGGCGAGCTCGGTTTCATTACACCCAAACGTGCTTAACCTGAGGGGCTTTTGCAGGGCAAAGAGAGAGCTTTTACTGGTCTATCCCTTAATGATCCACAACAGCCTCGCTTCTAATCTTGGGGAGCTACGTGACCGGTCGACCGGACCTCTCGATTGGACAACTCGCAAGCGTATAGCCTTGGGAGCAGCCAGAGGTCTAGCGCACCTGCACAATCAAGGTAATATCAGGATCATGCACCGTCACATTTGCCCGTATAGTATATTGCTGAATGCGCAATTTGAGGCCGTGATAGCAGGCTTCTGCGCTGCTGTAATCATGCACGAGAGAAATGTACAGGAGGGGACTATAAAGTACCGGGTAGAAGATTCAGTTGCATCCGACTCTGGTTCTCAAGCCTATAATTGCTATGACTATGTTTACGATGACAATTTCATCCATGGCGTGGGGGGGTTCATTGCCCCCGAGTACGGTTACACAGGAAAGTGCACACTGAAGAATGACGTTTTTGCCTTCGGGAGAACGCTTCTCGAGCTCGTCTCCGGACTGGCGACTGGGGACCTTTTTCTGCTGGGGTTTGGCAAACATATCATTTTGGAAGAACGAACGGACGGAGGTATTATTAAGAACGAGCTGAAAACGTTGATCTATCCTGAATTGCAGGGGAAATACCCGGAAGAGGAAGCGGAGGGACTAGTTCAGTTGGCATTGTTGTGCACGCACAACGATCCATCGGTTCGACCCGAGATGTCTCAAGCAGTTAGAATGCTTGAAACCCAATTGCTTGGGCAGGATCCTAGCAGTAGGAGCAGTCGGAGCCTAAGCGAACATGATTCGACACCTTACTACTCGTTCCCTCCTTCTCCTTTATCCGAAGCTGCTCCATGAATGGCGCAAAGATATACTACATCTCGATCGACTTCTTAAAATCCAACATCAACTTCAACTTTTATCTTTTCTTTTCGCCTGAATCATGGAGTCCCTAGCCACTTTCACTTGCTGCGTTGCATCTTATTTCCACATGTATCTTTTGCTTCATGTGCTAATTATCATCTGCTAGATTTCATCTTCACCGTCGCCTCCGGGATGAATTGACTTTTATGATTTGAGTTGAAAAGTTTGTGTGGACAATCATAGAGCACGACCAAACACGTTTTGTACGCAGCTTGGTGAGTTTCGAAGAAACTGCCCATCTGCTTTCTTCTTGAACCACTCACATGTTGAATCGTTCTCGACGACGGAATGGATCAAATCCATCTTTTTCCTTCCGTCTTTCCCTTTTGTCATGGCCTCTTATGCAAAGAATCTTGTGTCCGGACCTACCAAGTTACCTGTATCTGCACAATCGTTGAGCTGGAGTTGACCTCATCGTCCAAAGCTTCAACACAAAATTATATTAAATAACCTTATAACGCACATGATTGTCCAGCAAGATGATCTTCGCTTCTCGACAATAACAAAGCCCGCACACTTTACCCCGAAGGAAAGTGCTTAAGACATCGATATAACTCCTGAAATTACTAGATGATAGATCGAGTGGTTGAAATGCATGGCGATTCTCGGAGGCTTTCAATGACAAACACATCACGGTACATGATTTTGGAATGGCAGGCATATGTTCAGACTCTTACCGACGTATTCATGTTACTCGCACTGCTAGGGCTTTGAGCTAGTGTAATGTGTAACAACATTATTCAGTAAAACACCAATATACACCAACGGCAAAATGTCCTTAAAAGCACCTAATGAAATGCCACTCCATGACGCAATCATTACCTAATCCCATGATGGAGAACATGCCACCAAGGTGAAGAAGTTGCATGGAAATTTCGAGGGAACAAAAACATGGAATGTTCACGCAAGATCAGGTGCGTGGAATCGACTCCAAACTCACATCTGAATTCCAAGAGGAAAAGATTGTCTAGGAAAACAGAAGTTGATCTAAATCTAACCGTCCAAACTGTGAGATCTTGGTTTCCTCGGTGCTTTTTCATTACTCCCCCACGTAAAAGAGGGGAAGGATCCATGAAAACATGATTTCCTGGTCCGACTTTGCACGAATGATAGCACTCGATAAGACACTACTTAAGGGTCACCTCACTGGGAAAAAAACGGTGCAACCTCTTTCTGAAGGGCTAAACCTGCATTGGTTCATCAAATCGATAGGAATGCCACTCGTCAAGCCATCTTATTCACTAGTCAATCCGATCACCGCCAATAATCAAGTTTTACCTAACAAGTTTTACCTAACAGCCCACCGAAAAGGAAATATATAAGTACAAATTTAAGCACATAGACACTGGACCGGCTATCTTCATCTTCTTAATTTCCTCACGACACATATAAATACTGATTTAAGCATCAAAGGGTCGATTCGAATACAAAACTTGAAGACCCCGACCCGATTTTTAGGGTGTAAGGCCATTTCTTGCAGGAGTATCACCCAAGTTCACTGTTCCCACCGAGTTTCGTAAATGTCAAAGGATGATTCTTATAAAGGATCCAAAACCAATTTGGAAGAGAACTAATTATTTAACATTACTCAACTTAAGTTGGGCCAATTTTTTCTTATTAGAGGTTTTATCACGGACCATGAAAACAAAACTTGTTGATGCTTAGAGTTTGATATTAGAGTTAATATCACAAAAAACTCCAAATTTAATAAACTTGTAACAAATTTATCATAAACTAATTTTTTTACCACAAAATACTCTGAACTGATACACCCTTGATAAATTTACTCAAATTAATTTTTTGACTATCAATAAATCCCAAATTAATACATTTGTGACAAATTTACCCATCGTTAATTTCTATTAAATTGAATTAATACTACCAAAAATCACAAATCAATATTCATGAGACAAAATAGACGGTACACTCTAAACTATACACGTGTCATTCAACTTAGTTTAACGAAAATTAACAGAGAGTAAATTTGTCGCAAATGTACATATTTGATATTTTTTGGGAATTAATTTATTACATGTATACTGATTTGGGATTCTTTGTGATCTTAACTCTTACTATGATTATCTAATGTCGAAAATCGAAAAAATAATTGCATTTGCACCCCTTCTTCGTTGGTAAATTCCCTCATCTTTATATTAGTAGTGTGATTTATCGCGTCATATCTGGACCAACAGCATTTTAGTCGAAAAACCATTCTAACATGCCCGAAACATCCTCTGAGTGAAGAGCGCCAATAATCAATTCTTGATTTATCTGTACGGAAAAAATGCGAAATGCATCTTCGTTTTCCGAGATCATTTGATCTCAGCCGCCCGATAAATCAGACGGGTTTGATTAATTGTCTTACCTCGAGATCTCCAACAAGATTAAAAAGAAAAAAAAAAAGCAGGAAAAAAGGGCAAAAAATATTTAAAAAGAAAAAAAGAAAAATAACCGCGGAATTTAAGCAATTAGGAGTACTATGATCCAATCACATAATCACATCTTTTCTCTTTTCTTGATAAATGAACTACAACGGTCAGATCTGCAGCTGCATCATACGGCTGAAGTCCTCGAAGCACACGAACCCGTCCCCGTTGCTATCCACCTCCGCTATCATGCGCCGGCACTCCTCCAGCGTGCAGCGCCCGTCCCCCATCGCCTCGAACGCCCCCAGCAGCTCCTCCGCCGTGATCCGCCCGTTGCCGTCCCGGTCGAAGAACTCGAACGTCCGCCGCATCTCGACGTCGCAGCCCGCGTCCGCGCCCGCCTCCGCCTCCCCGCCCGCCGAGCCGACCCGGCTCACCAGGTCCTCGATCCTCACCCCGGCGACGACCCCGCCGTCGTCGGCGCACCCGACCTCCCGCAGCATCAGCGCCTTCTCGTCCGCGCTCAGCGGCTCGGCCCCGAGCCGGCTAAGCAGGGCCTCGAGGTCGTCCCGCGAGAGGACCCCGTCGTTGTCGCCGTCGACGTACGTGAAGGCCCGGACGAGCTCGCCGTTCATCTCGGACGACGACGCCACGTCGGACCACTCGCCGGAGAGCTGCGGGGGGAGCACGCTGGTGGGCGTCCTCGCCTCTCCTCCGCCGCCGCCGCCGCGCTTGTGCACGGACGACGCGGCGGAGGAGCAGGCCGAGGACGACGACGACGACGACGACCGGTCCGACCGGTCCGACCGGTCCTTCTTGGACCCGAAGAGGCGCTTGGGGCTGAGCCGGTTGATGTTGATGGTGAGCTTCATGGGGGGCGGCGAGGGAGGAATGGGTAGAGAGAGAAAGAGAGGGAGAGGGAGAGGGAGGAGAGAGAAGGGCGGTGGGAATGGGCTTGAGGGAAGCAGAGAGGAAGCGGGGCGGGGGTTAAATGGAGGAGACGGGTGTGTGGAGGACAGACCGCCATTGCAGCTTCCGCGAAGCTTCCTTGCTCAGAATAACCAGGGAGACGGGTGCCACTTTTTGTCCAGTGGCATATTTAAATAAATACCATAAAAAAAAGGGTCATAGTAATTTGTTTGTAAGTTCCCCTCCGCATTATAATATTTACTTTAGTTAACACCAGGAAGAATCCAAATTGGTATACCCATAATTAAATTTGTTATAAATGTATTAATATGAGATTTTCGTGATATTAATTTTCTTCTTTTTTCTGTTCATGTGTTGTGCGGCTTCGACGACGGGGCAGTGGAAAAGCGGAGGTGGTGGTGGTCGTTAAAGGGTTTTTGTCTCGGTCGTCGCCATTGTTTCCAGGAGATTGGTTGGGGGAGATTGGGTCGGGATTTGACAGCGGGGGAGGGGTAAATTGGGAAGGATCTCGACTTTTCGCGGACCTTTCTGGCGATTATTCGCATCTTAGTTGGGCCCAAGGAAATTGACGACGCCTTTACCAGAAGAAACAAGGAAGTCGGCATATAGAAAAAGATTGGCAGGTTTTTTTTGTTAAGACGATTTCTGATGTTTCCGCGCAGCTTCCTTCCCAGTTGGAAAGGGCCATCCAAATTCCAATCGCTTTCGGGTTTCGACTTAATTTCGATCTAGCAAGAGTCAGATCAGCCCGGAAAGACTTAGGATCCGGAACGGAAATATCGATGATGATGCCCGAGAGAAATGTCGAGACATACAAGTGTAGGGCATTGATGGGTTGACTGAACTTGCGAATTTAACTTAACGTCTTAGGAGGGAACGCCGGGTTTTGATTCGGGCTCCACGCAACTTCTTCCGGAAGGAATTTTACTTTCTTGTGAATGTCCCGCGAGAAATACTAGGATGCATGTGGGAGCACCACATTAGCACAAGAAATATCAAATTATACTTACTATAACACATTTATCGTAAATTTGTTTTTATGACATTACAAATCTCAAATTATGTCCACCGTTACATATTTATACTAAAAAAAAATTGTAGCATAAAAAACCTCAAAGTATGCCCACTTTAATATATTTACCATAAACTTTTTCTTATGACGTGAAAAACCTAGAACTTCTACCTATGTAATACATTCACTATCCATCAATATTAATTTAGATATTTTTCAGTCAAAATAACATCATTTTTATATCCATTTGTTTTCCATGTCCATATTAATTATAAATATAAATTTATGATTTTTTTGTGTTATGAAAAAAGTTTAGAATAAATATACCATAGTGAGTATAATTTAGGGTTTTTAGTAGTTATTCCCAAGAAATTTAAGAAATCATAACTCTTGGGGCTCAATGACATGTTGGCATTAGTTTTTTGATTGGATTGGACTATTTCAAGTACGATCTTTTTCCATTTAAGAATTTGTACTAAATCTCCAGTATATAGTAGTATATTGTGCTCCAAGAGCGCCAAATGATTTTTATAGATGCGGATGGCTCGTCTCTAATAGATTCAAGAACTGATTCAACTTGGTGTGAAACTCGATATATTGATAATATTAAAAAATAATGAAGAAATTTATTGCAATCCCCAATTAATTAATTACTCAATGTGATCACATAATCAATAAGAAAATCAAAAGATTGAGGAAATGATTTGATTCATGCCCCCTCATCAATAAAAACTAACACACATGCCGCCCACTTCTTCCCACTCTATCAGCCACGCATAGTCTATTCTATTCTCAAGGATAAGTCCCCTAATCCCTTAAATGATTATAAATTCACGAAACGGCCATCGAGCATAGTTAAATCTCTTTTTTAGTTTAGTTTTTTTTTTTTGGTATTGTCACCTCCTAATACTACTTAGAAATCCGATATTAATTTCATATTCCAAATCTTTCTTTTTAATTTTATGTCAGGGAGCAGATTCGGAATATCTGATGGGCACATGGGGGATGGTGGCAATCATTGGGAAGAAGAATATTTGTTGGATTATTGATGATTTTTTAACTATTTTAATATTTTATGGATATACATATTCTCAGAATTGGAAAAAAATGATTGGATGGATGGGCTTCTCAGCAGATTGACTTTAATTACTCGCAAATTGATCAGATTAATCATTAATTCATACAACTTGAAACAAGAAAATCGAGGGTCGATCGATGTGGGTTTTAACTATACAGTTTTGACGGGTCAAAGATATGATTAAAGTGAGTTCTTCTAGGTACTTTATATATAAATTGTGATAGATCCAATCGGATTTCAATTATATATTTTTAATTATTTGTGAGTTCCGCATATTCTAGTGAGCATGAGATTGGACCTACTCGAAGCAAGACAAGAGAGGGATCAGCACATCACATGGAGGGTTCTGCGCTTATGAATTGAAAAATCTGACCTAAGAATAGAACTACTTACGACCCATCTTTCATCGGAGTTTAGTTTGTCCCACATTTTGGAAAGAATAATGTAGCAGCAACTAGTGGAAACATATTGTTGCCCGGGAGATACCCGACGTTGACCAGTCGCAAATTGGAACATTGCCGATGGTTGACATTGTCAATTTCTCTGCTTTCGGTTAGGGGATGCACGTTAAGAGATTGATAGTACCCGCATGAGATTGAACATGCCCTACACATCTAACTGGTCCATGACAACGTGCTATCTTTATGCTCTCGAGTCAACTGGATCTTCAATGGATTTGGTCTGTGTAGATGGATAAGGTGTCTAAATTTGTGACCCAAATTGGAACTCCAGTACTTTGAATCAATAGGCAGAAGAGAATGAGATGAATAAAGTTGATAGCTAGACCCAAATGAAGTCTCTCTTTGTCCCTCATTTGTTAGGATTTGGCACGGTCACAGGGAAATAAAGAGTAAAATACGAGAAAGAGAACTTGAGATATAAGATATTATCTTGATTTATCCTAAACTAGGGCAGCATTCAGCAAATGATTCCACTATAATTAGCACATCGCACCACTCTATTACATCCATTAATTATAAGAGAAAGAAATTATATATACCCAATAGTTATTCATGACCGATGTCTCCGCAACTCTCGCCGTGGCAACCCCAAACTCCTATCCGCTCATTGGAGAATGAGATTCCCGTGTTATCTTGTCGATGAGAAGTATGAATCACACCTCAACACCGCTCTCGTCTTCCGATGCTTAAATTGATAGGTGGAAGAGAATAAGAGGGAAAAATATGATAACTAGACCCAAAATTTAATCTATCTTTCTTCGATACTAGATTATTTTGTTACGCGGATTCAACTACTCATCAAACTTGCCCCCAAGACCCATTCAACACTCGAGTTATGGGCAATTGAATTGCTCCAAGACAAAGATCAAGCTGGTCTAGCCCCATTCTTTGGGGCTGAGTTGACTTAACAGCACTCTAAAACATGTTTGGGATTCTCCTGGTCAGGATCGATTGACTTGCAGTCTAAGTCCATTAGAACTTCCTGTACACGGGACTGTTCTACGACCCGCCGGAAACGGATCCTTGGATCGCGACGGACCGTAATTTGTGGCATTTTTCTGGTTACTATCTGTAAAAAGTATCGTATTCTACAAAATCTTCAAAATTTTATAATCAATGGACCTCCTTTTGAGGCAGGGACCATTTTCTTCCCCAAGCACACCTTTGGAAAAAGTGCGACACCCCTCTGCCCAAAAGAAGAAAAGCGCGACGGCAGGTCCCACGCTTTAGGAATTTTGGCAGTAGACGACAAGTTAGCTTCCTACTTTCACGTTCTCTCACCAATACTGCTAGTGATTGAATCTATATCATGCGTCTAATCTATAAGTAAACATCGATTGCTTAAAAGCCTGATCTATACTTTCATATCTAACCAAAAAGAAGCACAGAAGCACAAACAATCCGACACTCGGTATCTCCCATGTTACTCGGCTTGTTGACTCAGCTTAACTCGCCTTTGATTGAGTCAAGATCCTCTCTTCAAAGTGGGATTGAGATTCTAACACTTTGCTAATTGCCCGATTGCGATACTTTAAATAGAAAGTGGTTCCACAGTGGTTTTACCAATTCGTCAAGATTCTTCTTAAGTAATGATTATTCCCAAGAAGGGGAAAAGGTATTTTGCTTCTATACCACGTATTTCACCTACGCATTAGTGGTAAATCGACCAAGTATTCCCGCTTGGTACCCATAGAATAATAATAAAAACAGTCTGATTCCCTTAAAATGTACAAACTTCAGCTTTAGTCTCACTTTAATCCCTAATTTTGTTTTGTCTCGAAAAAATCAACTTTATGTCAAGTTTCAATTATAGCCTAAACCTTTTATGGTCTTACAAAAAGACACCAATTTTACCTCATGTCCCAATTATGGCTTAGATTTTTTTTTTTAATCTCATTAAAAAGTATCAACTTTTATTTCATACCCAAATATGGCCCCATCAAGTTTTCATGGAGTACACATGAAATAACACATGCAAAATCCTTAACGGCGTGATTAGACTAAAACTTGACGGGAGCCAAATTTAGATGCTGACTTAAAGTTTGTGCTCTTTTACGAGACAACAAAAAGTTTGGGCTAGAACTTGAACTCGACCTAAATTTGATGTTCTTTTACGAGACAAAAAAAAGAATAGGCTAGAGTTGAGGTTTGATTTAAAGTTGATGCTTTCTCATGAGACAAATTAAAAAGTTTGGGTTAGAATTGAGACTTGAGTTAAACTTGGCACTTTTTAAGGGAAATAAGCCTAACAAAACCGTGGGAAAAGGACATTACAAGTATTAAAAGTTGTGTACGGCAGTCACTTCAGTGCCAATTTTTTTTTTTTTTGGATCACTTAAGTGCTATTTAAAAAAAAAAAGATCATTTAAGTATGAACTCCAATTTGGGTTAGTGGAAATTTGACGTAGCAATTTTTTATTAATTTTTCAGTCCTATGTAGCTTGCTGGCATACTTAGTCGGCATATAACCCCTAAATTATGTTGTCTAAAAGTGCCAAATAATGATCGTTTGAGTACCAAATTTTATTTAAAGTGATCACTTCATTGCTAGTTGTTGATAAAAAAGCAATCACTTCAGTGCCAAGCACGTCACGTGAAAATGTCACGTGAATTGGACTTTTTAAATAATATATCAGGTCATATAAGTTTTAATTATAAAAGCCATGCCTTATATTGGTCAGAATTTCTTGCCATTGATACTTAAGTGATCAGTTTTTCTTTAATTTGACATTTACGTGATCCAACAAAAATTTTTTACACTAAAGTGAGTACCATACACAACTAGTGATATTTCTAGTATTTTTTTTTTTTACCCAAAACCGCACACATGGGGCAACTGAGAACACTTTATTATTTTTGTCCGTATCAATGGTAAGTGATGCGATATAAGCATTACATACTAGGCTTTTTATCCTAACACTGGGGTCAATGTTCAGAAGTTTTAGAGGGGCCTGAGGAAAAAGTTGTGCTCACATGAAAACCCTTTTAAATGTGTGGAAAGAGACGGGGCCCCTGACCCATTCAAAACGCATTGTATCAAATTGGAAAGAGTTTGCCCTTTTGTACTGTCATTATGATGTGCCAGTGGACACCATTGACAGGGAAATTATGTCTGACCAATTCGCATCCACTCCTTTTCTGCTTGTCCATTGCCGGTTTTGGTCTGCAAGTAGATCGACATTTATGGCCAATTGAATTCAATTCACAGCCGCTTCCAGCTAATGTTAGGTCTCTTTTGACGTTTTATTCATTTCCATAAAAATACTAGAGAGGTACGATGCAATTTAACTGCAATTCAAGACGAATCATCAAAACAAAATAAGTGCCAAATAAAAAAAAAAATGAATCATCAAAATAAGATTAAGGATCGCATGCTCAAATAATAAATTTATAACGTTTTCAAATAAAAATTAGCGGTCAATCACCGAATCCGTCTTTAGCAATGAGCATACATCAAAATATCCATTTATTATAACTGCTTTGCTTTTTGGTGCACTTTGGTACAATGTCCCCAATATCATTGCCATTTAGAATAAAAAAAAAAGGTTGAATGAGTACAAATGTAACACTTGTACACTAATGAAACCGGAGGGAAGCGAAACTCCGAAATCATACGTGCAAAAAAACTTAAGTCTAAACAAGATCGAGATAAAATCCTTCTCAAAACTAGAGAGAGAAACTTCCAAATCTACACTAGATCGGAAGAGAAAAGCTCCCCAAATGGGAGGAAAACAAGAAAAAGAAAACAGAGAACCAAGATAATCAATTTAGTCTTAAATCTTTTGAGAATTTGGGAATATAATACTTATATCTAGTTTTGACTGGAATCACTAATATCGACGTTGGCACACCAACGTGGACATAGTATTTCACCCTACTTTGGCAAGTGGCTAAGTTTTCTATTTTAATCACAAGGAAAAGGGTTCTGGTGCGGTCCAGACCTACCTCACCAGCTGTTGGAATGCTCGGTTTAAAGCACGACGAAATTGTACCTCAACATATGTCAAGACCGAAAAATAGAGATAAATGTAAACAGAGTTTTTACATGCCGACGAACTAATATCGATTTTCTAGCTTGTCCTTTTTTTGTTTAACTTTTTATGAAGGTCGAGACTCGATGCATTTTTAATATAATTAGTTGATCCCCTCAAGTTAGATAAACCAAGGTTCTTCGTTGAACAATTGGGCGGCCCCTCCAGAAATTGAAATCAGAAGAAATTTCTCGTTTTGCTTCGAAAAGTTTGGCCAAGGGCCATACAAAAAGCACCAAAGGTTGGACCAACAACATGTGTTTTGACGTGGGAAAAAAGACGAAAAGCCTATCCGTTTGTCTCTGTCTTCTTGTCCGGATCAAAATGCTCCGTGAAGGTTCGTCTTTCATGCCAGTGAGTGTGTAATGCTGCCTCTAACTTCCCACCTTGGCGGGCTCACAAAGCATGCCAAAGTCCATACAAAGGTAAACAAATGGCTGTTCCCATTTTGATTTAGACTTTTTCCTTCATCCATTAGTTTTTGGTTTTTTTAGAAACGAGTTCTAGAGAAGTATCTGTCGTCGATTAAGACGATTAAGAAGTTATTGTTATTTTTGTCGACATGTGGTGTGCAAATGGTTGGTGTTGTGATGTATTGAAATTGCATTATCTGTCGCATGTCGAGGTCTCCTCGTGTATCGACTTCATCGACCGATGGTGTATCAAAGATTCTCGTTTGTGCTGACCTTACAGCGTGATCTCCATATGATGGATGCTAAACAAATAACTAAAGAGCGAAGCAATTCCCCCTTAATTTTACCTGCGGGTATTGCTTGGTAATAGATTGATGAAATGTGGGATTTAAGGATGAAGGTGACGCAAACTGGTCTCAAGAAAGATGGAAGTACAGAAGGGATAGGGGAAGTGAAGACATGATGCTAGAAAAGTTACGCCGTCACTCGAGGATGAAGAAAATGAAAAATACGGACGGTCACTCGATAAAGTGCAACTGCTAATGCCATCGTAAAACTTATGTCCCATGCATGTGCGCCCGCAGGCGAGAGGGAGGAGAGAGAGAGAGAGAGAGAGAGCCATCCTTGGCTGCACAGTGAAAACAAGATTACATATTGAACATGTTAACGTATTTACAAGCCAGGGCTTTTCCAGAGAACCGTGCCGTATCCTGGTCTAGAAACTCAGCCACAGCTAAATTACAATTCTATGCAACGCTCTGATATGTAGTAAAGCTCCCCGTTCTCCTGTCAAAGGTAAGAGAAGCATTGGAACCACTAACTATTGTGAATGCTGAATAACAAAGGCGATGCAAAGTAGAAACCAAACTGTCAGGAGATTCTCTGGTCCTTTTCAGCTATCTATACCAGAACCAATTTGAACCATAGCACTATGAATCCCTCCTCTCCTTTTATTGGCTTAAGCTGTTTCCACATGATCTTCGCCATCCCCGCATTCTGAATCCGAGCTACCATCCATCTCCTTTTCTGGACAATCAAGTTGCAAACATTCGGCGACTTCATAGTTGTAACTCTCAGTATCATGACTCCTGTTTGGAAGGTTCTCTCTCCTGACAACATTAAACACAATACCCTCCTGAACCTTCTCAGCATGCAAGAGATCTCCTTCAGTCACAGTGATGCTTGAGCTGCTTCTATTGCTCGAGTCCCGCAGATCGAACTCCGTGTTTTCTGAAGTTCTATCAGGTGTTGTCACCCTTGAGCTCTGAGAGTGTGTTTCTCCTCCCATTTGAACAACATTTGAGTTTAAATTAGCAATCTTACTTAGGTCAACTTGTAAGTCCAAGCTTTGGATGTAGTCAATGAACCTGTTAGCAGAGCTACTCCTCATCAAGGGCCCACCAGATCTTGTCCAAGAATGATCTACACTCTCAGATTCACTGTCACTTCCATCATGCCCAGCACGATAAGGCCGGGAATTCTTACCTAAGGATCCTCCAACTCCTTGATGTAATGAGGAAGCGGCATCTGTCAGGAGATCTTCATCAAGGGACCCAGTTGAGTTCTCTCTAGCAAGGCAGTTCCATGAAGGGATCCTTCTAGACCCGCTGAATTTGGCAGTGGCGGAAAGGCCAAGAGAAGCAGCTGCAGCTCTCTTTTCACTCCTCTTGAGCCTGCGCATATGGTTGAGGATCGTAACACATTCATCAAGTGCAAGCTCAATGCCACAGTTTGCTTTGATGGCGGAGAGCTTCTCCCAAGTGCACCTTCTCCCCTGATTGGCAGCTTTCTGAAGCTCCATATGGGACGGGTTTTGGATGATCTTTGAGTACTATAATACAAACACCAATCAACAAATGCTTAAATCAGTTGCAATATATATATATGGAGGTTGGCAATTCATGGGCAAGCAGAAGTGCAAATGGGCCAATCAATCCAGAAGCTTAGGGAAGAAGAAAGTCCATAGTTTACAAGCTCCTATCAAAGTGCTTTGTAAGTTTTCACAAGGAGGTCTAGGGCCATTATATTGCACGTACCTGAGCAAGTGTGGCAGGCATAACAATAGTGACATCACCCTCCCATTCTTGCGCAAAGAGCTGAGCGATACCCCCAAGAGGAAAACCAAGCTCCAATACTTGGTTGCATCTATGTTTCACCTCCAGCTCAATTAATTGAGCAAGCTACAAAGTTCCACAAGAATTTAAAAAACAGATCATTCCTGTGCCTTTATATACAGAGAAGATTTACATCATATAGCACAAGATATCCAGTTATCCACCATCAAAATCACAAACCTGAGTTCCCATTCCTTCCTTCTCAAGAACCAACAAAAGATTAAAACAAGTCTTGGAAAGAGTAACAATCTAGACACCCGAAAAGAATTGTTCCAAGGTTGACATAAAAATGAGAAGAACGCTCCATTGTTTGAATCAATCATAATCAGAATCCTTGAAACTTTCCTTTACTTGTTTCTTTCTTTTGTGAGGGAACCCCTATTGTACCATTTAGAAATGGTTTGTAACCGACTTTCAGATCAGCTAGTAGATAAACATTGTTTCATTTATATAGGTTACTTAGAAAACTTTTGAAATAAAGATGTCAACTTACAATCTCTCTGAAGCACACGACATTATCTTATGTTATACCCCAAGACAGGGGGACAACTGAACAACTGATGAGTAGAGGAAGCATTCTTCAATTTTAACTAGTAAACAGGGCTTTCTTTACTTAGAGAGAGTTTAGGATGTTGAAGTAAATATATCCAAAGTAAAACAGGTGCAAAAACATCTTCCTGTTAAACGTTAGAAGGCCTATCTCATATTTTTAGAAATCGGGAACTTTGATATTGTAACCGAACCTGCTAAACTTATTGCCTTGAACAATTTAAACCATTTGCTCAGAAAAAAAAAAAAAAAAAAAAAAACTGGGTCAACAACCACTAGATAACAGGTATGGCTTCTTTAGGGGCAAACTATTTAGGAGAAAGCGATAGAGATATGAATTAAAGATGGCAATAAAGAAAACTGCCAGTAGATCTTAGAGATGATACCTTGGCAGCAAAACTCCCGCCATAAGCTCTCACAAAGTCCTTCATTCTCAACAGTGGTGCGATATGAGGATTTGCTTGACTCACTATAAAGTGATTCACATTGAATAGTTCCTTTAGCTGCATCATGGGCAGATCAATTTCCAAGCTACCATCTCTCCATCGACGGCCAGGTGCCCCAGAGTTCTCCTCAGGGTCCAAATTGAATGGTGGATGATAGGGAACAATCTCTCCACTTCTATCCTTGGCCATTAGTTCCTGGGCTTCGAAAAGGCCAGGAAAGGCACAAGAAGCGGTCACTGCACTCCAAATGACAACATGAGGTGAGGTTAAGTAGTTAAGGCACCTAGGCGGCTCATGCTTCCGCGGAGAGCACACTGTTATCCCAAGAATTCGTCCTGTCATGTCATAAGCTTCTTGAAATGTAAGATTACTGGTAAGGTGCCTCAACATCCACTGCAATTGTCTGATCTCATGCACAGCTCCTTGCCTCATGACCCTCCTGACAACGGCAAAAATGCCTCCCAGCTGATCAAAAAACTGCAATGAGTGCCAAGAATCTTCGAAGAAGCTTTGAAGCTCGGGCCAAGACCTGGTGGCAACAACAGAGCACATTATGGATCCCACGCTGGAGCCAGCAATTATCCTAGGCAAAAGCTTAAGTTCAACCAGTGTTTTAACCACACCGACATGAGAGGCTCCCAGAGAAGCTCCCCCACTCAAAAGCAAAGCTGTCCTACCAAAGGCATGCCTAGTCTCATGCATGAAAGAAAGCTTCTCCTCCAAAGAGAGCTCATCAGAATCAGAGTTGCAGACCATTCTTAACTGAGTTGAGACCTCATCAATGTACTCCTTAATGAGCTTGGGCACCTGAAGTCTACCCTTGTGAAGCTGAGGGTTACACATATTCCCGAGATTCCTGACCAGATCAGCTCGCAAGTAAAAGATGATATCTCTAAGAGACCCCTCTTCGCGACGGTGGCGGAGCTCTTGAAGCTTGTTTCTAACCAGTTCCTCATCATAAAGGTCCGATTCATTCATCTTCAGTGTCTCTTTATCAAGCATCTTAGCAGCATGAGCCCATTCCTCATAAGTCAATGCAGCTCTCATCATGTTCCGCCAAAATTTCCTCCGATAAGCCATTTCAGCCCTCACTTTCACAGTGGTGTACCGTCTTAACAAGAATGCTATAATGGTGACCATTGCCAATATCCCTTGTGGATTCCTAGGATGAAACCACGATATCATGGTGGCAACAAAGTTCCCAGTCCTAAACGCATAATCTAACACCACATGAAAGAGCTGCCGCGACAGCTGTGACATCGATCGAGAACACAGGATTCTGAAAGCAACGGTGCGACCAAGAATGGTCGAAGGGCCGATGGAGAACGGATTAATGTTCGCCTCATTACTTATATCCATGTCTTGAGTAACAAGCACCCTTGATCTCCAGATGCTTTGGTATGCCAAATTATCAAATGGGTTCCTAAGGAACGAAAGAATAAATTGCAGACTTCCACTACCCACAGCAAAAAAAGGTAGGGAAGAACCTCAATGAGCACAAGGCGCAAAGATGGTCCCGAGGGGACAATGACATACCAAATGGAAGGGAATAAATCAATTTCACAGAAGACCAGAAAAAGACGCTATTTTGAGCAAATTAGCAGACTAAGATTCCAGAGACAGATCGTGCTTCTAAATGTCCAGCAAGAGTCGACAACATTGACCCAGACAACAGCTAAATTATTCAAGCTGACCTGCAATTCGTGATATTTATCGAGTCATCAGGAACATCAAGAACCAAGAAAGCAGCTAATCAGCAGAATCAAGGCGCCAAAGATCCTTCGAATCGCAAAAAGGCAGGGTCCTCTCAGGCAAAGGGATTCTCACTGCAATCCCCAGCCACAACTTCACAAGACACAGACACTAAAGAAGGGCGCAAGATCAAATTCCAAGACGTGGGCCGAAGTGGAAGAGGGCGAGAGAGAGAGAGGCGAGACCCAGAAGCGAAGAATTTAAAACCAACCCAAGAACGATGGCGAATCCGGGAAGAGATAGGGATTCACTCGACAACGGGTTGATGACGCGGAGCCGAATCAGCAGGGATGGCGACGGATCGCAATTAAGAAGATGGGTAGGATAAGAGAGAGAGAGGGAGATGGCGAGTGTGTCGCTACGGGACGGAGGAGCTTTCTCGGAAATTATGGCAGGGAGCGGAGACGGAATGGACGGGAAGAGAAGAGGAAGAAGAAGACAGGAGAAGGGTCGAGCGCTGTCGTTATTATAACGCAGGGAAATCGGGTATTCGGCATTGTGGAAGTCGTGGGGCACTGCGGGGAAGCCAGGGGGAGGTTTTCCAAACTCGTGTTTCTTGCTTTACTTGCGTCTTGTGTGTACGCAACCGCAAGTGTCCCTTTTGTTGCTTGGAAGGAAGACAAGGAGATTGGCGGCGACGTCGGCGGAGGCGGAGGAGGAGGCGGAGGAGGAGGGGGCGGAGGCGGACGATGAGAGAGATGTTCGAGCCCAATGGGCCTAGCTGTCGACCCGGGATTGCTGAATCAGATCATCTGCATCCGTTTCGCTGTGTACCGGGCCCAAAAATTCCAGCCGCATCTTTCCTAGTTTGGGAAGGGAAGAAGTTGTGTTTGAAAGCAACTGGAGAAGATTTCAATTCAATTCCGAAAGGGAAGTTGATTTCTTAAAGGGACGGTAGAGAGTGGGCTTTGTCTCGAAGAAGGGTTCGAAATGACCGACTTGATCTTTAGTTACATCCGGTTCGGCTTTTTCGAAGGACTTTGGGCCATTGAAGTCCCTTGATTAAAAGGTGAGTCGCCCGGTAAAATTTGTTTGGACAGCTTGAGTGAAAGTCAAACATTGGCGATTCTGGAAAGCTTGAAGTAGGTGGATGTGCCTTGACTTTTCAGCATTTTCGAAAGTCAAACTTTCAAGTTTAATGAACTTTTTTTAACTTCAGGCTTTGTACCCACCAACATTTTCGAATTCCAATTTTGCCTTCTACCATTTATCGTCTCTCTCAACATCCTTCGCTCCAGATTCCCATCGACGGGAGCCTAGAGTTGACGATCGCCGGGGGACAATCATCGAGAGTCGAGTATCCCCGGGGGCTGACGGTCGTCAAGATCGGGGTTCAATTGAATTGGGTTCATCTTCTCCCTCACTAAACCCAAGTCTGGACGTCGGTTTGACACCCCACTTGCTGAGGGTCGTTGACAATCGCTGAGGGTTGCCAAGAGCCTACATTTGTGCTTTTGGGTCGACGGTCATCTAGGTTCGCGTGGGTCTGGGTCGCCGAAGTCAAGCGGGCTTTGGCATCACCTCTATTAAAAATTCTCCACCATGTGAGATTGCTTCCTTATATATGCTCGATTAGAGAAATGTTTAGTTTGTGTAGGTTTTCCTCTTCGTCTTCCCAAAATAAATGATATTTTGCGTCGGTTTTGATTCTCTTTGCCACCTTTTTATCCTGTAAATTTGATACCCTCAGAGGTTGCATGAACTGTTTCTCGTTTATGATTTTACTTTACGAGAGCTATGGAAAAGTCCGGATTTCATCTGTTCAATTATTTTGGTTCATTGCAACATGGAAAAGTCGGGATTTCATCTGCTTTTCATTGGTTTTCCTTTTAATTGGATGGGTTCGACGAATTGGGTTTGGACAATTTGGTAAAACGTGGATGTGGTTGTGTGGATTTAGTGAATGAACTGGTGGGGAGGAAGGGAGATTCTAGTGGTAATGATTGATTTCTTGATTTTGTCGGTTCAATTATGGCATTTTTGCTGTGGTAGTACTAGTAGGGGTTCCCATTTTGAGTGTTGGAATGGGCTTGTGAGAAGGTCAAAGATTTTCGCAGTGGAAGTCGTTGTCGAGAGATTTCTTGATCTCAAAGTGGCCTTGCCCGGCCTCTTCGGCAATTTGTTCCTCACCCGTCATCGTTTGCTTTGACGGGTTTGCTTCCGCAATGAAGATGATGAACAGTCGCCGTGCCCTCTGTTTTTTTTTATTCTTTTCTAACTTCATAATTAATTTGTGAAAAACATATGGAAAGTCACTTAACAAATAGTATGTGTTTTGACTAAATGCACCTTTGAGCCAAAGGTCTTTGGAAAAACTACTTTGCATTTCCCCAAAATTCACCAAATACACCTCTCGCTGGCCAGCTTGGTTCGGGGCAATTTTGCTCAAAATGTGCTGATTTGGCCCAAATCGAAGCTAGGGTTCTTTGAGAGCATTTGTCATCCTAGTATCACTGAAGTAGTTTCTATGTTCCAATCATGTCTGTCATTTATGGTTCCTCGATTCGACTAGGATCAGATTTGTTTAACTCACCCAACAAGTTCATACGATTTTAGTGGACTGGGTGTCATGCCCCGAACCCCGAAACACGTGAACAACCCGCCATGGTCATACAAATGCGACATCTCCAGATGGTGTCGCCGACCCAATTAATTTATTATGCGCATACGGAACGTGCTATAAAACCCCTGACAAAAACTCACGAGATAGGAAGGCGGGAAATCAACACATTCATAAACGAGCGTACTAACATAGATAAACATCATCCATAGATTACATATATTCCAACATGGTCAGCTTACAAAAAGGGATCAGTTCACCAAAAAGAATGAGCGATCCTAAGACTACTAGTCGGACTCGCTCTTCGATCCCACTTCAGAATGAGCAGCCTCCGGAGACGAGGGGTCCTCCAGCCTACCATCAGGAGGGTTATCTACTCCTTTTCCTAGGATGGCTTCCATGACAGTAGATGGAATATCAAAACTACTAAGTGGACCAATCCTGAAACTATTGGGCCCAAAACGAAACCAAGCCCTATATCTATGAGGTACTCTAACAAAGCCAAGCCCTCCGGACCCGGCACCGTGGTCCCAACCAAAGCTCATAGATCCAATGGCCCTCGGGATCGGGACAACCGAACTTCTACTTCGTACTATGCACCGAAAGACCATAACGCTCCGGGGTTCTCGCCATCTGTCCGAAATTTTGGCCCACAACGGGGTGAGACATTGTCTCGGCAAGTTCAACCCCCCTAAACCCCTATTAGAAAGAAAATACACCCTAGGAGGCCTAGCCACCTCACACGAAGACTTACCTCGTCTTAATTCCTTCCCGCGAGTTAGCACAATTTATACCACAAAATCTCGAGCAATCATGAGAATTTAAAACAATTGGAACACCAACACTATCATTTAAACCACGATCGCACTCAAAGACACATTCCAATTATTATTCACCGCCACACAAGGGCATAGCGCTCGCAATTAATTCAGCTATCTCGACATTAATTGCCGTGCATCGCCTCCCCCTTGGAGCGCGGCTTCGTCTCTACGTCAACGGCATTCCTGAAGGAGCATAGGTCCAGTCGGCCTAGCCTCTACTGCGACCCGAGCCTCGTCACTAAGTTTAGAATCAGGTCCAGTTGGCCTAGCCTTTACTGTGACCCGAGTCTCATCACTAAGTCGACGGCGATTCTAAAAGAATACAGGTCCAGTTGGCTTAGCCACCACTGCGACCGAGTCGTTCAACCAGCACACGACAATCAAAACTGACCTCCAGACACTCCACATTTCATTCATATACTCCAATCATGACATTAATCCTTAACATCCAATTTTTGCATCAAAACCCGACTCTTGGGTTTTTATGAGTAAAATCCCTATTTATCAATTCAAGCCACAATGTACATCTTTGACACATTGGCGACTCTCGGTTGTCGTGGAAATCTCAAGGTTTCAGTTACGGACCCAGGGGACCTAATCGACAGAATAGTCGACCCAGTGCCGACCGACAAGAAAAAGTGCAATCTGGTGGAATCACCCACACTTGATCACCTCGCTTCTATCGAGTCAACCCATCTCCCGTTTCTAATCGATTTTTAACTGTGCCATAATGACCCTTGCAAATTAGCTCGGTCGAAAGGTCGTTTCCTGGTCAAATTCTCGAGTCTAATGCATTATAATATCTTACCGGCTTCACCCGATAAATTAGTTTTCACATGAGTGGCCAACTCAAGAAAAAAGAACAATATGTGCAAAGATGAAATGTCCATCTAAATTTTACTGAAAATAGAATTGAAAAAAAATCGGGATGTCACAACTCTTCCCCTCTTATAAAAATTCCGTCCTCGAAATTTAAACCATTACAACACTTTAAGTAAAAAGGTGAGGGTACAATTGTCTCATCGAATCTTCGGTTTCCCAAGTTGCTCCTTCAGTGCCGTGGTGTTGCCAGACCACTTTGACCAACGGGATGGTCTTGGTGCGCAGAACCTGCTCCTTGCAATCCATTATCTGAACCGGACTTTCAACGTATGACACCCTGTCATCCACGTCTATTTCTTTGAAATTTAGAACGTGTGTCGGATCCGGCTCATACTCCCTCAACATTGACACGTGAAAGACGTCATGTACTTGTGCCAACCTCGGCGGTAATGCAAGACGATACGCTAGAGTCCCTATTCTTTCCAAGATCTCAAAGGGGCCTACGTACCTCGGACTTAGTTTTCCCTTTCTGCCAAAGCGAGAAATACCTCTCATCGGTGACACTCTCAGGAAGACGTGATCACCAACCTAGAACTCCAATGGCCTTCGACGCTTATCTGCATAACTCTTCTGACGGCTCTGAGCGGTCTTTAACATTTCGATAACCGCAATCGCTCCACCGATCGCTGAACCAACTCGGCTCGTGATCTTTCTTTCTCCGACTTCGTCCCAACACACCGGCGTTCTGCACGCTCTGCCATACAATGCTTCAAAAGGAGCCATCTCGAATACTCGTTGGTAATCGTTGTTGTAGGCAAACTCGACCAGATGAAGTTGTTCTTCCCGGCTTCCTTTGAAGTCCAAAACACAAGCCCGCAACATGTCTTCGAGGGTTTGGATAGTCCTCTCGGACCGGCCATCCGTCGAGGATGATAGGCCGTACTGTACTGCAACTTGGTACCTAAGGCGCTCTGCAAGCTCTTCCAAAAGGCGGCGGTGAACCTCGGGTCTCTGTCTGAAGTAATTGTAACCGGCACTCCATGCATACAAACTATCTAGCGCACATACAGATCTGCATGTCTATCCAAACTCAAGTCCTTTCGTACTGCAATGAAGTGTGCCGATTTTGTCAGTCTGTCGACCACTACCCAAATCGAATCATTCCCTCTCTGACTCCTTGGTAAACCCGTCACAAAGTTCATCGTGATGTGCTCCCATTTCCACTCGGGTATCCCGAGGGGTTGCGAAGTCCTCCCGCTTACAATCGAGCCTTGACCGCCGACATGTCAAACACTTGGCAACATGCTTGGCGATATCCGCCTTCATACCCGACCACCAATAGTGTTGACGCGGGTTACGATACATCTTGGTGCTACCGGGATGAATGCTGTAATTGCTACGATGCGCTTCGATAAGATCTCCTCTCGAGCTCCACATCGTCGGTACAACCAATCGTCCTCGGAACCTCAATGTTCCATCTTGAAGTCCGAAAGTCGGCTTTCTTTTTCTCGCATCCTCTTGCAGGATTTTCGAACACCCGGATCGTCTCGTGAAGAGTCTAATTTCGACTCGCACTTAGGCTCAATTCGAGGGTGGCCATAAGATTTGAAAGGTGGCCTACCTCAAATTTGAAGTCCGAATCTCGTGCTCTCTCAAGTAGACTCCACTCCTTGAGTACCAACTGTGCAACTGAAGACTTCCTACTCAGTGCATCGGCGACCTTGTTCGCCTTTCCAAGGTGATACAAAATCTCACAGTCATAGTTCTTCAGGAGTTCCATCCATCGGCGCTGTCTCATATTCAACTCCTTATGAGAGAACAGGTATTTGAGGCTTTGATGGTCAGTGAAGATCTGGAATCTTTCTCCACACAGATAATGCCTCCAAATTTTCAAGGCAAAGATGATCGCTGCGAGTTCCAAGTCATGCGTCGGATAATTCAGCTCATGAGTTCTCAACTGGCGAGACGCATATGCAATAATCCTGCCATGTTGCATCAACATGCAACCCAGTCCTCTAAACGACGCATCACCGAAGATTTCAAATCCTCCTGGACCAGATGGAATAGTTAGCACATGTGTAGTAGTTAGCTTTTGCTTAAGCTCTTGGAAACTACTCTCACACTTATCTTACCACACAAACTTTTCTTCTTTCTTCAGAAGTCTTGTCAATGGCGATGCTAACCTTGAAAACCCCTCTACAAACCGTTTGTAGTATCCTGCTAAACCCAGAAAACTCCTGATTTCTGTCACTGTAGTCGGTCTCGGCCAGTTAGTTACCGCTCCAATCTTGGCTGGGTCCACTGAGATTCCTTCCCCGGATATGACGTAGCCTAGGAAAGCCACACGAGTCAGCCAAAACTCGCACTTACTAAACTTGGCATACAGCTCATGATCTCTTAAAGTCTGAAGTACTACCCTCAAGTGCCTTTCATGATCCTCAATACTCTTCGAGTATACTAGGCTGTCGTCGATGAAAACAATTACAAACTGATCCAAGTACTCCCTGAACACACGGTTCATCAGATCCATGAAAGCAGCTGGGGCGTTCGTCAACCCAAACGGCATCACAGTGAACTCATAGTGGCCATATCGAGTGCGAAACGCCGACTTCGGTATGTCTTCCTTCCTGATCCTTAACTGATGATACCCTGTCCTCAAGTCGATCTTAGAAAATATCGACGCTCCCTGAAGCTGATCAAACAAATCATCGATCCTCGGCAACGGATACTTGTTCTTGATTGTCACCTGATTGAGTTGTCGATAATCGATGCACAGGCGCAGTGAACCATCCTTCTTCTTCACGAACAAAACTGGTGCTCCCCACGGTGATGCACTAGGACGAATAAATCCCTTATTCAACAACTTTTGCATCTGCACCTTCAGTTCTTTAAGTTCTGACAAGGCCATCCGGTAAGGAGCTTTGGAGATTGGCTCGGTCCCGGGGGCTAACTCAATCACAAACTCTATCTCTCTTTCTGGCGGCAAACCTGGTAACTCTTTCGGGAATACGTCTGGAAACTCTTGCACCACTGCGATGTCTTCTATCTTCAATTCCTCCACTGTCATATCCACGACAGTCGCTAGGTAACCTTGGCAACTCTCGTCTAGTAAACGAGTTGCCTCGAGCGATGAGATTAAGGAAATCGAGGGTCCTCCTCGACTCCCAATAAATTCGAAGATCTCACCCCCTAACGGGTTAAACTGAATCGCCTTGCGATAACAGTCCAACTTAGCTCGTTGCTTGGTGAGCCGATCCATGCCAATTATCACATCAAAATCAAACATGGCCGGGACTATCAAGTCTATCCTCCCCTCTCGCTCACCAATCACTAACTTGCAACCAAGACAGCCCACCGAAGCTAACACTTTATCTTTCAACGGCGTAGATATACTAATCACCGACTCCAACAACTCGGAATTAATTCTACCAACTTAACATATCTTTCGGCTATAAACGAATGGGTAGCTCCGGGATCAAATAAAGCATAAGCAGGTTGGTCGTTCAGCAAGACCATACCGGTGATCACATCAGGCGCATCCTCCGCCTATCCTCTGGTGATAGCATACTTCCTTCCCCGAGCTGGAGGTCGGGTCAACCCACCCTGCGGCATCATCTGTGGCGCGATTCCTCTGTTCTGACCCAACGGTGGTGGCGACGGCAGAATCGATCTGTCCCATATGTTTCCGGGACAAAACCTCGCGATGTGACCCGGCTGGCCACACTCATAACAGGCACCCGTCCTAGGGGGGCACGGGGCTGTACCATGTCTTCTTCCACATAGACGACACACGCTATTCGGTCTCGGCGCTGGATTTCCTATCCCACGCTGCCTGTTGGGTGGAACAGGATACCTTCCTCCAGACACCGGCATCTTCCCAAACCGATTACCTTCCCTGCTCGAGCTAAACCGCGACCCAGATGTGGCGGCTCTCTCATTTTAGTTCTTCTTAATCAGCTGGGCCCGCCTGTAGATGGCATTGTACTCCTTTAGATCTAGTGGCACCACCAAGCTCTTCACCTCCTGTCGGAGCCCATCTCTAAACCTTTGAGCTCGGGCTGATGGTCTCTGAACTAAATCAGGGGCATACTGTGATAGTTCGGCGAACTTCACTTCATACTGATCGACGGTCATAGTACCTTGGCGAAGGCGCTGAAACTCCGCCATCTTCACCTCTCTAGCACACTCAGAAAAGTACTTCTCATTGAAGACTTCGAGAAAGGCATTCCACTCTGGAATTACGCCTCTAGGGAAAGCTATCCCCTTAGTAGTCTTCCACCAAGTACCCGCAATCCCTTTCAAGCGATAGGCCGCGGAACAACCTTCTCTGCCTCGGTGCACATCAACAGTTCAAAGGCATTCTCTAACTCCTGAACCCACGGTCGTAGCCGGGCTCTCCCGCTCCCGTGAACATCGGCGGGTTCAACTTCAGGAACTGCTCCACCAGCTTATGCATAGGCCTCCCGGCGGCCACGTTCCTGTGTGGGACTTCACCATGTGCTTCCTTAGGTTCATAAACTGGTGCGGCGGCAAAGCGCGGCAAGCGCAGCGGCGGCTGCATTGCCGGCAATGGCGGCATTGGTAGCGGCGGCGGTAGCGGCGGTTGAAGCGACGGCTTGTTGGTCCATCCTGTCACCCATCAGCTCAAGCATCCTCATAATCCTAGCAAACCTCGGATCCTCAGGGGCTTCTACCCCAAAGATCGGCGGGGGCGATCCGCACCACTCGCGCCGGCCTCGGCCCGGCTCTCTCTCAAGGGCACCATGGGCACCGATTCTCAACGGCGGCCCACCCCGAAACACGGGGCCTGCTGCTCTCTTCCTAGCAGCTCTCGGCACTCGGTCACTCATGCTACAAGCTCAATATAGATACCTATTTACAAATCCCAATACCACATTAGAACCTGAGTGACCACATCAACGAGTTAACAAGCAGCTAACAAACACATGCATCAGCATATTAAAAGCCTTTCCTACCAACTATCCCATGACTCTCTCGCTCCTTATCACTCCATACACAAACCATGCTCTGATACCACTTAAACGGGGTTGTCACGCCCCGAACCCCGAAACACGTGAACAACCCGCCATGGTCATACAAATGCGACATCCCCAGGTGGTGTCGCCGACCCAATTAATTTATTATGCGCATACGGAACGTGCTATAAAACCCCTGACAAAAACTCACGAGATAGGAAGGCAGGAAATCAACACATTCATAAACGAGCGTACTAACATAGATAAACATCATCCATAGATTACATATATTCCAACATGATCAGCTTACAAAAAGGGATCAGTTCACCAAAAAGAAGGAGCGATCCTAAGACTACTAGTCGGACTCGCTCTTTGATCCCACTTCAGAATGAGCAGCCTCCGGAGACGAGGGGTCCTCCAGCCTACCATCAGGAGGGTTATCTACTCCTTCTCCTAGGATGGCTTCCATGACAGTAGATGGAATATCAAAACTACTAAGTGGACCAATCCTGAAACTATTGGGCCCAAAACGAAACCAAGCCCTATATCTATGAGGTACTCTAACAGCCAAGCCCTCTTGGACCCAGACCGTGCTCCTAACCAGCTCATAGATCCAATGGCCCTCAGGATCGGGACAACTGAACTTCTGCTTCGTACTATGCACTGAAAGACCATAATGCTCCGGGGGTTCTGCCATCTACAGTCCTGAAATTTTGGCCCACAACGGGGTGAGACATTGTCTCAGCAAGTTCAACCCCCTAAACCCCTATTAGAAAGAAAATACACCTTAGGAGGCCTAGCCACCTCACACAGAAGACTTACCTCGTCTTAATTCCATCCTGCAGGTTAGCACAATTTATACCACAAAATCTCAGGCAATCATGAGAATTTAAAACAATTGGAACACCAACACTATCATATAAATCACGATCGCACTCAGCACACATTCCAATTATTATTCACCGCCACACAAGGGCATAGCCTACTCGCAATTCAGCTATCTACTGACATTAATTGCCAGGCATCGCCTCCCCCCCCCTTGGAGTGCGGCTTCGTCTCTACGTCGACGGCATTCCCGAAATAGCATAGGTCTAGTCGGCCTAGCCTCTACTGCGACCCGAGCCTCGTCACTAAGTTTAGAATCAGGTCCAGTTGGCCTAGCCTCTACTGTGACCCGAGTCTCATCACTAAGTCGACAGCGATTCTAAAGGAATACAGGTCCAGTTGGCTTAGCCACTACTGTGACCGAGTCATTCAACCAACACACGACAATCAAAAACGACCTCCGGACACTCCACATTTCATTCATATACTCCAATCACAACATTAATCCTTAACATCCAATTTTTGCATCAAAACCCGACTCTTGGGTTTTTATGAGTAAAATCCCTATTTATCATATTAAATAGTCGATTTACCATATCCATTCATCAAATTCTAATTCTAAATGCACAGCATCTATCAGCACGAAATTCTAAGCAATTGAGGTCAAAAATAATTTTTTTAATTTTTTAATTTTTTTTCGGAATATAATATATTATAAAAATTCCAGAATTTCGAAGTATTTAATTAAATAAAAAATAAACCCTTTTATGTCCCATCAAGGGTTTAAATAATATAATCACTCAATTATCTCTAATTAAACACATTCTAATCTAATCACACCCCTTAATCTAATCCACAATTAAAATAAACTAATCTAACCACCTAAACTTACTTAACTTAGGCTAAGCACACTTAGGGCATTATTAACCCTCTAATCAAGATTTAGTGAGTTAAACTCACCGGAATCGCTTTCCGACGAGTTCCCGGCGAAGAGGACGACGAGACCGACGACAAACCTTCTCGGGGCGACACCAAGGAGGTCGGGAAGACACCCAAAGTGGGCCTTGAAGTCCTAGATCTAGGCCGGAAGTCCCGGCCATCGTCCAAGGCCGAATGGAGGGGATTCGCGGCGGTTCGGGCTAGAAACCGGCGGAGGCGGGCGGCGGCGGTTCGAGCGGGAGGAGTGGCGGCTCCGGCGGTCCTCCGGCGACCTTGGCGGCGACGGCAATGGCCGTGGCGGAGGGGCGGAGGGGCGTCTGCGGCGCGAGATGACGAACGGCGACGGCCGAGAGGGCGGCGGGCGCGCGGACGGGCGGCGGCCGCGGCGGGCGACGGTTGCGACGGACGACGGCGGCCGGCGATGGTGGGCGGCGTCGGCCGGCTTTGGCTGGCCGGATATGCACTCTCCCCCTTTCCCTCCTCTCTCTCTCCTTCCAAGCTAGAGGTTGAAGATGATGTTGATGGGTGCTCCTTTCCAAGAAGCAATCTCCACCCTCCACTTGTCCATTTCTTCTTCAATTTGGCCAACCACCATGACATCACCTTATGTCATCTTCCACTAACTCAAAACCCTCACAACTTCATGCCAATGGGTGCAATTTCCTTCTTCGCCGGGGCATGAAATTTTGTACAACAATTCCTTCAATTCCAATCAATTCTCTTCCAATTGAGCCCAATTAAAATTCATAAATTAATCCAATGTTCCTAATAAGGTTTGTGACATAACCAGACTTCCAATTGCTTAATTCACTTTCAATTTCACGGTTAATTTCACTCTGGCACGATATTAGCACGTCCTAACCTACCGGGTAGCTTTTTAGAAATTTTCGTGCATTTGACCTGTGGTTGATCAATTCAAGCCACAATGTACATCTTTGATACATTGGCGACTCTCGGTTGTCGTGGAAATCTCAAGGTTTCAGTTACGAACACAGGGGACCCAATCGACGTAAAAGCGACGACCAGTCCGACCACCGACAAGAACAAAGTGTAATCTGGTGGAATCACCCACACTTGATCACCTGCTTCTATCAAGTCAACCTATCTCCGGTTTCTAATCAATTTTTAACTGTGCCATAATGACCCTTACAGATTAGCTCGGTCGAAAGGTCGATTCCTAGTCAAATTCTCGAGTCTAATGCATTATAATCTCTTACCGGCTTCACCCGATAAATTAGTTTTCACATGAGTAGCCAATTCAAGGAAAAAGAACAATATGTGCAAAGATGAAATGCCCATCTAAATTTTACTGAAAATAGAATTGAAAAAAAATCGAGATGTCACACTCGGGTTCAATGAAATTGCTTAAATTTGGGGGTGTCTTCAAATGGGAGAAAATTAGAACATTTTTGACAAATTTACCCCTACTGTTGCCATCGGAATAAGCATGTGAGTCGCACTTGAATTTGAAATTAAATTGGCCACTTCAACCCCTTATTTAAGACAAAATTTATTCTATACACTCTTTTGTGAAAAACGATCTCACTTTAGATCCTTTTTTGAAAATTTTCCAAGCAACTATACTTGTATCTATGTGTAGGATTGTATATACTGTATCATTTACCAATCTTCTATCATTTGGCTCCAATTCCCTTGGTGTCGTTAATATCGTTTCTTGAAATAATATTACTTGGATGACAATATTTTGGCCTTTTAGATTAGAATATTTCTAAGGGAGCAGTAGTGATTGGTGATTTGCGTGCGGCGATGGCAATTGGCTATCAAAGATCGGCAACAACTATTGAGGTCCAGAGATCGACGGTCGTGACTATGGTAAACGATGTAGCAATGTTGGTGATGGAATTCGGTTGTTATGTGGTCCTAGTAGGCAATCTAATCACGCAATTTTCGAGGAATTCTATTTTATGCAAAATCCAAATCTATGGTTTGAATTCCCTTTAACTAAAAAAAAATGTAGGAATTGGAATCTCATTCTTGGAGGAATCTAATCCCGTCTTGAACTAAATAAAATCGTTAATTTCTTAGTTCATCACTTTTAGAAATTTTCTTATATTATAAAGATACCGTAGTTTCTAAACTATTTTAATTTATTCAATCTAATTTTTGAACTTTTCTTTTGTCTGATTGAGTCTCTTAACTTTTTTTGTTCAATTGGACCTTTCTGTTCAAAATACACGAACGGTAATGCTGACATAGGCTATGGCAGCCTTGTCAAATGGATGGGGGCGAATTCTCCCGCAAATAGAATGGAGGAGGCAGAAGGCGATGCGACGAGACAGGAACAACACGGGGCAAGGCGATAATCCTTGAACTAGACGAACCCTTTAATTTCTTAGTTATCTCTTTTAAAATGTTCTTGCCATGGAGCTAGCACACGCAACGAAACATATCAATGTTATGATTCGGAGCACAATACAAGGAAATAGAGAGTAAAAGTAATAAAAAGAATTTGAGTTACAAAGTTTTATTCAAGTTCACTCTTAAACTAAAGTTACATCTAGCAAATGATTCCATTATAATTAGCACATCGCACATATCTATTATAATTTTCAATTATAGGAGAAAGAGATTATATATATCAAGTAGATATCATGAACCCAAGTAAAAACTACTAATGATGGCTTAGAGGTCCTACTTAGGGCAGTCCCCGGGCCCTTGCCCACTCTCCTGGGACGAGGACCTCCGTTGATGGGGAAAATAAACCACACCCCAAAATCAAGAGATGATAAAAGAAATCAGCACTTCTACCAGCTGAAGCGTCGAAATTCGAATGGACTTTTGAAATTCAGGTCTTTGTTATACTGTATATTCTACCATCATTCGCTCATCCCTGCCTTCTCTATCGCAGCAAGTAAGCCACTTCAAGGCATTTAATAATCTCTGCTCCCCGTCGGAACACAGGACTGCTCTTCTCGACTCCAAAGTCTTGTATATACGTTGAAAGAATGTACAGTATAAGCAATTGAACGGTTCGCCAGTGAGCATGCCATATGTCGGATTTCAAGTCAAAGTCAAAGTCGTCGCCACCGTCGCCGGCCTTGTTCAGCCGGATCCAGAACATCAAAAGTTTTCAATTTTTTCTTCTTCTTTCCTCCTCGTGTAATCGCCTGCGGTGGGAAAATCATGGAGAGGTGGGACGAGATTTGTACCCGGGCTCTTTTCTTTTCTTGGTTCATGGCTGACACATGCCTTGTCCACTTGCACAAGATTCTTGTGAGGACATAAAAAAAAAAAAAAAAAAAATTGTGCCGAAACAAGAGTACCCATCGAGAGTTTGGCAACTGCCGTCGTATAATGTGATTTCTGTCATCTCAAAATATATGTAATAAGGTTATGTCTACATTGAATATGATACATTTGATGAAAGTTACCTCAATATAAACATAACAAGCTTAACGAATGGCCTTACATGGCATTATGATATGAGCGTAATTGCGAGACATGTCGATGATGGCACCGTGTTTGGTGCCGATCAGACACGACAAGTTAATCCGTCTACAGATATACGTTAATACACGTAGAGTATGAATATACACGATAACTTATGTTGAACATTTCTAACATCCCACGTGTCGTGCTGTGCCGCACAAAACAAAGCGAATCGAGAATTGCTAATCCTAGCCTCTCCTCCTTTGCGGGTCCCACTTCAGACAAAATCATAGCACGAATTCATACGTGGGGATCTGATTCCTGGACGGTGGCGCAATGCGATCCCTCCCGGCCTTCACGCCATGCCATGCCTGACCCCACACGCTTCGCCATCGTCAATTCGTCAGTACAAAGTCGATGCAAATTCGGTGTCCCTTCTCTCCCTCTCTCCAATTCTGACTCTCCAGCTGGTCTTCGCACGCGTTCACGGACAAATTCTCGAAATTACGAAGTCCCTCTTCGGCCATTCATGATCCGGCGAATCTAGAGGGGAAGAAGGAAAATGCTCTAGTGGAGTGAAAACTGCGGAAGGCCTTACCGGCCATCGTTAGTAACCAATCGGATCGTCTTTCGGTGCTTCGATATGACCTAAGAGATATTGTTCATGGGTTCTTCTCCAGTCGGACCTTGGAGCTGACGGTATCACATTAACATCACGGATCAAAAGTAAACGCCTTAAAATATGAATTGGGTCTTGTCTGAAGTGGATGTTTCAACTGGATGTGGGTGGTTGTAGGCTGCATGAGAACCTATGATGCATCTCTAACTGGGATTTTCTTTTGCCTAAACGAGGCCACAACCTAGGGGAAGCTATCTCTCTCGTTCATGGGTCCACCTGCGTTCACAATTTGCAACTTCCCAGCATTTTGCGGATCCGTCGGGAAAGAAATTATTTGTAACATAACTAATGTTTTATATCCTAAGTAAGGTGTAGAGTCGGAATTAGAGCTCCATAAAGATACTGTAGTGTACTGAAACTGATACATTAAAATAAAAAACGAATCATAACAAATCATTTATTATGAAAGGTCGTGTTTGTGACATAACTAATCTATGTACAGTGACTTCAACCCAATATTATATTTGATGACATGACGTGTGTGTGTTTAATGAGAAAATGCAGTCATAATCACCACCACCCGATTAGAACATGGGCCTCAGAGGTTTTTTTTTTTTTTTTTTTTTTTTTTTCCATCTGAAGAATCCAAAATACAGGTCAGTTGAGCAAAGGAAGGCCGGGTCAAACAGCCTTTCTTGTACAAAATCAGAGCATCCATTGAAGCTTTCCCAATCCCCAACCCGTGTTCTCCTGTGGTCAGCGCAGTAATGTCGCAGAAAAAAACAGTGTCAAGCTGGCGAGCATAAGACCAACCACTACAGCCAACAGCCTACTTTGTGATCTCTGTTTCCTCCCGTTCACCAAGAAACTTTCCCAGTCTTAAGATTTTCTTCCTTGCCCACAAGAAAACTAGAACACCTTCTTCTCTTACCTTCCCAACAAGGAAACTCCACATCGCACCTCCATGATTGAAGCAATCCTGACGCTGCTCCCGGGACTGCTTCTTGAAATTTGATCTGGGCCGTTTCCTGAACCAGAAAAAAGTTGACGGCCCCTGAACCAGGGGAGGCAAAACTGAGATAAGGGTCTGAATAGATGGAGATGGATTCGCTCTCGGGCCGGCCGAGCATGGAGTCCTCGGGAAGATCGGGAGAGTCTCAATCTGGTCACGACAAGCTGCTCGACTGTTCCAGTGATGGAGCAGCCTCGGAATGGTCTACTTCCATTGAGACGTCGGATGCATCGCCGGATTGCGCAGAGGCACCGGCAGGTTCCGGTGTGAAGGCATATGATTTGCAGGTAATTCCACCAAAGCCTCTTCCTTTAGCAATAATTACCAGACCAATAATGAAGGGGGGGAAAAAGGTATGATATCTGGGTGGTAAGATGAATATGGCAGTAACTTAATAGCTTACGGATATGTATTATTGCCTTCTATGAACAGAAACCACTGAGGACATTAACTAGGAGATCTAGTTTAAGGTTGGCTAAGGGATTGACAAGAATGTCCAGTTCAAAACTCAGAAGGTCTTCTTCGAAAAAGATCACTGTAGTAGGAGATCTTCAAAGGAAGAAATTGAAGAAGTTGCGGTCCGTTAGGCTTGCGGGGTTTCAGACCGCAAGGCCATCTAGAAGAAACCCAAGTTTGCTATGTGACCAGCCTTTAAGTTCCTTGAGTGACCTGGATGCATTGCCAAATTATTTGAAGTCAACAAGATGTTCTGACGTGAAGAAGGTGAGTTCTCAAGCAAGTCATCGTGATTCTGAGCTGGCTGTCCGCAGCAGTAATCAGAATGGAAAATTCTCGAGTGGCTTTAAGCCAAAGCAGAGTCCTTCCAGTAATAAATCTGTTAAAGGCTTCACAAGAACTCCTACCCTCAGACCTGTGAGGATTCTGACTAAAATGGCCAGTTTGAAACTGAAGAGGCCTTCTGTATGGAAAGAGCCGCAAATTTCTCAGTCCCCCGACTCGAGCATTCATAGACCTACCTGTTCGTCGGCTATTAGGAGGTCAAAGATTCCTGAGCAGCCAGAGGATCCACAAGAGGGTAATTCATCTGAAAGGATTTTGGTGAAGAAATTTTGTTCGTATAGCTACTGTTCTCTTCACGGTCATCACCGGCATGGGGAAGCTCCTACATTGAAGCGTCTGAAATCGGCAAGAAAGCGTGTGCATGCACAGCGAAGCAAGAAACTGGAAGGGCAGCCCTCTCGAAGAGTAAACAATACACACAACTCGGTAAAGGGAAATGAGTTGAGCAAAATAGTCCCCCAGGGACAGCAAGCCGTTGAAGAAAAAGGGAATGTCACTCCCACTGTTCAGGAACTCAAGAGGGAAGTTCCTGTAGAAATCTACACTGGACCAAAAGCAGATCCAAATGGAGTTGCAGCTCAAGATGGAGGCAAAGTTAACTCTGATTCTCTGGGTCTAGTTGAAACAGAGTCTGTTGAGATTATGAGTCCTCATGAAAGTTCTAGAGAAAGTATTCGGAAAGCATGTCTTCACAGTGAGGAGCAGCATGAGGTGGTGCCTCCTCTGACCCTCAACGAGGAGACACAAATGGAACTTCGTCAAAGTGGAAGTGAATATGAAATGGGCATTACTGACTCTATAAATACACAAACGCATGAAGAGGAAAGTTCATCGGTTAGTTGCAATACTGGAGGAGGGAATGTTGCTTTTGATGAAGATCAAGCTGCATCCCCAGCGGTCTGCAAACTGAAACCTGAAGATGGTGGTGATGTGTCCCATGACCTGTCCTCCAAGTTGACTGATATCACAGAAACCTGTCATTCAGAAGACCCACAGGATGTCAACATTGTCAGAAAAGTTGACGGAGAAGAGCCCTCATGTTTGGAGTCAGAACTTCACCTGACTGAACCAGCAATGAATGGTGAAAACACCACTGTATCAGATAGCATGGCTGATGAGCTAGCATGCACATCAGATGTATGTATTAGCAGTACAGAATCTGCTGAGGCCTTAAAGGATGAATTATCTTTGGCGAGTGAAGCCAAGCGAGAAAACGCAGCAGCTCAATTTGGAGACTCTGAGCCGGATGATCCATTTGAGACTCCTCGGGGAATGAAGAAGTATAATGGGTTGTGGCACCTAATATATCAGCACATGGTCTCAGATATAGCTGGAAGCGGAGGGTCACAGCCGTTCAATCTAGAAAATGAGAAAGAACGTGTGAAAGAAGGCAGTACACTGCCTGGAGTGGACGGAACTGACCGCTGTCAAGAGGTTTCTGAATGTGGTCAGGACACTGGGACGCCAACCAATGAGGAAGACCAGCAGCCAATGGAACTGTGCCAGAGTGATGCCATCAAACTGTTACAAGAAGCAATTAACAAAATTCTTCTTTCCCAAACCCCAGTTCAGAAGTTTGATAGCCAGTCAACTCGTAATGATGCAGATACGGAGGAGCAGTGTCACTCTGATGGGAAGGATGGCAGCCGAGGTGCAATCGAATTATCAAGAGTCTCTACTTCGCCTGAACCTCAAAATGGTGTGGCCCCAGAATCTAAAGAAGAGCAGGTCAGATCCGAAAATCTCTATGCCAAGAAGGAACAAACGGAAACTAAGATTTGGAACAAGCCTAGCCAGCCTAAACTTACGAGATGGAGCAATGTGAAAAAGTTACTCCTTCTCAAGCGATTTGTCAAGGCGTTGGAGAAAACTAGGAACTTCAAGCCAAGAATACCTAGAGTCCCATCCTCAGACCTTTACTCAGAAGCAGAGAAGGTTAGCTTGAGACGGCAATCGACAGAAGAGAGGAAGAAATCTGATGAATGGATGCTTGATTATGCTCTTCGGAAGGTCATTTCCAACCTGGATCCTGCACAGAAAAGAAAAGTCGCTCTCCTTGTAGAAGCCTTTGAAACTGTCGTCCCAGCACAAGGAGGTGAATCTCCCATTAGTCCACATTCATCATTTTCATCTCCTGTTCACTGTGCTAAAGCCAACACAAATTGCCTAGTCCCGGATGACAAACCAAGAGGCCCGGAGGATGGATACTCTTCTGGGACTTTGACTGGGAAGTCTTCAAGCACTTTACCAGTTGCCCAAAGCAGCAATTCCACATCTGAAGAACTAGAGAATCCAGTGGCATTCTCTGAGGCCAATATAACAGGTCAGGACTTTTGTACAATAAACAGGGAATTAAGCATGGCGAACTTCAATGAAAACACTATGAAAATTAGCTTTACAAGACCTGATGTGGTTATGACTGAGTCCACCATTGCGAGTGATCTATCTGATCAGTGCTTGAAGGCAGAAAACAGTGAAAATGAAATTGACATTGAATTATCAGGCAATGGAAATGTTCAGGAGGAGAGTGCAAGGAAAACTCCAAGTTCAAATTTAACACCTGAGGGTGCTGATGCTGGATCAAACAGAAAAAGCTCTGAGACTGAAGGTTTAATGGGTGAAACAGTGACAATATTCAATGATTCTAAAGGTGATTCGCCTGAAGATAAAGAAGTATTGGAGCCAGATGATCAATCTCCTGTTGGAAGAAAGAAGTATAATGGGTTGTGGCACCTAATATATCAGCACATGGTCTCGGACATAGCCGACAGTGGAGGATTGCAGACATTCAATCTAGAAAATGAGAAAGAACATGTGAAAGATGGCAGCACACTGCCTTGCGTGGATGAAGCTGACCATCGTCAAGGGGTTTCTGAAGGGGGTCAGGACATTGAGGAAGCAACCGATGATGAAGATCGACAGCAGATGGAACTGTGCCAGAGCGATGCCATCAAACTGTTACAAGAAGCAATTAACAAAATTCTTCTTTCCCAAAGTGTACATCAGAAGTTTGATGGCCAGTCAACAGCTAGTGATACAAAGTTGGAGGAGCGTTATCACTCTGATGAGAAGGATGGAAGCAGAGGTGAAACTGAATCATCAGGTGTCTCTACTTCCCTTGAACTTCAGAATAGTGCAGCATCAGATTCAAAAGAAGAGCAGGTCAGAACTGAAAATCTGCATACCGCGAATGAACAAACAGAAACTAAGATTTGGCACAAGCCTAACCAGCCTACACTTAAGAGATGGAGCAGTGTGAAAAAGTTCATCCTTCTCAAGAAATTTGTCAAGGCATTGGAGAAAACTAGGAACTTCAAGCCAAGAGTGCCAAGAAGCTCGTCCTCAGAACTTTCCACAGAATCAGAGAGGGTTAGCTTGAGACAGCAATCTACAGAAGAGCGGAAGAAATCTGAGGAATGGATGCTTGATTATGCACTCCGAAAGGTCATTTCCAACCTGGATCGTGCACAGAAAAGAAAAGTTACTCTCCTTGTAGAAGCCTTTGAAACTGTTGTCCCAACACAAGGAGGTGAATCTCCCATAAGTCCAAATATATCAATTTCATATCCTGTTCGCCGTGCTAAAGCCAACATGAATTGCTCAGTCCATGATGAAAAAATAATACCCAGTGAGGATGGATACTCTTCTGAGACTCTGACTGGGAAGTCATCAAGCACTTATCCAGTTGCCCAAAGCAGCAATTCCCCAACTAAAGAACAACAGAATCCAGTGGCATTCTCTGAGGCCAAAGGAACAGGTCAGGACTTTTGTACAATCAGTAGAGAATTAAGCAGGGCGGTCACTGATGAAAGCCTCAGGAAAATAAGTTTCTCAAGTCCTAAAGAGGTTCTGAGCAAGTCTGTCTTCCCAGGTGATCTATCTGATTGGTGCTTTAAGGCAGAAAACAGCAAATATGTACAGAAGCGTGCAAGGAAAACTCCAAGTTTAAATTCGCCACCTGAGGGTGCTAATGCTGGATCAAACAGCCAAAGCTCCGACACCAAAGGTTTTTTGGGCAAAACAGTGACAGTATTCAATAGTTCTAAAGGCAATTCACCACAAGATAATAATGCAGAGTCAACACACATCCAAGGTTCGTCCCCTTCGGCCTCTGTTGATGACACATTGGAGGAGCCCATGACAACTAGTCAAGAAGGTAAACATGGAACAAATCCCAAAGACGAGGTCCTCTCTGATTCATCTCCACTTGAGGATTCCATCCCTATATGTGTCACTAATGCAGAACAGGAAGTACAGTTGGAGAACAAGAAGTACTCACATCTCTGGTACTTGATACACAAGCATATGGTATCGGGTCTTAATACAGAAGATGGAAGCAGGTCACCTCTTGATGGATCCAGCAAGGAAGACGAAGAAGAGGAGAATAAATTGGACAGAAGGTATGGTTCTTGTCCTCGTCGCGATTCACCAGAAGCAAAAGATCAGCAAGCATCTCTGGGTCAGAGGGCTGATTGTGAAAAGATGGAACTCAGAAAGATTGAGGCCATTAAGCTGGTACAAGAAGCAATTGACAATATCCTTCTTCCGGAAGCGGAGGAAAGTTCGCCAGATGGTCAATATTCTGGTAAGAATATTCAATATGAGAAGACAGAATGTGCAGAGACTCTCATTTCAGCATCAAATAATTCAGCTGATGATGAAAGGGTGGAACCTGAAAGGACAGAACAACCCAGCGCTTCAGATCAAGAAACACAGCTCCAATTTGTTACTGCTAGTGGTGCTTCCCAAGAAGAAGATAGAACGGAGCCCAAGGTGGCACGCAAATTTAGCCAAGGAGCAGTGAAAAATTGGAGCAATCTAAAGAAGGTAATTCTCCTTAATAGATTCGTCAAGGCGTTAGAGAAAATGAGGAACCTCAACCTACAGAAGCCGCAATATCTTCCCCCTCAGACAGACGATGAGCCAGAAAAAGTCAATTTGAGGTATCAGGACATGGATGGAAGGAAAAATACTGAGGAATGGATGTTGGATTATGCCCTTCAGCAAGTTGTCTCCAAATTAACTCCGACAAGGAGAAGAAAAGTTCACTTACTTGTAGAAGCTTTCGAAATGGTTAGTCCTCCAGTTGGGAAGTGATCATGCTTCAGGCACAAGGAACAGCTTTGAGTCATGCAAATCCCTTTATTCCTCATTTATTATCGAGGTAACGAACGTTTGTATGATTCATCTGGACCAAATGGCACTTACCTGCAATTAGGACAACCGATTTCTGTCCATAATAAATCATGATGTACTTCCTACTCATTGGAATTATTTTGGTAGAACAGTTCTAACTCTTCCATTTCTAAATTTTTGCACACAGGTAAATAAGCGAAGTCTCTTCAGTGAAGAGAATTCATGGTCATGACTTCAGAGTGTTATTGGATTCATCAAATTGGAACGCTTGGGCAATCCAAGGAGATATGCGGTTCATTTATTGTCCTTCAATAATTGTGTCATAACATGTAAGTGGGGGCTATTAGCACCTCTCACCTCCGATTGAGTTTTAATTTGCATAGATTGATATATGATTCCTATCTCGATATCACCAGTAATCGATTCACAAGTCAATGTACAGATGAAATTGTAGTTATTGAGTTTCTTTCCCCAGCTAGAGGTATAATGGAGTGTGATTATGAAAAAAAAAAAATTCACATTCTTGACCATTTGTTACATACTTATGAATGAGGCAATCTTTTCTGGAGTACGTAGAGGGCGTGGCTTTTTTCAGATGATTTCCTGCATACTTTATACCTTCCCTAGCAGCGTATCACTCCCTCTGGAATTTACTTACCTGCAGAAACGCAATCCTGTCAGTGAAGGTTGTTGCTCTTGCTCTTGTCAATGTTTCAACATACTCCAGAATCAGAAAGCCAGGGAAAGGGAGCCCGCGGTGATACCTCAATATGGTTATCACTTTTGTTGCCAACTTAGGTTTTTGTAGGACATGATACCTCAAATCTAAGGAAAAGTAATTTCTACAACTACAACACTGATGAAAACCTAGGAAACTTTTGAAAGAGCTAAAGAGTAGACAACAAATCGGCCTCGGAATGTTGTCGCACACTAAGGCCGGCTTGGGTGTGATGACTTCCGAACGGGGAAACGGTGCAAACCCATCGGCAGTCCCCTAATTTTCAACCCGAGTTCTTCCAAAATGCATCCACGTTGCTTCATGAATTAATAGTTACGAAAACGCACCATCGTTCATGGCGTAGAACATTGCCCCTGAAAGTGTTTCCAGCACTCACAATTTCTCATTTGAGCAAAAACTACCTGTAAAAGATAGGTTTGAAAAGAAAAAAAGAGGGAATGAAAAAAAGAAAAAAAAAAAGAGAGAGAAAGGAGGAGGAGGAGGAGTTTTGTGCCTTGAGATTTTCGCTAAGTCAACTCAACTACGTAACACAATGCCCAGTAGATATTCGCGCTCCTCCTTTGTCCAATCCGGGTGGTCTTCGAAATGAGGTCATATATTGGAAGTTTTGTGAAAATCGAGCCGCAAAGTCCAATTTTTGGAATTTCTTGGGAATGGAGGATTGTGACGTAGAGTTGTGGGATTTGACTGTCGTTGATTTGAAACAATGATTTTATGGAAGCGAGATTTTGGGGTTTCGCATGCGAGTTTTGGATTACGTTTAGATTTGAATAAACGCTTTAGGTAAGCGATTTGTTGACGCATGGAAGTTATTTTGTTAGTGTTTAATCTTAGTTTAGCTAAGCCGTAGTTGAGATGGCATTTTACTTGGTTTTGATATTATTTCTGGTTTATATGATAGGATTGCGAATTTGTTGATTTGAGTGAGCCTCGTTGTTTGATCGTAGGCATTCTAAAGTGAGTGGTACTATATTTTCTTTAGTTTTGTATAACCATGTCTCGAAGTATATATATAGACACACTCACATAAATATTGAATTGAAAAGTGCATTTTTATTGCGTAAAGCAGGATGAGTATTCACTATCTTTTTGTTATTTGAAAACGGTTTAAAAAACATATTATGAAATATGTCGTGACGTTTATGTATGTGTATTGTTTTATGAAAATGTTTATGAAAGATTTGAGAACTCAATGAGAAATGGTAGATGGTTATGTTGCAAAAAGTTGTATGCTAAGTTTATCAAATTGATTTCTAGATTTGATTTCTGATATTGGAGGATGGTTGTTTATGCTTAATATGATTATGAACCCAATGAGGGGTTTGGGCAATTACTACATTTTGATAACTGTGAATGATTTAAGAAATGTTTTAAGAAAGGTATTGCTAAATGATATATATAATTTGTGAACTTAGTTTATGATATGAGTTCCATAACAATTTGAGAAACATTTTACGAAAGGCGTTTCGAAATGTTGCGGGTTTATGAAATAGATTATGAAGATGATGTGAGATGCACCATATGAAATGTATGGTTCGATGAAAGGTTTGTGAAATGATATATTTTGGGTTTGTAAAACTTTCTTGTGAAAGAATTATATTGACTTGGATTATGGTTCAATGAAAAGTGATTTGATTTGATATGTGAAACCAATTTATGTTGCGGATTCTAGATGGTTTTTGTGGCAAGAATTGATTTGTGAAAGGTTTGTGAAATCAACCGTGATATAAAGAGGTAAAGGACTAAGTGCTACACGATAATTTAATTTCATGGGAGTCATCTCTAAAGTTTTATAGTCAAGGATTAAGTGCTATTATGATAACATAATTTCATTAGAGCCACTTTTAGGGCTTTTTACTATTTGTATATTTTGTTAATGATTAAATGCTACACGATAATGTAATTTCATGGAAACCACATCTAGGGCCTTGTACTTGATATATGTTAGTTAAGAACTAAGTGTTACACGATAACGTAATTTCGTAGGAGCTATTTCTAGGCTATTGTACACCTCAAGTGCTTAGGCTATTGTACACCTCAAGTGCTAAGTGCTACACGATGATGTCGTCTCAGGGCTTTGAGATATGATGTGCTATGAGATTGATCAAATGGATTTTTGATATGAGATAAATCAATGGATAAACCATTGATGTGTGATTTTGATGAGATTGATTAATGGATTTGATCATTGATATTTATGAATGATTTTAATGAGTATTTTCTGAATTGTATAAAGCTTGTTAAAATGAAATAACTAGTATATGATTTGATATATATTACTCATTGAATTGTGATTGCACATCCCTATTTTTCCCTATCTTTTCAAGTCTGGGAGTTGGATGTTTGAGTGGTTAGAAGATGCATCCTTTGGATCAAAGGATGGCTGTGTCATCCCATCCCTATAGGATTCAGGGTTTGACACTACGGAACCCAATTATAAGCTCCTGAAGGTCACAAATCTTCAGTAGCAACTGTTCTATATTTCCTCATTCCTCAAATGAATTACAGCCCGAGTTGCCAGCAGTCCAATGAGCGTTCAGGCGCAGAGAAACGAAGAATTTTTCAAAACCCGTGACAGTTTGCAGGAAAAGAAGAGAGAGAAAGACGTTCATCAACAAGATCCGTCAAATACAAGTTAGGACACGTACAATCTGTCTGGTCAAACGTCAAAATACATTGTTCTTACTTTTGAAAATCAATTATCCAATAATAGTCTTAAAGACTTAAATTTAAGTAGCATTGATGAAACATATTGGCAAAATGACAAACCATGGACTGTTTATTTCACATCAATCAAAGTAAATTTACTTCTTTCTTTCGGGCCAAAATAAGTATGATAAGTCATTTATCAATATTGATAGTTTCTGGCGTTTCAGATGAAAACAAAAGCTTCAATGAACAAGATTTTGACTAAGTAAATGGTAAAACTTTGAATTCCAATGAAACTTCGAAATGATAATATGTCAAACAATCAAAATTAACATAACAATTCTAAATTTGAATAGAAAGTCAGACATCTTATCTTATTTAAAACATGATATTTACCTCGCAGAAACAGTCAGATTAGGAAATTTGCTCGTTAATTGATGTTTATTTAAAAAGGCATAGTCGTCATTTTACTTTTAAGCATTGTATTAAAAAAAATGCTCGTGCATCCTGACCTCTCATTGATGAAGTGTTCCACGCCTCTCTTTAAATTAATTGGCCATCTTCTTACCAAGAAGACATCATTCCCTTTGTACAACGCCATGCCACATTGCCACTAACGAGCATAAAATAGGGCCGATCGCTCGTGCCCACTCATTATAATCGGGTTTCATAATCACGTCAAATCGTATGCTTTTATCGATTACACTATAAAGTTGTAGCCTAAAGTCACGTCGTGTTCGGGTTTGTTGGATGATCGCATATAAACATGTTAATTTGTGTCCAAAATTGCCAACTCAATCCTGCAATGACGTCGGTTTTTTTTCTTTTTCTTTTTCTAATGTAATTTCCAAATAAATTCAGGTATTATGTGGCCCCCAGATGTTGTCCTCCCCCATTTGATAATTAGGTGTTCACCTATTATATTCGTCCGGAACTTTCGTTCGGGCTTCGGTTGATTAATTAAAGCAAGATCCTCGACCGTCTCTGGCCTTCTTTTACGGGCCAACGTCGACCATTCCTTTTCACAAATAATTAAGGTAGACCATGATTTCCGTAAAGATACATCTTCTTTTTTTCTTGACACCTCACCAAATATTAGATTCAATAGTATTATTAACTTTTACTTAGTGAGAGAGCGTAGTTACTCATTTACCTTGAATATAGTAGAAGGGGAGAAAAACACAAGAAAAATTGTTCAATCAATCTTAAATTTATTGTATATATGTCAATTCAATCCTAATTTTTTCAATTTTGCCACTTTAATCCTAAACTTTTGTGTGGAATTCTAATATAGTTTTTCTGGCTAATTTTCATCAACAAATAGCTGATATAGCAATGTATCACGTATGACAGACAGCGATGACTAGATCACCATGTTAGTATTTTCCAGCAAAAATTGACAGGAATGACTGCATTGATTTAAGACTAAATTGATAAAATTGAAGAGTTTAGAATTGAATTATTTAGAACTGATCAGATAATTTTCACTACAAAACTTATCTTATTTACACCAAGTGATTTCTAATTGGTATGGTAAATGGTGTTTTTGGACATTTAAACATATGTCGTGATATTTTCATAAGCGATTGTCTTGTTAATCAATATGGTAGCTAATCCCCAATGCAAAGTATCTATCTCTAGTCAAATGTAAGTTCAAAGTGTAAATTTAAGAATTCGGAATGCATTTTGTACGATCATACTTACTTATATACGTGATCAAAGAATATGTTTTTCATCCTTTTTTCTCAACTCTTAGTCTAAATTGGGTTGCCATGTAGAAGACTTTGTGTTTTTCGTTCATATAATCAACCTGCAAAAACTTGAAACTTGCAGATAGTATGAAGCTGATTTGAATGTAGCGACACAATTTCTCGACTCCATTATGTACGCATAAATTTAAAAATTCAATTATTTCAACGACTTCATAAGAAAGATAGTGTAAGTACTAGAGGTGATTGGTTCCATAGTGAATTAATACCGGGCCAATCCCATGACTCCCAGTTCCAAAAGATTAAAATCAGGAACCAAATTATAATGTTTCGAAACCGGTAATCGGCTCGCCCTATGTTTTGATAAAAAATCAATTTTTCATAATAAAAAATAAAAATTATTCTATTTCGCTACAAATATCTATTGGTCAAATGATTAAATTGCTGTTTGTTCACGTTAAAAATTATTATTCAATTCTCAATGGCTGCAAAAGTATTTTTCTTATTTAATAGAGGCTTGAAAGCCGGTTCAGAATCAAGTGAACGCGGTCCCAAATTGGTTGAACTGGTTCTTAGGTAAAACCAGTGGTTCCAGCCTTAGATCCGGATTTAGACTAGACCAAACCAGTTCTCCCAAGAATTGGCTTTGAACCTATTGTTCTTCTAGTTTCCAAGTCAAACCTAACCAGGTGCTCACCCCTAGTAAATATTAGATAATCAAATTTCAACTATGGCGTAATAACTTGGACGCATTCTTTCAATTTACGCAGCTTTCATTAGTATTGTTTATCCCCCATTTTAAGGCTGTGGAGAAACATGGCGCTTGTTGACCACAAATTTTTTAAAATATTGTTAAAATTTATGAGCCAATAAATTAACAAATTCGATGAAGTCATCTAAGCAACTTTAAGCCAACCAAAAAAAAAAAAAAAAAAAAAAAAAAAACAACAAATGGCCACATGATTCTCTTGCCATAGGTGAGCAACTTTGATCCCACGTACCATGTTCGTCAAACACAATATATATATATGGGTGTGTGTGTGTAGACACACGCATATAATAAATACTTATAAGGAGTCATTCAAGTTCTGAAAACAAACTGAAGCTTTCTATTTTTTTAAGAAAGCATGCTGTCTCAGTCTCAAATTCAACTCGTGTAGACTTCCGCTTAATAATCTTCGACAATTTTTTTTTTTTTATTCCCATCAAGCGAAGCATGCGACTTTCGCGTTTGTCCAAGCGCATGCTTCGATTGACTTTAAGCGAACCAAAGAGTTTTTTTTTTTTTTTTTTTCTTTGAATTTCCTAATTTAAAAATGAAAATCTTGAGTTAACTTGTTTTTAGGATAAGTAAAATTGATTCCGACCTTTAATTTGTGAAAGTCAAAATTACAACAAAACGCGAGCACTATAAAGCTAATCCATTATTTCCGTCTTTATCTATGTATTTAAGGCAAAATCGAGTTTTGTCTCAATTTTCTTTTTATTCAAATTTAACCCTAATATAGCGGATTTTCATACCTACACAATTTCTATTATTTACCTTGAATGACCTCTCAAAACCTTCTCCTCTCATTTTCAGTTTTCAATTCCACATTTCCCTCTCTTAAAATAACTTCATATTTACTCGATTACCTCATTAAAGTTACTTTCTTCGTCATCTTTTGTATGGGAAGATTCAAAACATGGCAGTAAATTTCTGAGGAAAATGAAAAAGGAAATCTTTTTATTTTTATTTTTTATTGACAAAGTTGATATCTAAGCCTTTTGAAATTAAACTAAAAGACCATGACTTATTAAACTATCTAAAGGAAATACCAGTTTCACTTTTCCCTCACTTATCTATTTGTATAAAAAAAAAAGGAAAAAAAATGGAGAGACTCTGGCTAATGTCTAGATCTCTAACACTTTGTCGTGACAAAGAAATTATAAAATGACAGTTTTCTCGACTATCGATCACTATTTTAGGTTTGTGCAAACGTGCATGCACATATCACATGAATTCCAACATAAAGTTACATGATTTGTGAGTAAAAGTCTATATAACTTACCATATCCCAACCTATTTATAGAATAGAGTATTATAAAGAGGAAAGAGATAAAGTCATCACTCCCTAACGTCATTAGAGCACACGCAATTCAATTTACCAATTTTCAATTTGTTCTATAATTTTGGCTACATCACAATTCAAACACGTCCCAGATCCTCAACTTTTCAACTTGGATTTCTTTAAACCCTTCAAATTGTTCACAAGTTTTTAAAATTTCTCCAAATACTCGAACTTACCATTCTATATGTTGAATTGTAGACCTTTCACTAGCCTGCCGGAAACCCAAAATTGAATTGACCATAAAAGTTTCCACCCGAGAAATAAAAAAAAAGGAAAAACAGATCCTGCTCCCACCCAATAGGCAATATTTCTCCCCGGTGGAGCTATCAAATGGCCAAGAAAGTCGGCAGAAAGGGCGGCGCGACAAGTTAGACACGTATGACACCACGCGCGCCACAAAGCCTGACGTAGCCCTCCGAGTCATCCACCATTGTCTCCGCCTCCATAAAACCTCGCGCCTCTCCGACACCACCAACAGCATTCGACATTTCGACAACTCCGAAGGTCGCTCTATTATATTCAAATTCGGTCTCCGATCACGAATCAATTCCATCCTTTGATCTTTACATGGCCGGTCTCCAATACTACTTCTTCCCCACAGACTTCTTCTACCCTCGTGCCCCGTCGCCTTCCCCCGCCGACGGTAACGCCGCCGCCAAGGCCGTTCTTCCCGTGAAGGCTCTGAAAGGGTTAGACGGCGGAGACGACTTCGTTGGTCAGAAGAACCCTCCTCCTCAGCCCTCCTCGGCTTCTGCTTCTGCTTCTGCTTCCGCCGCATCATCGTTGTCGCTGGTGCTGTCTCGGTCAAGCATCGAGAGACAGCTCCGTCGTGGGCAGCCCATCATCGCCTCGGACACTCCGAAGCAAGCCTGACGCCGTTGGTGCGAACTGTTATTACGCAGAAAAGGCTTTATAAATAAGCGCTTCTTTTGTAGTATATTCGGATTGATTTCGCCTTTGAATTCTTGTTGGAAGATCGCTTGTGCTATGCTCACGGAGAATTCCGAATATATCGCGTTGCGCTTACTTTTCTTGAATGTGTTTGAAGTTGTTAGTAGATAAGAGGCCATTTCTCTTGGCCAACCGTTGTAAAAGTTAGCATCGCTCTTACTAAATGCAAAAGCTTTCGGACGGTACTCCTGCCCATTGCATCACCTCTGACTCACTACTAGAAGTGCGGGTACCACCTGTAACAATGGGCTGCTTAAGCCCTTATTTTGTTAGCCAAGCCCATTAACTTTGTGCGTGAGTGTATCTCTCCGCGAGCGAGTGTTACCGAGTAATTTAATTTTCAAGATCACTTTAGAAAAACTCCAGTTCTAGCATATGTGTATATTTTAATGCATATTTTGGTAATAAATCTCTAGAAAATGTACAAGAAATAATAGATTGATGCATATTTTGGAAATAAAATCCTTATAACAAATCTTTAATCAATATACAAGAAATAATAGAGTTATGAATATTTTGGCAATAAACATTTAAAAATAATATTGTATATATAAATTTTAATTAGATGATGACAGATAAAATTCTATTTTGGGTTCACATATCTTTTTTTTTTCTCTGGAATTTAAATTATATTATATGATAATTCTTATCGCATAAATGAGAATTATAGACGGTAAAAGGAGATTGCTTTTTCTTCCTTTAATAATTTACAACGAGATGATGAGTGTATGTACATTTGCAAAGAATCTATATAACAAAATTCTGTTTGTGTTTAAATGGGTTTGAATGAGTTATAGATATAGATTTCGTGTTGAAGAATAGGAAGATCCAAACTGCTTGGTTGGCGTGGTTACTCGATCTGGGTTGGAAATTGATGTGGACTAATTTGACCTATTCAACATCCCTGCATGCTGATGGGACAGCACAAACCGTCAGCTTGGAGAGTAGAAGTTGAAAACGTGCAAAGAAGAGTCCTTAAGTGAAAATGTCAACAGGCTGATCTAGGGAGTTAATGAAGTGAAGATAGAGCTACCCACGAGCTAGTCGTTCACGAGAAAATGATAATCAATCTCCACGTGCTTTGTGCAAGCATGAAATACGAGATTTGTAGTTGGCTGATAAATTATCACACCAAAGAGTCGGTGGATGGGGTGGAAGAGCATTTAGATCTCTCAAGAATATACAGTCCACATAAGTTCTGCAGTAGTGTTAGCTAAACACTTGTGTGCAGCTTCTGTACTGGAACGTTCTACAGTTCGTTGCTTGCGAGAGCTCCAAGAAGTAAGAGTTTGACCAAGGAAAATGCACAAACCTCCAATAGAGCGCCATCTCACAATTAGCAGCCTAGCCTACGTTTGAAAAGGCATAGAGAGTAGCTGATGAACCGCAAGTAAATAGAATATCAAGTTGAGGAGTGTATGCAAGGTAGCTGCCAAGATTCATCAATGAAATAAGTGGCCAAATAGAAGTATCGAACATCACCTGAACCAGCCCAAGCATCTATACTGAGGTTAATTCTACCAGGCAACTTATCCAGGACCTCAAAAACCTTTTGCTTCTCTTTTTTGTAGATTTCCAAGCAGTCGGCCTTTATTTTATTCGTTGTCACAAGCTCAAAAAGAGGCTGCAAATTCTTGACAAACACCTTGAACCCAATTCCACCAAGCAAACAATTCAAACATGACCAAGAATTCATGAAATACAGCACATCAGCCTCAATAATTATGAGAGTTCATGCATTTCTCAAGACTTTGGCTTTATATTCAGTCGGAATTTCCATTTAACTTCAACATCTCTAATGATGCACAAAGCAGATGTTAGAAACAAAATCAATTTCATCTTGAGCACAGCAAATGACATCAGTAAAAAGAAAAAAAAAAACAGATGATTGCATTTTCGTATGGCATTAATTTGATTTATCACTGATAGGACAGTGTAGAGGAAGTGCATATGTAAAGGCTGAAGCAAAACATACCAGTAAATCTTTGTGAATTCCTTAATTCCGGTGTAGGTGACTTGCCCTCAACTAGATTGAAGCGGTAGTTTTAATCTAATGTGCAAAGGTTGACGCAATATTACACCCAACGGCTGCACTAAAATAAAAGAAATTCGATATTAATTCATTTTTAACTACATCAATTCTATTTGAGATACTGGAAATCACAAATGGCTAAAACAAACAATATGTTCGATAGAGCTGAATTAGAGGGAAGAGAAAATATTTGAAGTTATTTTTTTGTGGGTAGGGGGAATGAGATGTAGAGAAAAGAAAATGAAGAATTAGAAGGGAATAAAATGGGTCTGATGTAATTAATCCGATGAGCACTTGTTTTTTTTTTTGGTCAGTAAAAGTGCTTGCATTCATTTATAAAATGAGGATCGCAAGAAAACGACAAATAAGTTTCCGAAGATAGAATGTTCCATAGGAGCTAAAGAATAAAGAGATCCAGGTTGACGGAAGAGTTTTGCGGCGATGGGGTTTAGGGTGCGCATGGTAAAATTTCTTGTTTGGGGAAGAGTTTTTTTTAAAAATAGTTCTTTTCTATTTCTATTCGGGGAACAGTTTCGAAAGAAAAGAACCCGTTTGTTAACCGCACAAAATTTCTACTCTTAGAATAGAAAAAAAAATAGAAATGCGTCGCTAACGCAACGATTCTTTTTTGTATTTATTTTTTTTTTATTTGTTCTTTTTTATTTGTTTTTATTATTTTTTGTATTTAATTCTTTTTTGTATTTATTTGTTTTTTGAATTTATTTGTTTTTTATTTTTTATTTTTTTGTTTTTTTTTTTTTTTTTTTGTTTTTATTCTTTTTTTGTATTTATTTGTTTTTTATTTTTGTTTTAATTTGTTTCTTTGTATTTATTTGTTTTTTATTTTTTTTTTTTTATTTTCTTGCGTTTTTTTACTTGTATTTTTTTTGTATTTATTTATTTTATTTGTTTTTTGTATTTATTTAATTTTTTTTGTATTTATTTGTTTTTGTATTTATTTGTTTCTTATTTTTTTTGTATTTATTTTTTTTTTGTATTTTTTGTAATTTATTTGTTTTATTTTTTTTTTATTTTCTTGCGTTTTTTTATTTGTATATATATTTTTTGTATTTATTTGTTTTTTATTTATTTTTTTGTATTTATTTTTTTTGTATTTATTTGTTTATTTATTTGTATTTATTTTTTTATTCTTGCTCACGGTCGCGGCGGGTGTGTCGGTCGGCGGCCGGCGACCGGGTGGCGGCGCGGCGGCGGCAGTCGTCTGGTGGCTCCGAGCTGTTGGAGGTGGCCACGGCAAGAGAGAAATAAAAAAAAAAAAAAAATTTGCTTATTTCTAGAAATTGTTCCCTGGACAAGAAGTAATTTTTTTTTGTTTCTCGTTTCTATTCCCGGGCCAACTTTTCTATTAGGGGAATAGAAATCAACTAGCGTTACAAACGAGTTTTTTTTTTTTTTGTTCTAACAAAAGAACGTAAATTCTTACGAATAGTAAATATTCTCACGCAGCCTTAATGACCGAGCTTGCAGCTTGGTTGGCATCCCTTGAACAGTGGGCTAATTTGACGGAATCCATCTGGGCCCCGTGCACTCATTGATGAGGTCCCGCATGGCCCATGGAGTCTCCCCTCGGCCCATGATGATCTCCACATGTGATAAGCTCATACACTCACATTCCCAGGACAGATCACGTTCTTTTGCCCCTCCCACGTGCTTTTCACTTCTCTGTTTCCAGTATCGTAATCCGCCCAACAGAGCTGGGGCTTCTGCTTGCAATGGGGAAGAGGCGTGGATCTCCTTTGCAAAGCCATCGATGACCAGTCCGCTTGAGTTGCTTAAGCGATTAAGCTTGGCATCCCACCATCCGTCCACGAGTAGTCCACATTTAGCCTCAGGGAGCTGCCGGACCGCGGATTCCACCTAACAAGTGAGCTAGAATTGCCGGATTTTTACCTCCCCTCTTTTGGATTCCATCATCTAAAGTTTTTAAGTTGTGCTTGAGCTGTGTCGACTACGGAATTGGAATCTGGAGGTCAGGCTTGGGAAATGCTGTTGTTGCGAGACTTCTAGATTAGCCAAATCACGGCCGCAAGCAACTCCTCTGTAGGTGAGTCCAGCTTAGCATCAAAAAATCCATAAGCCATTTATCCATTCTAGTCATGTTGAGTATGCCGCTGCTGAGGTTGATTCTCGGATCTGATCATACTTTTTCGTCCATTCACTGAGCAGGAAAATGTGTTCCACGGTTTCTGGGTAACTTGAGTAGAGAGGACAAAGGGGATCCGGTAATACCTTTCTCTTGAAGCGATTCATTCTCGTTGGTAGCACATCTTGATAGAGACTCCACATGAAAATTCTTACTTTTTTTTTTTTTTTTTCCCGGGGGATTCCAAATTCTAGTCCATAGGGTTGTAGGAACCTGCCTTATTCACTGTCCACTATTATTTGTCTTCCCTTCGGATGGAGACACATGGGAATAGATAGAATTTTATTCAGAATTCGACCTTTGAAGAGGATATGTAGCTCGGACTCATTCTATTCCCTTGTTTTCACATCAATTACTTTGGCCAACATAACTAGACTATTCCTATTCGGGAAAAGTGTTGAAAAAGTCCTAAACCTTTTGTTTTTGTGCCGATTTAGTCCTAAACATTTTTTTGGTGCCGATTTAGTCCTAAACCTTTTTATTTAGTGCCAATTTAGTCCTTTCGGCAAATTTAGCTCGGAAAATGCCTACGTGGATACAAAGTCAACACCGGCCGTCCTACGTGGCCGGATCGGTACTAACATGGATGCCTAAAAACAAAACGACGCCGTTTATTAAAAAAAAAATAAGTGTGACTGCCTGAATTTTCAAAATTTGTTTTCGATTAAATAAATCGGGCATTTTATCGACGCGCCGATAATATCGTTCTCTGAACTAATCACTCATGGGATAACTAGACTATTTGGGGAAGCCATTAAGGAATTTTAATGCAATGGACTTGAGAATTCGACTAGGAATCAACTACTCAACCGTGTCGATCTACAATGGTCATTACGGCACCGTCAAAAATCGATCAGAGACCGGAGATAGGTCGATTTGATTGAGATATGTGATTAATATGTGGGTGAAAATTTTCGTCGAATGACACTAGATCGATTTTTTTGTCATTTCTGTACCCGATGTCCATATTTGAAACCTCAAGATTTTCATGACAACTGAGAGTTGTCATTGTGTCGAAGATGTATATTGTGACTCGAGATAAATCGATCATGGGTCAATTGTACTAAAAATTCCTAAAAGCTACTCGATAAATCAGGTCACGCTAAAGTCGCGTCGGATTGAAATTAACTGCGAATTTGAATCCGATTTCAGAAATTGAAAGTTCTATCGTGTCACGATCTATTTTAGGAACGTCCACTCACTCTTCGAAGAATTTTCGGAGATTCCGAAATTTTTACGAAAAAATCGTTTTGGACGTTGCGGAAATTAGCGAAAATTCAGATGGGCTAAGTTTATGGAAATTTGAACTTTCAAGCCAAGCCTTTGGGTGTCGGGGACTTACAGAAAATTATATGGGATTTTTCTTCAACAAAATTGGACGTCCAATTGGAGAATTTCTGGAAGAAATTGAGCGTAAAGTTGTGAAATTCGGAGTATGATTTGGGGGCCGTATTTTTGGCATCTATTTATGTTATTTATGGATTCAATTTATTCTAAAAAGTATTTAGGGACATGGCATTCAATATAGGGGATAAATTCTTTGACTTTGCCCTTGTTCCAATCCTTTTAATCAAGCAAACCCAGCTGCTTCCCTCCGTCGTTGTCTCTCACCGCCTCTGTCCCTATCTCGTTTCCTTTGAAGAACCATGCAGCTCCTTCAGTCTTCCATTCTTGCTTTGCTTTCATTCTCAATTTCTCTCGCATCTCTGCCTCGAGGAACCGCTGCTCTTCTTCCATGCTGTGCGGCCACGAATCCAGTCAACACAACATCAAACCGAAGCCCCAAAGTTGACCGAAATCTCCACTCCTTCCAGCTGCTGCCATCCACGTTTCTGTGTCTTCCCAGCAGCGACCGAAGCAGTCTCGTGATCTCTCCCTCGCTGCCGCGTGCCGTCCCCATCCACCGAGCTCTCTCTCCATCGTCTCTGCCGGCCCCCACCATCTTGTATCTGGTTTTGCTCGGTCATTTCCCCCAACGAAGACTGCAGCTGCTCCACCATCCTTCGTGTCATTTTCCCAAAATTTCTAATTTCAAACTATAACTCCGAAACTACTCCGATTGGAAGAACGAGGGGTGCAACCACTTACTGGGCGTTGTAAATAAGCTTAGTGAGTCGCTCGCGACGCGAAGACCCAACGCCCTCTCTCTTCTTTCTTCTTTTTCTTCTTCTTTCTTTTTCTCTCCTCGTTTCCTCTGCCTGAACTTATGTCCGAACGTGGGCTTTCTCTTCCTTTTTTTTTCTTTTCCATTCTTTATTTAAAGTGGGTCCCACCACCGTTTCTTTGACCTAATCCTAAAATCTCAAACGTTACAGGGCAGATTAGAGAAGAGGCAAATGGAGGAGGAGAGGGTGAACTTGGAATGGTCACTGCCAGTGCCGAGCGTGCAAGAGCTGGTGAGGCAGGGACAGCCGGATGCGTTGCCTCCAAGGTACGTCCGCGATGACGTGGCGCCCCTTGATCATTCGCCGGGTTCATCACAGGGCTTACCTTGCATCGACCTGGGAAAGCTGATGGACCCTTCTTCTCAATCCACCGAGCTCCACAACCTTCACTCTGCCTGCCACCAGTGGGGTCTCTTTCTGGTTGGTTTGTACTTGATCATTACCTTAATTACCTACTGCCACGATACCCACTCTTTTTACTGCATAATCACGTTTAAATTAAGAACTTGATGCCATCTGATCCAGTTATGTTCAGACAGTACACCTGCAGAATTTTACCTGTATATATCGAATGAAGTATCTAAATGTCATTCCTTTTCACTGCTCAATTTACATGCTAATATAAAACGGGGTTAACCACACTGTTCGAAAGCTTTCCGGGTAATCTCATCTATGGTTGATTATTGTATCCAATCCGGTATGTGGATTCCCACCTGTGTTCTCTATTTTGCGTCTAAACGAGTTGGTCATGTTGGTGAGTCGTTTCATGTTGATGATATGGTTAACAAGTTTGAATCCATTGAAATGATCTCTTGGAAAAATGGTAAGCATCATTTCATTGATCAGCATTATCTTCGTATATGCTATGAACCATTGTCTCCTAAAATAAAAGAACCAGTATCGTCTCTTCATGGGAATGGGGTTGAATTTCAAAAAGCAGAAGTTTGTGAGGTTGCCATCAATGTGCAGTTAGTGAACCACGAAGTGTCGGATGAAGGGATGCAGCTGATGAAGGAAAACGTGCTCGGTTTCTTCAAACTGCCTTACCATGAGAAGCAAAAGTCGTCACAGAGACCAGGAAGTCTCGAAGGTTACGGGCAGGCTTTCGTCACCTCTCACGAGCAGAAGCTGGATTGGAATGACATGATCTTCCTCAAATGCCTCCCTTCTCATGCAAGAAATCTCGATCTGTGGCCACAAAATCCCCCAGAATTCAGGCAATTTGTTTCCATCTTTTGGGTTTCTATCATGTTTGTGCATTTCTAGTAAGCTAAGTTAAGCAAATGATGGTGACTGTGAATACCTAATCTATCAGGATAGCACTAGATAAATACAGTGAAGATTTGAGGAAAGTGGCCGTGGCGGTAGCAAAGTATATTGGAATGGCACTGGGGACTCATGAAGGTGAACTGGAGTTGTTGATGAAAAGTTTCTGGGAAGGGAGGTATGAGGTCAGGATGAATTACTACCCACCATGCCCAGAACCTGAGAGGGCAATGGGCCTATCGCCACATTCTGACAACTCAGGGATCACCATGTTGATGGAGTGCGGCAACATGCCTGGCCTCCAGGTCCTCAGCAGGGAAGGCCGCTGGGTCACAGTTCCACCCGTTCCTGGCAGCATAGTCGTGAACTTAGGTCAAATCATGGAGGTTTACAGCAACGGCACATACAGAGCACCAGATCATAGAGCGGTGGTGAACAAAGAGAAGGAGAGGGTGTCCATAGTGACCTTCTGCTATCCCAGCCCCTCTCTTCCAGTTGGACCTTCTCCACAGCTCCTCGCGGCCACTGGACTCACTCCTCTCTTCCAAACCCTTTCACACTCTGAATACTTGCAACGCTTCTACAACCGCAAGCTTGATGATGTGGCTCCTTTCATCAGTACCCTCAAGCAGTAGATGCTGAACTGATGTGTTCTTTCATTTCATCTTCTTTTATTGTGTGTCATGAATATGAATTCAGGTTGTTCCACCTATTGTTACATTTCGTTTACTCCATAAAGAACTATTAGTATGTAAATTGTAACGATAGATCAAACAACTGATCCAAGTCATTTCATGATTTTATTCTAAACTAGCATATTACTTGTAGGGTCAATAGTCAAAAGTGCTTTAGAAACTATTTTACATCTCAATTGCATGGCTCACATCATGTGACGAGCGAATCATGATACTCATGTAGTATGAATCTCGACAACATTTATGTACAGATATTAACAAATCTTGTCATTGATTAGCTGGGCGCTCCACTGTTAACTGCAACATGATACAATAAAAGAACAAAATACCTTCTCCATAGCATGACAACGCATGAATATAGAAGTTCCAACTGTCATCAAATTTATTTCTAGTAAGATTGAGTAAAAGTACTATCTGATTTCCAGACTTAACCAATAATTGATAGAATTACAACTGCAAGTTTTGACCATAGAACTCAATCTCTCTAGTCAAGACTGAGAACTTTGAATCTGATTTCTTATAAGTACGACAGTGAAAGGCGAAGGCCAAATGCTCTGGAGTTGAATTCTTCCTCCTATTGTGCATCCAGATGGCACATATCTGACCCTAAGAGCATGAGGTTGACTTCAAATAAGACATTACAAATTCTAGATTGTAGGAGGATCTGAGTGGGCTGCTTAATTTTTGTTGTGAAGACGCTGCTCTAAGTAACGTTTTAGCTGCCTTCCTTGTTCTTCAATCTTCATCTGTAAACTTCTTTGCATCTGTATGTTTAATTCAAGGAGGATGAAATGAAAACTTAGTTTCATATCACTGTTTCTATGTGTATACTTCTGAAAGTTTACGTGTGCGTGTTTGTGTGAATGTGACAGTGTAAAATATTCAGAATAGCTACCTCCAACTGTTGAAGTAGTCGCTTTTGTACATTCAGTTGCATCTGCGAGGTTTTGCGAAAAGCTTCTGCAATCAGCTTGTCTCTGTTGCCAAAAAATATTCAATACGTTTATTTTTCTCATATCATGACTTCCTAGTTCAAGACAGACATTCGATACTTGATACTTGCACTTTCATAATTGGTTTTGCTCTTCTTAAGTCTGGATACTGAAGTTAATAAATAACAAACAAGTCGAATCTTACGTTTTGAGGTCGTGGATGGACATTGTGTCAAAATTGTTCTTCTCTGGTTTTCCTGCATGTACAATTTGATTTATGCACATAAAATAAGTTATCATACTGCCAAGCAAAAATTAATGATGCATGGATATGTCTTCAATAATAATAGAGTTCCTGTCTCTTGCCAGAAATGTTCATTCGGGCTCATCATAGTGAATGCAGAGAATTACCTTCTCTAGATTCTGCAATGCACTTGGCGATGCGCCATTTCTGTGATGTAATAGACAAATAAAGTTTTGGTTTGAAATTCTGAACAAAATGCCAGGGAATGGGAATTGATTTTCAGCTTATAGAAGGAAAGTCATTATGTTGCAGTACCTGCAAGTGACTCTTAATATGAAAAATTGTCAACCCTTCAACATCCATTAGCTTCAGAATTAACTTTGGTTTTGCTCCTGTGGCCACCCAATAAATCATGACTTGGACGTCAGTTGAAGTTAATATAGATATTGACTCGAAAATGACATTCTCTATCCATTACTTACTTTCAGCTCCTCCTAGACGATTTACGCATTCAAGAAATTGGTTATGAAGATGTTGAGTCCATCTAATTCGTCTTTCACTAGAGATAGCTGCTGCAAGTAAATTTGAGTTTCTACCAGGATCGGCATCAGGTGTAGCTTCATTTCTTGAAATTGGAGACCCCTTCTCTAACTGAGACACATAAATCTGCATGAAGATGATAGACACTCCTTTCGAAAATTATCAGTGTACATACACCTAAGATGTTCATTTCATGTTGCATACCGTGGTACTGAGATATTCCCTACGCTTTCGTCTGTTGCTTAAAGCAGCAGGTTTAGTGCAGTTCTGTGGCTGTGGCAATTGATAACTATGGTCATTGCATTTGTTGTAAATGTGGAAGTTCACTAGATATTGAAGATCATCAGGGGACTGAAGAGCAAGGCACTGCTGGTCTTCCACATGATCATAAACCAATGATTCACAATTTCTTGATCTTGACTGCTGGAAATTACATGAAAATAGGTTACAGGCATCTAATTCAACTTGCAAACATGTAACTGCAGTAGGGACAGAAGAAGAAGATGTGTTATTGCTTGACTTGCTGTCCGTTGTATAGAATCCACTTCTGCCCAGATTTGAGGAAAAACTGCTTTGGTTGCATCCTAATTGTGACACTGGCGATTGATCATGCTGAAACCGATGAATACAAGGCTCAGAGGATGTACAGGGGCTCTGTACTTGATCATTATTTTTTGCAGTGCTCATATTAGAGCTGTTGCTGCCAGAGCTTGCCATCTTTGTCACTGTATGCTGCGAAAAGTATGGTCTGCAAGTCTCTACTCGGCGGTGGTTGGTAGATGGAGGCACAATGAATTAGAAAGCTACAGAGTTATAATTGTTGGATATTATGGATCATGATACAGAACGCCTTTCTAGATCAACAAGAATAATGAGAAAGTCGCTTTGAACTTTAAGTGGAGAATATCAGGGCCAAGGTCGCCAAAAAATGAACGATAAAAGTTACCCCCAAAGGCTACGGCCCAAGAATCACTTGAAGAAAAGTGTCCATTGCGACAGACAATTTTTCTATTATTTTATTTTTTTCAGCGTGGTACTCGAAACAATGCATGAACGGTGAATGCATGGAATGTGGACACTCTCTCCACAATGAACCATGATGAGCACATAATGACCCATATATGTCATTCCAACGGCCCAGGTTTCATTCTCTCTCTCTCTCTCTCCGCACGCATCATGCCATTCTACATTGACTCCCCGACAACGACAAGTTGTCATTTCCCATGTACTGCCAGCTCACCTCAGTTTTTTGAACCGCTTTTAAAGCCTTTAAATGTTGTATGTGGCTGAACGATTGTGTAAGCGCGAGCAAGCGTATGAACAATGCAGGCCATACTTTCAGAACATCTCTAAGACTCTTTGGTTTATGTGAAACGTTAAACAGATGGAAGCAGACTGCTGTTATTTCTTAACAGGAACCGACAGCTCTTCCGAATATGATAACCCAAAGAATATATACATGGAAAAAGAAAAACAAAGCAGGATTATTTCTCTAATTTATGGCCTCTGGATGCTCCAAAGCGTACCTGGTCAGATTTACTATGGCAAATGGCTATTCTTGTGAAGTAGATTTGCTTCACATCACTGCCTGAAACTGAAGTAAATAACAAGGAGAGAGAGTATTGATTGCACCCATTTTTGCTGAGTGTTTGTAGTTGTTTCTAATCAACAAAACACAGCTTAATGCCATGCATTTGCATTTCTGGCCAATTTGTAGGTGTCTTTACATTGGCAGGATATTCCAAGCTTCTCAACTCCTCATCCATCATTCTCAACCCCCACGTCTGCATATGTGTCATCACCAACTAAGTAAAACAAGTTCGTTTGATGGATTTTGGGTGATTTCTTTACTGATGGTGCAAGTGGAATATGGGCAAGCATTTAAAATAGAGATGTGGCCATCCTTTTGGCAAATGTGGGAATGACAATGTATAAATGGCAACATTGGACTCGACTGGAAATTATTATGTCGAGAAGATCACCTGAAAAGCAAAATGGACTATTGGTTCTTAAGATGGATCTTGGCTATATCTGCAACAGCAAGTCATATGTTTCTTTCTGCATCATAGCCCCGTTCATGAGATATCTCCCTTAGCTAGATCAGTATGTTTATACTATACCCAAAGGCATATTAGTCGGGTTGCCTTTGTGTAAATCGCCTGATTTAGTGATGCTGTACCGGGAGAGGTAAACAGTATAATCATAGCCTTCGCAGATTACTGGCACGTCAGCCTTCCTCGGCATTTCTAGACCTGCTTAGAAGGCATACAAACAGAAGTACTCTTACTGCATTTCGGCTCCACCATCACCAGTCAATTTCATTTCTTAAACCCAAGATGGGAGATGCAAATTTTCAAGTGTGACAATGCAAACTGAAATATTGTGTGAAAGTGAGGAAGGTAATCGATATTTTCCCTAATAAGAAAAAGGAAAAATGAAGATTAAGTGGAGAGTTGAAATGAGAGAGCCACTCTCCCGCATATGAAAACGCTACCTTGTGTGCGGACGGTCATGCAAAACTCGGCAGAACTAATGCTGAAGCTAATAGTATCTTTGTAGTTGTTTCTGATGCGGTGAAATTCGCTTTCTATTATGATTATAATGGCGGACTGATCTTTAGATCCGTAATATGTAATTTAAGTGTGACTGCTTGCAACTTGCAATTTGCAGTATTGTATTGAATCTGTTTGTGTTACTGAAAAACAAGAAAAGACAAGTTGGAGCAGCAAGTCTCACTCCCTTTACCATATGTCATCTATCCAGTAATTAAGTAAAGTTGGATAGGAATACTGTTATAAGATGTTTCTGAAATCTGGAATGCAAAAGAGATAAGAGGATGTAAGCACTGGAAATGTGGTGGATGACTATTATTATCAATGTAAGGTGATTATTAGCTGATGCCTTTGGACAAACCATTGGATTGAGCTTAAACATCTCTCTGGCTGTTGATCCCGTTCATGCCTCATTGTGATATATGTAAATATAATGCCAATATGATAAGAATACAAAGCCAACGATAATATCAAGATTTTACACAAAAAAATCACGTACTGAACGCACAAAGTCTTACTCACTAGTCATACAATAAAGGTTCAACATCAACAATACAAGAGTATTTCCATCACCACGAAAGTATATTATCACAAATGGAGAAGAAAACTCTAATCACGATTGAAGAATTCGGAGAAGGTTCTCAATACCAATTAATCAAACCATTCATTACATATAGCATGCATGCAATCAAACACATCATTCATTGGGCTCTAATTTGGTCCCCCAACGGGTGGTGGTGAAATCGCTTGCGATGTATTTTCAATACCAATTAATGTGAAATCGCTTGCAATATATTTTCAATACCAATTAATAAAACCATCCATTACGTGTCCTTTGTAGGGGAGTAAGAGGGTAACCCAGAATTCCCACGTGAGTGGGAGAACGTCATAGATGGTGTTGATTTGCTATTTTGATATGCTCCGCCTCACAACAAATTACAAAGGGACCTTTCCTCCTGGAGGTTTATAAATTCAACATGTGCTCTTTTACTGGTGCAACCAGTCATTATCTCAAAGATTCATGCCCCACTTACTTAAATCCATCTACAAAATCGGTGATGACGTGGGTAACGGTCAAGCCAGCGTTCAGATTGGCCAAAGATTCACTGTCCAATTGGTGTCATATTCCAGCATAATTCAGTAAATTTAGGGGGTTGTTATTTTCTTCGCTGTGAGTTAGGATTTTAATTTCTTTAGGATTATTCTTATCTAGAATAGGAATTTGACAATATCGTTGCTTTTTACTTTTTGGGTCGGATTATGGCGTTGCTTATTGAAATTTGCATATTTTAGGTTGTTATTTTTTCTTTATTTGGAGGTTACTAATTGGCATCTAAGCTCCGAGTTCGTTACTGCAATAAACACAATCGAATGAACTTCTTGGAAACTGTCCCAAATTATCTTCTCTTTATTTTCTCTGTGTCCTTTTGATGGATTCCTACGGTTCATGAATGAACGAGAGACTACTGTATCTTATTGAATGGCCTGTCAAGAGGGTTATTCGGCCAAGTAGTGGGCCTATCAACCTCATCAAGATCGGATAAAGTTTTATCTAATTGTTTGTTCAAAAAATTTAGCGTTATTAGTGCTAATAGTTTAATCAACGTTCCAGAAATCCCGGAATTACGTGATATATTGAGAATGACGCTGAACAAGCAGCGTTAACATGGTCATTCTTACAATATCACTTCCGGCGTCTCCGACTCCGCCTCCTGGTGCATGCATCAGCTTGTTGATGATCACAGCCACTTTCTTGGGTTGCAGTTGCGACTGTGAGAATCTAGTGCGGCTAGCGTTGGTCATGGGGAGGATAACATGATCATCAACCGGACTAGCTTCCCAAAAGCTCAGTCGGAGGTGCTGAAAGGTTCTCGGGACTGACTGACTACATGGGGGTAATTTACCACACGGCGAATTGGGTAAAATTTGCAATTTAGTCTGACATGGAGGGTTCTTCTGAGAAAAGCTAAAACACGAAATTTGAAAAGGACCACTTGTCTGTCAAATTTGGCACGTTTTTGAGTTTGTTTACTATTTTTGCCGCATTTTTTAAAAATCGGGTTTGGATAGAGTAATTTCCTAATTTAGTGCTATTTTGTAATTTCATACATTTTAAATTCTCATTTAGCACATGGGGAATTTTGTCTCAGGGCTCTATAACAAGGTCATGTATATTATTTGTCAGACAAGTATTGAATTTTATTTCTCGTACTTTATTTTAGGTGTTATCAATGCTTGATGGTTTACTTACCGCATTTTTAATTTAAGTAACATTGATACCGACACACGACACGTGACATGACATATTACGACGCGCTGACCATCATTTAAAAAAAAATAGAAAATTCTGACACGTTGAGACACGTTATATATTAAATGTATATATTTATATATGCATGATAAATTATTATTTTAATCAAATTAATCTGATTCAAATTCACAAATAAATAAATAATAAAAAAGCATAGAATGAATTTACACTAAAAATATTGATATACTATTTATTAATATCATTCATTGTTTTAATTTGACAAATTCAACTCTATTACAATAATCTATAAAATTTGAAGAAAAAAAAAACAAAAAATTCACATTTGGGACTCGCATGTTAGGCATGTCGAAAGAGAAGAGAAAAAAACTCAGGGGGTTGATTGTGTATCACGGGAAGTGAGAGTCAGAATATGAGAGAAAATTATATTTTTCTTCTTTCCCCATTTTTTTTATTTTTTTATTTTTCACATATATACTTTTTGACCCATCATTCATTAAAAAAATTCAAAATTGACCTTGCATGTTTAAATCACGTGTCGAAAATTCGCATATCGGAATTTTGACTTGAGTATCGAAGAGTGTCGGGAAAGTTGACCAGATGTTAGATTTTTCGACACATGTTGAGCGAGTGTCAAAGAGTGTCCAAGAGTGTCGGACATATATCGGAGTGTTCGACACAACACGAAAGCTCACAGAGAGTGTCAACGCTTCTTAGCTTTTAATACATTAAATATTCTTTTCCTTTTAGCATAGCCTTAGATAAAGCCTTAGGATCATAAGTTAAGATATAAATATTCTTAATTAGTCTAATATAAAACTAGCTTGTGTGGCCCGAATAGAGCCTCACTTGTGATGAGAAGGTCCGTAGTTGAATGTTATATCAGTAGTTCTCAAGTCTATCTTCTAATCCTAATGTACAAATAATCTCATATAAAGAACAATTACAAAACATAATTTGTGAGAGGGAATCTCATTGAGTGATACAAAAGCAATATAAAAGAAGCACTTGAGTTATGAATCATCGCTAATCCACATAAAAAATGATAGATTCCAAATCGAGTATGCAAATCTCTTTTTCTCCATTGTTGCATTCTTTATTCTAGCTTTGGAGATCTTGGGATGCCTTTTCTGCGGCATACACAAACGACCTTTAGGACTCATAATGGAAAATATTGTTTGATTACTTAGATGAACAATCCAACCAAGTTAGAGGTATTGAAAGGGCATTAGTTAGACTATTAGTGTAATCAAGTCATTGATCTTAGATAAAATTTGGTTGTGTCGGAAGTGAGACAATCTCCCGTGTCTCACTCAGTTTCTAACTGGCCCTAATAAACTAGTGACAACTCCCCTTTCGCCTAGAATATTCATAAGCTGAATGGAACCTAAATAAATCAAATGTTAGGGAAGATAAGGGGGCCCGTTTGGTTCGGCTTTTGGGGAATGTATTTGCAGTAATGCAAATACCTTTGGGTGAAGGGGGTTTTCCGAAATACAAATATCGTTTGGTAAAATTTGCATTGAAAAACAATTTTGGCCAAAATACCGTTTGGTAAAATTTGCATTTGCAATTAACTTTTATTAAATTAAAAAAGCAAAAATACATTTATATTTTTTTTGAAGTCCGGCCACCGAACCCCGGATGGCCGGATCTAGCCCTCGGACGGTTGCCGGGGTCAGGCGACCCCAGGCGATGGCCGCCGAGGCGCGCGACGCCAGGCGATGGCCGCCTGCGTCCCCTGGGTTCGCCCGACCCAGGTGGTCGTCGCCCGGGGTCGGGCGGCCTCGGGCGACGGCCGCCGGGTTCGCGCGACCAGGCGGCCGTCGCCTGGGGTTGCATGACCTCAGGCGGCTGTCGCCTGGGGTCGCCCGACCTTGGTGACCGTCGCCTAAGGTCGCGCGACCTCAGGCGACCCTCAGGCGGCGGTCGCTGGCGCGTGCGACCCCTTGGCCAGCAGTCGTTGGCCTCCAGTCGGCGGTGGCTTGAAGAAGATGAACAGTACCGACTTGCATTCCCAGGATGCAACTTGCCAATGCACCTCAAGAGCTCCATTGGGCTAAAGGCCTTTAGACTCCTTTGGAGATGCAATTGCATCTTGCCAAAGTCGCGCAAAAATACAAACCAAACGCATTTGCATTTGGCCAAGGGACTTTAGAGTCCAAATGAGCATTCCAAATGCTGAACCAAACAGGGCCAAGGACTTGGGATAGCTCATGTCTAATCGAGGGCTGTTGGCCCTCTTTTAGGCAATATCCCTAAATTTGGGTGAATGACATTAGAAGTACTAAAAATTGTGTATAACATTCACTTTAATGCAAAAAGTTTTCGCCGATTTACTTAAATGTCAAATTAGAGAAAAAACGATCACCTAAGTATCTCTAGTGAGAAATTCTGGCAAGAGATATTCCATGGCTTTTATAATTAAAAATCTTATTTGAGTTTGCATTTTTTTGCTACTAAAGTGATCACTTTTTAATAACGCTAGCACTAAAGTGATCATTTTTTAATAAAGATTAACACTGAAGTGATCACTTTTTAACTTGCTACACAACATTGTTTGGGGTTATATGTTGACTCAACATGCTGAGAACCACGTATGATTGAGAAGTTAATAAAATATGACAATGTAGAATTTTTGATCAGATTGGAATTGGCACTTAAGGCCCTGTTTGGTAACATGCCAAATAGTAACAATTTATATTCTTTTGTTCTCGGGAGTAGTTTTGGAACATAATCATGTTTGGTAAAATTTTTGTTCCCGAAAACAAATTTCTATTTTTTTGTTCCTGGAAGTAGATTTGAAACATAATTAAGAATAAAAAAAAGTTGATTTTTGTTCCCAGGAACTATTCTAGAATCAAGTCCATATTTTCTTTTTTTATTTTCTTTTCTCTTGTTCTTCTTCCCTTTTCTTTTTCTTCATTTACTACCACCGCCATGGTTGCCGTTAGCCGCCCACGCCATCGGTCGCCGGTAACCGGTCCGGCGAGCTTGTCGGAGGCTCACCAAGCCAGGGCGAGGTCCGGCGAGCTCGCCGGTGGCCAGGCGAGCCTCGCCCAACCTCACCGAGGCTCGCCTAGCCCCGCCAAGGCTCGGTCGACGAGGGCCGGCCTCGCGAGGGCCGGCAACGCTCCGGTGAGGTCGCTCGCCCTTGTCTGGCCAGTCGCTGGTCATCCCAAGGCCGACGACTGGCCACTTGAAGAAGAAGAATAGGAGAAAGAAAGGAAAAGAAGAAAAAAGGAAAAAAAAAAAGGAAAAAAGTAATAAAATTATTTAAAAATTAAAAGAAAATGATTTGGAGTAGAAATTTTGAACACGGTACCAAACGCAATTCTATTCCAAGAATTGAAATTTTGGATAATTACCAAATGGCTTAAAATGTTTAGAAATTGTTCCCGAAAACAGAATAAAAAAGAATCATTTTTTTATCAAAAATTGTTTCTGGGAACAGAAGCATTACCAAACGCGCCTTAAGTGATCCGAAAAAATCTTTTGACACTAAAGTGAGTATCGTACATAACTTTTGGTACTTCTAGTGTCATTCTCCTTCCCAAATTTCATCCTTTTCCTCTTGTTGAACGGAAAAGGGAGGTCGTGACACGGATGAACCTGTAGTTATTGAGTTTCTTTCTCTAGCTAGAGATATGATAGAGTATGATTATGAAAAAAAAAAATTATATTCTTCACCATTGTTATATACTTGTGAATGAGGCAATCTTTTCTAAGTGAGTAGAGGGTTATGGCCATTTTCGGATCAGCGAAGGTTGTTGCTCTTGCTCTTGTTTAACGTTTCGACACGACTTGAGAATCACAAAGCCGGGAAAAGGAAGCCCCCTCTGACACCTCAATATGGTTTTTATTTTTTGTTGCCGACTTTGCTTATGGGAGGACATAATACCTCAAATCTGAGGAAAAGTAATTCCCACAATGACAACCCTGAACAGAACCTAGGGAACTTTTGAAAGAGCAAAAGGGCAGACAACAAACTTCTGGGCGTGATGACTTCCAAATGGTGAAATCGGGAAAGCCCATCGGCAGTCCCATAACTTTCAACTCCACTTCTTCATACATCCACCTCGTTGCTTCTTGAATTAATAGTTATATAAGCGCACCATCGCTCATGGCGTAGAACATCGCCAATGATAAACGAATAGGCTGTTTACTTGACACTGATCAAAGTAAGATTTATTATTATTATTATTATTTTATTTTATTTTTGCTTTTGCGCCAATGTCAACTAAATTTTAAATGAGTATCCAAATATTATGGTAATTCACGTATCAACATTTCTTGTTTGAGGTGTTTCCGATTTTGAAAAAAAAAAAAGCTTAAATGCACGAGATTTTGACTAAGTAAAAAGTGTGAGTGAATTTGGACACGAACTCGAATTCAAGTTAAACTTTCAAATGATAATATATTAAACAACAACAAAAAAACATTACAATACTAATTGAAAGAGAAAGTCACACATCTTATCTTATTTAAAACATGAAATATACCTCGCCAGAAGCTCGTAAGATTTTCGCTCGCCAATTGATGTTTATTTGTAAAGGCAAAGTCGTTATTATGTTCCTAAGCAACGTATTAAAGAAAATGGTCGTGCATGCTGGTCTCTCATTCAGGAAGGGCATCACGCCTCTCTTTAAATTAATTGGCCAACTTCTCGTACCAAAAAGATATCAAGAAAAGTACTAAAAAAGTTCTAAACCTATTGCATTAGTACTACTTTAATTGATACCAATTAAGTTCATCTGACCAAATTATGCTAGAAATTGCTGACGTGGACATCAACTATTCTACGTGACACAATCGGCGCCGACGTTGATATTTTTAAATAATTTTTCAATTTTTTTACTTTTTTCTTATTTCTCCTTTTTTTTTCTATGCTTTTTCCTTTGGGGCATGGCTGGTATTGGTCATGGCTGGCGACTAACCACAAGCAAGGGCTAGCGAGGGTGTTGCGGCCCTTGTCGGATCCGGTGAGGACACAAACCTCGTGGCTTGGGCGAGGGGGGCCCTCGCTGCTTGGGTGCAAGGGCGACGAGGGTTGAGCCTTGGCCTAAGTAGCAAGGGTCAAGCCCTCGCCCAAGCAGCAAGGGCCCCCCTTGCCCAGCCCACAAGGGTCACGACACTCTTGCTAGCCATTGCCTATGGCCAACCGCCGACCATTGCCGATGCAAGCCATAGTGCAGAGGAAAAAGGATAGGAAAAAAAAAAAGGGAAAATTTTTAAACAAATTTAAAAAAAAAATATCAAAAAAATATTTAAAAAATTATTTAATAGTGTTTGTCTCATGTAGGATAGCCGATATCTATGTCAATGATTTCTAACTTAAATTGGCTGGATCTATTAAATTAATACAAATATAAAAAACTTAACACTAAATTAGTCCAATTAAAAAATTTAAAACTGAATTGGTACAAATGCAATAGGTTTAAGACTTTTTGGTATTTTTCTTAAAAGATATTATTTCCCTTCATATCATATCATGCCACATTGCCTCTAACAATCATAAAATAGGACCAACTGCTCGTGCTCACTCATCATAATAGGGTTTTGTAACCATGTATAACGCTATAAATTTATGCATCTTCGAATAGTGTCATAGTCGGTTTTACTGTATGATAGCGTATAAACGTGTTAATCCGTGTTCGAAAATTGCAGACTTAACCCTGCAATAAAGAGGGTTTTTTTATTTATTTATTTTCCTATTGTAAAAATTCAGGTAATATGGGGCCATTGGATGATGTCCTCCATTTTATAATTAGGTGCTCACCTATATTCGTCTCGGAACTTTCGTTCGGGTTTCGGTTGATTAATTAAAGCAAGATCCTGGACCGTCTGTGGCCTTCTTTTATGGGCCAATGTCGACCATTCCTTTTCATAAAGAAGTTAGTCCATGATTTACATAAAGATTCTTCTTTTTTCTTTTTTGACACCTCACCAAATGTTAGATTCGGTAGCATTATTAAGTAGTGAGAGAGTGAATTTATTCAATTAACTTGAATACGGTAGAAGGGGTGAAAAGCACATAGGAAAATTATCAATCGATTTTAAAATTATTATACGGATGTCAATTCATTCTTAAATTATTCGATTTTACTACTTTAGTCCTAAACTTTTATGCGGAATTCTAATATAGTTCATCTGGAATTTTTTCACCAGAAATAGCTAACATGGCGATGTACCACGTAGTATAGCCGGCGATGACTAGATCACATTATAAGTAATTTTCAATGAAAATTGACTAGAATGATTACAGTGGTTTAGGACTAAGTAATATTGGAAAGTTTATGATTGAATTATTTAGAACTGATTGGGTAATTTTTACTGCGAGACTTATCTTATGAACAACAAGTGATTTCTAATTGGTATGCTAAAGGTTGTTTTTGGACGTTGGTCATATGGGGTGATATTTCCGTATGTGATTGTCTTGTCAAAAAATATGGTAGCTAAACTCCAATGGAAGGTATCTATCTCTAGTCAAATTGAAGTTCAAAGTGTAAATTTTAGAATTAGGAATGCATACTAGTACAATCATACTTACTTATATACGTGATCAAAGAATATGTTTTCCATCCTTTTTTGTCAACTCTTAGTCTAAACTGGGTTAAAATACAGAAGACTAGGTGTTTTTCGTTCATATAATCAACCTGCAAAAACTTGAAACTTGCAGATGACTAGGTGTTTTTCGTTCATATAATCAACCTGCAAAAACTTGAAACTTGCAGATAGTATGAAGCTGATTTTAATGTAGTGATACAATTCTCATCTCCATTATGGCATAGGCATACATAAATTTACAAATTCAATTATTTCAACGACTTCATAAGAAAGATAATGTGAGTACTAGAGGTAATTGGTTTCATGGCGAATTAATACCTGGCCAATCCTATGACTCCTAGTTCCAAAAATTGAAATCACGAACCGTACTGATCTACTTCGAAACCAATAATCAGCTCACTTTACATTTTGGGTAAAAAAAAAATCAAATTCTTATAATAAAGAATAAAAGTTGTTCTATTTGCCACAAATATCTATTGATCAAATGGTTAAATTGTTGTTTGCTCATCTTAAAAATTATTATTCAATTCTCAATGGCTGCAAAAGTATGTTTCTTATTTAGTAGAGGCTTGAAAGCCCGTTCAGAATCAGGTGAATGCAGTGCCAAATTGGTTGAGTTAGTTCTTGAGTAAAACCAATGGTTCTAGCCTTAGAATCGGACTTAGACCAAACCAAATCAGGTCTCCTAGAATCAGCTTTGAACCTAATGTTCTTCTAGTTTCCAAGTTGAAGTGACCGAGTGCTTACCCCAAGTAAATATTATATACTCAAACTTCTACTATGGCATAATAACTTGGACAAATTCTTTTAATTTACGCAGTTTTCATTGGTATTTATTTATCACCCATATTAAGGCTGCGGAGAAACATGGCGCTTGTTGACCACATATTTTTTTAAATATTGTTAAAATTTATGAACCAATAAATTAACTTATTCGATAAACTCATCGGAGCAACTTTCAGCCAACCAAAGGAAAAAAGAAAACAAAAAGCCATATGATTATCTTGCCATAGGTGAGCAACTTGGATCCCACGTCTCTTAGTCGTCAAACACATTCAAGTTCTGAAAACATGCTGAAGCTTTCTAATTTTATTATTTTTTTAAAGAAAGCATGCCGTCTTCGTCTTAAATTCAATTCGTGTAGACTTCCGCTTAATCGTAATTAATCTTCGACAAATTTCTTTATTCCCATAAGCGAAGCATGCAAGTTTCGCGTTTGCCCAAGCGCATGCTTCGATTGACTTGAAGCGAACAAAAGAATTTTTTTTTTTTGAATTTCTTAATTTTAAAAGTGAAAAATTATGAGGCAACTTGCTCTTAGGATAAGCAAAATTGGTTCCAAATTTTAATTTGTGAAAGTCAAAAAAACAACAAAACGCAAGCTCCATAAAGCCAATCTACTATCTCCATATTTTTCTATATATTTAAGGCAAAACCTGGTTTCACTTACTTTCTTTTTATATAAATTTAACCCTAATATGGTGGATTTTTATTAAGCCTACACAATTTCTACTATTTAGCTTCAATGAGCGCTCAAGACCTTTTCCTTTCATTTTCAATTTTCAATTTTCAATCCCACGTTTCGCTCTCTTAAAATAACTTCATCTTACTTGATTACATCATTGAAGTTGCCTTCTTCACCATCTTTTGTATCGAAAGATTCAAAAATTGAGAGAACCTGTCAAATGTCTACATCTCTAACGCATTGTAGTGTTATTGCACACGCGCACACCACGCAGATCCCCACACAAAGTTACATGTCATGCGAGTAGAAGTCTATATAACTTATCATATCACAATCTATTTGCAAAAGAGGGAGTTATATAAAACAAGAAAGAGATAAAGTCATCACTAATTCCTAAATCATTAGAGCATATACAATTTAGTCCAGAAATATTCATTTTATTCTATCATTTCGACCATGCTACCGTTCGAGCATTCCCGTTCCTCAACTTTTCAAAGTCGGTTTATATTATTATAAAACCTTCGTATTATTCTCAAGTTTTCAAAATTCGACAAATACTCAAACGTTGTGTAGAATTGTTGACCTCCCCTAGCCTGCCGTAAACGCAAAATTAATTTGACCATAAAAGTTTCCAGAGAAGACGGATCCTCCTCCCACCCAATAGAGAATATTCCTCCCCCGTGGAGCAATGACCAACAAAGTGGCATGACAAGGGGAACACGTATGATACCACGCGCGCCACACAATCGCCTCCATAAAACCGCAGCGACCACCACCACCAGCATACGACGTTTCGAGAACTCCAAGGTTCAGTGTCCGATCACTATTCCATTCTATCCTCTGATTTCTTCATGGCCGGTCTCCAGTACTACTTCTTCCCCACCGACTTCTTATACCCTCGTGCCCCGTCGCCGTCCCCCGCCGACGGTGTTGCCGCCAAGGCCGTTCTTCCTGTGAAGGCTGTGAAAGGGTTAGACGGCGGAGACGACTTCGTTGGTCAGAAGAGTCCTCCTCAGCCCTCCTCCGCTTCTGCTTCCGCCACATCATCATCGCTGGCGCTCTCCGAGTCAACCATCGAGAGAGAGCTCCGTCGTGGACGGCCCATCATCATCTCGGACATTCCGAAGCAAGCCTGACGCAGTCGATGGTGAACTGTGATCACCAAGAAGAGGCTTTATAAATAAGCGCTTCTTTTGTAGTATATTCTGATCGATTTCGCTTTTGAATTTATGTTGGAAGTTCGTATGTGCTATGCTCACAAAGACTTCCGTAAATATCGTGTTGCGCCTACTTTTCTTGAACGTGTTTGAAGTTGTTTGTGGATGAGAGGCTATTTCTCGTGTTCAACGGTTACAAAAAAAAAAGTTAAACATGCCTCTTTCTGAATGCAAAAAGCTTTCGGATGGTACTCCTACCGGTGGGATTGTCTATTGGGTTAAAGACAACATAGAAGTAGCCGTAGAGGTGAACATTGGAAAAGAAATGAACGAAAATTTAGTTCATTGATACTGTCAAATTGTAAGTTTACGGGTCTTAGAAAACCTTTCGATAGCGATCCTAAGGCAAGCTCAATTATGATCTAATTTGGTCTTTTCGGCAAGGCATTGGGCCTTCACCGTTTGTTGTCGATCCAAATCAGATTTGTATCAATCGGCTTCCTTGGAAATCTTGTGACACCCTGTATGAAATTAAGGAATTCCTTCCGTTTGGCTTTCACTATTTCGATAGGAATTTTAACGGTGACGCTAACCGCAGGTGGAACTTTAGGCTTCTTTGTCTCTTATTGACTGATTTTCCTTACACCCTCCAACTCAACTTGATTAAGAACTGATATCACTGGTGGATATTCTATTGTTGGGAAAAAAAAAAAAAAAAAGAATATTTGTGAAAAATGCCCAGATACTTTTTCCCGCTACTATTTCTGTGAAAATTAAATAGGATATTAAATAAAAGCAGTAGAGATGAACAGTAAATAACACCAGAATTTTAACGTGGAAAACCCTTCAAAGTGAAGGGAAAAACCACGGGATCGTAGTCCACTTCAAACTTCCACTATGATAAATAATGGGATACAACTTCACCCAAAGGTGGATCTCTCGTCTGTCTTCAATTTGTGGATCCGAACCTCTCACAAATTGGATAACCCTCAAAGATAACTCTCTTTCTTGGAAGAAGAAAACTGTTTCTTCCGCTACGCTGCTATGATATTCTTGATCTGTGTGTCACCTCTTCTCCGTTGAGGAGGACTCATATTTATAGGAGCAAATATAATCCCAATTGGAATTGTACGATATAAAAAAAAAATCACGTAGATATATCTCCTAATCTCTCGTGATTTTGTAGATATGAGAATATCACTTTGATTTCTTTCCCAATCTCCCTTGATTTTCTAGATGTGGAAAATCACGTCTCCCCATCTCTTTTGATTTTTTTTCTTTTTCTTTTTCTTTTTTTTTTTTTCTTTTTCTTTTACACACCCACTACTATACATATTCAACTATAGATATACATAATTGCATTGGCCTCTCCAATTGGGAGTGACCTACTCAACAAATCTCCCCCTCCCGAGCAATTAGGAGAAGGTGTCAAACCTGCAAAAGTTCGACAGGCTTGCATCTTCATTGTAGATAGAGATTTTGTCATCATATATGAGCTATTGTTGTCGGTGTGTATTTTCTTCAGCTGTAGGGCTTTTTCATCCAACACATCACATATCCAATGATATCTGATGTCAATGTGTTTGGATCTAGAGTGGAAAGTTGCATTTTTGCTGAGGTGTATTGCGCTTTGACTATCTGAGTACAAGATATACTCCTCTTGGTTGTGGCCCACTTCTTGTAAAAACTTCTTCATCCACAAGAGTTCTTTACATGCTTCCGTTATTGCAATATACTCTGCTTCAGTAGTAGATAGGGCAAACATTTTTGTAGTCGAGATTGCCATGAAACCGCTCCCCCGCAAAAGTCATTAGGTATCCCGATGTAGACTTTCTTGAGTCCACGTCCCCGCCATGTCTCGAATCCGAAAAACCTTCTAACACAGTTTTACCATCACCAAAGCATATGCAGTTATTAGAAGTACCTCGAAGATACCTGAATATCCATTTGACTGCTGCCCAATGTTCCTTACCAGGAGTGGATAGAAATCTGCTTACCACTCCAACTGCATAGGCGATATCAGGCCTCGTACATACCATCGTGTACATTAGACTGCCAACCGCTGATGCATAAGGGACTTTTTCCATTTCCTTCTTTTCTGTCTCACTTTTTGGGCACTGCTCTAAGCTGAGTTTGAAATGATTTGCAAGTGGAGAACAAACTGCTTTGGAGTTATTCATATTAAATCTTTCAAGAACTTTATTAACATACCGTTCTTGAGATAACCAGAGTTTACGATTCTGCCTGTCTCGCAAGATTTCCATCCCAAGAATTTGTTTTGCGGGTCCCAAATCCTTCATCGCAAAGCACTTGCTCAATTCCTTCTTTAAATTGTTGATCTTGCTTTTATCCTGGCCAACAATTAGCATGTCATCAACGTAAAGCAAAAGAATGAGGAAATTACCATCAGTAAATTTCTTGACGAAAACGCAAAGTGATCGGCGGTGGTTTTGTTGAACCCATTTTCTTCCATGAAGGAATCGAATTTTCTGTACCTTTGTCTTGGTGCCTCGCTTGAGCCCATAAAGACTCTTCCTCAATCTACACACAAGATTTTCTTTGCCTTTGATTTTGAAACCTTATGGCTGATCCATGTAGATCTCCTCATTTAGATCTCCATGTAAAAACGCGGTCTTCACATCAAGTTGCTCGATCTCCAAGTTCAAGCTTGTTGCCAAGCCAAGGATAACTCGGATAGAGGACATTTTAACCACAGGAGAAAATACCTCATCGAAGTCGATATCTTTCTTCTGAGCGAATCCCTTCACAACCAACCTTGCTTTGTATCGTGGTTGTGAGTTACCTTCTTCAGTCTTTAGTCTGAACACCCACTTGTTTTTAAGAGCTTTTCTTCCTTGTGGCAACTTGACTAAATCATAAGTATGATTTTCGTCTAAGGATTTCATCTCCTCCCCGCCTAGCTTTTAACCACTCCTCTTTGTGCTCGTGGAATAAAGCTTCTTGGTAATTCTCTGGTTCTCCCCCGTCAGTGAGCATCAAGTACTCATTAGGAGAATATCTACGACTAGATTGCCGTTCACGGGTTGATCTCCTCAATTGAGGTTTTGATGGGACCTGTTCAACAATAGGTTCAAGTTCAGTTGAAGTAGTCTTACCTTCAATCCTAGATTCAGCTTGCTTGTTATTAGAATCGATAGGAGGAGCGACTGGGCCAAGATCAACTGAGTATTCTTCTGTTGATGGAGATTTCTCGTGCTTCTCGAAGTCCTGGATTGTCTGATCTTCAAGAAATACCACGTCCCTGCTTCTGACTATTTTCCAGTCAACAGGATCCCAGAGTCTGTAACCGAATTCTTCATGTGCATACCCCAAAAAAATACATTGCTTTGATTTCCCATCAAGCTTTGATCTCTCATCCTTTGGAATGTGAACAAATGCTCTACAACCGAACACCTTCAAGTGGCTATAAGAAATATCCTTACCAGTCCAGACACTTTGTGGTACATCACCGTTAAGTGGAGCTGAAGGTGATAGCTTGATTAAATCAACCGCCATCCTCATTGCCTCACCCCAAAAGTGGTTTGGCAGCTTTGCGTTGGAGAGCATACATCTAATTTTTTCACGTATGGTTCTGTTTATCCGCTCCGCGACACCGTTGTGTTGAGGTGTTTTTGGTACGGATCTTTCTAGTTTGATCCCAAGGTTCTTGCAATAATCTTCAAAAGGTCCTCGGTATTCGCCACCGTTGTCTGAGCGTACACACTTTAATCGCCTGCCCGTTTCTCTTTCAACCTTCATATGAAATTGCTTGAAGATTTCCTGCACTTGATCTTTAGTTTTCAAAGCAAATGCCCACACCTTTCTAGAATGGTCATCAATAAATGTTACAAAATAAAGCGCACCTCCAAGTGTCCTAGTTTGCATTGTGTATACATCAGTATGTATCAAATCTAAAATTTCAGCTTTTCTAGATGGTGGGGAATTGCGAAATGCTACTCTATGTTGTTTTCCCATAATGCAGTCGACACAAGTATTCAACGGTGTACCTTTCATTCCGCGTAGAAGTTGCTTTCTAGTGAGAATCTTAAGTCCTTTTTCACTCATGTGTCCGAGTCGCTTATGCCATAACTCGGTGGTGACTCCTTTTCCGGTTACATTCACCTCTCCTCTACACGGCTTGAATTGTGTGATATAGAGAGAGTTAGTCTTTTCTCCTTTGGCTACCACCAAATTACCTTTAGTGAGCTTCCATTTTCCATCACTAAAGAAATTGATGAAGCCTTCGTCATCAAGCTTGCCGGCAGATATAAGATTGAAGCGTATGTCCGGAACATGCCTCACATCTTTGAGAAGTAGCCTACATCCAACATTAGTCTCCAAATAAATATTACCCATACCAATAATTTTGGACGTACCTTCGTTTCCCATCTTTACGAGTCCAAAATCGCCAATGGTGTAAGATGTGAAAAGATCTTGACGAGCCATGACATGGTAGGATGCACCAGTATCAACTACCCATGTCGAATCTTCGGATGCAAGATTAATGGAATCATCACTTTGAATAATGATCACCTTATATGCAATATTTGCAGTGTCATTCGTCTGGTTCTCGTTAGCTTTGTTGATGTTATGACTTTTTGATTTTTCTGCCTTTAGCTTTCTGCATTCTCTAATGAAGTGTCCCAATTTACCACAATGATGGCACTTCTTGTCTCATCTGAAGTTGGATTGGGACCTTCCTCGTTGCTGATTCCGGAAATTTCGGCTTTTGCTTCTCCCTCTATGGTCTTGATTTTCTTGTCGATTAATGACAAGAGCCTCGGACACAGGGTTGACTCCACTCTCTTTTCGCCGGGATTCTTCATTCAACATTCTATCTTTTACCACGTCCATGGTAAGCTTGCCGTCAGAGCCGAGTTGCGACCGACACAACAAGTGTGTCCCAGCTATTTGGCAAAGAGCTAAGCAGCAGTAATACCTGCAATTCATCATCTAATGTCATCTTCATAGAATTAAGTTGGTCTACTATACCTTGGAACTCGCTCATGTGTTCCGAGACACTGCTCCCGTCTTTGTATTTCAGATTCACGAGCCGCCGCATGTGATTTGCTTTATTTTGCGCCGTTGTTCTTGCGTACATTTTCTCTAATTTTTGCCAAAGAACACCAGCATCATGTTCATTAGCAAAATTTTGAAAAATGCTTTTATCAATCCATTGTCGGATTTGAGCGGCACACTTTCGATTGAGCACCATCCATTCGTTATCGGACATTGTCGTTGGTTTGCCACCGAAGACGATGCCAATTTGGCTTCCGCTACAAGATCGACTCCTTGGACGTTGGTACTGGCACCTCCATCGGTATCACAATTGGCCTCCAAAGATCTTTAATGTATAGCAGATCCTCCATCTTTGGTTTCCAGATTGCATAATTGAATGCAGTTAGTTTTATCATGTTGCCAAAATTTTCCTCCATTTAATTCTGCACAGAAAAATAATATATAGAGCAACCTGGCTCTGATACCACTTGTTGGGAAAAAAAAAGAAAAAAAAAGAATATTTGTGGAAAATGCCCAGATACTTTTTCCCGCTACTATTTCTGTGAAAATTAAATAGGATATTAAATAAAAACAGTAGAGATGAACGGTAAATAACACCAGAATTTTAACGTGGAAAACCCTTCAAAGTGAAGGGAAAAACCACGGGACCGTAGTCCACTTCAAACTTCCACTATGATAAATAATGGGATACAACTTCACCTAAAGGTGGATCTCTCGCTGTCTTCAATTTGTGGATCTGAACCTCTCACAAATTGGATAACCCTCAAAGATAACTCTCTTTCTTGGAAAAAGAAAACTGTTTCTTCCGCTACGCTGCTATGATATTCTTGATCTGTGTGTCACCTCTTCTCCGTTGAGGAGGACTCATATTTATAGGAGCAAATACAATCCCAATTGGAATTGTACGATATAAAAAAAAAATCACGTAGATATATCTCCTAATCTCTCGTGATTTTGTAGATATGAGAATATCACTTTGATTTCTTTCCCAATCTCCCTTGATTTTCTAGATGTGGAAAATCACGTCTCCCCATCTCTTTTGATTTTTTTTTCTTTTTCTTTTTCTCCTTTTTTTTTTCTTTTTCTTTTACACACCCACTACTATACATATTCAACTATAGATATACATAATTGCATTGGCCTCTCCAATTGGGAGTGACCTACTCAACATCTATGACCTTGAGAGTTGATGTCCCGGGATTTGATGAAATAAGTACTTGATTTGCTAGCTCGTTTGTCGATGGCACTGGAGACTCTTGGTTAATTGAAGTGTCGGACCGAGTAATAGCAATTTCTGGATGTGACGGCTCAATAATTCGAGGAGCTGGAACTTGAGTACTTTTTTTTTTTTTTGGACTAAGGAACTTGAGTACTTTAGACGCTGGTAATTACAACTGATGCAGGAATGGGTACATCATGGCCACAGGCTAGTGTCTCAACAGTGCCAGGCTCGTTTTGAGCGGACACATCAAATCCTATTTCTAGTTCACCATCGATAGCTGTGGTCGTCCCAGCCATTACGGCCGAGACTACATTCTTAGTAATTGATGACGATGGCTTGGAACTTGGGAAAACATCGCTATGAAATTGTAATGATTCCAAAATTATGTCTTTGGCACTAATATATATACCATGATAAGTGCACATAGTTAAATAGTTTTGTAGGTGTCAATGATTCCTTTGTATCAACAAAGACAAGATGCTAGGTCGTGACGATTAGATAAACAAGTACCAATGTGAGTGGTATCTCACAGTGACTTGGAAGAACCAGAGCCAAGCTAGTGCTTTTGAAAGTCTTTGGTCACTAATAAAAGTGGAAGGATCATTGATCCTATCATCACACATGGCACTAAATCTACTATTATAATAAGGATGAGAAAACAGGTTGGAACGATTAGGTCAACAAGAATTAATGTGAGTGGTGTCTCATGGTGGCTTGAATGTGCCAAAGTCAAGCTGGTGTTCTTAAAGGTCTTTTGTTACCGATACAAATAAAAGGATCATTGATCATGTCATCACGTGTCATTCATTGGTATCATTACTAAATATTGTCAACCAACTCACTTATAATTTGCATGTGCTAATGATGAGCATTGGATTGAACTGATGATGAGTTACCACTGATGATGATGATGGTGAGGTATATATCCAAAGATTACTATTGATGGTACTGAAAAGAGCTGTTACAAAATTAGAGTTTGTAACTAAAGTATCGGGAAAGATATTAGAAAAGTAGCTACCAAGTTTCAATCTCAGTTAAGAGACTGCTACAACAAAGTCCATTTTGGGAAACTTGCCAATGTTAGAAAAAATTATTATATGAGTAATCCTAATTTTGGCATGGGTCTCTACCAACTCTCAAATGGCTCGCTAGGTTTCAAATAATTAGATTGAAGATTTCTATAAAAGAGGATAAGCAAAGCTTGAAGGAGGTGGACACGGGATATATCGCAGTTAAGCTTTGAAGTATAAATCCTCTCTATTTTTCATTTGATATCTCTTTTTAAAGACTTAGCATTGTGATAGCATAAAGTCAAGTGCACAAGCGTGAGCGCAGATGATGTGTCCTGATAGTGTGATCAATAGTGTGAAAGGAATAACACTTGTCAATTGTAACTTATAGTGCTAATTACTAGTGGAATCCATTGTTAAGGTTGTTAGCTGGATAGTGGACGTAGGTTTGGGAATAAAGCCAAACTATCATAAATCGTTGTGTGATCTATCTTCATTGTTCATCATTTGATTTATCTGCTCATTATTATCACATATGCTTATCAACATTCCAATAATGTACCTTGCTTACTATTGTAATATTCCATGAAATTTTTTTTAGTGTCATCATTCAATCTAAATCCCCATCTAGGATGTATTGTTAGCCTCAACAAAAGCAACCGCCGAAGAGTTTCTTGCATTTGTAGATAAAATCGTAAATTATGGTATATTGGCGAAATAATTATTAAGAGCATTACCATTTTCTCTTTAGAATTGATTCGTTGTTCTGTTACTAGAGTTGATGTTTGAGTGATGAGGCATAAATAGCTTATTACCAATGTCGATGTCGAAGTTATTGACTCCCTCAAATTCATTGGCAAGAGCATCAATTACTTCATGCTCATCAACATCCACACCAATGTTGGTATTAATGACTCGCCAGTCTACTATTGTAAGAAGGTTTTGAACGTTGTCAATATCGGGGCCAAGTAAGTTCTCGGCATCATTGACATCAACGATGACATCGTCGCTTAGACTTGGTGAGGTCTGCATCATCAGTCTTTTGTGTTTGGCTGAAGCTATTCCCCCATTTCCGTATCCTACAACAATCCAAACCCCCTTTGATCATTTCTTAACAGCTCTTACGAGGGAAACTGTACTAGATTGGTTGTTGTAATCGAAGAGAAATGGTAAGAAATATGACAATAAAATGAATGGATGAAGCCAAACTGACGAGTTAAACCTGATTTCCTTTTCTTTTGCGGCTTTTGTGGGGATTTTGATGGAGAAAGTTGAGGTTGGATCTCAAGAGTGTCTCTCTAGCTTCTTGTGAAGCAAGGATCGTGATTGCTTTCTTGGTATTCTTTGAAGGAAAATGGTTGTTCTCTTTTACCTTTTTTGAAGATCAACCCGATGCCATCGCTAAAGTATTCAATACAGTAAAAAATTCACCATTCATCGAATTCATGGGTTAACCTAGGGCTCAGTTTACATTCTATGAAGGTTTGTCGATTGTATATTTCTCTAGTACTCCCATCACAACATTCAAAAGTGCATCACTAACCGATCCATACTTAATCTTCTTCCAAAAAGGATATTCCATAAAATAAAGGATTAGCATAAGAACACCCTATGTGAGCCCAAACTGTCTAGCACGTTATTGGGATAAATAGATTTCAAACCCAGGGTAAGTTTTCCCTTTGGGAGAAAGAATTGGAAAAGACCAACAAAAGCAAGACCACAAAGAGGAAAGAAATTGATGAAACTATTTGTCTGATAGCTAAAGAATTTTAGGAAGTATTTAAAAGGAGAAATCTTTTGTGAATGGGTTCAAGTCGATAGCTCAATATAAGATTTCCTGAAGTGTCAAGTTGGACCTTTATACCTTTGGCGCAAGGCAAAGAAAGTGTCTCACCAGGAAAAAAAAAAAGTAGGAAAGTATGGGTTGCCTGAGCTTGAAAAATCCAAAAAAGGGCTGAATACACCTAAAGTGTCATCATGCATCAACAAAGATGCATGTGCGATTCATTTGTATGGAACAGCAAGAACAAGTCAGCCTAAAGCGAATTTTGTGCCCTTGGCCAAGCAATGAGATAGATTAGCTAAATCCTTGGAAATTTGGAGGGTTATGTGGCAGAAAATATACCTAGAAGTTAAGTAAATGTTCAAAGTATAGGCACTTAGCGGTGTTGACTTCTCTAACATTATCCCGTATGGGTTGAAATGAGAAATAGCACAGAGATCGAGATGAGTAATCAACATCAGTCTTGAAGGAAAGGAAAAGGCAATTTGTTGATAGCGACCAAAAACTAGTCAAGCAATCCAAAAGACCTAGGTTGTAATGAAAGCCAGAGTAACAAAATTGAAAAGCCACATCAATCTCGATGTCTTCCCAAATGGATTGAACTTGATATTCTAGTCTCAAGTATCACTGGAAAACTTGAGTTCGAAAAAGGGGAAAGCCCTAAATCGACTGGACTTGGTAGTCCAAATACTTGATGATGGAAGACTTAATAATAGAAATTTTTTCTTCGATGTAGCAAGGAAAACAACCATAAAGAGATGCAAGGATGTGATGATAATTTATGAAGCAAGGATCCAGAATTACTTCTGAAGTTTTTTGCATCGTTGAGGAGTTCTAGAAGATATTTGTCACGGTCTCCCTCCTTGAATTTATCGAAATGAAACAAGTATATCGAACATGAAAATGTGGGGGGGTTTTGAGGGCCATGGAAGTTTTGAATAAACAAAAATGAGATTCATAGTCAAAGCAACAAAAGAGAAGAAGGATTTGGCTTAAGTTTGAAGGCGAAAAGGACGTAAAGTAAAATTAAAAATAGAATCTTGATAAGTATATATGTGATGCCGAAAAGGGTAATGGTTCACAAGTGTTGAGCGAAGACGGTACGTTATAGTAATGGTTTGGCAAACGAGTCGATTACAATGATATGTCTAGATTTCACAACGCAAACAAAAAGTAATTGTCGGACTATGATGTAAGAAAAGTGATAGGGCTAATACGCACCTGGTCATACTTTTGAAAGATAATCATTATTACCTTTCTAAAGGTACAAAAGTTTCAAATTCTTCAATTCTCTTAAAATTGGGCTCATGTTTATTAGGGGTGAGCATGGTCCGGGTTGGTCCGGGCCGCCCCCTAACCCTAGGACCAACCTGTTCAGTGTCGGTCCTCAATTTTTAGGACCGAGGACCGACCCTATTGAGCCTAGGACCAAGGACCGGACCGACCCAATGGGTTCGGTCCGGTTCTAGGGTCAACCCGGGACCGATCAATAATTTTTTTGTCTTGTTTTTAATACTCCCTAAAAAAGCAAACCTACAAATTCAAATTACACATCCATCAACAATGCGGCATTGTGCAACTAAACTATAAATACCAATACATATTCAGCAAATTTAAGATGACACAATAATAGAAATTTCGTACACGCTAACCGCTCATCGAGATATGGGACAATATGGAAAGTTCTTGTAATCATATATCTTTAATATTCATAACACCATATGCAAAAGCGTTTTCCTGCATTTGATCATGTAGAGTCCACTCAACCAAAAAATGAGCTTCACACCACTTGACTAGCAAATCACCGTAGCAATCGCAAGTAGATACTACTCTACTCTTCAAAAACTTCTACCATTTGACACAAATTGAAAAGCAAAGTGCAGCTGAAATTCATTAGTAAAATACAATTAAACCATAAAAAGTTCAAAATACTTAAAATAAACCATGAATATATAATTTCACATCTTGTTAATTCACTTGAACTTCTAAACACCTGAAAACAAAACAAACGACACATAATTAATACTCAACAAAAGTTTTAAATTGAAATTACTCTTAGTGCTATTGATAGAATATCTCACCATAACTCTTAGGTTTTATAACAGACATTTTACTTAGGTTTGATTATATAAAAGAATTATAAATAATATAATGTAATATATATATAGGTTGGTCCAGGGTTGGACCGACCCAAAACTCTTAGGACCGAGGACCAACCAAGCGGTGTCGGTCCTGAAATTTCAGGACCAAGGACCGACCCAGTCCCCTTGAGAACCGGACCAGGACCGGCAGGGTTGGGCCGGTCCAGGGTCGGCCCAGGGTCGACCCTAGACCGCTGCTCACCCCTACACCAAAAAATGATGAAGTCTTCCAAATCAACGTGACATGAATCTAAATATTGATATTAAGTAATTATCTCATTGGTGAGTCATTGAGACCATAACTGCTTGTTGATAATCAAAATAATCGATAACCATAATACAGTTATCAATATGCAATGACAATTTGTGGACAATTGACTCTTAAGATAAATACATGAATGGAAGATGATTTGGGTATCGATTGACAGTCAAATCCAATAGCTATTGAGAAGATACAATTGCTTAGGTCAACATGCAATGATAAAGAGCGACAATGGTGTATAAAATTATGGAATGCAATTAAGTCTAGTGACTTATAGATAAAATTGACGTGCAATCAAAACATGTGATTGTGGAGCCCAAAATCATGGAGATGTGATTGTAAACTTCAATTTGAATATTAATCACTTAGGAGCCATTACGTTTTATTATTGGCTATGTAAGCTGTTTCAAATTGTTGTAGAAGGGATCCACAATCATCGACAAAACAATGTATCTTTTGATTTATCAATTTATATTTCGAGTTCCTACATTTACAATCCTTTAGGATACTCGGTTCTAGTTCTTTATTAAGCATGCTAATTCTTGTCCTCATTGGCACGAAACCTGATCCAATAAAAATCAAAGATCAACTTCAATGATGGATATTTCGTCATGTGAAGCCATTCTCGGCAAAATAAAACGAGATAAAGTTACCACTAATCACTAGATTGTTGGAACTTATACAATCTAATCTGAAAACTTTCATTTGTTCTATCAATTTAGCCATACCTTGGTTTAAGCATGCCGTAGTTCCTCAACTTTTCAAAACTACATTATATCAATCCTCTATGTTATTCAAAAGTTTTTAAATTACAAAAATACTCAAACTTGAAAGACCGTTTCTTTTCAATCAATTTCTTAAATCAAATAAAACCTAGACTATTATTTACTTTCCTTTGTATGCCCGAGTCCATGGAAGTCGGGCTCAAGTTTCTTGAGGCTGGTTCTAGACACCAATGCCCCTGTCCAAGTCCTTCATGGCCATGCTCGGCTACTCGGGCTGTCATGCTCATGTCATTAATGCCTGAGCTCGGGTCCGTCTAGACTAGGCTCAGTTAATCTGTTGAATTAATGTCTCGAGTTTGAGCGTTTACAAAACGCGATTCGCTTGGATAAAATTTTTTGTTATTTAATCGTGAGACGGATTTACAAAAGAGGAAATATAAAATAAAAATTAAAATGAGCAAGTTTCCTCAATTCCACGCCGAAGAAGTCCCCTGCACGTGAAGAGGAAGGTGGTGGGGCCAAGATCAAAAGTTTGACCTTGGCGCGCACACAAATTTCCACGCCGAAGGGGAAGCCTCTCTGCACGCACGCATGAATCCAAGCGCTAATGGGACCAGGTCAACTATTTGACCTTTGGGCACACGATTTCCTTCTTAAGGGTGCGTGAAGTCGGTCTAAAGAAAGAAGCCCTATGAAAGCGACAAAAACCTACGTAGCCGCACAACCACGATCTGCGAGGATTTTGAAGCCGCAAGTCCTTGAAGCCGTGTGAAGCTTTGATTAAGAACGCGAAGCCGTACGTAGAGCATTTTTATTTCGAGTTTGAACACGCGATAATTTTGTGCCGTGAGTTTATATTCAAGTGAGTTATTTATTTATAAACACTTTGGGTTTTGAGTTAAATCTAGGTGTGGGAAACACTTGAGCGTGTGAGTGATTGTAAACTCTGATTCTCCGATTATAGTGGATTATTTGCTGCTAGCTCTCCCCGTGGATATAGGTACTGATACTCAGACCGAACCACGTAAATTCCTGATGTCCTTATTTTCTCGTTTATTTCTCTGGCGATTTCTCGTTTATTTCTCTGGCGATTTCTCGTTGACGTAAATTGCAAAATCCTATCGTTTCCGCATATTATATTCCAATATAATCAACAGTTAGGCCCAAGTTCATAGAGGCCATGCCTAAGGCCCTGATGTCCATGCTTGGATCCTTAGCAACTATGCCTAGAGACCTGACTCCTATCCCCGTTACTAGTGCCCGACCCTAGGTCCACAAAGGTTGAGTTTGATGCCCCAATACCTATGCCTATGTCCTTGACAGTCATGTTTGAGTACGCGGCTCCTTTGCCCTAATGACTAGTATCCAGGCACGAGTCCATCGACGTCGAGCCCATATCCAAAAAGGCTGGGACTAGGTCCTTTGAGCATTGGGCTTGTGAACCCGATGCATGGGCCTGGCTACTCAACTTCAACACCCAAGTTACTGGTACTCGGTTGGGTCCATTAAGGCTGAGCCTAGATCCACGAAGGCAAGGCTTGAGAACTCGATGCTCGTACTTGGAACCTAGACAACCATGCTTGGGTACTTAGTTTCAACACCCATGTCACCAATGCTCGGACCCAAGTCCATAGAGGCCGGCCTCAAAATTTCAATGCATGTGCTCAGGTTTTTGATAGCTATAGTTAGTGCTTGGCTCCTCTATCAAAGCCACTGATGCTCAGACTTAGGTTTATCAAAGCTAGGCTCAAATCTGCAAAGGCTGGTCCAAGACCCCATAACCATGACCAGGTCTTGGGTGCTTGGGCACGAGAATCCCGATGCCCTTGCATAGGTACCCAACTCCCAAGCCCAAGTTGCCAACACTTGGGCTTGAGTTCATCAAGGCCAGGCCCAGGTTTACAGCCTTCGCATTCAAGTTCCAAGTAATTGGGCTCGAGAAACCTAGCTTATATGATCATGACTCAGGCAGTTGGGTATCCCTTATTTCTCATGTATAGCGCATGTCTCTTTAAGAAAATAATATCAAGTTTTCTTTTTCAAATGACGGATTCCAATTCATTATCATATTTCAGCCAAACACCAAAAAGTTTTATGGTTTGAGACCCCATAAACATGACTAGGTCTCGAGTACTTGGGCACAAATCCCAACGCCCTTGCATTGGCAACCAACTCTCAAGCCCAAGTTACCAACACTCAGGCTTGAGTTCATAAAGGTCGGGCCCAGGTTTGTGGCGTTCGTATTCGAGTTCCAAGTGGCTGGGCTCAAGAAACCCGGCTCATACGATTGGGACTCAAGCGGTTGGGTATCTCTTATCTCTCACAAATAGTGCATGTCTCTTTAAGAATTTTTTTTTTTTTCATTTTCTAGTTTTGTCCTTGTTAATGTTCATATTCTCTACATAAGAGCACTCGGCGAGACCAGCTACAAAGGACTGGCAAGGAGCCAGTGAGGTTGCCAACCCAGACATTGACCGCTTGGGGTTAGCAAACTAGGCAACCCCAGGCGAGGGCAACCTATGGGTGCATGACCCCAGGCAAGGGCCGCTTGAGGTCATGCGACTTCAGCAAGGGCAATCTAGATTGCACAACCTTAGGTGGCCCTCGTCAAGGGTCGCGAGGGGCTACTTGAGGTTGTGTGACCTCAAACAATAGTCACCGGCGCCAAATCTGGTGTGCCGGCAAAGAGTTTGTGTTTTTTTTTAAATAAAAAATAGAAAAAAGAAAGCCAAAGTCCTTTGTAAGAGGAGTTTTGCAAACACTATTTAACCCAAAATTGCTTTATAAATGACTTTTAAGTTACAATGTATCAAATTTCATTTGCATTCAGAAAATTCTTTTAATTTAAAGTCTTGCATTTTTCCAAAACCCATTGAAAAGTCAAACCAAATACAACCTAAATGGGTCTATTATGAAACCCACTTTCAGCTCATACAATCAAAAGAGTAAAGTTAAAAGAAAATGGGTCTAGCCCATCTTCGGTCTTCCTTCTTCGCTAGTCTCCTCTCTCTCCTTCGACCGTCACTCACGAGGTCTCCCCCTCCTCTTTGATCCCAACCTATCAATGTCGCACTGTCGCCAACGCCTATTTCCAACTTCTCCACCGCCCGTTTCCAGTGGGCTGAACTCATTTGTCTCCAGAATCATAGGCCTCCTTGCTTTCTGGTTAATCTGACTTCGTGCACCTGCTGTGAGTAACTCAATTATCGTCGATTCCCTACATCTTTGCTCAATTTGGCCTCTCCGCATTTCATAGTGTTTATGGTTCCCCTATAGCTCCTACTCTATATATATATATATATGTTTACAGAGAAACCATTGTTACACGAAATAGGATGAAGGCCACTGAGTTTGAAGGAATTAGGCAAGTTTCTCAGCTCACAACAGTGAATTTGATAGAATAATAAGAATGTCCAGGCAAGTTCGAGAAATGCGCATCAAATAGGTACAATACGAGTTTTCATAATAGGGTTAAATATGAATTTTTTTTAGTAATATGAATCAGATTGGGTATAAATTAAGTTGATATGGATCAATAAATGTATATCACATATAAATATATCAATTTTAATTGGACTTTTTTTACCGAGCCGATCTGAGTCAACCCGATTATTTGATGACCTAAACTTGCATGGTTGGTGTGAATGAGCGTAAAAGTTTATATTGTTGAATCTGTTTGACTTATATGGGATTTCCTGGATCTAAGGGTGCTGAAAGCCGATTGTGCTCCACTGCAATAAATTTTCCACAATTTGACGAGTTTGTATTGAGTGCGCACGACACACGCGATCAAAAACAAAATCCACGTGGCTCTTCCCCGCCATGCAAGACCCCACCGTTTTCCACGTGCCAACGCCTTTCAAAACCTCCCAAGCCAAACTCCACATGAAGAACACCACCCCATAAAACTGCCCTCCTCCTCTCGTCAGACGAAAACCTCAAGAAAAAACTCGCCAAAAGCCAAAGCCATGTCGGCCGCTCCTCCGCCACGGAACCACCCTGCGCCGCCTTGGGAAGTCGTCCTCCTCGTCTCTCACCTCCTCGACCCCAAGACCCTGGCCGTCGCCTCCTGCGTCTGCAAGTCGTGGCGCGCCTCCATGTCCTCGGACAACCTCTGGAAACCCGCGTGCGCCTCCCACTTCCCTTCCCTCTCCGCCCTCCAGTCCACCGACCCGACCCTCCCCTACCGCCGCATCTACGCCCTCGGCCTCGCTGCCTCCAGGTGCCGCGCGCGCTCCCCTGCAAAGCCCCGCTTGTCCCTCGACGACCTCGTCTTCGTCGTCGACGTGCGGTCTGAGGACCTCCACATCACCACCGTGTCGAAGCCGGGGGACGAGATCGCGCCCGACCCGAACGGGCTGTTCCGGTTCGAGCTCGGTGCCGATGAGGAGTGCTCGTCGGCGGTGGAGATCATGGATCACGTGAGGATCACGTGGATCGTGGCGCTGAGAGGGTGGAAGGCGGTGTTCACCATGATGGAGTGCGACGGGAAGGCGAGCTTCATTCCCAGGGCCGAGGGGTGGTTCTCGCAGGAGCTGCCGTTGCCGGGGTGCTGCTCGAGCGCTGCCACCAGTGGGCTCGTGGCGGACATGAAGTTAGGGTTCTCTAGCAGGGGGGTGGCTGGGGGGAAAATCAGGGTGGACACCACGAGCGTGGGGATTCTGAGCATGGCGAGTTGGAGGTATGCGAGTATGGAGGATGGTTTGAGGTACTTGCAGAATTTTCTAGCTTGATGTAGGAAAGTTACATGTCGGTTGATAACATGGAAACGGAGGATCTTTTGTTGTTGTTGTTTTTATTCAGAGTAAAGTTGAAAAAATTTATTTTTTCTCAGACAAAATAGATTTGAGTCATCAGATCTTGACCTATAGGTCCTTAAACTTTGAAGTGATCTAATGTAGTTCTAAAACCCTTTGACGGTTCTAAATTAAACAAAGGAAGTTCTGCAGATTGAGCTTGTTTTGCAGCATAATTAGAGAAAGAAGATGAAGATGGAACGTAACCAGAAGGAAAGAGAAGGAAAAAAAGGGAAATGAAAATCAGAGAATTAAGGAAAGCGACATTGTTCCGAGTAATCATTGCGAGTCACGATACTACTTGATTGAATTTTCACGTAAAGTTATATGACTATATCAAATCAATTTAAAAGGTGTCATAGTAAGTTCAGAACCTCTTTAGTCATATTCAATAATCAAAAAATTGAAACTTACAAAAGCAAGACTCCTAGACAATGTTAAACAGCTAAGTCATAGGGGTGAGCATGGTCGGCATTAGGCCGGTCTACCCTCTAATTCTAGGATTAACCTACACAATGTTGGTCATTAATTTTTGGGACCGACGATCAACCCTATTGAGTTTGGGACCGATGATCGAACCGACCCAAAGGGTTCGACCCGGTTCCAAGATCAACTCGGGACCAATCAATAATTTTTCTATTTCATTTTACGTACTCCCTGAAAAGGCAACCGAGAATCAGACTGACTCAATGGATTTAGTGATGAACAAGGTCAGCTAAGAGAGGCGAGCCTCGAGGGTGGCGAGCGTCAAGCGGGGCGAGCAATGAGCAACAACCAAGGTAAGCATCGAGCAGCAAGTAGCACAAGTGACCAAAAGCTAGTGAAGCGAGTGTCAAGTGGAGAGCGAAGAATTTATTTCTTTTGATTTTGGTAAATTGAAGACTAAGAGGACAAATAAGACAAAAAAAGAACGAGTACTAGAGGAAAATACCGTGAGGAGCTATTTATGCCCTTTTAGATGCAATAATAGCTCCTCACAAAAACATTTTCCTCATTTATAAATTATGACTATTGACGCAATAAAAGACATTAAAAATCTAAGTTATTAAAAAACAATGTAAAATTACTTAGACCCCTCATTAAGGAGCTATTTAATGTTGTTGATATTGTTTATTTTAGGGTTGTACCTATATAAAAAAATTATAAAAAATATATTAGATATAGTCAAGTTTCATTCAAGTTAGATCGATTTCTAAATTAAGGGATCGAACCAACTGCGATAAGATTGGTCAGGAATCCTAGGACCAATGATCAATTCAATCTCCCTAAAAATCGGACCAGAATCAGCAGGTTTGGGCCGGTTTAAGGTCCATCAAGGTTGACCCTCACCCCTACTAAGTCAAATAAAGGACCATTAATGAGGCGATTGGGAAATTCTTGACAACGGCTCCTTCTAATATGAACTTGCCTTAAAGGAAGAAGGCGGCAATGACAGAGACAAACGCAATGACGGGTCAAGCAGCTTAAACGAACGGAGGTAGGGCGACGAAAGTGACGAGATGTTGATCGGGGCGGCAGCGATAGTTTCCAACCCTCCAGAATGCCCTTAAGCTTTAGATGTTCGGGAACCGGTCCATTTGAATATGTTGAGTCACCTCCTTATTTGGGATGTTCGCATTCCTTTTTGAAATATAAGAATGTGATTGCTACTTTTAATTCAAATATTCTAATCTTGAAATTATTCTATCGAGAAGTTAGATATTTTCTCGAAAAAAAAAAGGAAAAAAGCGAGGATAAGGAGCGCAATGAAGGAAATGGGGGCAGACCCCGTACATACGACAAAGTAATGTAATGGTCTGGACGCATTTTCTTGTCTGGAATCGATTCTCCCTCTCTCTCTCTCTCTCATGGTCTTGAAGAGACGGTACGCCCTGTTTCCTTCAAATTCTTTCCTCTTCTCCCCATCCGAAAATGGCGGCAGAAGCTGTCCTTGTTCGAACAAGCTTAAGCTCTGCTTCGTTCGGGTCAAGAAGGCGGAGTGCGCAGCTGCACAAGTCCGCGGTCTCGCGCTGTGTGGTCCGGGCTTGTAGCTCCGCCGACGGCAGAAGCAAGGTCTACAGAGAACTCGGTCCGTCTCTCTCGCCCAATTCCATTATGTTGGTCTTTCTCGAATGCTTTCATGTGGGTAGTTCTTCTTTTGGTCAGATTAAGATGGAGTTCTCGGTTCATTTGCAAATGCTCAGGATGATAGATGGTTCTTGCTTTATTGAGAAGTTCTTTGACGTGTTGTTTTAGACTGCTTGTGAAGAAATCCAGACCGGTTCGTGGTAAAATGAAAGAGAAAGAGTGAACTTTTCCGGATTTTATTGGTCAGACAATCATGTCTTTCGCGTAAAATTTGAAGTCAGTGCGTATCTTTTGGGCCTGAATCTTTCTCATGAGGCCTCTTGCTTGTCTTATTCACATTAGGCGAACTCCCATATGTGAGTGGTTCTTGCTTTTTTAAGTTATCACCCTAGTGGAAAGATTCTTCCTTTCTTGTTCCTTGGTGTTCCAAATATGCTTGGTTTCGGAGTTTGCTCTTTGGAATTTCGAACCAGGGGTTCATTTGATATTCATGGTTGCCGTTGCGAGGAAGTTATGTCGAACATGTTGGAAAAAGATGAGTTTTGCAAAATGTGACTCCTGTCAGAGGACTTGAAGTCAAGTTTAATTTTCTTGTATAATCTGACGAGTTCTGAGAAATGTAAGCAAAAGTGTTTCTGGGATGTTGGTGGGGTAAAAATATTTGCAGTTTGGCTTTTATGTAAAATTTGTATTTCTTTTTCTCCAGGGTTGTTTTCACTAAAAAGGAAGATCGAAAATGCAGTTCAACGCACTGAGAAGATGGCTCCTACTGCACTGCAAATCGAAGAAGCTAAATGGATTAAGCTTGATGGACTGATTCGAGATTACGACCTTTGGGATGACCCTGCTAAATCCTATGATGTTCTTGTGAAGTTGGCAGACATCGCCAGAGCAGTTGATGCCCTGAGGGATTTAACTTACAAGGTGATGTGGAATGCCATATCCATCTCATAAAATAAGCTTTTCCACCCAGTAGGTGTGGATTAAGTTGGGCAATTGTTGGGTCATTGGTTTGCCCATTATCTGTGCCAAGGCCTGAAAGCATGCGCACATACTTGTCTTGACTCTTCTTCTGAGATTAACTTGATTCTTAATGTGTCAATGACTGTCATATCTAGTTTAACTGTATCAATTAAAGTGAGTGCAGTTGCTGGGCTTTAGTTGACTTTTATCTGCTGAAATTTGCAGGCGGAAGAAGCAAAGCTGATAACTCAACTGGTGGAGATGGATGCTATTAATTATGGTCTTTTCGAGCAGGCATACACTTCGTCTTTGGATATGAGTAAGTTTTTGGACCGTTATGAGATGTTAAAGCTTCTTAAGGGACCATATGATGTGGATGGAGCGTCAATGGTCATCAAAGCTGAATCCAATGGCAATTACCATGAGGTTTGATAATTTAACTTCATTTCTAGAATAATTATGCATGCGCATAGAGATGATGGTTATATCATACTCTTCTGTTGTAATATGCATTGATGTAGAATGGATGCACGGTCTCTGGTTCCTGCTTCTTTATAATACTTACACCAAAATATAGGAGTTTCAAAGAACTTGAGAATGAAAAAACTGCATATATATGTACATCTAAGGGTGGGACATTATTAGTGGAATCTTGTTAGTATATATGTATGCTTGTGCGCATCGCCGTTTCAGTTTCTTCTTATCTACGAATCTCTTTACTTGATGACTTAGATGTCTTGAAAATCAATTGTGGGATTTCTCCAGGGTTTAGCGGATATTTAATTTATTGTCTAGTATCCTTCTTCCTGTGGGAGGTATTTTGCATGTCCCTCCCCTGAATTCCAACTCAGAAGTAAACATTGAGTGATAATGTGGTGGCTATCGAAAGAATAATGAGAAAAAAGAAAAGTGAGAATTTGGTCAGTATGGATAGTGGTCTCCACTATGAGGATACTTTTGTTATGAGGATACTTCATTTTGACATCAGTATGAACTAGGACAGGGAATGATAAGTTGCCAATCTATTTGCATATGACAGATGAAATCCTGGAAAATAGCGGACTGTAATATTCATCTATAATGGGGATATATTCCTTTTCCATTACCTAATTCAATGAAATTCACTCAGTTTTGTTGATCCAAAAAAAAAAATCTTTTGGGCTTATGCCTCTGCTGGTTCCAATCTCTCTGTCTCTCATGCATTTGCTAATCCAGTTATGGGCTGAAAAACTACTGAGAATGTACCAAAAATGGGCTGAGAAGCAAGGTTATAGAGGGAGGATTGTAGAGAAGCATCGGGCAACGAATGGTGGTATCACTTCTGCAACAGTTGAATTTGAATTTGATTATGCATATGGTTGTCTTCAAGGGGAGAGGGGTGTTCATCGAATGATAAGTGGTTCAGAAACTGGATCAACAATTGATGAGGTAGGTTTACAATTATCATTTTCATTTTGATGAAACATTGACTTTTGTATATTGCTATTGGTTTTTGACTTCTTTTTAACAATGAGCTCTGAATGATTTGTTTCTTCTCTTTCCGGAGATTTCAGAAGGCATAAAAGGCATCTTGTTAGTGCATCATTAGTATCAAGAAACAATTTAAAGTGTATTAAAAACATGACCAACATGTAAATGACCGTGTGCAAGGAAAAACACATTGGAATTGGAAGATTGATTGTTTCTGTGGCTCTTTCTTGAATCAAAGCAGCTAAAGATGAACTCGTACTCATGGCGCCTCATTGTATATATTTAAGTAAATTCTTTCTTGATCTTATCTGAATTGCACACTTTAGATAGTTGCGTGGCACCTAGATGTATACATGTACCTAGAGTCTAACATTGGCTAAAAATATAAGATATGCAACTTCAAATGGCGTGTGGATTAATTTTGCACATGAGCTTGAGGTTGATTTAGTTCACTCAAAAACATAGCCAAGGGAATTGTTGCATTTTATGGGATCCTGCCATTCAAGTTGTTTCTTTTTATAGTATGTCTGCTTCTTATATAAGTGAATTGAAGGTTGAGACGAGCCTTTTCTGTGTAATATGTTTCTGTTCTGCCACAACATTGGCCCCTAAATTCCTGTCAGTTCCTCATTTTAGTACTCAAAATTTGCAGGTTAGCCTAGCAGCTGTCGATATAATTCCTCTGTTCCGTGGTTCGGCCCCTGACCTAAAAATTAGTGAGGAGGATTTGCAAATCTTGTGCCCATTGTCATCGCCTGAAGTAGAAGTCAGTGAAGGCCGGTCTGGAGTTGTTATTCAGCATGTTCCTACTGGTTTTGTCGTCCAATCTTCAGGTAATGAGTTGTTAGGGTTGACCTTCCAACTCAAATTTGTTTACCAATGGTTTCCGCAATCCGGTTGACTTTACAAAGAAGCAAATGCCTGTTCCTCAACACACGTTCATGATTGCCTGTCTAGTAATACATTTTGTGATCGAGAAATAAGATCTCAAAATTTTTATTCCACAGGTGAAAGGAGCATTTTTGCAAATAAGATTAAGGCCCTCAACCGGTTGAAGGCTAAACTTCTTGTCGCAGCCAGCGATGCAGGAGTTCCAGGCATAAATGGCATCAAGAAAGAAGACGTGTTCAACGTATGGCGAGACGAGGTCCGAAGATACGTTCTTTACCCTCGCAAGCATGTGAAAGATGTAAGAAGTGGTGTTGAAATGCCTGACCTGTATTCTGTTTTGGACGGTAATATAGAACCTCTGATTGGAGCTCATATCCAGATAAGACACTCAAATGACATGCCTCGATAGTAAAGCAGTTTTACCCAATTTCACTCTATTAATTTATTTCTCTGCGTTGGTTCTTCATCCCAAAGTTTTAGCCCTTTAAGTTTCTTTTATTTTTATGTTAAAAACAAGACAATTGTTCCTTTGTCGTACATGTATCCACGCCAACAAAACCATAAGTTGGGAAAAAAAAAAGCGACCCTTCGGTTGGCATTTTGATTGGGGGCACCGAGAGATTTTAGCTCAAAAATTGAAGGTAATCCGATCAAATTCCCATCACACGTGTGTAAACTACGCGAGGCAAGACTATTGACACGAACTAGTCATATGAAGTTACCAGTTTGTGCAGGTGGTCGAGCCTCTTTGCTGGTTCACGATCTTTAGTAATTCTCACTGTTGGCACTAAGTAATTCTAATTCCACCAAACATCGCTCAAAGTTCGATGAGTATGTATAGGATGTGCATTACAGAATTCGGAGTGACGTAATTAAGTTTACATGTTAACATCCCAATGTTTGATTTGGTGTGAGGAACAGGCGTGCCAATTAAACGCCCGAGGTAGATTCGTTTCTCGATGTTACCGTTTCCTTCGAGCTTCGGCCTCCGTCTTCTCACTTGGTTTATGAAGTCAGTGAGCATGACAAGTTCACGTTAAGAGCATGAATAACTCAGAAAGAAGCAATAATAAGCAGTTCAGGATTTATGAAGAAGCAATTGCAGTTCATTGACATAGATGAAAGTTTAAAGATGGCAAAAACATGTCAATGGACGATGATAATAATCAGCAGTTCAGGCTTTATCCAGGCCTTTGTGAAGCTTGCTGGGACTTCCTGGTATAACCAACATAACAATTCCAAGCAAATTTTCCTTATCATGCAAAGACAAATTCTAGGAGCCTTCGTAGTTGTCAAGGAATCAAGCAAACTGTAATACACTTGAGCACCTGGAGGATTCCATAAATAAATGAAAGTCGCTAATTACATTTGTCTAAAACATTGCCAACATTTGCGCACCTAATTATGGGAACATCATCATCTTCAGGTCTACCACGTTCATATACAAAATTCAAGAGCCAAAAACGACATATTGCTGATACGTGCTCCTATGAGGTTCTCTAGCAACAAGACGCAAGCAAGGATCCATGATAAGTCATTGTACGCCCAGCCTTACTCCTTAAAAGACTGAGCAGCAGACGGTTGTAGACAACTGTCTTTCCAGACTTCCTCTTCAATTAAAAAAAACATCCACCAGATAATCAGATTGAATTGCGAACCAGAACGGTTGTACCTACAACTTGCACTCAGCATTTCAGCATTATTCCCCTACCGGCTTCAGCATCAGAATGTATGTTCAAAAACTTGCACGGATTTTTTCGAAAGTGATTTCAATGTTCCATCATAACTCTTCCTCCAAATGATGCCTTGTCAAATAATCTAGAAAAACCCAGATCACTCCACGGAGCCCAGACAAAGTAAATACAGTCAGCCCTCTCATCTCATCCTCCTTTTCTTTGCCCCCTTTGCTAAGCAAATTTCATCAAAAAAACTGTCCCTTGCTAGTGACTTCAACATGAATGACAATGACAATAAAAGCTCGATACTTCTCACCAACCAGCATCTAAGATGATGCTGCCCGACTACCTTCACAGAATCCATTCACCAAGATCCCAAAAGAGATGACAGAACTAAAGCTTGAGAATAAGGCCAATAGGACAATGATCACTACCGGTGATATCAGGAAGGATGTACGAGTCATGAACTTTGTCTGCTATAGAGTCTGAAACAAGAAAATAATCGAGCCGCCACCCTGTAGATTACAAGAGGATAGTTAACATGTGAGAATACCTAATTCCATATGATTCATCTGATAAGACAACGACATGAATAATGACTCAATAAAAAGCAAAAGCTTGTCATTGCTCATATTATCACCATTACAGGAGAGAAGTGTAACAGATATATAATGTTCCATCAAGTAGATCTATGTATACCTTTATTTGTCTTCCTACCACCATGCCGATAACCCCAATAAGTATAACCAACAGCATGAGGATGCTGTCTTCTAAAGGTATCAACAAAGCCCCTCGACAGGAAGTTGGTCTCAAAAGATTCCCTTTCTTCAATTGTAAATCCAGCACTTCTTTTATTTCCCTGGAGTCTCACGACAATCAGATTAATGACAGAAATAAGAAACATTAGACGTATTAAGAACTTCTTTTTCAGGATGCCAAATGGCCTGAATTGTGATTTTTATCACCCCCCAACACAACCACCCCCCCAAAAAAAAAAAAAAACCCAAAAACAAAATTCAGTTGTATGGAGGAAAAGCATGATTACAGTCCTCTTCTCTGTTTTGGGTTTTTTTCCCCTCTTTTTAAGTGGGGTGGGGGGCATATGGTGTGGCCAGGACGTTGTACTGTGACAGTTAAAAAAGCTCATGCAAATTATTAATGCACCTAGTCAATCAAAGGCAGAAAAGGCACATTGACTGTTTCCCTTACCGCAGGATCGTAAATGTCTATTTCCTGATGGGCACAATTCAGATCGCCAGTCAAAATCACGGGCTTCGACTTTTCAAGTTCCTGTATTGCCAACAGCAAGCACGAATTTGAGTAAGAGATGAAACAATATTGCAACAGAACAATAATAGTTTATAGGTTGTAGAATTAATCCATGATATGGTGAATAATGACTCCAGAACAAAAGGCTAAATAGCTTTATCAAAATACAAAAGGCCTACATAGTGCTGAACATACTTTTATGTAGTTACCAAGAGACGCATCCCACTGTGAAATCCTATACGTCTGACATAAATAAGCAACAGGGTTAATGAATCATACTTGAAAGTGTGTAACAGTGTAAACCGATGAAATAGATTAATACCAGTCTTCTCAGGCCATCACCAGAATTAGGAATATAACCGCTCAAGAGATAGAATGAATCGAACTCTGCAGTGACAAGCCGTCCCTCAGAATCATGATCTGATATGCCCAAGCCATATGTAACTGAAAGGGGCTTTATCTGCACACAAAAAATACTAGTAATAACCACAGAAATAATAATCCAAAAAAGCCAAATGTAGGAGAAAACCAGAATGCACGGTATCCACCTTACACAATTTAATGTAGAGTAAAGGTAGTACTTTTTGCATTTCTGACAAACAAATTGCAACTTATGTCAATTTCATTATTCATCCCACATCACTTTAGATACTAATTATATCTCATAAGCACCTTAACTGATCATTGGCTGTGATCTTTATTTAAGATAAGAAGCATTTCATTTGAATAGACACAAAGCAAATGGACTAACCCTACTACAAGCATATTATTATATCAATTAACTATATTGAAACATCAGACTATCTATACAGACTCCTACATTCTTGGTCAAAATATGACAATTCATTGGGGTCGAATGTACTCGCTGTAACAAATCTATGGGGCTGTTTTGAATTTCTACATTCTTACAAACTTTTCCATTAAGATTTTATTGGATGCTATGAGGCGCCATAAGGACCATGAAGGCACTATGGCTGAATGGGTTCAAATCACTCCTTCAAAGTGCTTTAAAAGAGAGAAATGAAGAAAACTGGGATGATGAAAATTTTCCCAAGATATCTAGTTTTAAGGAGCTCATTCAATCCATGACGAATCACATAAAGTATGTTTCTGCTCATTCCCAGCTTAAAACAATTTAACTGTGAGATGACATGCCATCTCATTTCTCCATTCTTCAAGGACAGACTGATGCTTTCAGGCTTTATTCATTCTTCTTTCAAATATGCCAACAATCTGTTTTGTTTCTTCTACTCAAGAAGTAACCAAGTTCTTCCTTATTTCCTACTAACTACATCCAACATAGTTCAAAAGCAGCAGATTGAAACAGAACGTGTATATTATACAGCCAGATATAATCAAGCTCTCTCATTATAAAAATCAAACCTTTCTTATAAAAGCTGTACAGTACTCCAACTTAGGTGGGCATCAAACAATATTCTTAAGATGTATATAAGAAAAGCAAAATAAAGCATACCCGTGAGATGATTGCTGTACCAGAATAACCAAGTTTGGCAACACTGCATGTCCAGTAGCTGTTCTCATAACCTTCTATAAGCCGATCTTTGATTGCTTCTACATCCTTCTCCTGGATATAGGCAAATTTTAATCATTAACAACCTCAAACACACATGAAGCCAGGAGTCAGATCATTGATGCTCAGGAGGGATATATTAACATTTTCCCTTAAGTTGAAATAATTCCCTGGTTTGCAGTTCGATTTGGTACATGGAAGAAAATAAGAATGGGGAAAGTTATGTATTTGGAATGCAGAATGAAGGGGGTAGGGTTCTTTGGAATGCTTTTTCTGACTCAAATTTTAAACATCGCATAGCAGAACATTTTCAGAGATCAAGTTTTAGTAATTTAAGAAATACGTTATGTTTAGAGCACATTTAATGAATTGATATCTTCCTTATTTAGTTAAATCATATATAGTATATGTTTAGAGTAGATATATATGTAGTATGTATCAATAGATGATTTCACCCTTATTTTCCTTTACTCCACCCAGAATGCTCAGAGTACCAAGTCTAGTGAACCACGAATTGCAAACCATGCACCAATTCATGGATCTTCTGTTTGAGTGAATCCTGGCAAACCCAGATCCATAAAGTGGTTCATGATAAAATGATTTTGATATCTGCATGGACTAACTAGTAGGCTTTGAATGTTCCACTAGAATGATATGGTGCCAACAAACTCAGAAGAAAAACAACTATGCTTACCTGCAGTTTGGTCTCCTGCAAGCACAATACATCAAAGTTTTCCCTTTGAGCAAGCTGAAGAGCAGAAAACCCCTCCATCTTTAACAATGCTCTCAAACCATTGACATTCCAAGACATCAACTTCACAGAATTCACATTCCCTGAAAGAGGTGGAGGCCTCATGGTTCTAGGATTGTAAGCGACCCAGTGCTTCTGTGGCTTCTTGTGCGCGAGAATTGTCCATGGTTCTATTGTTCCATTAACTTTGGCTCCTACTTCTTCAATACAAACTCCTGCAACTTTTTTCTTCGAAATGGATGACGATTTCCCTTTCGTCATTTCACCTGATAATTTAAATTAAGTGAACTATGCAAACAGCATGAGCACATTTTACTATAATTAGTAAAACAGTAGATATTTCACCTACCAGCAATTTCATCAGTTTCAGTTGACTGCATCTGCTTCGATCTGACCACTGTGCCATCAACTTTCATCGTTTTTTCCTTGGTAGACTGTTTTACCCTCTTGCTTTTTTGCATTCTAGAATTTTTTGAGTCGGAGCTAATTGCTCCAACACAATTATTCTCATTAGAGTTCTCTTCCCTCTTTGAAACTGAAATATATTCAGAGAACCCATAAGATGCTTGATCCTCTGCTCCCTCAATATCATCACCTACAAAAGCCAATATAGGACAACCACCATGCTTGTCAACCACAATAGTGAGGAGCTCATCTTTGCACTTCAATGGTCCAACATAGGAAACGGAATGTAGAATGGTTGAGCAAGCATTAAAATGTGTTCCGATGAACTAGAATTGCATAAAGAAGATTGTAAACTGCTACAAAAGCTTCTTCCTTCTTTGAAAGTTTTCAACATAATTTAATGAGGACATGAAATAGATTTCAAGCTGTCACGAAAAGCTGCTGCTATAAGTGAAAGTATTTCAAATATGTACAGTTGTGAGAAAAATTCTAATCTTGCTCTGCCTGCCAGGAATCAAATGAACTATCAATAAACTGTAAATAGACTATAGAGATGGTACCATTTGTTTCTTGATTGAAATAACACTTCAAGGCAGATATTAGATCCGGTTTACGCCCTTTGGCCGGGATTCCAATTCTCCTGGTGTCAGAAGAATATAAAAAACAACAAGCAATGCAACTAAAAAATATTTTGTAGGTTTCTCAAACAAAAACAACAGCTTTTAAGATAATACAAAGAATGGTATACAGTCAGGGGGAACCAATCATGCAATAGAAATTATTTATCCAACTCTTTCAAGTGGCCTACTCTTATATTTATGTATCTCTAAACAGATAGTATTTCTAATATTGTCATGAGAGCATCTATTTTGTCCATCAAACATCCCATCAATTAGTTATTCATTTAATGTTAATAAAACTCGGGAATCAACGAAGGCAGTTCATGTGCAATTCCAAGAGGGTGCTAGACTGTAAGTCCAACTGGCAGGACAACCGAGAAGGTGCAGTTTGTGCCTCTGAAATGCAACAGTAGGTAGGGAGCCAGTCCTTCAGCCCAGTCGTTCCATGTACTCTTCCAACATGCTTTACAATAACGATTTACAAGCCTCTCAAACGACCATAGAAAAAGGACTTACAGGTTTCATTATCATACTGAGAAAAAGCCTGATGCAAAAATTTCATTTTCATAAACACATTTCTCTATGTTGAAGGCAAATTCTCAAGACCTCATGGTCAGTAACATTCATTTCCCTGCTCAATAATCTCCCTTGCAAGCATCAAATAGAAAAACTTGTTTTTGCTTACTTTAAAGGTTACGCAGGAAACACTATAACGACTATCACACACTTGCAACTAAAACAATTCATCCCCACCTCAATGTAGCTCTCAATTCCCGAAATGTCATCGCCTCAATTTTGGCCGGATCATTATTAGGCAACACGACTTCACCGATGCTTGCACCAGAATTTTTCTACAGAAAAAATGAATGCTAAACGGTCAAGTCCCCAAAACACAAGTGGAAAGATAGGTTCGATTAAAAGACAATACCTTGACATGACTTCTGCTAGAACTAGGAACTGAAGCCACCAATCCTTTCAATTTCTTCCCTTTCTTGTCCTCAGAAGCCGCCGCCGACTCAGGTCTCGACGAATTCGACACGCCCCTTTTGGACACCATTTCGCTCGCTCCGAGCAAGACGATAGAACGACCAACCCAGAATCTCGGAGCAGCCGCGAAGCTACAACGTGCGACAAAGTCAGCAACTTTTTAAGGAACCAAAGCAAAGCTAGCATCACAGAGCGAAACCCAGGATTCGAAACTGCCGTCGCATTGTCGCTTAGCAGTCGCTTTTGCCAAAGGACCGATCGAAGTGAAAAGGGTAATCATCTGGAAGGAAAGACTATACAATTCACGCTGGGTTCACGCAAAAATGAGAGGGTACCCGGACGAACCTCAAGGAAGGGGTGGCGAAACCCCTGAACCCTAGTCGAAATGCTTGCCTCATGGATGAAAGAATGCACAGAGAGACACACTCAGAGAGAGAGAGAGAGAGAGAGAGAGAGGCAGTACGGTGTTGCTGAGCAAGGAAGAAGAGACGCAGCACGAGGGCACGCCCGAGACCTTGCCGAACCGCGAGGGAAGAACCGCCAAAAGCGTGGAGGTCGTGGGTGGTGGCAACCGCCGGACTCCCACGAATCAACCGATCGTCCCACGTCTGCTTCGTTCCTGCATTTTGACTCTGGTCAAAATCACCATTCATGTAAAGGGTTCACCGTCCGATGACAGAAAAAGGTATACCTCCGTCCTTTGGTTCGTCGAAAATCCGTAAGGTGTTTATACGTTATATCTGACAATCCTAAAAGCCCTTCCGCTATCTCGGCAAATTTTAATCGATAAAAGATTCATTTTCATGAAGCCAACAATAGTATATTGAAAACCCAAGGCAAATCGACACATGGATCGTGCTTTCAGCTTTGTCAATATTGATATTTCTCCGGAGTGGTCCAAAATAATTTTTTACCAGATGCCCTAACATTTTCCAAATGGTGTTTGGAGGCCTATTGCTTTTTGTTCGATTTTCCCTCCCTTGAGTTGAAAGTTAAGGTGTTTGGGAATTTAAACCACTTTAAGAAAATGCTAGTATCCAAAGAGCTGAAAACTTAAGGGAGGTCTCGGGCTTTCAACATTTTCGAATGATTACTTCTGGGATTAACGAGGCTTTTTCTTCCAAAATTGCCCACACTAATGCTTTGCATATTCCACTCTTGCCCTCGCGAGTGTTTTTCTTCTCGAGCCAGAAGATGGCACGGGAGCTGCTGGAGAAGAAGTCGCCCTAGGCGCTGGGACTTGGCGCGGTCGATCTAGCTGAGAGCCCACTCTGCCTTGCGAGCGACGGCTAGTACAATATCGATCGCACGAAAGAGGTGGTCCTTCTTAGCAAAGTCCTCTGGGCGGGTCTTGAGGAGGAGGCTGTACATCTCGGAGTGGATGCTATCGATGGCGATCTGGAAGTCGCGGAAAGCGCACGACTTGGAGAGATGGACCTCCTTCATGAAGCGGATAGCGAGGTTCTCAAGCACGATGCTGTCGGAGGTGGGGAAGAACGCGAGCGCGTGGGTGATGAAGCGGTGCTCATCAGCGGCGGCGAGGGAGTCCCAGCGGAGGAGGTCATGGATCTGGGCTCCTTGGCCTTCTTGCACATCTCCCAGATGTGCATCTATATTAACAAAAAGCTACACCAAAACTCAATGTCCAAGGTTTTTGCTTTAAACAAATACACTTTGAGCCCAAGACCTTAGGGAAAATGAAGTATTTTCTCAAAACTCAACTAAACGCAGAAGTCCGCTGGAAAAGCTAAATCACATGCACCCTTTACATATTCGGACTAAACAGCATCTTGGGTTCATCCACATTTTTAACCTCAATCTGACATGGCTTCTGCAACACTGTTGGAACAAGAAATCATCTACCTCCCCGAGCCGCTTCCTAATTCCTATGATCTAGTCATTCACCAACTCTTCTAGTCGACAAGAGGGCAGTGTTTTTCAGCAACATGAATCAGCGAAAAACAAGCATTTAATACTTGCTCGTGCGGCCCTCATTTGAGATCCATGCATTGGATGCATGCAAAACTTGCTCGTGGTGTGCGCGTGCAAGTGAAAAGCAATACTCTGGTCCTAGCCAAAAAAAGAAAAAAGAAAAGAAATACTCTGGTTGTTCTTGATAAATTACAAGTTAATTTAAAATCATATAGTTAAGACTGAACCTCAAAACATGTTTGTTTCATTACTTGCCACATGACACTCTGCTTTGTCTTTGTGATAATCACATGGCTTTGTGCTTTGTCTTTATGGAAGCCACAAGGCTAGAAAAATGTTTGTTCATGTAGCTTTGTCCCTATAATAATCACATGACACTTCGTTTTGTTATCATGATAGTAGCATGGCTTTCGAGAGATGGCGCATATTCTACCAACAAGCTCTTAGTTTATGCATCTATCGCATCTAAACTTCTAATTTTTATTGAATTTGAATTTTAAAAAATAGAAAAAGAGAGAGCCTAAGCAGATTTTACCTCTTATTAAATTTGGACTTCTAAACAATGAATAAATCAAAGAAAAATGCACTAATACAGTTTCCTAAATATATTATCGAATGTTATGATTTAAAAAAAATGATACAATATTTATATCAGCAATCAAGAAAAGAATAGAATGTCATTTCTAGAATAATATAAGCACGAGTATCTATATATAAATAAATATCTCTTCTAGTTAGTTTATTAAATCACTTAGACTTAAAATAATAGAAATATCAACCCGATATAACTCTAATGAGTTTCTAATTTTATTAATGTAGAGACCATAAGTTAAATGGAACTATTATAATATTTATAAAGACCAAAAAAGTTAAAAAAGAAAAAAAGACAATGTACTTTTTTGTTGATATAGGAAAGGGATTCAATGAAACAATATAAATATGAAAAAAAATTAAAAAAAAAATCGAAAGATTAGTTTGAAATTATTATGAAAAGTCGAATGCTTAGATCAAATAAATTGAAAATTTAGGGATTATATTAAATGTATAGGAATAATTCAAAGGTGACATTCAATGAATTATAAAGCCAAGGATGACATTGACCACCGGCAGTAACACAATAATCCATAACATGCTTAAAATGCATAATGATTACAAAGATAGCAGAAATTGCAAAACAGTACCTGAAAGGAATTGAAAGAAGAATAGGAGATTCATCGATTGACATTATATGGCATTTCATTTTCAGGACACATTTTGCTGCAAATGCACTAGTTCTCCACAACTGGTAAGTAACAGTGAAGAAACTAGAAATCAACACAATTGATGCACTCACTTATCCCAATACGACCCCCAAAAACAATGACCACCTGTAGTCTGCCCCTTAAAATACACTCCATATGTCTATATTTCTAACCGAGTAGGTTCGATTTCTCTACTTATGTCGCCCCAAATCCCATATGTTCCAGACATCAAGAGTTCTGTCTTGGCCATCCTCCAGCTTAGAACATTCTGTTTTGGTAACAGACCTGCTGATTCAGCTAACCTTTTGATCCCAAACTAAGAATTGCCTTGCTTTGACCCCCCAGATCCGGCGAGGGCTCGTGGCCCTCGCTGTCGGTCGGCTAGGGGCCGGCGATCCCGGTCGACCCTCCCCCCTCGGTCGCCGGCCCTTCCTGACGACGGCGAGGAGGCGGCGGTGGCGAGGGCTCAGCCCTCAACCGCCCCCTTCAGCCTCCCCTTTTTTTTTTAAAATTTTTTTAAATTTTTTGTTTTTAGTTTTTTAATTTTTAGAATATTTTAAATAAAATTAATTTTAAATTTAATTTAATTAATTTTATATTATTATTTACACGTCAGACACGAAACGGCGTCGTTTTTGCATTTTCACGCCACGTCAGCGTGCAAAACGACGCCATTTTGCACCAAACTCGTCGGAAAATTGCCACGTCGGCCATTTGGCCGGATTTTCTCCGGAGTAGCACCTAAGTGTTCCATTTAACTTCGAAACTGGCACTTAAATATACATTTTCGAAGTTATAGCACTTAAGTGTCATCCCGTGCCAAGTTATGGCACTTGGGCTGTTCTTCTGCCCAAATCCATATGTATTTTCTCCAACATCGAAATCAGAAACGATTTTTCGACTGTACTCATCTTTTGACGAATCCTTTTCTACATCCCCCATCCATCACGTGCAAGTGACTGATTCGTGAGGGCATTCCCAAAGATGAATGTTCCCCTTATATTACTGCAGTCAAGAACCTCAGTTACTCCGCTCCCTAGTTCAAAAGCAGTTCCCAGTCCATTTTGTAATCTCAAAAATCACGCAATTCTCTTTAATTTGTGGGACCACCTGCTCTTATGACACTCCAATATTTCCATAAAGGCTTTTGCATAATGTTTTACATCAACTTCGTTGGCGTGGGATGTGGATTTTTGTATCAGGCAAAGGGATGTCACATGGAAGCCTGTTTATTTCTGCCCACGTTCCTTTGGGTTGTGAAATGCCTCCTCAGCTGCTGAGCTATTCCACTTAACCATTGTCATGAAAGTATAAGAAGCTTCTTGCTTCCATGAGCTTTCAGTTCGGAATTGAGCCAACTGAGCTGCAAGACTTCTTCCACGATGGCACGGTTTAGCTGCCACAGCCTGCGAAAGTAATCGAAACCATCATTTAGTTCACTAATTCGAGACACAACTTCAAAGAAAAGCTGGAGAAAAAGGTCAACTTTTCACCGATCACCACCTGCCCGTTTTGTACTCTTTTTGCTTATCAATTAGTGATTACAATTTCTACCGATAAAAGAATAGGAAGATAAGCTTTGAGTATTCAATTATTTTACCATTCTTCGGAGGTCAATCCGTGAGAAGTGGATGACATCAGAGCAAAAATTTGTCCTACTATTGACTCTCTTAAAATTGAAGCACTTGTATTTTGCATCCCTCTTTCTGCAGGCAGCTGGCAGCCAGCCGTGCGAGCACCTGCAGATTCGTCAGCTTGATTCCCTGGAAAAGCTCGCAGAAGCAAGGAGGTACTTGCACTTACCTGACAAAGTGGTTAAGTGGAACGACTCAGCAGTCGAGGAGGCATTTCACAATGCAAAGGAACGCTTCAGGACTGAGATCAACCACCTTCCGCGTGACATCTCTTGGCCTAACCCAAAATCTCCACACCGACAAAGTAGATTGGGAATTCAAAGTGGACCCTGAGCCGATTCTGAGCTTAAAGCAAGGGCCTGAGGCTCCCGATGACGGTAATGGAAGTGGAATGGTTATCTTTGGCGATGTCCTGGCGAATCAGTCAATTGCAGGCCATGCATGGGCAGACGCGGAAGAGGGTGGCAAGAGGATGATGACTCTCCCAAGATCGCTTTCGACTTCCATGGCGACAGAAATATGCTGGGAGTCGATCTTTCAGAGTGAGTTGCCAATGACGAGGAGAGTGGACGCATGGGAGGTGGGAGGCCACCGCCAACCCATGAGTCTCGCCGGTGCTCCAAATACTTCTCACTTACATGCATTTTCAGACTGTCAAAATGAGGTAATTCAGCATTTATGGCAATATTATCTACTTGAAAAGTTTGAATTGAAAACGGCAATTTTAAACATGGATAATTATCTGGGGATATCGGCAAAATTATTATTAGAACACTATGCTTGAACTGGTCCGTTACATCTATTCCATGTAACCATATTTGCCTCCTCATTTGTTTAAGCGTAATGTAAGATATATTAAGATTGATTTCATACTAAGAGACATTACAGAATATGACACCAGTTGTGATTCAGTCCTATCTTAGTTGTACACATCATTTATCTACTAAACAAAAAATGACTCCCCGTTACTTATTTCCTTCCCAACAATGTTTGAGTCAATTACCATCAATTAAATGGGATTCTTTTCATGTTTCGGGTGATAAAATTAAAAAAATAAATAAATGAGGAGGTATATATGATTACTCATAGCGTAGCGCATTAGTTTCGTAATTTAAAAATGGAACAATTCTAGCCAACTCTCAACATGGATATATTAGATCAGGTATTTATAATGAACTTCTTGTTATGCTGATGGCAAAATCAACAAATGCTCTCTTTGCATTATAGGCAATCAACGTTTGCCTCCTCCTTTTTTAAATTAACTCCACAAATTAAGGAAAAAGAAATATGTGTATGCCATTGATGGTAATTGTTAAAGATGGTAAGACTAATATAGAAAAAGCATTATGGCCTCAACTCTTTAATAAAGAACTAAATGGTGACACACAGTCCTTTTTTTAATAGTTATAATGGTACGATTTCCATTCCCTACATGGCTCCATACACAAACAAATCAACAGACGAACAAAAATTACCCTTGAAAAGGTACCCCCCCCCCCCCAAAAAAAATAGCAAAGAAAATCCTATTGTAGTTTTCAGAGGCATTTGATTGAAAAAAAAATGAACTCAAGATTAAATAACCTTTGCTTAAACCGTATTTCCTTTATTGATCCCTTCCTTGATCCATTGTGCACCTATAAAGAGAATGGGTGAATCAATCCCACTTGTCATGAAAATAGTATCGCTTGTGACTTCAAAAGTTCACATTTTTCCGGTAACCGCTCTACCTCATGCCGTTGTAGTTTTTACTCTCACGTACTTGAGCAAAATATTAGAAACAGCTTCGACAACTTAATTGCAAGTCATCTTAGTCAACCCTCCTTACTTTAGGTCCAAACTACAAGTGGAAAATCTTTTAGGCTAATGAGTAACTAAAATTCATTGGGAAGATTTATTTCGTCAAATAAGCATTCAAAATACTTTCAATCTGTGAATTATGGAAACGTCCCATTAATTTAGCATTCAAAATTAAAGGATATTTTAAAAGCGAACACACCGATTCAAACTTCATTTGCAAGAAGATGGAGTTGAGCTTCGTGCGTGTATGTATTTTTTTAATTATTTTTTTTAATTTTCTGCTTCAGGAAGAAGATGAAATTTAGATCCCAAATCACTTGCCTTTTTGAGCCAACTTAGTTGCCTATTTTCACTGAGGCCATTTAGATTTTTTTTTTTTAATTAATAGAGGACATGTTTTAGCCATATTGGTTGCATTTGACAATCAGGATAAAATCTAGGATGGGATATGATTTATCATATCCTACGTTTAGTACTTACTTTGGATAGGATAAAGTCGGATATAAAGGGGATATAGGCCGGATAAAATTATCCCATAGGGGAGGTGAAATAAAGGTGAATAGGATTTCTAATGTCCATAATAGGAAAGTTATTTTTCTTGAATAACAAATTTCTTAAATTAAAAAATTAAAATTATATTTCAATATAAATAATATTTGAATTCTAATTTAAGAAATTGAAAACAAAAAGTTATTTTTTAATTTAATCTGATTTTAAATTATATATTCAACTTTGATTCTATCTTATAATAAACATTCAATCTATAAATTATATTGAGGGTTTCTTAAAGTATGTGGATTTCTTTTTCAACACAAGCAGACTTATGGCCATCATGGGCTTTGTTAAAAATACGGGTGATCATTTGCGGGGATCAATACCCATCTAAAATCGAGAAACTAATCAATAGATCTCAATACAGAAAATTAGTGTCAGTAACCAAATTGATCATATCGAACGTATGGTGTTTGATTCCGAACAATTCGAACTGAAAATCAAATTGGCCGGTGCCCAATTCTACAGTTCATTTTATTTGGATAAATTAGTAGTTTCTTCTAGTTGTATTACATAAAATTGTGTCCAAGTTTAAGAACTCTTCAACGTCTTTGGAGGTGTTGACACCCAAAAATATCTCTGTTGTCACATGCTCACAAGGGGAATAATAGAAGCAAAACACCCCGTTTTGCTCATGAAAGTTGGGGACAACCAGCATTCACGAAGGGGACTTGAGCTCAGTGTTAATGGGATTCTAGACATGAATTCCATAGTCGACGGCCATGCAATTAATTGCCACATGTCAAGTTATGGGAAAATGCATCAAATTTGAAATTTAAGTGAAATTAGCATTGAAGCTCAAGCGAGAATAACTGCTGCGTGAAATGTGTATAAAAATAGGGAGCTGTTATTTGTTTGGTGAGGGAGTCGCGCAAACATCATCGACCAGTCATGAGGCAATTGTTTATGGATAAGGATGTTAAGAAAAAAAATGGAAACGTGGAGAATGAGTAGCGCCCAATGAGAAGAAACGGACTGACAGCCACCAATCCGCCCTATAAATACCACAACCTGTCCAATAAAGAAGCTCCCCGAACAACATAGCAACTATCTTTACTTTATCTTTATTTTATTATATTTTAGCTATAGTTTTTCAAGATCCCATCATTGATTAAATTTCGGCATATATCTCTATCCGGTCCAGCATCATGATTAAATTTCACTGTTGTTCCATAAGCCCGGCATCATTGATTAAAGTCCGACGTTATATTTCATATCCAGGAGTATTGCTGTTGATTAGATTCCCACTTTACGCTCAAAAGAAAAAAAAAAAATGAATTTTTTCATATTTTCTGAAAGTTTCCAAATTTGCGGAAAGTTTTTGATTTTTTTGGATTTTTATTTTTTTCCAAATTTTTGAACTTTTTTAAATTTTTGAAATTTTTAATATATTTTTTAATATTTAATATTATTATAGTCGGGAAAATGTGTTTAGACCCGATGAACCTGATCTCTCCCATTGACCCAACCCAAACCTAGATTCAACCCTATATGATTGAAAAAAAGAAAAGAAGATTTTTAATTTTTTAGTTTTTTAATAATTTTCTTTTTTTTTTTTTTCTTTTGTCTTCTTCTTTGTTTTGGCCTTTTCCCCTACGCCAGCTTCTTCTTCACGCCTTCTTCACCGATCCTCTCCCTCCAACTAAGTAGCACCAACGCTGACACGTGACACGACATGACACGACATGTCGACACGCCGTTTCTCAAAAAACAGAGAATTCCGACACGTTGGAACGCATTGTATTTATTTTTAATATACATAATAAATATTTTATGATTATTTCAATCAAATTAATTTGACTAAAATTCATAAATAAATAAATAATTTTAAAAAGCCTAAAATGAATATACACTAAAAATATTAATCCGTCATTTATTAATATCATTCATTATTTCAATTTGATAAATTCAACTCTATTTCAATAATTCATAAAACTTAGAGAAAAACAAACGATCCATATTCTAGACTCGCATGTTAGATATGTTAGAAGAGGAGAAAAAAAGTTTAAGAGATGAATTGTGTATCACAGGAAGTAGGAATCAGAAGAGAAGAGAAGGTTAAATTTTTCTTCTTTCTCCATTTATTATTTATATTTTGTTTTATTTTTTCACATATATATTTTGACCTCTTATTTATTGAATTTTTAAAATTGACTTCAATATTAGAATCATGTGTCGGAAACTCATATGTCAAAATTTCGATTCGAGTGTCGGAGAATGTCGAGAAAGTTGACCAAGTGTCGGATTTTCCAACACGTGTTGTTCGAGTGTCAAAAGAGTATCGGACGACACGACACGAAAACTCTTGGAGAGTGTCGGTACTTCATAGCCCTCCAACATCTTTTCCTCCCTTTTGTTTTTGCTTTCTTTCATTTCTTTTCATTACCCAATTTTTTTTCTTTTTTTTTTCTTTTCCTTTTATTTTTCTCTTCCCCTCCTCTGGTCTTCTTCTCCACATGCATTCTCTGCAAGCCCAAAGCCATTTTTATTTTTATATTTCCCTATTCTTTACCTTTTTCCGCCTTTTTCCTTTTTTATTTTTTTTTTTCTCTTCTTCTTACGCCTACCTTCTTCCTCGACGACTCCCCTCTTCTCGCCTACCGCAGTCCCACAGGCCCCATGCGCAAACCAACACCGTCATTACGACGAGCCCTCACCGGCCTTTGAGGTGCTGGAGCCACCGTCCGAAGTCGGTCGTTCGGTCCGACCGACCCCCGATGCCCAGAACGCTAACCATCACGCGAAGAAAACACTCGGCTCACCGGGACGAAACCCGGACGACTCGACTACCGCCAAGATGACGAAACAAAACCAGATCTCACTGTGGCATTACATCGAACAGCTGATACACGCTATGGGAAAGAGCGATTTTGGCTCGATTGAGACTCAAACCCACACCGGAACTTTCAACAAGCAAATCAGAACACCTAGCAACTCGATGGGAAACCAGCGGGACCAGAGCTCGCATGAGCCGAACAACCGCGAGCTCCGGCTCGATGTGCACTAAACAGGGAAAAAACAGAACACAAGCAAGGGCCTACCAAGTTCAGCTTGGAGACGTCGGCTGAGGGGTCGTCGGGCGAAGCTCGTGCACGGTCGACGCGTGGGCTACAGCCCTCTCGCTCTCCCTCAGTCGCTCCCCTTCGCTCGAACTCCCCCTCTCTCTCGGCCAAAACCGACAGGAAAACAAGAACCCGCCTCTCTCTCTGTCTCTCTCTCTCCTGGACTCTCACCGAAGACCTCTCCCCTGCAAATGATCGAGCCCCCTCACTTTTAAGGGCAACCGGCAAACGCGCATGGCCTCTGCCACCGCCAGCTTGCCGGCCGGACTGATCCCGACCCGCGAATCAAGCGCGAAAAGGAGAAAGGGAAAAGAGATAGGTGGGCCAGCCCGCGCATAAAGAAAAGAGAAAGGAAGAAAAAAGGAGGAGGAGGAGGAGGAGGAGGAGGGCCGGGCAAGCCCACCCCACTACTTGGCCCTATCCGATTTTTCTTTTTCCTTTTTTTTTTCTTTTTGATGACAAATTTTTTGGAAAAATTTAAAAATTACCATTAGTGATGCAAATATTCATAATGCTAACACGCGGTGCGCTTCAATGAAAACATGATACCTTTTAATGAAAATTATTTACTTTGTTTTTTACTTTAATTCTTTTTTTTTTAGAGATTGATTCCTAATTTTTTACGCAATTACGTCCTAAGTAAAAAAACTAAAATTTAGGTGTCAACATTGTTAAAGAAACATTTCATTCATTTCCACAGATATACAATAGAGACATGCAATCCAACTGTAAACCAAAACAAATCCAAAACAAAACGAGCTCTAGAAGATAAGACATGCTTAAAGAGCATATCAATGACTTCTTCAAACCATTGGTGGCCAATCAACAAATTCATCTTAGTAATGAGCACACATCAAGATCTCTATCTTTATTATGGCTTTGCTTTTCGACGATACATGCTTAGGTTCGACACCTTAACACCATCACTGTTTAGAGTATCAAGGTTGGACGCGAACAAATTTGACACCTGTGAGAGTGAAACCTTCACATAACTCCTTTAATCTCCTTCGAAACAGGATTTATACATCAACGAAACCCGAGAGAAACGAAACTCTAAAATCATGCATGCAAAAATCCCCAAAACTTACTTAAATAGAATTATCGTTATTAAAAAAAAAACTAAAAAGCTAGATAGCATATATTTTTTTGATTCAAGAAAAGCATTAAAATGAAAAGATATCTATAATTCTTCGATAGTATAAATATGAAAACTTCCAAATACTACTGAAGAGCCATTTTAAATTGTTATATAAAGTTGGGGGATCGATTTAATAAATTGAGAATTTATGAACCATGTATTAAGATCCATTTGTTTAAAGGAAAGCTGTTTTCAAAAAATTATCTTTCGACCTTTCTATGTTTGGATTATGGAACCGAAAACAATAATCTTTTATTGGGCTGGCAAGAAGGAAAATGCTTTCCTTTAAACATCAAACAAATGAAAACAAATTATTTATTTTTCATGGAAATTATTTTCAAAGAAACAAACATACCCTAAATATTAATGTAACAAGTTGAATGAATTAAAAGTTTAAATATGACATTTAGCATTTGGTCAAAATTTAGGGAAAAAGCAATGATTTTCAATTCCGTGGCCTATGGAGTCCTAATCGGACCACGGGCAGTAATATGCTAATTCGTAATATGTTTAAATGCGTAAGGAGTTAAAAAATGGCAAAGTTGCAGAGCAGAATACCCAAAAGAAAAGGACAGAAAAATAGGAGTTTCATTGATTGAATGGCGTTTCATTTGCGATTTTTTAGGGTACATTTTGCCACAAATGACTTGTTCTCAAATACTGACGAGTCACAATAAATAAACGAGCAGGTAACCCAATTGATGCACTTAGTTATTCCAATTCGACCCGCAAAAACAGTGACTTCAGCTGCAATATATTAAGAGTTCTGTCTTGGTCGTTCTCCATCTTGGGACATTCTTTTATGGTGAATATTCTGTTAAGAACTAACCTGCTGATTTGCTTACCTTCTGATTCAACTCCAATATTGCCTTGCTTTGACCCCTCAAAAGGGTTAGTCTACTCCCTCACTCCTGCGCACAAAATATAGCATACCAGTAACTTGTAAAATAGACATGGAATAGGATAAGACGAAAAAAAAGGGGTTGGCCTTAGTTGCAACTCGCTCCACCAATAAACTCAATTTGTATTTTCTCCGCCATCAAAATTAGAAACCATCTTCCGATTGTTCTGATCTTTTGAACGCTTCTTTGTACATCTCCCCATCCGTTGCCCGGAAATGACGGACTCGTGAGGGCATTCCCAAAGATGAGGGACGGCAAGAAGTCACTCAGTCACTGCTCCCAAGTCCAAAAGCAGTCCACAGTCCCTTTTGGATTGACAATCTACTTTGTAAGTATAAATATTTGGATGGGACAAAGGGATGTCGTATGGACATCCGTTTATTTCCGTCCATTGTCCCTTTGTTGCGAAAGGCCTCAACTGTTGAGTCGTTCCGCTAGACCACTGTCACGTAAGCGCAAGGACCCCCTCACTTCCATGAGTTTTCACCTTGGAATCGAGCCAACCGAGCTGCAGAACTTCTCCCAGATGGCACGACTTGGCTGCAACTGCCTGCAAAAGGAGTGGTTAAGTACCTTCCGTGTGACCATTCCAAGCAGTTTAGGGGGCATTTCACAACGCGAAAGAACAATTCTAAGTGGAAATCAATGACCTTCCATGCGACATCTCTTTGCCTGATCCAACCATATTAACGAAGTAGATTGGGCATCCAAAGCGGACCCTGAACTGCTTCTGGATGTTGGGAGCAAGGGCATGATTCACACGATGGCGGTAAAATAAGTGAAATAGATCCTAGGCAAGAAAAATGCATCAGAAGCATCTTAACTTGTATATGGCGTTCACTTTGATACCACAACTTTTTGTCGACTTACGTAATGCCACTTTAAAAAAAAAAAAAAACGATCACTTAAGTTCTAACTTAGATGTAAGTTGTCGGAAATCTGACGTGGCAATATTTTATTAATTTCTCAATTTTACATGACTTGTCGGCATGCCCAGTCAATATATAATATCTAAATGACATCGTGTAGCAAGTTAAAAAAATGATAAAAAAAAAATGATCACTTCAATGTCAGTCTTGTAAAAAATGATCACTTTAATACCAATTGTTGGTACAATGATCACTTCGATATTAATCTTGATGAAAAAGTAATCACTTCGGTGCCAAAAAAAAAAAAAAAACCTAAGCAACATTATATAGCAAGTTAAGAAGTGATCACCTTAGTGCTAATTATTGTGAAAAAAAAAATGATCACTTCAATGTCAATCGTTATTAAAAAAATGATCACTTCAGTGCCCATTTTAATGAAAAAGTCATCACTTCAGTACCAATTTTAATGAAAAAGTGATCATTTCAATACCAAAAAATGCTACATCAGATAAAATTTTAAATTATAAGAGCCACGTAATTTATCTAACTGAAATTTTTCGCCGGAAGCACTTAAGTGATCATTTTTCTCTGATTTTAACACTTAAGTGAGCCAACAAAAAGTTGTGACACTAAAGTATGTATACAAGTTAGGCACTTCTTGTGTGCTCCTCCCGATCTTAGGCGATGTCCTAGCGAGTCCTTCATTTCTAGGGCAAGGATGATGAGAAGCAGATACGGACTAACCAGAGGATGATAAATCCTGGAAGATCATTTCTGATTTCAGTGGCCGGGTACATATGCTTGGAGTTGATTTGGCAGAATGAGTTGAGCATAACGATGGCAATGGACACACGGGGAGGTGCTCCTTGAAATATCCAATCACGAAAATGGCAATTTTATCTCTAAACATGGATAATTATTTGGGAATAGTGGCAAAATCATAATTAGGATACCCTGTTTATACTGGTGCATTGCACCTGTGTACCATGTAATCATGTTCGCGTCCTTATTTGGTAAAGCGTAATGTTGGATATATAAAAGAATGGTCCGATACTAAGAGACGTGGCATGATAAAACATCAATTATAAATTACGTCTTTAAGATGGGTCTAATACTAAAAGACGTGGAGTATTGCGACACCAATTGTGAACCGTCCCCGTTAGTCGTACACATCATAAATGTATTATGGGCTAAGTAAAACTTGACTCCTCACTATTTAGTACTTTTCTAACCGTGTTTGAGTCATTTTCCTTTCTTCATGTTTGTCTTACCAACTTTTATAATTACCATCAATTAGATAAGTCTCTTTTTGTGTTTTTATAATTAAAGTGAAAAAAAATAAGGAGGCAAATATGATTACAATCATGTAACACGTAAAATTCATAATTTAAAGATGGAAAATGCACTTATATCAGATTTTCAACATAAATTATTAGATGGGGTATGGGGATATTTATATGAATTTCCTTTTATGCCAATGGCAAAATGAAAATCAGATACTCTTTTGCTTAATAAAGAAAAATATCTTTCTTTCAGGGCAATTGTTAAAGATGGTAATATATTTATATGAACTTCCTTTTAAATCAAAATGAGACACTCTTTTGCTTGATAAAGAAACATATCTTTCATTTAGGGTAATTGTTAAAGATGGTGAGACTAATATAAAGGAAGCATATTGGGCCACTTTTGTTGTAAAGAACCAAATGGTGACAATTGCTCCTTTATTTTATTAATTATATTGTATTATTTTCATCCCCTATATTTGTCTATATACAATCAAGTCAACACGTGAATCAAATAACTATTTTACCTCAGTGGCCACCCTTCTAACTTGGAAGGGGGAGGTGGGGGGTTCGAATCCCCACCTTCTCAAGGGGGTTGGGGTGGGGACGAAGTAAATTTCAAGAGTGGGTTTCGACTTCCACACCCATTAAAAAGATTGGATCCACTATATCCACACACCCTCTCACGTTGGAGATTCTTAAGCGAAAAATAAGAAATAGCTTCAATAACTTAAATGCACGTTATCTAAATCATCCATCCTTACTTTAGGTTCAAAATATTGATGGAAATTTTTTAGGCTAACGGGTAACTAAAACCAATTGGGAAGATTTTTTTTTTTTTATTCAAATAAGCAATCTAATACTTTCAATCTGTCAATAATAAAATGTCCAATAAAGATGAAATTAAATTAAAAAAGAATTGAGAGCCAACAAACTAGCAAGAAGAGAGAGTTGTGTTGTCCGTGTATTTTTAAATTTTTTGTTTTTTCTCTTCAAGAAGAAGATGGTGTTTAGATCCCAATCTACTTGTCTTTTTACCCAACTTAGTTGCTTATTTTCATTGTGGGCATTTTAGACTTTCTAATTAATAGAAGACATGTTTTAGCCGTATTGGGTATGGAAAAAAGTCATCTAAAACGATGGCCTAAAACATTGTTCTCATAGAAAATCCCACCAAATGGGTCATCGAACTTAACCTTAACGGCGTCTCTAAAGAAAGATGAAGTCTTCAGAAATGGAATGGTGAAGATTGCAATTGGAGATCTCTTAGATTTTGTGGATTTCTTTTCCAACACGAGCAGCTGCAAGGCCATTATGACATTGTTAAAAAATGGGTGATCATTTTGGCGGTGGATAGGTTCCTCATCTGGAACCGAAACACTAACTAGTGATTTCCGATTCTGAAAATATCGAAACCAGTAACAAAATGATCAGATTGAACGAATGATCTCTCAATCTATATAACTTGAGATGAAAATTAAATGGGTCATTTCTCAATTCTATCTAGAACTAGTTGAGTTATTTTTGTTTGCACAACTTAATACTTTTTTGTAGTTCTTCAACGTAAACTTTGTTCTTTAAATTTAAGAACTCTTCGACGTCTATGTCTAGAAGTTATATGGTTGTGATTTTTGCATCGAAGATCATGGTTTGAAATTTGAATCTCGCTAAATGCAAGTGTTTCCTTTTTTGAAAATATATACATGTCTTGAATTTGTAAATAGACATTCCAATATCGAGGTACTTGAGAAGACAAGATCACTCACTTTAACTCTCAGAGAATTCATCGACTGCAGTTGCTCACTCTTTACCTGTCATATTGTTCAGGTTAGACGAATTTCAGAGTGGTGGTGTGTTGATCTTTCGACCGGCAGGAGTTGTGGATGGACCGGACAAGCTGGAGTAGGTTTTGTTGTAATTTTATTAGACTGCCCTACTTGGATAAGATGTGTACTTAATTTGGGATTGGAACATTTTTTAAGAAAATTTTATAGCTTTTACTTTTTTTTTCCGACTATTTTACAACTTTCTTTTTGTTTTATCTCTCACATCTTCTGTCATTTGCATCTCAACGAAACATGAAGCAGCCTGACTAGTCCGTTCCATCAGACAAGCATCGGCGGGAAAGACACCCGTCATCAAAATATAAGTGACCAAACATCATGCTCTATTACATAGATATTAGGAATTGAAGATAGCATCTATGCTTCAAAAACATACCACGTAAATAATATGATATTCAAGTGCAGTTTGTAAGCTCACTGCTCAAACGCGGTTAACTTTTCCATCCAATCCTCTCGATATGTAGAGCTGAAAATCCTCTCGATATATAGAGCTCTATCTACCTATAATGGTAGTTTCCATCAACCCTAACCCTAATCCCTCTTAACACCCACCATCATCTCTATACACTACCTATCCACAATTTCTTCCCCACCTCGTACCTCTGTTCCACCATTTCTCGTTTTCTTTCCGGTAGCGCAACACTATCGCTTCTCCTTGACTTCGGTTTTATCGGACGACAATCAACCCCAAATCCGCAATTCCGGCCATCTCGTTCTCTTCCATTCTCGTACTTGGACGGATTGCATGGCTTGACGTCTCCCTCATTTGGTTCAAAGGTGACTTCTCTCCAACTTTTATCGAGCTGGGTCTGTTCCATTCGTTGAATTGCCTTTGGTGTGTAGCTACATGCATCTCATTTCTGGCATCAACGTACTTCAGAATAATTTTGGTTTGGCACAACTTGTATTTCGCCTATCAAATGGCTTCAAATGACCCGGATGGCTCGTTGCGACTGGCTGCTCTGTGTCAAAGACTGGGTCGACTCTGTTCTGAGCGGGAGATAGACATCTGGGAAGAGGAACCCCCAACTGAAAAATTGAAAGAATGCAGGTTAATGTTAATATGGAAATTTCTCTCAAACCCCACTATAAACTTGCAGGCTTTCCAGAGCACCTTAAAACGAGCTTAGCGAACAGATCAAGGTGAGATTTCCCAGCGAGATATTGGCTTATACGTTGCAAAATTCCAATCAGAGTCAGACAAACAGCGAGTTTTACAAGGTGGCCCTTGGCAGTTTTCGAGCCATCTAGTCATTTTTAAGTCTTGGATTCCAAAGACGCCGTTACATTGCTATGATTTCTCAAGCTTTGCTTTCTGGGTTCAAATGTTTGGATTGCCACTGGAATGGAATACTGAGCAAATGATCGAAAAGGTAGTCAATCACATTGGTAAAGTTTTGGAAGTTAAAGCCAATTCTATAGAGGGCTCAGCCTTAAGGGCTGGCAGAGCAAAAGTGGAATTAAATCTCCAAGAACCTTTAAAGACAGGGAAACTTATACGCATCAATGGCAAAACTCTGTGGCTAGATTTTCGATATGAACGTTTAAGTCACTTTTGTTATTCTTGTGGAAAACTAGGACACTACGCTATGTATTGTAAAGACTATCCATTTGAAGAAGCGAAGATAGACGGAAAAGACAATATGGCCTATGGTCAATGGTTGCGTGCAGAGGTATGAGAGTATAGTCCCTACTGGCAAACTTTTTATAATCCGCCATCAATCACAGAGGATTTACAAGAGACAGTACCTGACACCCCTCCTGCTTTGCTACCGATTGTTCCTTTCAAGCCCCCACTAGTTGATGGTGACGCAAACCCCATGCCGAGAACAAGAAATTTGCACCTCCCTTCAGAACCTGAGAATCAGCAGCATTTCCATCAGAATACTATGAAACAGGGGACTTCTCTATCAATTGATTTGATACTTGCATTAGCAAAAATGAAGGGAACTCAACCTCAACAGATGGAAATACAGCAGCAAAAAAAAGTGAAGAATACAAGATCTACTCCAAAAGTTTTGGCAGCCAAAAAACAGAAACAATATGCTCCCTATGAGATGCGGAACTTAACTTCAAAGGACTTTGATGACACCTTTCTCATGGACACACCAGTTTTAACAGTGGAAGAAATGGGACATTGGGCTTTGGCGGCTGGCCCTCAACAGCCACCAAAAGACAAATGAAGCTAATTTGTTGGAACTGTTAGGGTTTGGGCAATCCCTTAACAGTTCAAGCCCTAAAGGCCATTTTGGCCAAAGAAAAGCTCGATCTAGTCTTCTTAATGGAGACAAAAAATGATGAGTCAGTGATTTATCGATTACAACGTCGTTTACATTTTCATAGTTCCTTCGTTCGAAACCCGGTGGGACTGGCAGGAGGACTAGCAGTTTTTTGGAATGAAGACTTGACTTTAAATATTATGAGATCCTCGGAGGACTACTTTGATATGGTTTGCCGTGATTTGATGGAGGACAGAACAATGCGAATTACATGTCTTCATGCTCCCTCAAACTACCAATCTAGACAGCTACTATGGGACAAGCTTCAGGAAATCAGCATCTCAAACACATTACCTTGGTTATGCGCCGGCGATTTTAACGAGATTATCTACCCATGGGAAAAGGTTGGGAAGTGACCAGCAAACTCATATCGTCTATTCTCATTTTGTGCCATCATAAATGACTGTTCTCTAATGGAGTTAGAAAGCAAATGGTGCGCATTTACCTGGATGAATAACCGAGAAGGGGACGAGTTAGTGAAGGAAAGGTTAGATCGGATTATGTGTTCCATGGATTGGCGTCTTATATATCCTGCAACTGAAGTATTAGCACTCCCGGCACTGGGGTCTGACCATTGTCCTCTTCTTCTGAATACAACAGCGAAGTTTTGAAAACGAAAAAAGACTTTCATTTATGAAGCTTTTTGGAATCAAGATCAACAATGCAAAGAGATCATCTATAACTCATGGAATTCAGCCCGGGTAAGCAATCCTAATCTTTTACATAAACTAAAGACTGTCTCTACTGATTTAGCAAATTGGAGTAGATCAAAATTTCAAAATGACCACATTAGAGTGCTTCATTTACAAAATCAGCTTCAACTTATCATAAACAGCCCACATAACAACAGCAACGACAGAGTGGTAGCATCTACTTTGCAAGATGAAATTAGACGAATATGGCAACAAGAAGAACAGTTATGGGCTATGTGTTCTAGAATAAATGGGCTGCGATGGGGCGACAAGAATACAAAGTTTCTTCACGCCAGTACATTACAAAGAAGGCAAAGAAACAAAATCTGTATGTTACAAGACAATGATCAGAATTGGGTGAGGAACCCTGCGACCTTAAGGGAGATGACGTCCAGTTTCTTTTCCACTTTATATACTACAGCTGGTTTTCGTGACTATGGCCCAATTTTAGATCGATGCCCTCAAGTCGTTTCTACAGAAATGAATGATAAGTTGATGACTTTAGTTACTGATGAGGAGGTCCACCAGGCAACTTTCCAGTTGGGGACAACAAAGGCCCCAGGTCCTGATGGTTTGGATGGGTTATTCTTTCAGACACACTGGGATATTATTAAGGATGATGTTGTTAAATCAATGCGAGATTTTTTTAGCTTAGGTGTGATGCCTCGCAATCTAAACAAGACCATCATTACTTTGATCCCCAAAGTCAATCACCCAGAAAAACTTGATCAGTATCGACCAATCAGCCTTTGCACCTATGCCTATAAAATTATTTCAAAGGTCATCGCCAATCGACTGAAACCTTGGCTACCCAAGCTGATCTCTATAGAACAGGCTGCATTTGTGAGTGACAGACAGATTCAAGACAATATAATGATTGTCCAGGAGGTGCTTCACCAATTTAAAGTAAGAAAGAGAAAGAGAAAGTTCAATGTACTTCTCAAGACCGACATGCAAAAGGCGTATGACAAAGTTGAATGGGATTTCCTTCAAGATTATTTGCTTAAAATGGGGTTCCATCAAAGATGGGTTCAGTTGGTGATGCAATGCATCACAACAACTTCTTTTAGTGTTCGATTCAATGGCGATCAACTTGATTATTTTCAGCCGTCAAGAGGTCTACGACAAGGTGATCCACTCTCTCCATATATTTTTATATTGATGGCAAATGTGTTATCAACCCTTATTAACCAAGCAGTGGACATGGGACATCTTAAAGGTATTAAATTCAATAGGTGGTGTCCAACTCTATACCACATTTTTTTCGCTGATGATTTTGTTTTCTTCCTAGAAGCTAACATTAAGGAATGCCAGAATCTCGCTAATATCTTGAATCAGTATTGTGTGGCTACGGGACAGGTCATAAATAGAAATAAATCTGGATTGTTTTTCAGTAAACACGGCCCTTTGAGCCTTCAAGAAAACTTGGCGAGTGAATTCAGAATACCGGTGTTACAACAGTACGGTAAATATTTGGGAATTCCTTCAAATTGGGGGCGATCAAAGCGAGAGATGTTTTCTTGGATATTGGGGAGAGTTAATGCTAAGTTAGAGGGTTGGGAAGAAAGATTACTTTCAAAGAGTGGAAAGGAAATCCTACTTAAATCTGTTGTACAGGCTTTACCACAATATGCCATGTCAATCTTCAAGCTTCCCCTATCTCTTTGTAGATTAATAGAACAGAGAATTTCAGCATTTTGGTGGAGCAATGACAAGAGTAAGGCAGGCATTCATTGGCAAAAATGGGCAGTTCTAAAATCAAGCAAAGATAATGGAGGTATGGGATTTCAAGACCTTATTAATTTTAATAGGGCAATGCTTGGTAAGCAAGCTTGTCATTTACTTCAAAAACCTCAATCTCTGTGGAGTCAACTATTTAAAGGGTTGTATTTCAGATCAAACGATTTTCAGTCAGCAGAAACAGGGACTCGTCCATCCTGGGGATGGCAGAGCCTTTTAATTGGGAGAGAAGCCATTCTTCCGAATGTCAGATGGTCTGTTGGTGATGGTAAAAAGATTAGGATACGTGAAGACAGGTGGTTACCTATGGGAATAATAGAAGGACCAATAGCACGAGAAGAACCAGTTTTGGTGGCCGATCTTATTGATCATATCCACCACACCTGGAACTCCCCTCTTATTAAACAACTTTTTGGTGAACAGGTCAGTGCAGAAATTCTTACAATTCTTGTTAGTCCTTTACATGCTACTGATCAGCTCGTCTGGACGGCCACTACTACTGGTTGTTATACAGTTAAAAGTAATTACCATCGACTCACCAACACAGTAACCACACCAACCAATCCACCTACCTCGACTTCTCACCAAAACCCCAGAATTTTATGGTGAAGAATATGGAATATGAAAACAGCACCCAAGGTTCGCACATTTCTGTGGACAGCTTGCCAAGACACACTTGCAACCAAGGCCAACCTATTTCACAGACATATTACCCTTGATCCTATATGTAGTCTATGCAATCAAGACATGCCAGAAACTATAGAGCACCTGTTTTTCTTTTGTACATGGACCAGAGAAGTTTGGCGCCATCCTCAGATCAATGTCCAGATCTCACCTCACTCGCTGCATCGTCTTGATGCATGGGTAACAAAAAGGGTAACAATTTCGAATCCCTTACCTAGATTGGAAACGATAGCCAATGTGTTATGGCTGGCGTATGCGCAATAGCTACATATTCCGCTGTCAGCAACCAAATCCAAGCCTCACGGTGGAGGACGCCATCATACAGACCCGGATCCACCAGATCTCCGACCCCAATCTTCACCGATCAGATCGTTCTGTCCTCAGCCCTGCTCAGTTGTGGAGACCTCCTGATTATGGCATATTGAAATGCAACATCGATGGAGCTTTTCAACCTGGAAGTAATGAAGGCACCATGGCATGTGTTCGTCAAAATCATCAAGGAATACTTACCGATGTTTTTACACGAAGATTCCCAGCTGCTTCAGCTTTTCAAGCGAAGATTCAAGCGCTTATGTTGACGCTTCATCATCTGCTGCACCAAGGGCTTCACAAAGAGCATCTGCTGATCGAATCAGATTGCCTCCAAATGATCGAAATCGTCACAGAATGGAGATCGCCGCCGTGGGAAGAAAGAGCCCTGTGTGCTGAAGTCGACGGTCTGTTGTCCCTTTACCCTAATCTCCACCTTCGACACTGTAGACAGGAGGCTAATGGTGTAGCAGATTGGGCTGCAAAAGCCCACGCTAAATTTGAACCGGCCCGTAATTGGAATGTATTTCCTCCTTTTATTTTGCAGGATCTCGTGTATGCAAATGCTATAGCATCTGGTTGTACTCTTTTCACTATATAAATACAACCTTTTATCGACCAAAAAATAATAATAATAATATGATATTCATTAAGTGCCAGTTTCTTTTTCAGGGTACATTTTGGTAAAATGCAGTCGCTTATCCTTTACAAGTTCATGAATTACAACAAAGAAACTAGGAAGGCAATAGCCATTCTTAGTTTTGCTTCAACCCCTTCCTGCGGTTCCATTTGTAACCCATTCCATTGTCATCCCACGGAATTTTGAGGACTCATGTCTGCTGACATAGGGCCTAGTGGGTTCGAGTTCCCTAGTAAGTTCTCCCCAATCCCACGTATCCCAATTGTCACAAACTATATCTGGGCCGCTCTTGAATTTATGGCCATCTTTTCGATCGAGATCCCCATAAGTACTCGCCCACTGATCTACTAGGACTTCACCGAAGATAATCATCCCACTATAATTTCCAGTATTATTGCCACCATCAAGGGCCTCAGGCCCTCTCTCCAAATCGCAGAGCAGTTCAGGGTCTACTTTGGATGCCCAATCTACTTCATCGATGTAGAGATTTGGATTAGGCAAAGCGATGCCGCATGGGATTCCGTTGATCCCTGCCCAAAACCGTTTCTTTGCGTTGTGAAATGCCTCCTCGACTGCTGAGTCGTCCCACTTGAGCACTCTATCATATATGTGCATGTACCGTTTTGTTTCCACAAGCTTTTTCCAGGGAACTAACCCCACAGATCTACAAAACTCCTTCTCCCAGAATGGAATGGCTGGTCGCCCATTCGCCTGCTAAAGTAAACGAAACCGTCATTAATTCACCAACTCAAGACAACTTCAAATAATGTCCTGTTCACGAACAAGGAGGTCGTACTGCTGTCAACTTTAAACTCCCATGTCACATGACATTGATCATCCATTACAGGACATTATTCCATATTTCAACAAAAAGAGACTGGCCACTACCACAAAAAACAACAACCTCCCTCATAACAATCTTGGAAAAGAAAAAGGAAACAACTTAACAAGAAGGAACCTGACACTGACGGAAAGAAAACATCATTGCAGACAAAGAATGTCAAGAAGAAAGGATAAACCGTCAGGTAATCAGACAGACAGTCATATAAAAGAGTGGAGAGACATATAAATATTTACCAATAGGCAGCTTTCTTCCGAACGATCTATTCCCTTGAATGCCTTGATGACGGTTGTAACCTTTTTGTCCCCTCCTACTGTCCATAATCAACTCGACAACACTCCTCAAAACTGACGGAAAATTTTTCAAAAGAATCTTGCAGTTGCAGAGCAAGAACAAGAGGGCACTTGTCAGAGAAACTTTCAAATGGCAATCTGTGGTTTTGGCCGGAAAAGAAAACGAGGTATTTCAAAAATGTGAATAGCAAGTTGCAGAATTGCGATCACGACAAGAGAGAGGGAGAGAGTCGCAGAGGTTTTAGGCCTGTAGGCAGCGTCTAAAGTGGGGCTTGTAGGCAACGACAAGAGAGAGGGAGAGAGTCGCAGAGGTTTTAGGCTTGTAGGCAACTTCTAAAGTGGGGCTTGTAGGCAACGACAAGAGAGAGGGAGAGAGTCGCAGAGGTTTTAGGCTTGTAGGCAACTTCTAAGGTGGGGTCGAAAATTATTGAACTCGAGGTGAAATCATAAGAAGGACACTATATTCCGAGCGGCTGTCTGGTGTTTATATAGCTCCTTTTGTCGGTCCTCATCCTCCGCCGGTGAATCGAATTCATGCACAGGCATTATTGTTTTTACGACATGATTCTGTACCTTCTTTTTGGGCTGAACGTTTACTTTTTTTAGTCAACTTGCAAAAAAGGATAATCACCATCGAGTTACTCAACCAAAAATATAAATGAAAATGAACTTTCGTAGCCATTTAATTTATAGATATTTGTTTCCATTTGAGCCTTCAAATTTCAAGTCAATTCCATAGATATCTTCCTATATAGTCGTTTCCAAGAAAATTAAACAAATTTCAGAATCCAAATCCAACGCTCATGTCTGCTGGTAAAGAAAAATTAAAATATTTTCCAAAAGTGTTGACCCTTGTAATTGGAAAGCCATGTAACAGGGTGAGTCTTGTGGAGAATGCTCATTATTTGAATGAGACATAAAAATCAACGTAAATCAGCCAATTTCATCTAATTCATGTCATTAACTGCAACTTTGGATTCAATTGTCTTTCTAATTTAGAAAAAAGAGAGAGAGAGAGAGAGAGAGAGAGAGAGAGAAATCCAAATTTCATATCGGACATGGATGATGACATATTTCCAGTGAATGGGTAAATGCGCGCATGCATAGCTCACGCATGTAACTAAGTCTAACATTAAAATCTTTAGGAAATTGATAGATGAGAGAGACCTTTTGGACCGACCCTCCAATTTATGTACACAACAGGAGGAACATCTTGAGGGTATAATTTGCAGGATAAGTGGCCTTTCACTGACTATCGTAATGGTTGAAATATTAGGCTCATTTACATTGCATTGTCTTTTGTGCTTTTTCGAGGTAATTACTAATAGCCAAACAAAGAATCATGCACAATGTTCATGCGAACCGTGTACACTATTACTCTTGGTCAATCGCGGATGCAGAATCTAGGTATAACAGCTCAAGATAACAAATGTTGCCTAGAGTAGCCTTGGTTGAAAATATAATAGTATGACTCGCTTATATCAATTTTTCGGCCTACCAAATTTAGATAAATAAGCGGTTTTGGCAATATTATCTCTTTTAAAAAATTTGAAAATGAAAATGACAGATAGTATCCAATTCTAAAGAGGGATTATTTGGGGATATAGTCAAAATAACAATTAGGATACTCTATTGGACAAGCTGCTACATGATATGTATCGAATTACCTTTAATTCTTTAAATGTAATTGTAGGTACGTTAAAACCAAAATATTAAATTAAGGGATACGTTTACCGAAAGTGCTCATGTTTGTCGTGTAAGTAAAATAAAGTTCTAAAACTTTCAAAAAGCGTAATCATGTCCTAAAACTTATTACAAAAGTGTAATTTAAAAATTGTTAAAAATGACCACCCGTGGTGGCGGCGTAGTTGGTTGGGCACTAGTTCCTTTCACGAGAGTCCAGTGTTCGATTCCTTGTGTCGTCTGCCTTGCGAGAAAGGAACCCACGACTTACCCGGCAGGCAATGGTGGTGGTGACTCTACCTATCCCTAGGCTTCCACCGCGAAGCGGCAATCAAGGTTCCCTGGGTTACCAAAAAAAAAAATGTTAAAAATGGGTGATCATTTTGCCGGTGGCTTGGTTCCCCACCTAGAATCGAGACAATGACTAGTGTTTTCCGATTCTAAAAAAATCAAAACTAATAGCCAAAATTATCAGATCGAATGTATGATCTCTAAATCCATAGAATTTGAACTGAAAATCAAATGGGTCAATTCTCAATTCTACCTAGAACTAGCTGAGTTATTTTTGTTTGCATAACTTAATATTTTTTTTGTAGTTGTATAGAGTAAATTTTTTTCTTTAAATTTAAAAACTCTTTGATGTCTATGTCTATCAGTTATATGGTTGTGTTTTTTGTATCGAAGATCATGGTTTGAATCTCGTTAAATGCAAGTGTTTCCTTCTTTGAATATTAATGCATGTCTTGAATTTGTAAATAGACAATCAATATCGAAATACCTGACGGGACAAGATCACTCACTTTAAATCTTGAGAGTTCATAGACTGAAGTTGCTCACTCTTCACCTGTCATATTTTTCAGGTTAGACGAATTTCAGAGTGGTTAGTTGATCTTTCAACCGGGAGGATTTGTGGATGGACCAGACAAGCTGGAGTACCTTTTGTTGTAATTTTATTTGACTGCCCGACTTGAGTATGATGTGTACTTAATTTGAGATTGGAACATTTTTTTTTTTTAAATTACGAGCTTTTATTAATTTTTGTTACTATTCTACAGCTTTCTTTTTGTATTATCTCCCGTCTTCTTTCATTTGCATCTCAATGAAACATGAAGCATCCTGACTAGTCCGTTCATCGGACAAGCATAGGCGGGAAAGGTTGCCGTCATCAAAATATTAGCGACCAAACGTCATGCTCTATATCTGTGCTTCAAAAACATACCATGTAAATAATATGATATTTTTTGACAAAAAAATAATAATATGATATTCATTGACTTAAGTGTCGTTTCTTTTTCAGGGTACATCTTGATATACATGCAGTCGCTTGTCCTTTACAAGTTCATGAATTACAACAAAGAAACTAAGAAGACAACAACCATTCTTAGTTTTGCTTCACCCCTTCCAGCAGTTCCATCTGTGATCCATTCTATTGTTATCCCTGCCAAATCTTAAGGACTTGTGTCTGCTAACATAGGGCCTAGCAGGTTCAAGTTCTTCATTTGGGTCACCCCAATCCCACGTATCCCAATTGTCGTAGACAATATCTAGGCCGCTCTTGAATTTATGGCCGTCTTTTTGATTGGGATCCTCGTGAGTACTCACCCGTGGATCTGCTAAGACATCACCGAAGATAATCGTCACACTATTATTGCAATTATTATTGCCGCCATCGAGGACCTCAGGCCGTCGCTCCAAGTCGCAAAGCAGCTCGGGGTCTACTTTGGATGCCCAATCTACTTCATCGATGAAGAGATTTGGATCGGGCAAAGCGATGCTGCATGGGATTCCGTTGATCCCTGCCCAGAACCGTTCCTTTGCGTTGCGAAACGCCTCCTCGACTGCTGAGTCGTCCCACTTAAGCACTTTATCATATATGCACATGTACCGCTTTGCTTCCACAAGCTTTTTCCAGGGAACTGACCCTACAGATCTGCAGAACTCTTTCTCCCAGGATGGAACGGCTGGCCGCCAATTGCCTGCTAAAGCAAACGAAACCATCATCAGTTCACCAGCTTAAGACAACTTCAAATAATGTCCAGTCCACGAACAAGTAGGTCAAGTAGGTCATACCACTTTCAACTTTAAACTCCAAAACCACATTACATTGTTTTATCTATTACAGGAAATTATTCCATATTTGACAAAAAAAGACTGCCTACTACCATGAAAAATAACAACATCTCTCATAACAATCGTGGAAAAGAAAAAGAAAACAAAACAGAAGGAAAACATTATTGCAGAAAAAGAACTTTTAGAAGAAAAAATTAACCAACTTTCAGGTAATCAGACAAAGTCAATCATAGAAAAAGGAGTGCAGAGACATATAAATATTACCAATAGGCAGCTTTCTTCCAAACGATCTATTAACTTGAGTGCCTTGATGACGGTTGTAACCTTTTTGTCCCCTCCTACCGTCCATAATCAACTCCAAAACGCCCCTTAAATCTGATAGAAATTTTTTTAAAAGAATCCTGCGGTTGCAGAGCAAGAACAGGAGGGCACTTGTCAGAGAAACTTTCAAATGGCAATTTGAGGTTTTGGCCGGAAAAGAAAATGAGGTGGTTCAAAAATGTGACCGCCAAGTTGCAGAACTGCCCTCGGATCACTAAGGCCGACTTTCGTCCTGCTCGACAGGTGGATCTTACAGTCAAGCTCCCTTTTTCCTTTGCACTTGAGGGCCAATCTCCGTCCACCTCGAGGAAACCTCTGCACGCCTCTGTTACCTTTTGGGATGCCTACGCAAGGGAGGGATAGAGTTGCAGAGGTTTTGGGCTTGTAGGCAACGTCTGAAGGTGAGTCGAAATTATTGAACTCGAGGTGAAATCATAAGAAGCACACGGTACTCTGGGCGGCGATCCGGTGTTTATATAGCTCCTCAACTTCTGATTGGGATTACAATTTCCTTTTTTGTCAGTCCTCATCCATGGCCGGTGAATCAAATTCATGCACAGGCATTATCGTTTTTCCGACATAATTCTGTACCTTCTTTTCATGCCGAACATTTACTTGTTTTGTCAACTAGCAGAGAAGGACAATTACCATCGAGTTACTCAACCAAAAATAAATCAAAACGAACTTTCTTAGTCATTCAATTTATTGATATTTATTTCCATTTGAGCCTTCAAATTTCAAGTCAATTCCATAGATGTCGTTTCCATATAGTTTAGATGTCGTTCCCATATAGTTGCGACTCTTTATCGAGTGTTTCCAAGAAAAGTAAACAAATTTCAGAATCCAAATCCGAGACTCATGCCTGCTGGTAAAGAAAAAAGAAAAAGCAAAATGTTTTCCAAAATTGTTGACCCTCGTAATAGGAAAGCCATGTAACACAGTGAGTTTTGTGGGCAATGCTCATTATTTGAATCACACATAAAAAGCAACATAAATCAGCCAATTTCATCCAATTCGTGTCGGTAACTGCAACTTTGGATTCGGTCATCTTTCTAACTTAAAAAAATGGTTAAAAAAAAAAAGAAGAAGAAAAATCCAAATTTCATAGTAGACATGGATGATGACATATTTCCAGTGAATAAGTAGACGCTCGCGCACACAGCTCACATATGTAGCTAAGTCTAACATCAAAATCTTTAGTAAATCAATAGATGAGAGAGACTTTTGGACCGACTCTCTGATTTATGTACACACCTGGGGAAAATGTCAGGGTATAATTCGCAGGATGAGTGGCTGACTATGGTAATGGTTAAAATTTTAGCCTCATTTACATTGCATTGTCTTTGTGCTTTTTCTAGGTACCAAATTACTAATAGCCAAACAAAGAATCATGCACAATGTTCAAGTTACACTTGGTCAATTGCGGATGCAGAACCTAGATATAACAGCTCCAGATAACAAATGTCGCCTAGAGTATCCTTGGTTGAAAATATAATAGACAGAGTTTCAAATAGAAATTAAGGAGAAATTTGACAGAGATAAAGGAAGAGTTCGCCGATGCTCATAGTATGACTCGCTTATATCCATTTTTCGGCCTAACAAATTTAGTTAAATAAGCAGTTTTGGCAATATCATCTCCTTCAAATTTGAAAATGAAAATGCAAATAGTATCCAATTCTAGAGAGGGATTACCTGGGGATATTAGCAAAAATAACAATTAGGATACTCTATTGGCCCTAGCTGCACTATATGTATCAAATTAACTTTACTTTTTTAGACGCAATTGTGGGTACATTAAAATCGATCTATTAAATTAAGGGATAAGTGTACTGAAAGTGCCGATTGCCATGAAAGTGCAATTGAGTACTTAAAACTTTCAAAAATGGCAATTAAGCCCTACAACTTATCACAAAAGTTCAATTGAGTCATAATATTTTCAAAAACTATAATTCTTAAAACTTGTCAAGTTTGTGTAATCAAATCATAAAACTTGTCAATATGCAATCAAGTTCTAAAACTTGTTAGCATTTTTCATTTTTCAGGTTCGACAAAGTTAATGAAAAGACTTAATTGCACATTTTGAGCATTTTAGGATTTAATTATACTTTCATAACAAGTTATAGAACTTAATTGCATTTGAAAATTTTATAACTTAATTGCAATTTCATGAATAGTTGGAGGACTTTTAGAATGCGTATCTCTTAAATTAATATATTCTTAAATTAATATATTAAGTTATGCGACCAACTATGACTGAATCAATAATTAAGCAAACCATATTCAACTCAAATTTACTACATTATACTAATTTTACAAATCAATCTTAATATACCAATGAATGTTCTTCCTATTATTTATTTACCAGAAAAAATAAAAAAAATAAATCTGCTTAATTGGTGGTAAAGATGGAAGATATATAAAGGAAGCATAATGGCCTGAATATCTACATATGTTATTGTACAGATTTCTCCAAGTTGCCGCTAAACTTGCCAGCTAGGATGTGCCTCCTAGAAAATTATGAATGTTACTATTAAACGGTTCCAAATCGACGATCTCGAGTGAACTCGTCAATTTGCATAGATGAATGGCTCGATGTTCGGTATTTTGTCCATCTAGTAAAAGTCCATGTATGTTAGAGGTAAGCATGATCCGAGTTGGGTCGGTCTAGTACCTAATCATAAACCAACTTACACGGTGTTGGTCTTCAATCTTTGAGACCGAAGACCAATCCTATTGAACCTGAGATCAAGATCCGAACTAACCTATGGGTCCAATCCAATTTCAGGGTCAACCTGCGACCAACCTATTATTTTTTTGTTTCATTATTTTGTATTCTTTGAAAGAATGAACATACTCTTTCAAATTATATATACACCAATAATGTGACATTGAGTAACCAAATTATGAATACCGCTACATATCGAACATAAATTTAAAATAAGGTAACAATAAAAATCTCCATTTGGGATTATTGAGCTGCGTTCATGAGGAGGGCCAAAAGAGGCGATCGATTTCATCAGTTGAGCTATGCTCATGAGGTGAGCGAAGAGGGTTTCTATATTTTTTTTTTTTGGTCGAATCTAGGCTAGGTTTTTCTGATTTACAAAACAGAACCGCATGAGAAAGAATAGAAGTGGAGGCACAAGGATTAAGAGCAGACAAAAATATGCAATATATTATATATTATATAATATACATAATATATGTTATGTACAATATATACAAAATTGATCAGGGTTGAACCAATCCTAAAGTCTTAAGACCTAAAACCGACTCACATAGTGCAGGTTTAAGAATCCCAAGATAAAGAATCGGCCCAATACCCTTGGGAATCAAACTAAGACCAAACCCGGCCAGTCCAAAGTCGGTTAAGGGTTAACCCTGAATCGATACTCACCCCTGCATATTATTTTTTTTTTTTTATGCCTTTAATAAGTGAGAAAATATTTACTTAGCGGATACAAGATTATGCGTCATTTTAAGATTTGGCACGTCTCATATCATCAGTTTTCCTTTTAATGAAGGTAGTTATTATTCACAGAATCATCATCAATGTTTCTTTTTATGAAGGTAGTTATTACTCACAGAATCACTTAGCTGTCTGTGGTACAAGCGTACTAGGTACGCGCTCGATCCCTTATTATGTTCATATAATATGTATTCGTATTAAAATTAGTATTTGTAGCAAAATTTCACACACACACACACACACACATATATATATATACGTCACTGTGTATTCTTTTTCAATAACAGAGTATGAATGTCTTTGATCATGTAAACACATTGTGAAGGTGTCCCCCACATATAGACATTTTTGTTCCTCCAGTTAATAAGTGAACAATCTATACAATTTCATAATTTTGTTACTTCTTAATTTCAATTTAGTGTTGGATACATTAATAGATGGATGAAAGGTATAGGAAACTTTGGAACAATCATCTGAAATACGTTAATGCCTGTAAATTCCATGTCTTAATGTCATATCAAACTATTTGTAAATTGACACTTGTTCTATACCCTAATTAGTTGTCTAAATAGATTTTCGGCTTTTACATAGAGATTATTAACATAAATGGAAGAGTATGTCATTATTATATACAAATCTTTCCAAATGAGGAAATAGCAACCTTAATTCATTCGACAAATTTTACATCATCTCTCAGTTTTGCTCAGAATCCACTAAATGCGAAGCTCCTTTAGTTTATGCCAAAGTGGTGTCCTTCCTTCATATAGATTTCCATGAGGAAACATGTTTTTGCCGGTTCCGAAGCAGCGACAAGGATCGCCTTTGCAAAGACAGAAGCAGCCTGACGACTTGCTTATACCTTATGCTTCAATGCATAGAGGCTACAAAAGTAGCAGAAAGTGAAGATTACCAAAGAAAAAAGAACTGGAGATCCAATGAATTGAATGGCATTCCTTTTTCAGGACACAACTCTGTAATAACTACTCTTGCTTATACTTCATAATGGATCATTACAGCAAAGGAACTACGTAGGGCAACCAGAAGTAATCAACGCTTAGACTTGACGAATCTTCCAGACTCGTCAGACAAAATTGTGAACACAACATGAATTACTAAGCTACTGCCAAACAGACTCCGCTCAGCTCTAAAATTATGCGAAATACACAGAATGACATGTACAGCCCAACAAAACAATGCTAATTACCGCAGACAAAATACGGTCACCTTACCCCTGTTTATCCACGATACAGAGGAGTAAGGGATCTCAAAGAATAAAAGACTATAAGACGCAGACTGCAGCACAAATATCAATAAACGAAATTATTCTGCTTCATCCCTTTACCGTGGTTCCATCCATACCTTATTTGCTTGTCATTCCGGCCAAATCCTACACGCTTGTGTCTTGGGATATATTGTCTATCAGGTTGGAGTTCTCTATTCATCTTATCCCAATCCCAGGTATCCCAATTGTCACTGGCTATATATTGCCTGTTCTCTGAAGTACTAACCCACTGATTCCACTGCTGAGATGGGGTCTGCTTTGAAGCCAAAATAGGGTCACCATCAGCTGCAATTCGCTCCACAGGACTAGATCCATATGTTTTTCCGCCCAATTTGTGTTTGAGTTCTCTATTCATGTTGTTCCAATCCCATGTGTCCCCATTGTTGCCAGTTCCATCATGGCCGTTCTCCAGCTTACTATGATTCTTTACATCGGAATCCTGTTGAGCACTGACCTCCTGAGTCCACCCCTGAGAACATTCTCGCTTCAAACCCCAAAAAGGGTCACAAGCAGCTGCATCTCGATCCACAGAATCAACTCCATGTGTATTTCCACACCCCGCAAGTTCGAGTTCTCTATTCATCTTATCCCAATCCCAGTTGTCCCAATTGTCGACGGTCTTGTCTTTGTCATTCTCTAAATCCTCTTGTCTGCCAACCCACTGATTCTGGCCCTGAAAATGGCTCTGCTTCGAGCCCCAAAGTGCATCAGCATCAGCTGTGACTTGCTCCGCGGGATCAGCTCCACAAACATTTTCGCCACCCACACAATCATCAATGACCTTCCAAGATGTCTGATCCTTTGGCCATTCCTCTTCAACATCTCCCCATCCATCACATGCAAAGGATAAATTAGATAAGACATTGCCAAAGATAACCGTTTGACCGCTATTACTGCCATAGAAAGCCTCAGGTCCTCGCTCCAAGTCAGAAGCAGTTCAGGGTCCATTTTGGATTCCCAATCTACTTTGTCTATATGGATATCTGGATCAGGCAGAGAGCTACAACATGGAAGCCCATTGATCTCTGCCCAATAACGTTCCTTTGCATTGTGAAACGCCTCCTCAACAGCTGAGTCATTCCATTTAACTACCTTTTCATGTATGTGCAAGTACTTCTTTGCATCCAAGAGCCTGCGCCAGGGAACTGAGCCAACCGATTTGCAGAATTCCTTCTCCCATGTTGGCACGGCTGGCTGCCAACAGCCTGTAAATGAAAAAAACCGTCATTATAGTTCATCAACTCAAGACGCAACTTCCAAACAAAAGCCAGGGGAAAAAAAAAAGTGACTGATTTATGCAAATCTAGTACAAACAATGACCCAATCTAGCAAGATATAATATCATCCACACTGGAAAAGTTACACACTCTACCACACCATCAGATGATAAAAACTCAGTGCCAGTTCACCTCTTTCCCTATATGACAATGCTAAATTCGTAACAAACAGCCCAAATCATCCCAAGTAAGAGACACGGCGGCAAGGCAGTATAACAATCAAACAACACCCAATGCCAAACTCCACACAATGAAACTAACCAACAATCAATCTCAAGCCGCTCGCGACATCCAGTCCGCAATCGGCTCAGTCATACAACTCTCTCAACTTCAAACTCCAACACACTGAAATTACTCTCTCGTTCACCAAAAAAAAGACTCCCAACCACCGTAAAAACACGATCCCTTTGCAAATAGAAGCCATTCAATTGCCACCAGACCGTATATCTCTAAAGTACGATCAAGATTAATACAGGGGAGAAAAAAAAAAAAAAACAGCCTTTACAAGTACGAACCCGACATTAACAGGGGAAGCAAGCAAACATTATTGCAGACAAAGAATCGAAAGAAAAAAAAAAAAAAAAAGATAAACCAACGAACCACTAAGACAGACAGAGATAATCAATCACAGATTCACAGGGAAAGGAAAAAAGGAAAGAGAAAAAGGAACGGAGAAATAAAATATTACCAAGCGGCGGCTTTCTTGCCAGCGATCTGGTCCCCTGACCACCTTGATGACGAGAAGAACCCCTCTGTCCCCTCCAACTGCCCATCCTCGACCCGACAAGACTCCCCCGGAAAAAAAGAAAACCGGGTGTACAAAAACCCCAGAAAAATTCTCTGCAGGTTGCAGCAGAGCAAGAACAAGAAGAAGGGCCACCCACCCGTCGGAGAGGGAACTCCTCGAGCGAACGATCCCCGGCCTCGTTGGCGGCAAAGGAAACGAGGGTCGTCCAAGAACGGAGCGATCGGCTGCCGAATTGCGATCACAACGAGGAGAGAGAGAGAGAGGAAGAGAGAGAGAGCGACAGGGTCGCAGAGGTTTTAGGCTTTGGGAGCAACGTCTAAAGGGAAGGCTTCGGAAGTTATGAATCACGAGGTGAAGTTTAAAGAAAAGCACGCACAGTAATAAGGGGGAGGGTTTCACCTGGCGTTTTATTTATACAGGCCCCTCCCTTCTCTAATGGCGGTTTCTCTCTCTCTCTCTCTCTTGTTTCTCTCTCTTCAGAAAAAAAAAAAAGAACAACGTTATTTTTTCCGAAATGAAAAATTTCTAATCGATTCCGTCATAAAAGTACTGATTTTCATGCACGTATTGCAGGTGCGACCAGATAGTTTGCACTCCTTGGACAATTATCATTAGAATTGACAATAAATTATTTTCATGTTTTACCCTCGCACAAGTTATTCTTCCGAAAGAAAATACTATTGAGGAACATTTTGCTGCTTTTCTGAGCAAGTGAAACTCAATGTTTAAGCTAGAAAAATATTAAAGATTTGAAGAGAGACGCGCAAGGGTGAAGTTGATTATTCAGTAAAGACAATTAAGTGATTTACCGAGCGCACTTTTTAGTCGCAGGTGGGGTCGCCAATTTCTTGGTTTTTGTACTTTGATTTGGTCAATATTATATTTTCTTCTCCCCGCTTTGTAATCAAGGAAAAAAAAAGTTTATAAGGAATAAATGAGAGATAGTGAGGTGAGAAAGAATGATTTTTTAGGTTAATATATGGATATAGAAGATATGCATGTTATTTATTGCTTGCTGAGAGTTCTTCATGAATAAAATTATAAATTTACCGAGTCAATATAGATTAGCGCGTTCTCAAAAACGCCACCCTCGAAAAAAGAAACTACGAGTATAATTTATTCATGAGCATCTTGTCATAAAAGTGGACTGATTTGAAATGATTAATATTGCTCGCTTCTAATTAAAGTTTCCATTGCAATTGATCTTCATTCACAATCGCTACATAGAATCTGTACACAAACATCATCACTCAATATCAAATTTAATGTAGACATTTTTTTTCTTTCCATATAGAGATATCAAGGGGTTAATTTCCTAAAAAAAATCTCAATATCGGGAGGCCGTTATTGTTCAATACAAAGATGATGGCATTGATGAAATAATACACCCCTAACTAATTTTGATGTTAATTATTTGAATAAATTAATGGCGATTTTTCATATGTGCCGGCAGACTTGGGTAATAGTGAAAGTCTGAGATTTTTTTCAATAAAAAAAGAAGAGTTCAAAATAGATTTGAGATCCGATATATAGTCAATGCATTTTTCAGGGAATTATGCCAAATCAAGGTCGGGACTGTATATTATATTATGCTCGTCCCTGAGTCTTCTCAACCAATTTTAATATAAAAAAGAAAATTCCTTTTTTTTTATTGTGAAAAATTCGGAGTATAATTGTTGTGTTGTCGATACTCTACGTGGTAACTTCCTAGACGCGGTCAGAGACGCGTGCGAGATCTTGACTTTCTTTTTTTTAATTGGGTGCGTGATGGCGACCCGCGTGAACAGTTACACTCGGGAAAGATCTAGAGCGACAGTGCGGTACAATATAGTCCTAGGTTGTCCCCTTGGTAAAAGTCATGATTTTTAATAATTGGAGTGGCTAATCCGGGCTTATCTTCTAGCCATTATCGTACAGGATCTTCTAGACAAGTTCTGCGCAACACCAATCTTTCTTTCTTTTCTTTTTTCACGAAAAATGTTTGGTTTTTATTATTTAATTTTTAAAAGTGTTGATTGTGCATATTGCAGGGATAATCAATTCAATAAAAAAATACAGTAGCTCCTTATTTGGTTGCTTAATAAAAGCTCGTGAAGCTTTGAAGGAACCAGGCCAAGCTAGGCGGGTCGGGCCTACAGGGGCTTTCGGCACCTTTGGTTCCTCTCGGATGTGTTTAGCATCACTTTCCTTGACCCGATCTCTTTGTCCGACCTAAAAAGGAAAAAAGTTGGGACCGAATGTGTATGGTACAATCTAGGTTGTTTGGGCTTTAGCCCCAAATTTTTTAAAAGTTTTTTGAAAAAATTATTTGTTGTCAAATTTATAGTTGGATGGTTAATTTTATCTTTGTCATTTTATTGAGGTTTATGAATAGTAGATGACTGACCTTTGAGTTCTTAATTTTATAATTATCTAGCATTAGATTTGTTTTTTTTATTGTTTGCAAAACAATTCTGGCATGAACATGTTAGACCCTATAATTATTAAAAAAAAAAATTACTTGTTCCATTGTAAATAATTTAAATTATAATTGTTCTATGGTCCGCACTCTAGAAGATAACTTCTTGGAGGCGGTCCCTTGAATTCCTTTTTACTTTGCTCGTGATGGGGACGCATGCGTACGGTGCACTTCGAAGGACCTGTAGTGACAAAGCGATACAATGAGTCCTACAAAAGTCATATTTTTAATAATTAGAGCGCGTAATCCTTGATTAATTTCTTAGCATAATTATAAAGGGTCTTTTAGTCAAATGCCACAAGGCACTTGTTAAGCATTCTTCATAAGCAAATATTCGGTTTTCAATAATTTTATTTTCGAAGTGTTAATTATACATATTTAGAGAACAATTGGTGCTTTAAAAGATGTAATAGTTTTCAATTTGATTGCTCAAAAAATGACTCTGAAGCTACAAATAAGTTGGACAAGTTGAGCTTGGAAGGAATTTTTGCCTAACTTGAAAAGACTTGGCCTAACTTTTCTTGATCCAGTCTATTGACCCGACTCAAGAAAATAAAAAATTTCAAGATTGAATATACTTAGTACAGCTAGGGCCAATTCAGGTTGTAGGCTGAAATTTTTTCTGTGCCAAATATACTCAATAGAGCTCGGGCCAATTCGAGTTGTGGATAGAAAAATCTTCTGTTTTTAATTTTTTTTTTCCAATAACATTATACATTGTCAAATTTCAAAACTATTCCATAGGTCTAGCTTTTAAACATATAAAGTGCACATTTTTGTTGTAAAAAGAATAAGTCGGTCTTCATTTGGTGTAATGCAAGGGAGTTGCATTTACTCGAGTTAGGTCTACTGACCCAATATGATCCATAACAGTTTGTTTAACTATTGTTCATGAATTACAAACAAAAACTGTTCAATGTAAGAGAAGATCAATGTCATGTAGGTATCGGGTACCATTATTTAATGTGCCAGGCTAAATTACCGAATAAATGAGAAAAAAAAATTTACTCATGAAACATAGCGGGGATAGAATAAGTGCTTATAGGAAGAGAAACGGTTTGTGTAATTAAAACATGAAAATTTAATTTGATTGGAAAGAATTTCAAAACATGAGATATTAACAACCTTATCGAGAGATACTATACAAATTTATAAGTAACCTAGATAGTTTGGCTTTTGAGGCTTTCTAGATCGAGAACTATAGGTCACATATTTAAATTCCATTGATTTCGTGGAAATTGGTCTGAGTCCTGCACACACACCAAATGACTGGATTTGACCTGTTTATGGAGCTTACAGGTGTTTCGTGGATTTCCAGGTAAGCAAGCTCTACATTCGTGTTCCTGAACTAATAAAATATGCTTTATTCGACGGTTTAAACGAGTTGTACCCGCAAGCACAAGGTGGTTGACTTTTTTTTAACCTCTTGAGGGAGATTGTCTTTCAAGCAATCATGGGAGATCTCGAAGGAGATTTCAGCACATCATTAGGTGATGGTGATGTACCACAGCTGCAGTGCTCTCTTGAACCAAGGACACATTAAAGAAGCCAAGGGTACACGCTAATGCAGGTTGCAATGCCCCGAGAATATGCTCTCACATGCTACCCTGTGTACCTCAACGTGCATTTTGGTTTGATTGAACGATTGATATTTTGGTACCAACTATAGAGAACAAAATTATCTACAAAAATTTATTATGCTTTTATCAATTTAAATATTTTACTAATTAAATTTTATTTTTGGTAAAGATTATTTTACTAATTAAATTCATTTAGTCAATTTCAATAAAAAAATGTTGATATAGATGTCAATCATCCTACACGACACGATTATCATTAATGTGAATATATATATATATATATATATTTTAATATTTTTGTTCATTCTAATTATTCTTTTCTTTTATTTTCCATTTTTTTGTCATCTTCTCTTTTCCTTCTTTTAATAATTTCCTTTTACAGTGACCAAGAAGGGTCATCATGCCCTCACTGGCTATTAGAGGTGTGAAAAATGGATTGTTTGAATTGGGAACCGTTTTTCAGACCGAACCGGCTAGTTGGTCCAATTCCTAGGAGTATCGATCCGATTCTCAATTCCTAAAAGTGGAAGTGATGTTCGGGTGTCTAATTTCCCATTTCAAGAGGGTAACTGATTGGACCAGATCAACTATATGTACATTATTACATAAATTAATTGATATAAGATGGGAATATTACATAAAGGGAAGATAACATATCTATAGCAGGTAGCACTAGGTTTTTAGGGAGTTGGTTGCGTGAATTGGGATTACGTAATGAATGAAGCAATGCCGTAGCAGCAGACAAAGACCATTTCTCAAGCTCGGTGTTTTTAACTCTTATGCATATGGTATAAAGTAAAACATATATATGCACTTTTGGGAATCTTTATGCAATCACTCTAAAGGGATAAGGAAATTATTTATACATACCAAAAGGGGTGTGATCAATAATGTCCATATCCAATGAATCTTTCAACATGATTTTCAATATTTTAAATGTCAAATCTACAAACAAACAAAAAAATGACCAATGTCATTGTACTAGACCAATAAGGTGGTCCAGTGCCCAGTTCTCAATTTTGGGAATACGGAATCAATCACCCCTATTGGCCATTAGCGAGGTTGGCGTTGCTTACGACCATGATGGCTTCACCCAGATTTGGGCGAGGGCAATCGCGACCCTCACCCATGGTCCCTTGTTGGCCATGGTAAAAAATAAGTAAAGAAGGAAAATAGAGAAAAAGAAAAGAAATAAAGAAAATTTTAAAAAAAATAAAATATTATTAAAAAAATTTCTGTGTCTACCCTAGCTGCCATGCCTTATAACTAGATTGACTCAATTGGATAAATATGAAAAGATTTATGACTCAATTGATATAATTAAAATATTTGTGATTAAATTAAGAAGAAAAATACAATAAGTTCAAAAAATTCATGACAATTTTCCCACTACAAAGGAACCCCAATGGCTGAGTGACTCAATTGTACTGCTCACGCACAGTATTCCAATGTCGCCTCCAGTCCAGAAGAAAAAAATCTAAGCTTCCTTTTCTTACTGCCCTCTATTGGTAGAGCTACCGAAGTTTTAAGGTGATGGAGAGAGCAGCCCTCCGTCGTACACGTCAGGAGTCATCGATGAGAAGGGGCTATGTCTTATTGGAGCAATAATGATGTGAATTGAATGCGTTTTGTTCTTTCCATGCTCATGTCCCCCACTGCTCAACATATTCACAATCTCCACTCTCGGAATTTCCCGTAAATAAAGAATACGAGTAGGAAATAGACAATCAACAGTGGAATTGAGATTTTGATTTGGAGGAGGGAGTAGGAGGAGGTCGGAAATTAAAATTATTACAAGTTCAAGCTCATGAAGTTTAATTTCTCTTATGCAGTACTTATTAAAAATTTTGGTAACTACGATAGACTTGAAAGCAACGAATATTGTCTCACAAAATCACATGAGTTGAACCCAATTTGCTAGCTCAAAGCCAATGGTGGGTTCGCACCATCTTCTTTTCTTTGTTCTTTTGGACTTGCTGAAAGTGGATTCAAATAATGTTATGGGTTCGAACCATCTTCTTCTCTCTCTTTTTATTTTTGACTTGCTGAAAGTGGGTTCAAACCATGTTATGCTCAAGACAAACGCTACCGGGGAAAAAGCCAAAAATGTCCTAAATCAATTGTGTTTGTACAAATTTAATCATAGTCGTTTAATCGTACTAATATAATCCTAACCTTTTTGAATTAGTATCAATTAAGTTCTTCGAACTAATTTTGATTGGATGTTGTTGATGTGGACACTGGCAAGCCTACATGGATGATTTTTTAATGATATTTTGATATTTTTTGATGTCTTGTTAATTTCTGATTTTTTCTTATTTCTTTGATTCTTTTTGCCTTTTTTTTTTTTTTTTTAACTTTTTGTTAGTGCCAGTCATCGACACAGGCAATGGCTGAGCAGTCTAGCCTCACTTGGGTGAGGGTCGCTATCACCAGCCACAAGAAAGGCTCACTAGAGTGAGGCCACCTTGGCTTGAGAAAGGGTCAGACTCGCCATATATGGCAAGGGGAGCCATTGCCAGCCCTAGCCTATGGCAAATGATAGTGACCCTTGCTTAGGTGAGGCTAGCTTGCCCAGCTACGGCCAATGGTTGGTCACCGGCAAAAGAAAGAAGAAAGACAAAAATATATTTAAAAAGAAAAAAAAAGAAAAAAATCAATAATATCAAAATTTGTTAATATAAGCATTGGTGGTGTTATGTAGGCTAGGCGATATTCACATTAATAATATCTAGTCAAAATTAGTCGAAATGACTAAATTGGCATTAAATCAATGCACGACGAAAAGTTTTATAATTAAATTGACATGCAATAAGTTTATAATTTTTTAGCACTTTTTCTAATGGCATCGAGTTCAATTTCACCCAACCTCACTTAACTCGGATAACAAAGTTTATTTTACCACGATAGGGAAATCGTCCATATTTTCATTAAAAGAGCTTAAATATATTATCTTATTTTATTTTATCTAACAGCACCACTGTGATTATGGTAGCAAAACGACAGAATGAAAACAGAGGAAAAGATTCGCTTGCCATGTCGAGAGCCTGCACAAGGAAAGCAATTCAGTTGAGTCACGTCAAGTTCTTCATGTTGACACGAGGCTGTGCAGTAACCAAGCGTTGGGATGTGTCTCTGATGTTACACGAAGCGAGTCAGTCAGAGAGTCTCAGACCGGATTCTATTCCAAATCTGATTCCGGACAAAGTCATCTTTTTTGGGCTGGGACTAGAGGGGATTTTTCTCAAATCGAGCCCCATCCTTCTGACTTTCGGGCTAGAAAGCAATGCCATTTGCGAGTTATAACCCGGAAAGTTCCAAAAGCCCATAACTCTTTTCAGGATGACCTTATGAACGCTAGCCGAAGCACTCTTTTTTCTTTCGCCATAGCTGCGACGGGGGTGGGAAAGAGCATTCGGCAGCAAGTCCATGAGCCACTGGCAGTTTAGAGATCTTAAAATGAATGTGACCGATGTTTATATTACCTTAGACAGAGAATGGCCTTTTTTTTTTTTTTTTTTTTTTTTCCTAGATATGCACAGAAGATATGTCATAGCAGCTATGACATGTTGGCCGGAATTTGAGTTTAATTATTTACATATAAATTGAGGATGAATGACGCATGCATCAAAACAGGACACAGAGATTGCCACCCCTTTCGAGAATGGATAGTTTGAATGTTCAATGTCCGTTTGCAAAGAGAAGACTACTTCATCGTTGTACTTGCACTAACATTTCTTGATGCCTTACGCTGCTAACCGACATGATCAAAATAACCATAGATATCAAGATTGGTATACATACAAAACTGGTTTCCCAGTGAACTATCGAATTCTTGTTAATATATGATTATAATTCACTTCCTCACATGCCTTTGTGCACGGATTATGCTATCCTACTATTGCTAGATGAGAATGTATATCAAAGTATCTAAACTAAAAGAAGCTAAAGATTTTCGATTCTTGTCATTCAATCCCATTTGGGCTTCTTTTTCTTTTTCTATCGTTTGATCAATTTTAGGACAAAAGGGAAAATTGTCTAATTTTTTTTTTTTTTTTATCTTTATAAATTTTCATTTTTCCTTTCTTTTTATTTATTTTTCTTTTCTCCCCATCGGGCGTCATTGATGGCCGTGAAGGTTGCCAACCTTAAGTGAGGGCTGCTCTCATTGGCCTCAAGCAAGAGACACTTGGGCTTAGGTTGGCGAGGGCCGCCCTTGCCTGGCAAGGGTTGCCCTCACTTGGGCAAGTGTGAGCAACCCTCCCTCGATTTGGTGAGGGCGGCCCATCGCCAACCCCACTTGGGTGGCCCTCGCTTGAGGCTGGCAAAAGGAAAAGAAGAGAAAATTGAAAATAATAAAAAAGAAAAGAATGAAAAGAGAAGAAAAGAAACAAATTCGAAAAAATATTAAAATATTATTAAGTTCACATTAGCGTTGGTTTTGCTATTTAGAATGGGCAATGTCTATATCAGTGATGTCAAAATTAGCTAGATGGACGAAATTAATAAAATGTGAAAATATTTATGGTTCAATTGACGAAATTCAAAAATTTATGATGAAATTGATAAAAGTATGATAAATTTAAATATTATTGGACAATTTTTCCGACAAAATGGAGCCAAGTTCACAAAACGGGAGAAGTCAACCCATTATCAGATCACATCCAACCCCATAGTCAGGAGCCTTGCAACGAAAATAGAACTGTCAATTCACAACCCAAATGGCCATTCTTGTGATCAAAGCCACTTTTCTTTTGCTGGGGAGGCTTTGTGGACCAGTCAAGCCCTTTATCCGCCGCTCTCCAGCACATGGGATTTGATCCAAAAGAAATGTGAGAGAAAAGCATTTTCTAACCGAGCTTTAAACTAATACGACAATGATGCGACTTCGCTTTTTCAGCTTGCTCAGCATGCATCAGAGGCGCTGTTCGGCAATGGGGAGAAGAAGTGTGTGTGATTATTGTGACAGAGATGGTGATGTGTATCATACACACTCTATTCGGCTCATGAGACCTTTGCCCAAGCATTTGACAAGTTTCGATCTCTGCCCATATTTTCTTTTCTTTAGTGAAGCTAATCTACTTTTGTGATTGAACCGGTCAAAAGTGGGTTCACTTAAAGCCACAATGATTAAGCCGTCCACGCTTTGAACTTAAGCAACTTTCACTGCGAATTGCAGTCATGCTGTGGTATTAAATTTTGGAACTTTGTATTCTAGATCTTACTTTCTATCTGATTGGCTCTTTTTTTTTTCTTTTTCTTTTTATACTCATTCATGATGATTTGGCTATGTAATTTTGCCTCAAGCGTAACCAATCACGATTGATATGGCGCTAGACAGTTTTAATCGGAGAGAAAATTTCTTTTATACATAGTTTATGTAAAATGTGATAGACCGAATAAATCATCATGCAGAAATAATGGGAAAATGTGTTTTTGGATAGATTTAGTTAAATATGTGGACACAATGCTTGCTAGCATTGGTCAAACAAAAGTTAATTCTAAACAATAAATGCCTGATGTAGATCATGTGGCACAATAATAGCTTAGCCTGTCGCTTTCTCCATTTAACATGCAACAACTTCTCTTTAATTAAACAAATTACTCCTTTTCTGACCCCCAAAAGATTTTTTTTTTTCTTTTTCTGGCGACTCCCAAAAATATAATATCAAAAAAATTTACTGAACCCTTTCTTTAACCATGTGCCAAAATTAGAATGCAAATGATTGTTAGCAAAAAGGAATGACCGAACCTAAATCCTTCTGTCATAAATTTTCTATTTTCAGCATTTTACGGAAAAAAGTAAAAGTAGGGGTGGAAAAAGTGAGGACTTCCCCATGATTTGCCGAAAATCTTGGGCTTATTAGAGAAGGAAATTTCTCGTATATTTTTTCTCATTCTTATGACTCCTTTGTTGAGCTAAAAAAATGTGGTTATAATAAGCAAAAAAGGCATAGTCCCCACACCACATCGATGGCACATATTGGGGACTATTTACAGGTCAAAAGAGGTTTCGCCCTCTTTCCTTGCTCCACGCCAAAATAAAGATAAGGACCAAGATTCATGTAGTCCCACTCCCTAATTACCTAACTTAGGTACGTTAATCTTCCCCATTTACTCTGTACGATTTTCCATCGAAGTCAGTGCGTTGATGCAATAATACCTGGATGACAAATTTCATGATAGATTCGATTGTTTTTGTTCAAAATAGAAAAGGAGGGAAGCATCATTCAATTGTTTTACAATTTACATATTCGAATTGTAGTTTTCATCTTATAGATAAAAAGGGGCAAAGGAGATAGGTTGTCAACTAGGTTGGGTATAGTATATAGACATTAGTTAAGGTCAAGAAATGTATGGTCCAAAAATAAAGCTAGGGTCAAGAAATGTGTTCTTGTTCACATGGTGTCCTTGATTGTAGGGTCGATTATATTCTCATGAAGGGACTTTGGATGGGCCATGCTGAAGAAAAGAAAATTGGGGGCACTAACATTTTTGTCAATCTATTCCGTCTACTTGGAAAAATGCCTCGTGAATAGCTGACCGAGTCTTAGGATGTAGTAGGTGGTCTTGAAATGCAACGGAACATACGGCGGTTCTAATTCCATTTTCGCGGGTTAATTTCGAAGTTTGAATGCTAATGGAGGATAGATCTTATGAAGTGTTATTGGAGTAAACCCTCACAGAAGATAGGACATGTCGATATCATACGTGGGGGAGTTCTCCAAGAAAAAAGTAGCCCTCAACAGCTAATTCGCCTTCCATCACATCACCGTCTACCAATTTTATATTAAGGTGAAATGAGATTTAGGTGTTGTGCTCAGGAACAATCCATGGAGTGCAACAAGTAGCCATGGTGCCCGAACCTGTGAACTTAGGAAAGTAACCATAGCATCGAACCTAGATTTAATAAAAAGGTCCCGCAAATTAGCGCATTCGGATGCTTAATAAGCACATTTAATTTGTAATTATTTGATTTTCAAAATACTGATTTGGCATATCAAGAAAGGAAGATACACCTTGAGATCTACGGAGTTCTGAACTGATACGGATCGAGGGCGAGGATGGTAAATCGAAGGAGTACCGAATAGAGGCCCTTGAGAACAACTGGTCAGGTGGCAGTTGTGAAAGTGACTGTTTTGGGGGAAGAGATTGAGAAAAAGAAGTAAAAAAGGGGTCCCCCACGATGAAGCTTGAAAGAGACCCCTCTTTGATTTCTAGTCATCACCTTCTCTCCGTGTCATCACTCTGAATTCTTGCATCACCAACTATAAAACGCTTGAAGCAGACACAGTGAACAGGTACACACACCTCTCTCTCTCTGCGCTTGCTAATGGGAAACTGAGCAGGGTTTGGCTTGACAATTTCTTGCCAAATTTCTTCAAGAAATGCCCGTACATTTGGTGCTGATGTCCTTTGAGTTCTTCCTGGTATTGAACAGCGCACTATGTTTAATAAGAATGAATGTTGGGTTCCTTCTTGTCTTTTTTGGGGTTGGTTACGACTGTATACATTCATGCCATTCGATTAAGGTCAAGTTTATGTACTGTTCTTCTTTGTTTTTGTTTTGGGTTTATGCGGTTGATGCTATATAAGAGGCAAGTCTCCTCAGTAACGCATGTCGCTGCCCAGTCTTTTTCTGGCATAGATGCCGTGGCAGCGTTAACCACTTGTGCGGTTCTTTGATGAAGCTCTTAATACGTGAACAATTCAATTGGGTCCTGGAATCACCATTGTCTGACATTTTCTGTACTTTTCGTGAATATTGGTATTATAAATTTTTTTGAGTTGCCTAGGCAGGGCTTTGATGGCACGAAAGAGATACCTTTCTTTTGTGGCCTAAAAATTTGTTTGCGGGGGCTTTCATATTCCATCTCAGAATTGTGATCATTCTTTGTGGGAAGGCAAGGACTTTTGCTCCTTTGGAAGGCTTCTCGATCGTCAAGAGCGTTTCGTGAAGTTGGGATAGATTATTGCTGAATGTTATATGGGGAAGAAGATGTGTTGGTTCAGCTGGATAAAGAGGCTCTTTGTCCCTGATTCAAAAGGAAAAGCAGAAAAGGTTGTCCGAAAGCCCCTAATCTTTCCTGTTCTATAGATTCTAGCTTTTGTGAGGAGATACATCATTTTGGGTTTTGAATGCAGAAACCAAGGAAGTATGAGTGGTTGTTTGGAGGGCTTAAGCTTAACCAATGCCCTCAACTTGCACCACCACATGCGAAATTGAGTCGAGCGATAGAGGAACAGAGGAAGCACGCTCTGACAGTTGCCATGGCCACAGCGGCTGCTGCTGAGGCAGCGGTTGCAGCTGCCCATGCTGCGGCAGAGGTGGTCCGGTTGACCGGCGCTTCTCGATCGCACCATCGCAGTTACAAAGGAGATCCACACTTGGCTGCTATCAAAATTCAAAGCGCTTTCCGGGCATATCTTGTGAGTATTGTTGTTACTCTGGCACTCAGCTTATAAATTTCAGAACTTATTCATGACAGTAATGTTTCAATTACATCACCTGGGACATTTGGTGTGAGATGTTTTCAGTCACAATTCTGCTGAGTCTGAATCTCATGTGGGAAGAGCTACTTTACCAATTGCAGAACAATTATTAGCATGTAGAGTGGAATAATGGATGAGATAGAAGTTACTACTCAGCAATTTCTCAATCGCTGTGTAATCACCTCATTGCGGCAGTTACTCATGCACATGTAGTTTCTTTTATAGTTTATTAGTACTCCATAAAATGCTCTTGAGTATTATTATGATTCTTTATGTTGTCGGGACTTCTGTTCCTCAAGTCTGCGTAGAGACACCAACGTAGAAATCGAAACAATCGAACATTCGTTCGTTTGAAGTCTTTGAACCTTGTTTCCTGCCATTTGGCCATATATAATGAACTTACCATATTTTGGCAGCCATCTGTTATTATCTAATGATTCAAATGGAGAATATAGAAGCATTGTGGAATTTCCTAGGACGAGTTCCATAAGACATGAAAGGCTTAATTGGGGGCATTGCTTGTTATTTCTTTTGAAATGAACACGACTCTGTTATCCTGACAATCTTGCTCGTCGAGAGTTCAAACAGGCGAGGAAGGCATTCCGCGCACTGAAAGGACTGGTGAGGCTACAAGCTATTGCCCGTGGCAGAGCTGTCAGACGGCAAAGAGTCGCCACATTGACGTGTTTGCCTCCCTCCAGTGTGAGTATGCAACCATCTGCCCTGCAAAGGAGCGCATCTAGAAATGGAGGCTGTGAAGTTTGCGAAAAGAACGATCTCTGCAAGTCCAGAAGAGATCAGGCGGAAATGGAAATGAAGGTAGATGAGATTTGTTGCATCCAAATCTTCTTTTCCACACTGCTTTTTATTACAGGAATCATCATTTGTAATTTTGTCCCATAAACTGCAGATTGATGTCCGGTAGTTATTTAATAGTACCCCTAATTTTATAATGCTAATCCTACTGGAGAAATTGTCCTTGCATTGAGCAGCTCGATTGCCCCAGCCAGAGGAGTTGGAACTGCACCACATACTCAAAGGCAGACCTTGAAGCCAATCTGCTAAGGAAGCAAGACGCGATAGGTAGAAGAGAGCGAATGAAGAAATTTTCATATTCCCACCGGGTATTTCCATGCAGTCACGACTATTATTCTTATGGACAAAGGCATCTTTATTAGCTCAAATCCTGATAACCCGAATATAATTCATTGGATGGACCTAATTATTTCCCTCGTTGGAGCCTTTGCATTTTCTCAGGAAGGACGAAGTTCTCAAGTTCCAGAAGAATTTCAATGGACCAAGGACTATGGGAGGTGGAGCTGCCGCCTAGAGCCGTGGCCTGACTCAGATGCTTACACAGATGAGAGACCACTGACTTCAATGCCCATTACGCATTCAGATGCAAATAGTGGCAAAAGACACGAAATTAGACGAGAGAAGATGGGAACCGCTCGAGACAAGGATTTAAGCGAAGTGCTGAACATTCCTTCTCTACCAAGGAGATCGTTTGGTCACGCGAAACAGATGTCAATCACGGACGATGGCACCGTTCCTAGCTCGCCAGTTTTTCCTACTTACATGGCAATCACCGAATCCGCAAAGGCAAAAGCCAGGTCCTTGAGCACGCCGAAGCAGCGAGTTGGATACTTCGATACTACGCTTGATCAGAGTTTGCTCTGCGACAACGGACTCTCTCTTTCGTACTCTTTCAATAATGGGGACTACGGGAGCACAAGTAGGAGCATCGCAACTTCTCGAAGAGTATCAGAAGGCACAAGCCGTCGATACTGACCTGTCAGAAGCCTAAACCCAACCTGTCACCGAGGCCATACAAGATCGAAACTAATTTACTCGGTGTCTTCTCTTGCCACGGATGCGGGGAATATTTTTTGAGTACATAATCCATACTAATAGCCAATGCTTTTTGTTTATGTTTAAACTGGTTTTTTTAAGGGTGCTTGTGGTTGTCATTGCAGCTGTTTGAGCTTCGCCTTTTTTTTTTTTTTTTTTTGTGGCTTTTTTGGAAGAGCGTTCCCTGCAACAAGGAGTGGGTTTGTGTTGGATAGTTCCCTTTTATGATACCGGTTATGTAATTTTAGTTTCTTCCTTTGCCCTGTTACAAATTCTTCCCTCTTGATCGAATGGACATTGTACTGTTTTTTTATTGGCGAAAGTCGAATCATGTCTTGAACTTTTAATTTGTCTAATTAAAACCTTGAACTTTTATAACTTTCCTAATCATCCCTTCGGCACCAAATTCGATAAATTGGAGCTGCATGTTCATCGGACTTGGCAAGAGCCTGACATGGAAAGAACTTCCTTGTCATCGTGGACTATCGGCTTATGCGCAGCTCGAAGATGATGAGCACATCCGGACCTTGAGCAATGAAGTTTCTCAACACAAACACTGCCAAATTGATTTCTGTCAAGCTTCTTGTGTCCGGTTTCTTTCTGAATCTCATCCAACATTTGAAAGACGTTCTTATATAAATAGGCCCTTCAAGGTCCTATGGAGTTCCTCCACTTCACATCCGCGACTGAATTCGGGTCTATAAGGTTTGCACTGTAGATGGACGGTCTTCCACCAACCAAAGGCCGTGGACACTTCTGGTGACCGACCATTCGTAGCGAGCCCACCATCAGCCTTTTCTTGAGTGGATATAGGAGCTGTGAACAGAGCAAGCCCAAGAAGCAATGTGTTTGACAGAGGGTTGCAACCACCTTCGAGAATCGGTAACGAGAAATGAGTGGATGACGGTCTTTAATATACTATAAAAATAATAATACATTTTAGACCACAAAAACTAAATAATAAATAATTACAAATTATTGTGGGGTCCACTTCACTCTTTTAATAATTTATAATTCACAACATATTACTATTCTAGTAGTAGCTCAATGTTAAAAAGTTTAATTAAAAAATTTAAACTAATAAATGGAGAAGACCAAAAGAATATAAAAAAAAACAAATTTATATGGAATTTCGACCATGCATATTCGTGAAAGGAATATCACTGGCTCTGATACCATGTTAAAAAGTCCAACCCAAAAGTTTAAGTTAATAGGCAGAGGAGATCACATGAATAAGTATATAGAACTTGTTATCAATTGATGTAAGATAATATTTCAACACCCAAAAATTGTTGTGCTAGCAAAATTCTTATTGTGAAAGTGTTGCAGTTGTTGTTGCATACTACCTAGAAGGGTGAGTTGCTACTAATGCCATTTCTAATGGAATAATATGCAACGAGTTGATAAAATGCTATATCCATCGCGTCAATACGTGATGTATTAAAATGAAATCATTTACAGTGAAAAATACTGTGCGATAACTGTGATTTTGAGCGGAACTCAATTGGATCCACGGATTTATGAGAAAAGGTAAGTTGTTACCGGAAGAGCATCTCATCATGAGACTCCAGTGAATGTATTTTGAAAGCTTTTAGGACCCACATAGTGAGAATTAGAAATTTGGGACTCAATTGTTAATTGACCGAAATGAGCATTGCTACTAGAACAAACTCTAGAAATTCTTGTTGCCGCCCCTTCCGCATTTCCACATAGGCATAAATCCATCTTGATGACGTGACGAAACTATGGGAATTGATCGGCTACAAAGTTAAAGGTGAACTTGGTTTGATGCACGAAAATTGAATCAGATACTACCGACAACCGTAAATGAACGAAATGAGGAAAGTAATCATCATTGAAACAGAAATTTAATTCCTTCACCATATGTAAATCGATTCGACTAGCGATGCTCCTTTTATTTTTTTGGGGTTATAACATGCTCTCATTGCACCCCCCACGGCATCATAATAGGACATGACAAGATCCTTTCCTAATTGAGATCGATCGAGTACTTAGGCTGCTTGTTCGGAAGGAAAAGCCCCCAGTACTTCTCAGACTCGGGGCTCTTCTGGTTCTCGTCGAACATGGCGAAAACGTACGTCTCGATCGGGCCACGGGGCCTCCTCGGTGTCCCTCCCTTGACATGCTTGGCCAGATTGGTGTTGTAAGTCCTCGCGTTGTCGAGCGTTGTCGCCTCCTCCTCCTGCCGAAGGCCACCCGGTCTCCGACACGACGATCTTCAGCGAGCCACCATTGGCCTTCTCGAGCGCAGAATAGACCGCATCCAGTGAAGCGTCGAAAAGGTTCTGGTAACCCAATGCCCCGTCCATGACCACCACCGAGGGCGCCGTGAATAGCGCGTAGTCCAATCTAATGCCTTTAGGGTTGCCGATGTAGCTGAAGTAAGGGTACACGTTCACTAGCAAGGGGGCTTGGGTCTCGACCAAGAACTCAATAATGGGACCGAGGAGAGGCATGTAATCGGACTTAATCACGCCTCTGGAGGGAGGAAAGGACTCGCTGAGCACGCCCGTGTCGACCGATGTGGAGACCTTGATCTGCTCGAGGCCGGCGCCAGCGAGTGCAGTCCGGATGTTGCGCATGGCGGGGAACAGGAATTGGGCGAATGAGTCGGAGGGCTTGACCTCATTGCCGACCGCGACGTACTTGAACCGGACGTTGCCGTGGTTCTTGATGTTGGTCTGGACCCATGTGCTGGCGTTGGCCTGGCTGGAGGCGATGCTTTGGAGGTCCGGGTTTGCGAGGCCTAGCATAAGCTCGATGTTAGACCCGCCGAGGGCTTGAAGAGACTGCGGATTTGGGGCGTAGATTCGCATGGTGGGGATGTTGTTCTGCTTGTAAAGGGCCACGACTTCTTGCGCCGATGGCAGATTGTTGCCAAGCGTCCCATAACAAACGCCTGTCTGGGCAGCTGGACTTTGGTATGATCAAGATCGTTAGTGATTGCTGATGTTCTATTACGAGATGAAAAGAAATATAAGGGGCATGTTATTACCTATTATACAATAGAGATTGCATAATTTTTTTTGGTTGTCAATGACAATTTTTCAATGTTCTTTGTAAGGCACCAATGCACGTGCATATGCATGGTCATCACATGCGTGCTAGGCAAACAAGTGAGCCCAATCAATTTGGATTGAAAAGGTCGACTAAAGTCACAACAATATAACTAGAGCTTTCTCGATACTGCTCTTCTAAAGCAATTACTGCGGTGAAATGGGCGTTGCGGTTTTTATAAGGCCGCCAGCAACAGGTACAACACCCTTATAGTTGTAATAGTTTATAGGGGACATTTAATCAATACTCCACAAATGTATTCGATATGCACATGCATATGCATGGTCATCATCTATATGCTAGGCATACAAGTAAACCCAATTGATTTGGATTGAAATGGCCAACTAAAGTCACATAAATATGTTTAGAGGTTTCTTGATACAGCTCTTCTAAAGCACTTACCGTGGCGAAATGGGCAGTGCAGTTTTTATAGGGCGACTGAAAATTTGTCACGGATACAACACCCTTATTATCATAATAGATTATAAGTAAAATTTATCACTTACCTATAAGATATAATAACTTCGAGATATGTACTATCAAACACAATAGCTATAGCATTTCACAGTAGTGCTACGGTAACAAAAACTGCGGTACAACCGCGATTTTAAATATATACATGAATAGAAACTTAATTTTTTCATGGATCTAATTTAACATCTCCCATTATTGTGTGTATAATCATGCTATAAAATTTAGAACATCTTAGCATGATTTAGAAGCAAGAAAAATGATTGTGTTGAACTAACAAACCCACCAAAAAAAATCATATGGATAGGTAAGGAAATTATCATATCTAACAATTGGCAACACGAAAGTTTATGTCATGAAGAACATATAGAAGCATCAAGTTGACACCGAAGCTATCCAAAGGAACATCAATCCCAGCCTTTTATTTGAAAATTAGCACGAGGAAACCATCACATGCACAAAACAGCACTTCACCTGTCCTGTGCAGGATTGTAAACATCATGAGAGCAAGGAGCAGCATTGAAGGAATCGAGAGAGAGTTTGCAGCAAAGGGAGAAGATTTTGCCATTGGGCGAAGCAAATGATAAGATAGCACGAATAATAAGAGGTGGAGTTTTGCCATCACTTTGAGAGTTGGCCGTGGATTTATAGGCCCGGGAGGTTGGTTGGTTTTTCCGCGCCGTCGGGGGCGGTTGACGGGGGGCAGCGCCGACGTGCTTTGAAATTTGAAGTCCCCTGCAACAAAGTCAATTTTGTCTATTACTCGACGGCCTCCCTAGTCAAGTGGTTCCACCTTAATCCAATCAAACGTTTTTTCAACAGTATTGTCGGTTTTGTATCACGAAATTGGAATAAGACGGTTTTGAAAAGTCTCTCTGCTGTTTTTCCTCCCGTGTAGATGATCAAATCCGGAACCATTTAAACCAAGCAGTCACGACTGGCATGTGTGATGAGATGCCGTTTGGACGCGAGGATGGCTCATTGACGAGGGTGATCACAATTTGGGCCTTTTTTATTGGCCCAGGCCCAACATGGGTCTTACGGCCGAACCTTCCATGAGGTTGTGAACCTGAAAAAAGTGGAATCTTCAAATGGGCCGTTCTAGACTGAGTTGGAATAAGTCCAACGTGGTTATACTATATTGTGTTGAGATGCACAAATGAAATGTTAACTGACAGAAGTCTCACATAGCTGATGTTGTAACAGGGAGTAATTAATATATATCTATATATATATATATATATATATATATAATTGCCCCATTATTTATTGACTTAGGATTTAAAGTGAATGTGAGTTCAATTGGATATATTAATGGACTTGGAATTAGACTCAAACTCTCTCTTTGCAATTTCCCCTTGAGTTTCTGATGCGTCGATCCAATAAGTGGTATTAGAGCAAAGATTGATTGATGGTCATTCCCAATGTATATTGGTGTCCGAGTCTCAGATGTAACTCCCTAATCAAGATGGCTAATGGTGTCTCTAATATCTTGCCAAGCTTAGCTAGGCCAAGCTTAGCACCAAGACCTGGGAATCAATGTTGAGGATTTCATGCCTAAGCGTAAAGTTTCGAATCCAAGCGCCAATACCTAATCATATTTTGTAAAACATTTTCCGGTTCTTTTATAAAGGAAATTATTTTTCCAAATTTGAGTTTTGGTAAAAAAACGTTTTTCGTTGACTCATTTTTCCAAAAGACCGCAAACGAATGAACCTGAAATTTCTGCACAAAACTAATCGACTTAAAATGCCATTGGACTGCAGTACGAAGGTAAATAAAGACAATGACCTAACAAAAAAAGAAAAGAAGAACATGAAAGTACAAAGTCCTTCACGAGTGTATTGACTTACGTAAATAGATAGGGAGTTTCCCTTTTGCTTTTGTATACGGAAGCTAAACATGTTTTATGTCGGGGTTCACCCCCTTATCACAACAAGATCGTCTTAATTAAGAGTGATCGCATACTTGGGCTGCTTGTCCGGATGGAAGAGCCCCCAAAATTTCTCGAAATCCGGGCTCTTCTGATTCTCATCGAATATGGCAAAGATGTACGTCTCAATCGGCTGGCCGGACCTCTTCGGGGTCCCTCCCTTCACGTGACTGACCAGATTCGTGTTGTAAGTCCTCGCGTTGTCCACTGAAGTCGCCGGACCTCCGTCGGAGGGCCACCCGGTCTCCGAGACCACGACTCTCACCGACCCGCCATCGGCCTTCTCAAGCGCGGAATAGACTGCATCCAACATCGCCTCAAATAGATTCTGGTAACCCAATGACCCGTCCTGTACCACGACCGAGGGGGACCTGAATAGGGCATAGTCAAGTGGTATGCTTTGCGGGTCGGAGACGTGGCCAAAATAAGGGTACATGTTAACTAGCAGAGGGGCTTGGGTCTCTACTAAGAAGCTGATGATCGGGCCGAGAAGCCACATGCGGTCCGACTTGAACGTGCCGCCTGACGGAGGATAGGACACATCGAGCACTTTGTAGTCGACCGATGTGGAGACCTTGATCTGGTCCCCGAGGCCAGCATTGTTTATTGCGGTCCAGATGTTCCGCATGGCGGCGACGAGGGAATTCACGGCTGGGTCGGACGGTTGGATCTCATTGCCGACTGCGATGTACTTGAACTTGATGTTGCCATGGCTCAGTATGTTGGTTTGGACCCACCCATTTGCACTGTCCTGGCTCGAGCCGATTCCTTGTAGGTCCTCGTTCGCGACGCCGACAAGGACCTCAATGTTGGATCCTCCTAGGGCTTGGAGAGCCGATGGATTCGGATTGTAGATCCGCATGCTCGGAATGTTGTTCTGAGTGAAAAGGTTTATGACTTCTTGAGAGGACGGTAAATTGTCACTAAGAGTTCCATAGCACACTCCTATTCCTGCGGCTGGTATTTGATTAGATCAAGAAGATGTTAGTAAAAAGCCAAAATCAATTGACAAATTACGATAATCTAGAGCTCGGTACATGAAATTTCCTTTAGGTTCTAACTGAAATGTCGAAATAAAATCCGTATGATTAGATATATTAGAGACATTATTTTCTATGATAGCTAGTTTCATTAATAGATTAATATAGTTAATATCCTAGGATAGCTAATTTCCTTGCTGATGTAAATTATCACGGTCCCTATCTCTATATGTATCAATAATTCACATTATAAATAAATGAGTCACGTCGAATAAATTGTCCTGTAGAAATCAACAGCTAAACGGCCAAAAAAGAACATGCTGGCTTTATTTTTCAAGATGATGATTTTTATACTAGCCAAAATGTGTATCGTTGAAATATATGCATATACACATGCATATTTATTTTTGGGTGGCTGTGTAAATTTTACAAAACCCATCTCTTCTATCAAACTCGAAAGCATGTGGAAGTGTTTGGAATTGATGACTGAACATCAAAACAGGAAAAAAGGAAAAGAAAATTTCATTTTTTTCTCTGTTTTAGAAAAAGGGAGATGCACCTGCGACGACGAAGCTGGCCAACGTAAGAGCAAGGAGGAGCATCGAAGGGATGAAAATAGAGTTTTTTGTTATTTCCATGGAGGAAATAAGTGCGGTGTCCCCAGAAAGAGATGTATGAAAAAGAGCATATAGCAAAGGTGAAACCAGAGTAGATGAATTTACATCGCATAAAGCTGTGTATTTATGGGGGTGGAGGGAGATGCCCTTGAATTTTCCAGTCAAAAGTAAATAATAAAGTCAAACTTCCAAGTCAAGTGTCTATATATATAATGATATGTATGTGTTTATGTATAGGATCTTATTAATAAGTGATTTTGATGGACTTATGAAAATAATCGAAGAGGAAAAATTTTAAAATTTTGAATGTATTCCTCTTTTTTCTCTTATTACATATAAATTATATCATATAGATTGAAATTATGAAGTATTCAAAAACAATCACTAAAGATATATGATATGTTTGTCATATAGTATTATGTTTTATATGCACACATTATAGACTGTAATTCTAGTGTGATGTCTAATCTTGTAATCTCATGACATTGAATGTTTCTCTTATGGAAATGCCCTATTTTAAGTTGTCAATATATTGGCTCATACTTATTGAGCACTTCAATTTTCAAACACTTCCACATTTTAGTCACTTATTTGAATCTCTACTCATATCTTATATGATTCATGGACTCATATCATAGATTAGGCTTCTTGTCATAAATATATATACACACACATGAAAAGTAGCATGGTAATGCAAATATTGTTTGGATGCAAGCATAACTGAAAAACTAGTGGAAGGCTTCAATCAAATGTCGCCCTCTAATTTGATAAATTGTAAGTCCCGAGTCCCCTCCAGGATTAGCAATTTTCTTCTTCTTTTTTTCGCAAAAAAAGGATCTCATATCTTAATAATAATTCACAATCATGAATTTAATATCTTGTGTCTCCTCTTGTTAATGTATGTAAATATTTGCAGATTTCATTGGAACATTGTGATGCTACCGTATCTTCTGCATGATTCTGATCGCATCTGCTGAGATTCCCTTTCAATGGACATGCTGAGATCCCAAGATTGTGCATGAGTCCTAGCTGATCATCTTCGGTGTATTTGAGTCCTATTAAGTCTTGAAAAGTACATGAGCTCGGTTGTAATTGGTTCTTTGAATACATATAATAGGGACAAAGTGAGATAGAAATGTCAAAGCTCATTAATTGATTCTTTGAATACATATAATAGGGACAAAGTGAGATAGAAATGTCAAATCTACAATGTGGAGCTTAGTTTCATATCGAAATTTTTTTGGACGATCACTTTAATTCCAAACTTTAAAGCCATAATGAAAATTTTCCCCTTAGCGATATGAATCTTACTCAGAGTAGCATGAGATATAAAATTTCTGAATTAAGGAGGCTTTATTTAAATTAATCCACTGCCATGACATACTATTGAAAGGAAAAAAGATATGCTTGCAAATTGAGATGCAAGACGATATAAATATTTTTTCAATTCTCGAATTTTTTTTTTTGTATAAGAATAATTATTAGATTCATCGCTGGTGCATGATTTACATGCTTTACATATTCATTGTTTGGACAATTGGCATTTAGAAGAACCAACGCCATAACTAGCTAATTTCACACATCTAATTCATCCAATCATCCTGCACAAAATATTTTCATCATCACCATGATAAACCTATTAATAATTCATTTTATAATGTGTTACGCACCCAAGAAAGCTAATTGGGTTGTCGGATCCTCGCACTCATGCCTGCAATTTATTTGAACAAAAAGTAAGCTAATATAGGTAACAACTAGCTTTTTTTTTTTTTTTTCCCTTATCTTGCATCGCATTATCTGTAGACCTACAGCGCATTTAAATTGAGAGAATTTCGAGTTCATTTGACCACAAACGCGATTTCAAAGTTTGCAGCTTTGCAACTTGATGACATGGCTGTCAATTATCAATCTTTCTACATATTCCTTCAAAGGAAACCAATTAACCATTTAAAAACATGCTTATTCAATTAAAGACCTTCTTCACCGTAAACCCTTTTCAAAGGGTCACTATATGCATTGAACACTTGACCAATTCCTACACTTCCAACTGAAGAAATCTTTTTCAAAGCAGACGGAAACTGCCTTTGGGGCCAAAGCAGGCCGTGGCCGTTGGATCGGTCCTGGCACATGGGCAGGGTCAACACGATCAACGGACCTCATGACATTGAGCAATTGTTTGACCAATAAATGCACATGTTACTTTCGTTGGACCAGCTCTTTGATTAGTTCGTATATTAAACCTTGTTTGTAAGGCGAGAGGCAATTTCCATCTATAATGGTCCCCTAGTAAGAGAATGACATGATACATTTACAGCTCACTATTGTTGACAATATTAAAAAACGTGTTGATTGGAGCATTACAAACCAACTTAGCCGTCGAGTTAAGTCAGTAATCACGATGTTTATATCAATATCACACCAATCACGCGTATCCTTCATTGTGTCCTCGATTGAAATCGGTAATCATGATGTGTATATTGACATCACACCAATAACACTTAGCCTTCATTGAGTCCTCAATTGAAATCAATACATCTCATATTAAGACTATATACTTTGTCTCCTGACTCTTGATATAATATATCTCTTTAAATGAAAAAAGAACTAGGGTTTTTCTTTTCTAATTACTCTAAACTCACTTAACCGTCCAATCGAGTTGGTAATCGCGATGTGTATGCAGACATCATACCGATTGTGTTTAGTTGTCATTGAGCCCTCCATTGAAATTAGTATTGTCTCATTTCAAGACTACATGCTATGTCTCTTGACTCTTGATATAATCTCTCTCTTTAAATGGAAAAAAAAAAAAAAAACACTACGGTTTTTCTTTTCTAACTACTCTAGAATCACCCCAAGTTCGCGATATTCCACTTCAGGAAGAGAGACGTCGGTCGGTGGGTGATGATTCTCGAGTCTCGACTCAGTCCGCGCTGACCCATGTGGGATTTCATGGCCAAAACAGTCTAATGCCAGAAATTTTCCAAGGGTTTGACAAGTAAAATTCCTCGTCGGTTTCGATCCGAATACCATGAAGAGACGAATATCTTTCGTTTGGAATCCGAAATAAGACAAAATCGATTGTCGGGTTGTGTGGGAAAGTTGTGCCGTGAAGAAAGGTCGCGACGACTCTCGTGCTATGCAGCTGCTGGAATCAATTTGGGACATCTGCATGATGGCTGAGTTGAATAATGCCAACTGCAAATCATGTTCGACTTCCACGTAATTCTAGAAAATTTTCAAGTAATGGGATACGTGGAGGTTTTTAACAAGTCTGCTGAGGATGCTGGCGGCCATACAGCAATTAAATATGTCGAACGTGAAGGACTGGGCAGAATTTGGTTAAAAATCAATTTCAGAGTCCGCTTTGAAAGAATGGGGCAAAGGAGATCAGAAAGTTTCGAGACAATTGAACGGCAAACGGTTTGATTCTACAACTTTATGATCCATCAGTTAGGTTTTGGAAATTGTCCAACCAATCCTAAATTTATTACATATGCTTCTAAATTTGTCAATTCAATTATAAACTTTTATGCGAAATTCTAATGTAATCTTTTCGATCAATTTTCTCCGGAAATTGCTGACGCAGCGGTATTCTTACGTAAGATGGCTAGAGATGATTGATCCACTATGTCAGCTATTTTCTAGCAAAATTTGATCGAGGGGACTATATCAATGTTTAAGAATAATTAGCATAATTAAAGAGTTTCGAATTGAATTAGTATCCGTATAATAGATTTATAATGGATTAAGTAATTTTCCCAGTGCCAAGACTTTTAGAAGACAAAGAGATTACAATATGATGCAATCCTTTCATTTCTGCTTGCCCCGAGCTAGAATTGACTTATCGTTGCTTTGCCAATTTCACAAAGCTAATTTTTGTTTCATGTTACTCCAAGATTACCTCTTTTGATCAAGCTAAATTTTGTATTATGCCGTTGGTGAGAAAATTCTTCCAAAAGTCTTAAATATTTTAATTGTGCCAATTTAATGTTAAAAATTTTCAAGTTTTACCAATTAAGTTCGTCGAGTCAATTTTGCATGGAAATTGCTAATGTGAATGCTAACCGGTTTAGTTTTGCGTGACATGATAGTTGTTGATATGAATAATTTTTAATAATATTTTAATAGTTTTTAGAATATTTTATTTTATTTTCTTTTCCTTGTTTACTTTTTTATTTATTTTATTTCCTTTTCTCCTCTTTTCAATTTTTTGATTTTTTTTTTTCTTTTTCACTTTTTCCCTTCGTGGGCCTTGGGCAAGGGGTGCCAAGGCTTCGGCTAGCGAGGGCAAACTCTCACTCGATTTAGCACCCACGATGGCCGGCGAAGAGAAATAGCTCACAAGAAAAAGAAGAGAAAAGGAACAAAAAGAAAAAAAAAAAAGAAAAAAAGTAAAGAAAGAAAAGAGAATAAAAGAAAAAAAAAGGAAAAATAAAAATATTAAATAATACTATTAAAAATTGTTCATGTCAACATAGCTATGCCACATAGGACATCCGATATTTACGTCAAGAATATTCAACCAAAATTAGCTAGACGAACTTAGTTGGCAAAACGTGCAAATTTTTTTTTTTTTTTGTAAAGGTAAGAATATATTAAGCTAGAAACCAAACTATACAAGAGGGTTCGGCACCAAAAACTTACACTCATAAAGACAACAAGTCAAAATGAGCGGAAGGGAGCCGAAGAAAACAAGGAAGACCACAAAACAAGTGGACCTAACCAACAAAACGTGCAAATGTTTAGAACTCTATTAGCACAAAAATGTTTGGAACTGAATTAATAAAAGTGCAAGTAATAGATATATAACTTTCTGGACAAATTTCCCCACCATTAGTAGGCTCCAAATCTAAGGTTTTCTTTATTTCGTGGGATAAAGCTCACTCAATACATGGAGGCATTCATAATACGTCTTATGAGCATTGGAAAAAGCAATTGTGTCCCCTATGAAGCTGAAGAAGATCGAAATGAACTTGAATTGTTGACATGAAAACTTCCATGCCGCCATTGAAGCGCTCTGTATTATTAGGTCTGATGAGAGTACTTCCTTACAATGAAGAGATAGAGTTTTGGGCTGATGGATTATATCGAAATCTTAATGTTTGTGCTGCAATGCAGCTGAAGAGTTTCTGTTAGATAGATAACATGAAACCCTGGAACGCTTTTGTTAGTGGATACAGTGCTCTTAACGTTAGCTCTATGCAATAACAGTTGCAGGTTAAAGAAATGGATCGATCGTCAAGGTTCTAGGCCCATTGGGCTCCCATTTCACCTATTGCATCAATGCAAGCTCGATTTTTCCGGAGGAGGAATCAACGACAAGTTCCCAAGGATTCTTCTCCAACCCTTACTTGATTGTCGTCCTTTTCGTCGCAAATCTCACCGCAGGTGAGAGATATTGCCAATGATAATGCTAATGTCATATGATGTGATCGATGCTACTTTAATCAAAGCGTGAAGATTTAAGGATCGATAAGGAGATCGCATGAAACTACATAAAATCTAGACAAGAAATTAGAGACTGGCTCAAAGTACTTAAGAGATGGCATAAAGTCGGGTGCCTGGACTCTCCAGCGGCTAAGCAACCGACTAAATGGTGGGACGGTCTTCCGTCTTAACGCCGAAATACACGTATGTCGGATTTCTGCACCCTCAACCATACTTTCCATCTCCTAGGATATCGATTGTCTCTATCGAATTTGCACTCGGGTCACTCCTTTTCAATGACATAGTCATCACTGACAATAATCAAACAATCAATATTTCATATAGATAATTGGATGCAATCAATGTCAAGTCCACGGATTATAGATTTTTAGATATGTTCTATAAATATTTAGGATGTTTCCTCTAATTTTCTATATCTATTTTGATTATGTACTCTAATTTGATTTCTTTAAATAGTAAAAAAGCCTACAAATAAGCTCTTTATGTACTCTTTTTTTTTTTTTTAATATCAAAATATATAGAAATTTCGCAATTCTCACTTCGCTTTATCATTCTTAACTCCATGTATGATCGAATATCGCCTCCTACTTAGTCCAACTTCATAAGATCTTCCCAAAACAAGTCGAATTGTTTGTGAATCCTCTAATTTAACTAGATATGTATGAAAACAACTGGTCTAACACGACATCATATGCCAATTAATCACCATCCACCATTTGGTTTGGGTGGCCTGGGATTCACACAACTTGGACGTGGCTGTTGCTTTTATGATAATGATGCACATCTCCTTTTTCCTCAAAGCTCATCGTGCCGTGCTTCTAATTATTAGCGATAAGCAGCACTTCCATCATGTATTTTATTGAACAGGGCATACACGAATGTGATAATTGGAGGGTCGCGAACGTTGATAAGACAGAATTCAACAGACATGATCCCACTATGGTTCATGTGTGTCGCACCTAGTTGCTATGAAGTTACGATTACGTGGCGAATTCCTAACTACACGGGTGGGGGTTCGTTTCCCGAGTCTCTTAGACGTTTAATTTGTCTTGTCATGTCGATAGAGCCTTATGTTTTCAAAACGACTAAACAACGCATCGGTCATCGCATGAATGCAAAGTTATCTCAAGTATCCCGTAACTTATGCATCATCAATTGGCAACCGATTTTCGGAAAAATTACAAAAGAAATTATAAACTTATTTTCAATTATAAACCTCTTAATTTGGACAATTTATTCTAAACCTGTTATATTTATGCCAATACAATCTTTAACATTTCAATAATGACAATTTAATCATAAACATTTTAATAATTTGCTAATTTAGTTCTTCTAGTTAATTTTGGCCGAAAATCATTGATGCAACAGTCTAGTCAACCCGAACCATCCTACATGGCATAATTGGCGCCGAGGTGAACAATTTTTTTAAAATTGAATTGAATTTTTTATTCTTTATTCTTTTTATTCTTTTTTTCCCCTAACCCTAGGCTGGCGACCTCACTAGTCAATCCTCCTTGGCCTAGGGTTGGAAAAAAAGGAAAGAAAAAATAACCAGAAAATTAAAAAAATTGGCAAATCGTCAAAAAATTTAGGGCTAAACCAACGAATCATTAAAAGATTTATGACTAAATTAGCACGATTGAAATGTTTATGACTAAATTGGCACAAGTATAATAGCTTTAATACTGAATTGGCCAAATTGATAAGTCTAGAACTGAATTGGTATAAGTGCAATAAATTTATGGCTTTTTCAGTAATTTCTCCACCATTCAAATCTACATCGAAGATTGATTACCCTTTATAACAGAGGGTCTTTACATCAAAAATGTTTGATCTGTTTCATCACTTAACGGTATAACAAGTACATAGAATACGGGACCGATTTGGGATGGTTCTGCAAGCTAATGTGGAGATAATAGCCCATTTTTCCTCCCTCGCCAATCATCTCACCTTTAGAAGGCCTTCATTGGGATCTCTCTTTTTGGCCTCCCGAAAGATTCTCAATATCTTTACTCAATCTAGATGGTGTTAGTTATCTTTGGGAAGCTATTGTGGTTACAACATCAGATTTCCATGATGTCCTTTTCTTCCTACTTTTAGCAAAGTCTTGTCCAGTGTTGTCCACTTGTAGTGGGAGTATCCTCGCATTGATCGCTCGTCACCCATGTTTAAAGTCTAGTCCAACCTCTCTTAGTGTGTAAGCTCTATCATTACAAGTTTGTGCAGCAAGAGAGGTAATGTGGGTGAGCGCATTAGAAGGCATCATCCCCGCGTCTGTAACATTTAGAGAAGCATTTTTTACTTCAAAAAATAAAACAAAATATTGACATGTGTGTACATATACGAATACGTATTATATCAAAGTACATATTATTGGAATTTGATGTTCAAAGATCCGGTCTCAAAGTATAATTTAGGAGATCAATAAGCGATAAGCGATGTGTAATATTTCAATATCATTTTCATGAACAACCTGCACGAAGAATTACCAAAGTAAAAATGGGAAGGGGTGTTTGTGATTTTTCTCTATGTAGATATCTATTTTATTTTTAGATAATGTCTTAGAATATTAGTTGATTTTGTTATGTTAGTCACATATCCGATTAGATTTTACATAATATTCTTTGAGATCTCCTTTACTTTCTTTTATAGTTTTCCAGTTATGGTTTATAAGGATTCTCTTAGGGTTTTAGCCTTATAAGGCTAACAAGTGTGTATGTGTCGTGTTGGTATTATTCTTTTTTGTAAGATAACTTATCTCTGAATCAGAAAAATATTGAAATTTTTCTATGTTGCACTTCGTGCATGTTGCAATGTTTACCCATGTTAGTATTATTCGTTTTGTAGGACAAGTTATTTCTTTGATTAAAAATAAAAATATGGATCTTTTACTTCTATTGCGATTCCTACATGTGTGTGCAAGTGTGCATGTTGCAAGTGTTTACTCATGTTTGCGAATTTTGATCGGCGATAGCTGGAGAAAAAAGCGATTTATGGTCAAGACGGCAATGCAAGCAACCGTTCCGCTGATGAAAACAGGGGGCACTAGCGTTGTGGGTGACATTTCATTGTCTCGAGGCATCTTATCGGATCATGGAGCAAGATTAGCTCAGTCTGGGGGAAACCCAAATAGGGCTACTGAAGCAATGCCGTGGCCGAATAATGTTCGCTGCCAACCGTTCAAAGTACCCCTTCCAGTGGCTAGAAACAATATGGACCCGTCCGTCTAGACGAATCTGATTTGAATGGAGATAGATAGGGAGATGATTTTGGCAGTTGGTATGGAGGTCACAGCACAGCCACAATAAAGAGAGAGAAAGTCGGTGAAGAAGAGAGGGAGTTGAGGTGTCACGGGAGGATGGCGAGACTCTTCGGCATCGACGGGGCGGTCTGATGTCATGGGCCGCGACCGATGGTGGGGGAGGGTGGTGATAGGTAGTAGGTCTGGGTTTTGCCTTTCTGTGTGGGCATTAAAAGGGCCACTTTTTCGACCAAAAAAAAGGGCCACTTTAGTTATTCAAATAGAGGTGCAGAACGTAATTTGCACTTTATGAAACAGAGGTATGGGGATGGCATCTAGGTAGAGATACATGTGTGTTTTTGGTATTTTTCATAAATGGCTATTATAGCTAGATAGCATATGTATCTTAGTGCAGGATGAGTTGTCAACAAAAGTTACCCAAGATAGAATTTGAAAATTTTTGTCTCATGAGGTGATCTACGTCGCTACTTTCACATGGTTTATCTTCAATTGTTGGCGCTTAGTAAACTAAATTAGGGCTTTTACATGCAAATTGCTATTGTTACACATAATATACAAGTTGTGTCAGCAAATATCTCTTATGATTATCATTGGCTCATTGTCCAAAACCTTTGTAAAGAATTTATGTCTAATAGGTTAAGAGTGTGAATCCTAATGCCCCATCCTATCTCTATCTTGCATGTTATTCTCGTTGCTTACCTGTTTTACTCAACAAGGTGACATATCGCACCTCAGTAAATGGAGTTAGAGTTTGAGTTTGAGTTTTGGGTTAAAAGTAGATGGCCTCCGATAGTTATTTTGTATCTCTTCTAACCATTTTAGTCGTGACAGTCCTAATTCTTATCGTTTGTTTGTTGTGGTTATGCTTAAACTTTTGTATTTTATTCATAGAATCCTAACTTGGAGATGAAGATGATAGTAGAATGACCACAAAACACTGCCGGTTAGCCTCTGAATCTAGTATTCAAATGACCACAAAGGTGATTCACACTATTCACACTTATGACTTACATTTATCACAATACCCTGACCTACCAACATGAGTCATCCCAAATATTTATTACAAAATGACTCGTCAACGTGATTTGTCCCTAACACTATTATGACACTCCAACGATAAACTTCATGGTATAACATGTATTATCCTCATTTAGATTGCTTTTAGCGAATAGCTTGGCGCACCGATGTAGCTGGTCAAATTGAGTAAGCATTAATCCATGTGGTTTGGACTCCTTTGATCAAAAGTTTGAATCTCCCTATCGCTCTTCGGCCTGAAAACTTTCGAGAATAATCTTTTTTCCCTTTCCATTGGCGGTAGTGCTCAAAATGAGCGGTACATGTAGCTCGACCTAAATAGATTGACTAGGGATGAAGTTGCGGTCTTGTCACATCCGCCTTTCCACATGATCTTTTCCTCTGGGTGAAGATTCGATCGAGCCTGCCTCGAAGTCGTTAGGGAGGAGCCAAAGCACGCCGACCCTCGTTTTCCATATGTCGGGAGATCATTAGGAAGGGGCTCTCGCATTCCCGTCATCCATCAAGACGAGGTGATTGGCAATGTTGCTTTCCAGAGTGGTCAGGGACATTTGTCAATCCTCCTAACGCATAGCCAAGCTTGTACCACATGAACCCTCGTGACCAGAAGGCGACGTTCCACCATTATTAACCTACTTCTTGATATTGATTGAAAGAGGCAGCGAGTATCTTTTTTGACAACTAGTAATGTCCTAAAGCTAGTAGGGATCACTGGGTGTAGAGATGTGAACAAAATGGCAAGTTTTCTTGAAAGTAAACAAGCAAATATATGCCTTGAAAAAAGTAAAAGACATGCTCCAAATGAAAATTAGAAAAATAACCCTTATCATGCACGGGACAAATCCACCGCTTTATGAGTCTCGCGATAACATTTTCTTATGAAGAAATTTTGACTGATAAAAATTATGATGAAAATGTTAACTTAGTGTAATATGGTTGTAATTTAAAATAACTCCTCAAAGTCGTTAAATAAGTGCCAACCTTATAAAAGATAGCCAAAAGAAAGGACATTGATTCTTGGTTAGGCCACTTGACAATGGTGGTTGAGTTGGATAAGAAAATCCACAAGTACTCTTGGAGTTCAACTCATCACATTACTTTCTCGACATACTCATGCCAATCGAAATTGTATCTTCATGATTGAAATGATGATGCAGGAACATTGAAGGGCCAATATCACACCCAAAAATAAAAATAAAAATAAAAATAAAAATAAATCCAAACTACACATTTACCTCAAATTTATTTTTATACCACAAAAACTTTTAAACTGGTATATCTGTGCCAGTGCCACATTTACCCCGAGGATAAATGTGGCATGAGTTGTATCAATTTGGGATTTTTTGTGATATAAAAATTCAATTTTGGGTAAATATTGCATGGATGTATAAGTTCGGGAGTTTTTATGATGCAAAAATTAATTATGTGTAAATGCAATACATGTGTATCAATTTGGCGTAACACCTATATATGCCAGTTTGAAATTTTTGGTGATAGTAACCCTTTATATAATGATATTATAAAAGTCATATAAAAAGTAAGTAACTGAATAAAGTATGAAGTATCCTCAATGCTGCAAAAAAAAAAAAAAAAAGACAAAAAAAAACTCGGTGCAAAATTCTTGGTAGATAAGAAATCATCATTTACTAATTTAAAAATCATTTTTGTGTAGTTTTGTTTGAAAAATATGAATCATTCGTAGAGTAACAGGTCATCGTTCAAACCCTCACGGCATCCTTTTGGACTTTTTGTACCCATCTTTTCGCTACAACATATATCAATATTCAAAATAAGTTCATCCTAGCACATAGAGATCAATCATGTAGTAATTTTCATTGTAGTAATTTTAAGAATTTACTTAAGTAATGAGTGAGATTCATAAAAAATTTAAAACCGTAGAATCAAAAGAAAAAAATCACAGCACCTCTTCACTCGGCTACACTTTGCTCCATATATAATATTTTACTATATTTTAGATACTTATTCAAAGACAATAGCAATTGGGTGTTAGGTGAAAAGTAGTAGTCGAGGTAAATAAAAAAAAAATCAGAGTTCATTAAAAATCCCTCAAGAAGTCACATCACCCTATCACTATTGCAAATTTCTGGTTAGGGATCAAAGAATTTTGCTCCTGTTCCTCAATTTGGGGTTAGGGTTTGAAGAATTAAGCCCCAAATTATTAATTTAGGACAAATAAATTGGCTAAATGATGTTGTTTAAGCCACTATTTTGTAGACTTTATGTCACCGATGATGCATTTCGCTAAGATTTAAATTAAATTAATGTCGCGTCTAATTTTTTAGCCACGCAAATCGTCAATGACGTTTAAGCGAACGATTTTTTTAACCTAGTAAAAAACTCAAGCATACACCAATAAACTTATAATATTTGTGGTGTCCTTTTCCCTACGGTCAATAGTATGAGAAAGGTTGGTTGGCCCTATATCCAATTTTAAGAAACCCAAATTTCCATTTCCCTATGTAAAGAGACTTGCTTAAGTTACCCCTCTTGCACCTAAATATACGAGGAATCATAAATTTCTTGTAGAGTTCAAGGAGGATGGGTAATATTGAAAATTTGGGGTAAAATATGTACCATGTCTGAAGTTCAAGAGGTTTTGTGTGATTCATCCTTTTTAATATACAAGTGACATTTTTTTTTTTAATGATTTTACCACTTAAAAAGTATCGTGCATCACACGTGTCAATTGAAAAATTGACAAAGGGTTAATGTCTTGAGAAAAATTAGAATTTCAAAGAGTGTTATGTAACGTTTGAAAGTTAGAATAAATAAATACAGGAGGCATTTCCGTAATATTGCCCAAACTTCTATTAAAGTGCAAATTTTTTTTTTTTTTCTAACCGATGACTCAAAAATCATATCATTAGAACTTATATTAATTGTGAAGACTATCGTTTCTTACATGATGGTTATAAAAGCTAGAATAATTACCGCCAAGTTAAAAAAAAGTGAAATATGTACCTTATTTGTAGCATGTATGCCCATCCCCTCATAAATTACTTGAGCTCTGGTTAGACATTCTTTCTTCTTCTTTTTTTTCTTACTTATGAACCCTTGGGCTCTGGTTAGACATTCTTTCTTCTTCTTTTTTTTCTTACTTATGAACCCTTGGGCTCTGGTTAGACATTCTTTCTTCTTCCTCTTTTTCTTACTTGTGAACCCTACCTAAATTCATTTTTCGCTGTTTATTTCTTTTGAGGCATACACGTGTCACATAAACGAAACTCCAAACTTCTTGCCCCTATCTTAAAGTATATAACAGCTCCACGTAAGGAAAATAACGATTAATATCATGAAACACTCAAAATTGATATACTGGTGATAAATTTACCTTAAAAAAACCCTAAACTAGTATATTTGTTACAAATTTATCCTTCATTAGTTCCTGTTAAATTTAATCGTTAAATGGTTGAGTTGAATAACATGTGACAGTTAAAAAGATTTATTAATTTAGGGTTTTACCCTTTGTTTGTCACATATGTAATCAGTTTATGATTTTTCGTGGTACCGATTTAATTTAATGGAAACTAATTGAATGTAAATTTGTTACAAATATATTAGTATGAAATTTTTTTAGTTTTGAGTAATTTGTCATTGGTATACCGATTTGTGGCTTTTTATGGTGAAAAATTAATTTTTGGTAAATCTATCACAGGTAAACCTGTTTTGAATTTTTGGTGATATATACCTAAAAAATAATTGACTGTTTATTCAAATAATGTAATGTACTATGCCCATTAAATTGTTTATTATGACAACTTTTGCTTTAAAGATCCCATCGTAGTTTACCTTGTTTTTCTTTTAGTTAATACCATAAAAAATTCCCAAACCAAACAATAAATTTTGTTGCACCAAAAATTTGAAACTATTACATCCGTTACAAACCTACCCTCAATTAGCATATGTTCAATATCCCATATTAAAGTATTGATGTGGAAATATACATGGTAAGTGACTTGTCCAAAATTCCCGTTAAATTGCTCGTAACGAGCGACTCGCATGAATTTCTTCATCGAATCCACATTAGATAGGTCGCTCATTATGTGCGTTTCCACCTCGGCAAATTTAAAGAGATATTGAATAGAAGTAAACTGATTATCCTATTTGAATTATTATAGAATTTTTTTTGTAATATAAAAATCAATTAGGGATAAATGTAATATATACGCCTCTATTCAAGATTTTTTTGCGTCTCTTTTTTATTTTAAGGAATGAGTATGCTAGTGGCCTAGTTAAAAGAGGGACAAGTCTACCAAAAGCAAATTCTTCTTCCTTTCTTTTTTCTTTTTTTCTTTTTGGAAACTGATGTATCCATCATAAGTCGTATCCAATTTAACTCAAAAGAAAGAAAGAAGAGAAAGCGACGTAGGATGAAGGCGTGCGAAGAGATGAGCCGGCAGAAGGGACAGTCCTGTGAGCGTGCTCGTGAAAGCACTTAGAGCTTAGACTAGGAAACGCATCATTCAGAATCCATGTACCTAAGGCTAAAGACCATGCCCCTCATCTTAAAGTTGTAGGAAAACGACGTTGTCCTCTTCTTACTCGCCCACTCGTGCAGGTTGATGCTCAAACCGCACATGCATTGTCGCTGACTCGGGCTCTCGCACATCCTGTCGACATAGAAAGACTGCAACTACGATGATGTGAAGGTGGAGATGAAAGGACTCAAAATTAATGGGTTAACCTTAACCTTAACAACACATGCTACTTAGTCAAAATCGTACATATTTCACATGTTATTCCGAGGATAAATAAGCTCTACTTGTTTTGCAAAAAATACATAATTTATATTTATTTTTGCAAAGTAATTACTTGAAATCATTATTCAAGATAAAATATTTTCATTATAAACAATAATTTCCATCAAAATAATTTTGTGGACAACAATTTTTTTTTGTTTTTATTAAAAATTGACAGATTAGCATACTCTTTTTTATTATTTTTTTTATTATGGCTGAGATTTTCTTAATTTCATTTTCGTTACCATCTTGCCAAATCAGCACCAATATCCTTTCACCCAGCCATTCTGAACGCCGCTACTGCTAGTCTGTCATCATCGCCTCCTTCAATCATAGTAGTCTTCATTAGTGCAAACCGCCCCTGGATTCCCGGTTTCATGACTAGTCAGTTTGGTTCCTAGTTCCATCTTTCGTGACTAGTTAGTCTGGTTCCCAATTCCTAGATGGAACCGTACTGAACTAGGAACCAATTACCTCTAGGTTGGCCAACAAAGGACAACGCCACTGCCTCTTAGCAACCACGACTAGTAGTGAGTTTTCAGATTTCGCACATGTTCCACTTAGAACCTGGAACTTATCCGTTAAAATATATTCCTCATTTTCTGGAACCTGAAATTTATCATGCATATCTTGAAATCTGGAACCTACCCTATTATAGGTTTCAAGATTGGTTCTAAGGTCTACCCACGTTTGACATTTATTATTAATTGGACGATTGTAATGAATTATCACTTTTAATAATTAGCATTTACTTCTATAATCCACAAATCTTAACTTATATTTAGACATACGAAAAATATAAAATATTAATAAAGTAAAAGTCTTATTCATAGAATGGAAGTTCGGACTAGTAGTTCCAAATTATACACTCATAATCAAAGCCATAAAATATCACATGATCGCGCAAAGATATAGACCAAGAAAAATATAAAAACTTCTTCCAAATTTAGACTCTAAGTTCCAAATTCTACCAACCTATAACTCCTTGCATATCTTAAAACTTGAAACTGAATAGGTTTCTATTGGTCTGATTTTCAAGTTCTAAGTTCTATCTTGGAACCATACTTACCCTTAACTATCAGGGTCCGACCACCCTCACCAAAGCTCAGGTGACGGTAGGGATTGCCCTTATTATCACACACTCACACAAAAGATCAAAGCGAGAAGCGAAGTCGTTTCCTTTGCCGATGTCGCCATTGGATTGGTGATGATCGTGACCCTCCTTGCTTTATTTGGGTGTGGGTCGCTACCTTCACGTCGAACTAGCAGCCAATGAGAACTTTGATCATAAAGGCCACGCGAGGATCTACAATGAGTGTCATTGGCCTTGCTCATTTGCCTTGGGGGCAATAGCAAGGCCAATGACGACCAAGAACCAATTACCAACAAGGGTCACGAGACTCCGAATGGCAGCCGGGTGGCGCCACCAACACTACTAGCCCCTCTTCTCTCTCTCGCACACTAGGGTTCGCGAGATCAGCTCTTTCTTTTTTCCTCTGACAAATGATCAGAACCTCATTTTGGTTCGAATCCTGCTAAAAGGATCACTAAATATTAGAAATAGTTGAAGAAATAACATCTTTTTTTCTTTCTTCCAAGTAATCGGAAAATGAAGAAAGCGTTAAATAATTTTCAAGATAATTACGTATTTATAAAATTCTATTGATTAGTTGCAAAATTCTTGCTTTCTTCAATTGAAGGTTTCGTGATTTTTATATATTTATTTATTTTGTGTGTGTAAATATGTTAATATCATTAATCATAATAGGTACAAAATGTTAGGGGAATCTCCTAGCATTTTAGAGAGATTAATTATGCGAGAAGATGGAGGAAAGAAGCCTCCTTACAGAGCCAATAATATATTTGCATAGGAAGGCCTACGCTGTTGATAGAGTGACGTCCTACCTTTTACAATAACAGTAAATAGAACTCAACCAACTTGTTTTAAAATCGCTTGTGGTTGTGTTTCATCCAAATGCAATATATAGTCGCTAGGAAAGATAGCGTAAGGGGTTTTGCCTTTATGTTTTTGCCCTTAGTGGCTGCAATCATCCATTCAAGTTAAAAGTTCCAACCTTATGCAGAACGCCAAATTTCATTTTTATCAAAATACTACTACTTGTCCGGATGTTTTACTCTGCATCCCGAGTTATAAAGTTCTCAATGCAGAGAAGATACATTTTCGTTTTTTTCACCCTTCAAGCGTTACCAAACCCTAACGAAGACAATGACATCACAAGGGGCTTTGCTCTTGGAAACCCCCTAGAGCTTAGACTAGGAAACACGAAGTTCAAGATCCCACACGTTGCAAAGCACTCCGACATACCTAAGACGAAGACCATGCCCTCATGTTGATTTATTGAGAAACTGACATTTCCTCTTTCACTCACCCTCGTGCAGGTTCATGCACGAGTGGCACATGGATTGTCGCTGACTCGGATACTCAACATCCCGTCAAGATAGAAAAGACTGCAACTTTGATGATTTGAAAGTTGGAGATAAAAGAAGAGAAATGCCAAATGTACGAGAATTTTAAACTGAAAATTAATGGGTTAATCTTAACCGCCCAAAATATGTAATCGAAATTTGGCACAATATTTGGGGAATTGGTCTCTCTTACTTAAAATATCCAACTTCAATAAGATCTTGCCAAATCATGTCACTACATAATTCTTTTAGATACTAGATTGGATTCTCTAAGTTTATGGGGGTAAAATTACATCTTAAATTGGTCCCTATCAGAAATTGGTGCATTAGCATACAGCCTTTTTAATTATTGCTGAGATTTTCCTTTTTTATTTTATTTCCTTTTCTTTCCCATCCCGCTGAACCAACACCAAAATAACCTCCTAATTGTCAATTTTTCTTTTTCGTACAATCTACCTCTTAAACTATCTACTTGATTCTCCCTATTAATTCTTTCCTTAGAAAACATAACAATTGCGTTGACATGACTGTTAAGAAGCCGTTAAATGCCACGTTGGTCTCTAACTGAAAATCACACGATGCCTGTCTATCTCGTGCAAAACATGGTTCTATACTTTTTGCGGAAACAAATGTGAATAACAATAAACCGCTTAAGCAAGAATTGAGCCAACAGAGGATACCGCTGCCACTTCTTAAGACATAAGGAGCTCACATTGATCTCACTTCATCTAACGGTTTATGTGAAATGGTTCTCATCCATTTGAAACAAGCAACAATTCTTCCTTGCAAAAACACACAACACACCAAACCATCAGGAAGCCAAATCCCACACACCTTTAAGATTAATATTTAAATAAGAACTCAGATCCTTGGCTAACTTAAAGAACAATCCTACTCCCATTTTCTAGATCACCCACCATGAGACTTGCAGTTATCAAAGTCTAATTCAAACTTTCTTTACACAGACCAGACTTCAAATACGCTTGAAATCTGCTCGGATTTCATTCATGCTCGAAATCAAAACATACTTTACCGTTTAATGTCTCAATGAGAAATTTTTCCTTCAGAGGTTGCAGAAATTTTCTTGCTTTCTTCAGTTGAAGGTTCGTGATTGCAAATTAAGTTATGAAGTTCTTGATCCAGAAAAGGTGCACGCATTTGTTCTTTTCGCCCTTCATACTTAAGCAAACCCTAACAAAGATACTCCAAATGAATCTTCCTTGTTCCAACGCTGACGACGAAAAACGTATTCTATTACCCTAATCTATTCTCCTGTTCTCTATTCGATAACTTCGTTTCTCCTTCGGTTCTTTTGGCCAATCTTTAGTCAGTTCATTCCGGAGAAATGCATAGCGAGAAACCCTAGAACTAAATTCTCATAAAACATTAGTAATCTTTGACGCGCCCGCAAGGGTACACTCAGCGTAAGCCCCACAGAAAAAAAGGGGAAATTCAATTGCTATAGCACGTGAAGAAACATCCCTTGGTTTGCGTGCAAATTGCTTCCTCTGGTTTGGAAAAATTCAATAAGCCGTAGGGGAAAGGGCACATTTCATCCATATTGCATTGTTTTTAATGTGATTTTTAAATAAGTAATTTGTATAAAAATCTGAATTTGTAAAGGTTCTCCAAATAGACTCACTCTATGGACAATTTCAGCCGATTGAAGCTGAGGTGTAGATCAGTGTTGACCAAAAGCCTAATGTTGAAGTATTCAGTGTTATTATGACATAAAAGTTATCGATGACCTACAAGTATTTGGTAAATTAATTAGGGAAACGTGGGTAAGTCCTAGAAATAAAAGTTGGTATACTTTTAAGAGGCTTGGTAACAAAGTTGCTGTGTTAAGGGATATAGATGGCCACGGGAAAATTTTGCCACATAACCTAGGGATGGGCATTGTTTCGGCGTAGAAATAGGAATCGACCAGACTAATGAGAACTTATCCGGTTTCAAGTTCCAAAGTATATAGAGTAGATTCCAAGTTCCAAAATTTAGGAAACTTATTTAAACAAGCAAGTTTGAGGTTCTAAATAGGTGGAACTTGGAATCTAGATTCTAGAACCTGAAACAAATTTTTGTGTTTTTCTAGATCCATGTTTTTGCATGCTCTTGCGGTAGTCCATGGCATTTGATAATGAGTGTTTAATTTAGAACCACTAATCTAAACTTTCATTTTATGACTGAGACTTTTACTTTGTTAATTTTTCATATTTTTTGTGTGTCTAAATATAAATTATGGTAAATGGATTGTAACAATAAGTGATGGTCATTAAATATGATGATTTATTACAATTATTCAATTAATAATACAAATGGAACCTCGGTAGAATCGGAACCGATCTTAAAACCTGTGATATGATAAGTTCCAAGTTTAGGGTACGCAGATAGGTTTCAGGTTCCAAAAAATAATAAACCTCCATGCTCCAAATGGAATCTGTATGGAACCCGGTAAGAACTTGAAATCACTCACCCCTAATGCCACCATCGAGGATGCCGTGTAGGGTGAGGCATGGGATGCGGCGTATTTTGTGCGGGGCAATGTTGCCCTGCCCTACCAGAATTGAAAATTCCAGCAATAATTTTTTAAGAAATTGGTTAATATATCTCTGTTTTGACATAAATTTACACAAAATTCACGAAATGAAGACTTGCAAATTTCTAAACCTAACATCAACCAGTCATAACATAAAAGTAGCAGAGGATTTTTATTTTTTATTTTTTATTTTTTTATCAGTTCTTGCAATTTAGTAGTAGAAGAGATATGGATATGTTAAACGTAGAGATAAATCATTTTAATGCTTGGATAGTTTACTTTATTGTAATGAAGCAATCTAAAGTCAAATGGAAATTTATTCAAATAATAAAGCAATGTAGCGACGGCCAATTCAATGTATAAAGACAAAGACTGTTCTCGCAGATACAGTAAATCTGATAAGCGGCTATTCTTAAACAAAGATGATGGATTATAAGACATAATGTGATACCGCTAATCAATTAGATTAAGTTAAAAGCCAGCTTGGGTTTAGGCCCAATACAAAGAAGCCATATTTCTCTTCGACGAGACCAACTACTAATTAATCAAGATTAGCTCAACAGCACTGCTGAGCATCATGACAGGAGCTCATGATATATCAGTACCGATTTATATGTCACTTGGACTAAGGTAATCATAAGGCATCGACCCTCGTACTAATGATAGTCAGTGGAATGAGAATCATTGATTAAGTGCACACCCCTATCCAATTAAGCACAAAATCTTGATGCATGTATTGCGATTGGCAAGAGTTCAACGAACTTAATCATCAGCACAAAAGTCAAAATTCCGCATAACATCATAGCGATCATTATGGCAAGCACGAGTGGACCGAATTCCTTCCTAGGGAAGAATGAAAATGATGAGAAGATGTTCAATGAATGTGCGTGATGAATCATATGAAACTACTGGTGCGTTTATTTTACAGAAATCCAAAAATTTGATAAATATTTTATTGAGAATGATTGTTTGTATTTATTAGAAAAATTAGAGGCTAGTGAGGCTCAAGTTTGCTTGCCTTTGATGAGCTCACCTCTCGCCTATGGTCGGGCGTTGGTTATTGGCCAAGGAAGAAGGAAAAAGAAAAGGAAAGGAAAAACAAAAAAAATAATTAAAATTTAAAATATTTTAAAATATTTTTATGAGAACAAAAATTTAATTAATCAAGGACTCAAGCCTGAGCAGTAACGACCCATGCACGGCCTTTGTGGACCAGAGCTTGAGCATTGAAGACCTAAGCTCAGGCACTAGGGAATCTAGCACAAGCACTAGGGGTTCGAGCCCGGCCTTAATGGTCCTGAGTGTAGGCGTCGAGGTCCGGGCCCTAACATCATGGTGATCATTATGGCAAGCATGAGTGGACCGAATTCCTTCCTAGAATGAAAATGATGAGAAGATGTTCAATGAATGTGCATGATGAATCATATGAAACTACGGGTGCGTTTATTTTATGGAAATCCAAAAATTTGATAAATATTTTATTGAGAATGATTTTTTGTTTTTTTTAGAAAAATTAGAGGCTAGCGAGGATCGAGTTTGCCTGCCTCTAATGAGCTCGCCTCTCGACTATGGTCCGTCGTTGGCCATTCGCCGAGGAAGAAGGAAAAGGAAAAGGAAAGAAAAAATAATAATTAAAATCATAATTTTTTAAATTTTTTTATAAGAATGAAAATTTAATTAATCAAGGACACAAGCATGAGCACTGACAACTTGCGCACGGCCTTTGTGGACCAGAGCTCAAGTGTCGAGGATCTGAGCTCAAGCGCCAAGGAATCTAGCACGAGCACTAGGGGTTTGAGCCCGGCGTAGGTGCCAAGGTTCGGGCCCAGTCGTTGGAGACCTAGCCCAAAACGCTAGTGCCCAAGTATGGAGTTTTAGATCCAAATGTCAATATTTAGTCATATTTTAGAAAAAATCATGCGACTTTTCAAAGAGGAATCATTCTCCTAATTTTAAGTGTAGGTTTTTCATTGATTAGAAATTTTTTTTCTATTGACTCATTTTTCTAAGCAAACCAAGTGTCTGAAAATGAGAAATTGTTTTCCTGAAAAAATTTTCTACGAAATAAATAGAGCCTTAGTAGGGGTCCATGCCTAAACATTTTCATTGATGATGAAAATATATTTTTCACTAGTTAATTTTCATAAGTGGCATGAGCAATCATTTTTTGAAAAATATTTTTATGTACTCTTTTCACTGAATTGAGTCATTGTTTTTCTTAAATGTAAGTAATTAGATACTATGGTTTGTCAGAAACATACAAAACGCAATTCAATTACATGAGATAGACCAAAAAAAAAAAAAAAATTACATGAGATAAGTGAGCTTTACCAAATAATCCTAATAATATCGGGGGCTGGCTTTTAGTCGTAAATGAAATCACAGATCAGTAGACATTTGTTAACATAGAGATTCAATTCAGGTCATGGATCAACCCTCTTCCCGAATCCAAACAAAATCTCGCAGGCCTTTCGCTTCCAACTCCCTGCACACCACAGACAAAGAAATCCCCCGGCATCGATTGTTTGGGGGCCCTCTGTTTGCTTAAGAGCCGGGTAACTCTAAAGCAAGCTTTGATAGAGTAATGGCCAAATGTCATTAACATGCCCTCTCTCGATACATTGTTTCTGCAGAGTCTATAATTACTGAGATGACCTGGTGTTCCTTTATCTATCAGAGGTGTGGCATCAGGGGGTAGCTTTCTCTCATAATGGGCGTAATTGACTTCAAGCCTCTCACATTATTTCCCGTATTACTTGTTAGAAAGTCCAATCTAGTCGGATTAAAAGTGACATGTGAAATTTGATTAACAAAGATGGATAAATGTGCAGAAAGGATAACACATGTCTTTGATATCAAGTTAGGAAGTTCAACCCAAAAATTTAAATTATTTGATTGAAAGAGACTACAAAACTTATCGTCAATCGATGTGAGATATTTCCAACACTACTAAAGAGTCGGAGATACGACCGTCTAGATCCAAACCATGGATCCAAATCATGTTAATGCCCTCTACTTGGCTCACAGGTGATTCTTCTCTGGACTACGAGTTGGGTTGTCATATTATTGTATGCATGTAGTCACTCAAGCCCCACTTGTAAAAATTTATCGTTGGTGTATCAAATAATTTTCATTTAATATTTTAGCAAAGGACATAGAGGAGACATTGTCACTACCGTAGAAAACCATAGAAATGCAATGTAGTCTAGACTAGATGAATGAAAAAATTGTACCCAAAAAGGGTGTAATAAATGGGGCCAAACCCACAAAAAATTACAAGATGACACATAGGTGTCACATCTATCTTATATTAGTTTCATGTAGCAAAAATTTTTAAATTGGTATACTTGCACCACATTTGTACCAAACTGATTTTCATGTCACAAATAGCCAAAATAGGTACACTTGTTTCTCATTAACAAATTAACTTTCGTATCACAAATAAACCAAACTAGTACACGGAAATTAATTTTAGGATAGTGGATGGAAGTTAAAAGTTAGATTCCTCATATGTGTACCATTTTTAGATATTTTGAGATTTTTTTTTGTGACTAAAAATATGGGGTAAATATGGTATACCTTGAGATTTTTTACAACACGAAAATAGGTCAAGATAAACAAGATATGAGTGTGCTACTTTTGAAATTTTTGGTAATATTAACCCTAATCAATCAATGAAAACAGGAATAAGTTTTTAGCATAGAAAAAGGACAAGGAGGATGCCTCTGGAATTTTCAACCACAGAAATGCCGAATCAAGTATAGTAATATCATATTTGTTTTATTATAATAGAAATTTTCAAGCCAAAAAAGTTATTATAATATTATAAAATGTATTCACACGTAAAACAATGATATTTATATACTACGAGTTAGTTTGGTACAAATATAGCTGTGTCGTGGTTATGTTGTGCTATGTCGAAGCACGTATGGTTGGCGACAATCTTTTTAAAAACATGTGCTGGTTAACGTGTTTGGCAAAAGCTATTACAAAACTATTGTGGCTATCAATAAAATGAAAAAGACCTATAGCATTGTTGTAGAGTTGTCACCAACCCTTATCATTAGAATTTTTGTAATATACTATTTCCACCATATAACGACGACGACGACGACGATAATTTTTATTATTATTATTATTATGTTGTTGTTGCTGTTGTTTTTTTTATTGTTATTATTTCACGTTTTTGTATTTTTATAGTCATTTGCTATTATTAAATTTACATAGTAATGTTATGAGTTTATGTTATATTTGTAGAAAAAGTTGTAACTCTAATTCTAGGTTAAATAGTGATGATATTGGAAATATTTATAATATTAATAATAATTATTGTTAAATGTGATTATTAGTAGTTTCATTACTATGATTAATATTTATGCTTTTACTTCTGTTTATGTTCTCATGAAATGTATGGGTGTTTTAGAAGTTATTGCATCTCAAAGATACTATAGGCAACTTTGTGGAAACTATTGCGAAAGTATGTCTATTGCCAGAGTATTGCAACTGTGAGATTTTACTCATCTTTATTGACACAAAAAAATGACAGACTTTTAGTTATTATCGACAAATGACAGACTTAAGTGATGAGAGCGGAGTTTTAATCTTTACAAGAGTCATCAATAAATTGAATAATTGACTACTTGGAGGAAGTCGACAACTCGCTAGTGAAGTCATTGACTGGAACCTTTACTAGTTGACAAGATCATCTACATTGGCATGTAATCGTCAAGGTAATGGAGTCAATGCAACCTTCTACTCAATCGTATGTTTAACCATCCCTCGTAGGTAATAAACGCCCTAGGTATACTCTTTGTAAACCCACCCCCAATCAAGTATAGAAATCAATGTTCTTTTGCAAATTTATCTTTATGTCCTACAATTTACGTCGTTGGCAACTATTGTTCCCAGTGCTCGGGCCTTTAAATACCTCGTTATTTACTCTCTCGTCCAAAACAAAAGACCTTTCACAACCTTCGTTAGTTCATATCTATCCATCCATCCATATTTTAAAAGGTATTCTATCAAGTTTTCGGTGAAACGTCTTTTCAGCACACCTTGAGACACATTTGGCTAATTCGAGAAGAGTACGATAACAAGAGCCAGAAATTAACAAGAGTTCGATAATGTTGCTAGCAACAACAATTCAATGCCACAAAATTGGTGACAAGTTGTTACACGATCTGAATCTTTAACGGTAGAGAGAGTGGCGAAAGGAAATCCATGCAAAGAACAATCTTTCAAGGCATCAAACTGAAGAGCAGTTAATGAATATTGCTCCAAATTCGAAGATGTTGTTGACCATAAGAAGATTGCTCGAAAAATAGGCAAATAATATGACTAATTACATCATGAGCCATATGTCAAATGTGATTGAGCCAATAGTCATCAATGATGTAGATGATGCTCTGTCAATGCTGAGATCGTCCAATCAATTACCAGTATTTCAAGTCAATCCAATGATAGTAGGGTATGTTCCTAGTTACTCTACTTTTAATAATGGAAACAATGTTGGTCGAAATAATCAAATTTGTAGTAACAATTTGGTAAACCAAACTGGTCAACAGAGTAGTTATAACGAATATAGAAATCTCAAGGCCAAGCGATTGTTTCGCCATCACCTATGTAAATATTGTTGTTATACCTCGTTTCCCCATTGAAGTTAACATAAATAATTTGGAAAGACCAACATCACCATCTAATGTGCAAGATGACCAGCTGAATCCTCAATTAAACTCAATATAGTCTGCTAAAGAAGGTTGGCAACACTTAAGTTGGGATAGGGGGTGTTATAAGAGTTTCACTGGCGAAGATGAACAATCAACCAACGAATACATCAGTTGATTTATAGCTTAATATAAGGAGGCAAGAACAAATGAATTCTTGAAACTTAGGTTGTTTCCTGTGTTTTTATCAAGAATTTCCTTTACCTAGTAACCAACTTACCACCCAATTCAGTATATAATTTGGCATAAGTAGAAAGGAAATATCATTCTCGACTCTATAAAACGATACTTGAAGTATTGCTGATTTGGCCAGACTTCACCAATAAAGTCATGACTTGATTGATCGGTTTGTTGCTCAATTTCAAAATGCTAGAAATAGCTGTCTTACTTTAGTCTCAGAAAAATAATTCACAAATTTTGTTTTCAATGAATTAAAATTCAATTTGGAAGAAAGATTTGAAGGTCAAGACTTTGTCGATTTATTTCAATTGGTGACAACAAAGTCTAAGCATGAGCAATTACTTATAAACAAAGATAAATGACCACATAAAGACATTACACAAGATGTGGTTTTAGTGGAAAAATATGAGTCAAAAGACAAATCTGAAATAAAAATATTGAAATAGCTATGAAAAAATGGGAGAAAGTTACTAAAAAAAAGTTCTAAACTCATTGTATTTTTATTAATTCAGTCTTAAACCTTTTAATTATATAGATCTTAAACATTTTCGTGTTTTGTCAATTAAGTTCATCCAACCTATTTTGGCTGTAAGTCATTAATGTGAATGCCAATCGTCTTATGTGATATGATTGACACTGATGTGAAGAATTTTTAATTATATTTAAAAATTTGCAAATTTTTTATTATTTTTCTTTTCTTCTCTTTTTCTTCTTCACTTTTACTTTTTATTATGGTCGATGAGGGTCATCGGGCCCTCGGTAGCTGCAAGCGAAGGTTGGGGCGAGGGCCACCCTTGCCTAGCCTAGCTTAGATCTAGGTAGGGTAATCATGGCCGTGAGCGAGGCAACCTTGCCCATATATGGGCAACATAGCCTTCACTCATGGCTGGCAAGGTTGGCCTTGCCCATAGCCACAATGGTCTTACCTAGATTTGAGGAAGGGTTGCAACGCCTTAACTGGCCATAGTAAAAAGAAGAAAAAAGAGAAGAAAAGAAAAAATAAAAATAATAAAATTCAAAAGAATATTTAAAATTTTTAAAAAATTCATCTTCAACGTTAATTATGTCACGTAAGACAGCTAGCGTCCACATAAGATAGCCAGATGAACTCATGCGACAAAACATGAAAAATGTTTAAGACTCAATTGACATAATTAAAAGGTTTATGATTAAATTAGTATGAGTGTAGTAAGTTTATGACTTTTTGGTCATCTTTCCCAAAAACAGTGCTTTACAAGCCCTATATGTTGATGATTCAAAATTATGTAATTTATAAAATTGAGTAGTTGATGGATTATTCAATTCTTTTAAAGGGGACATATGTTGACACCAAAAGATGACCAAATGTTAGTTATTATTAATTAGTGATAAATTTAATCAATGAGAGCATAGTTACGTCATTATAGGAGTCATCAATAAACAAGACCGTAGACAACTTGAAAGGAGTTGGCATTTCAGTGAGCTCATTGACAACAAACATCACAAATTATCAATGAAAGCCTTCACCTTGATCATCTTCACCACCATGTAACTGTCAAGGCAGTGGAGTCGATGCAACTAACAAGGTAGTGGAGTTGTAACCATCAAGGTGGTGCCGTCAAGGTAGTGGAGTCGATATAACCATTTATGTAATCATCAAGAAAGTGGAGTCGATGTAACTGTTTGTGTGATTGTTACTTGTGGGTTATAAATACCCTAAGTTTACTCTTTGTCAACCCACCCTCAATCAATTTCAGAACTTAACTTCTTTTGCAAATTTATCGTTAATTATATTTTCTTGGAAGTTACAATGCTAGCAATGACTGTTTCCAAGTGCTCATATTTTTAAATATCGGATTAATATCACGAAAAATCTCAAATTAATATATATATATATATATATATGAAAAATTTACTCGAAATTAATTTTTTATCATCAAAAGTCCCAAATTGATATATTTGTAAAAAGATATTTATTACCTTTCACCAAAAAAAAAAGAAGAAGATATATTTGTAACAAATTTTTCTTCAATTAGTTGCTATAAAATTAAATTAATACCACGAAAAATCACAAGCTTGTACGTCTATGACAAACGAAGGGAAAAACCTCAAAATGGTACATCCATTTACTGTCACGTGTTATCTAACTCAATAATTTGACGGTAAAATTTAACGAAAATTAATGAAAGATAAATTTATCATAGTTGTACTGTAATTTGGTTGGAGTAAATTTTTCACAGGCGTACTAATTAGTCTTTCACTTTATCAACCCTTAAATACTCCATCACCTACTTTCCCATCCAAAATCAATAAATGACCTTTACAACCCTTATTAACTTATCCATCCATAAAAGTATTTTATCGACTTTTGAGCGAAACACTCTCGAAAGCCAAATATTTCACAGGTGTAGCACCAGCGGAAAAGCCGTTCGAACGCACCCTACATCTCAAAGTCATGCTGGTACCATTTTTTTGCCTACCAAAAAGATAACGAGATGCAGTATTACGAGGGTATCCAGATGACTTACTGAAAGCTTAGTAAGCCATGCACTGTAAATTTTCTCGAAAGCATACCTTCCAACACACATGATTGCTTACATGCCAGCTCTTGGTCTTAACATATTCTCATTTGATTATGCTTTTAAGCAAAAAGCAAAAGCAAATGTATATTGAAAACAAGCGAAGAAAAGCAAATCCTACGAAAGAAAGGTGAGAAACAAGTGGACATGATAAGAGTGGAATGTTAGTGGAAAGTGAAACATGCTAAGGATAATGGGAATTTTTATTATTATGTCTAAGGTTTTAGAACCTTAAGAATCGTCCGTATCACCTTTACACTAACTTTTAAAAATATGTTTTTGTTTGCGACACCATGACTACGATCATGGCGCACGTGACGTGGCAGCTAAGTAGTCTCCAATGCCCCATTTTGTATTATTTAATCAATAACCAATTAATCTAATTAACCAATCAGAAGAGCTATGTAAATTTGGTCCCTTTCAACAGAGCACAAGAGATCAGCAAAATCTCGACAAGGTCTCAACTTTGCTTTCGAGGAGAGCCCTTTTGGTCGTATTCTCATTCGATCGCTCCAAAATTGTCAATCAAAAGCTGCACGAGATATGCTCTTTGTACTAACCTTAATGATGTAATCACGTTTTGGCCTAACTTTGGTCTTAATTTTCCACTGATTTGTCTCCTTCGATATAACATTTAGCTGATTTTTTAGAATTTTTACAAGATGGGTGTTGGTTTCCCACTTGATTTTTTAATTTTTAATTCTTGAAAACTTTATAAGCTGGATGCAATATGTGTTAGACCAAACCAAATCATTTCTCTAGGAAGGAGCTGAAGGGTTTTCACCCCGAGAGGGCAGCAAGAAATGCATTTGATATGATCGTGTTATTGGAAAGGTTGTGAATTCCAATACTTATTGGGGTACACATTTTGACAAAGAATTCTTGGTAATGTTTCATTTGTCCTTGGACTCATTTCGGATAAAATAAGATACACGTAGTTGTCTCTCAACCACAAGCGAAAGCTCAATATTTCGGGAAAAGGAAAAAAGAAAAAAAGAAAAAAGAATTGAGTCCATATGCCACTTTATAATTGCTAACAAGATGATATTGAATTTCTACGATGAAAAATTTTGTGAGGCAATTGTCAACTATCCAAAAAGCTTAGTCTTAGATGAATCTAAGGTTTAATGATTAATTATTTTCACATTCATTGTGTGTGTAGGCCAACTTTTGGCGCAAGACTAAATGGGAATTATATAATAAGAGAGGCGACAAGATATCTGTGATTTAGTATTTATGCATTATAACAACAAACACCACAATTGACACATGTAATTCTTCTTTACCAAGTAAAAGAAGATGTGAAATTTGACCAACAAGGCTATACACAAAAAATAACCTAGAATAGAATTTGGTTCTGCTTTCTTCTTAGGATGTCCAATGCAAAAGTTCAAACCAATAGATGAGTGCAAATCACACACACCTCTCACACACATATATAAAGAGCATATAAATCTCAAAGATGTGGGATATTCTAATAAAAATAATCAAGAACCAGCAGAATTAAAATGCGAACTGACATAATACATTTGGATATAGAAAAGCTCGGGAGGATATATCTCATTTCTTCTTTTTTGTTGGAAAAGGAGGCCCAAGCAAGGTCGATTGCCTTCATACAATTAAAATGTCTGCAAATCAAAAATTATTTTTTGAACATTAGGAATTGCACATACAACACTTATATATCAAATAGACTACAGTCTAACTAATATCTTGTAATTGATATCTTTTGACTTTGAAGATCCTAATGTTATGGTCATGGTCGTATTGGGTTTCTTATTCCACAATCCATCATATCAGATCATTTTTTTATCGCCCAATATTGCTCAGTTCAAAAACCTTTTTCATCTTTTAGTGGGAGGTTGATTAAGAGATTCGACCAATGGATTTTGATTTTCATGGGATAGATTTAGCGAATTTGGAATATTAAATAAGTCCTGTAATTTACTAGCCTTTCTCGTTACTCAAATATCCATTTGCGACGAATGATTTTACGTCTCACTATGCACCGATGCAACACATATCGGCCATCAAAACTGACTCAAAAGCGCATTTGACCACTTAACCACCAAAAAAAAAAAGGCACATATTTTACGGCTAATTACAACTTACATGAGAAACTGAGAACCCACGTTACACAAGTGAAGAGGAATAATCCTACACCTACTTTGGCTTTTTAGGTTTGCTTCTTCGTTTGTTTTGCCATGTTGCTCGTCACTTTTTCCCCACTTCCTTCCACTTTACCTTCTTTATTTGTACTAACTAGTCAAATAGATCTTATTAGCTAGGGATGAGTACCAGGGCCAATTCACACAGGGATAAAGTATGTTCCGAAGTAAAAAATTGGGGAGCTGGTCATGAAATCTACACGAGAATCGGTTTTGAACGTTTTCAAACCTTTTTATTTTATTTTATTTTTTTATTTTGAAAAAGATAGGGATGTTGGAGATAGATTTGAACCTAGAAAACCCAAGAAATTCATTAATGACTTAAAACACTATACTGCAGATTATTTGCATGATATGCCTTCCTAAAATAAAAATAATTATATTGCTTAAAGTTAGATATGGGTCTAGGGTCGACTTTGTAATTGGCTAGAAATCAATTGAATCAATTCCAAGCTGATTTCTAACGGAATCGTTTCATTACTAATTTCTGAAAATCGGAATCCTATTTTGACGGGTTTCAAGTTTTTAGTTTGGAACTTACCTATTCTAAATTCAATCGCTACCGCTATTATTAGTCTATAAACAAACGAAGAAAGTAAATAAAATGACTACTTCAATAAACATTGGATTTCACAGCCTCGTTAAAGACACAAGTCAAAAAGCAGTAATCTAATCCTCTAATTGTTCATATCTGATGAAGTGCATCATGTGTGAAAAAGCAAATTCTCACTACCCCAGCCATCAGATGCCCAACGACAAAAGCTAACCACCTGATAATTTGCACAAACTGGGCTGGTTGGCCTGAAAGCCATCATCATCATCATCACAGAATATTTTATTCGATGAAATTATTGTTCCATCTTCTGGTGCTGAATTAGTGCTGGGATCTAGGGCTCCAAAGGCCACATAGCTAGACAAAATGCATAGGCACACTTTTGGCTAAAAAAGCTTGTGCAAATCACATGGCAATACAATATACAGACCCATAATTGCTCGATTTGAAATTTGAGAACGGACGACAGAAAAAAAGGTGACAAAATCATCTTCTTTATATGAAAAATTTCACTTGCCAATAAAGAAAAAAAGATTTGCAGGCTGACTAGGAATGAAGGCTCTTGGCATAATTGCTCTAGCTGCTTCACCACATAGTATAAAATAATGCATATGGACTGCTAAAGCCAAGAACCCCGGGCACACCATCATTATGTGCGTAGTTTTATTATATTCCAAACAGTACTTAAAGCCGCCATATCCGCTTAAAAATCAGCTTTGTCATTAGAGATTACACCAATTTTTGTGCACTCGACAATTCAATTATGAGGTACAAACATAAACTTTGTCAAAATGCGTCGTGTTATAGAGGAGAAAATCATCTATGGACTATACCAAAACCTGGTCTTCCAAACATGTACATATCCTAGAAAAGCTTGAAAGATAAATAAGTTGCAAGATCTATGTGATCTTAGCAGAGAGGATTTGGTTATAAATGGTGGACATACTCATCTGGAAAATGGAGCCTCATTTGATATTCACCCGAAAAATATTTAAAGCAGAATTTTGCACCTCAGTAGTTAGACCTTATTAACGAGTACACCTGGGTGTGTCAGGCCTACATCGAGCCTAAAGACCTTTGCCCAACCCCACAAGCACAAGTAGTTTTAAATTTTTTTTTAGATTTTTATAAAAAATCGAACGAGTCTAGCCAAGCCATATTGAGAGGCTAGCAATCAAACATTTATGCCTTCAGTTTGGAAGGGACCAACTAGCTAAATGACTCTAGATTGAGGGAGCTAACTCACAATGCGATTTGTTTGCATGGCACGATACGCAATTAAATAGGTTTGGATTAGACCCGTTTTTAACACGATTAAAAACGTGTCTTACACAAATAGACTCATTTAGCTTATATAGACACATGTTAACAGGACATTTGTTTCAACATGTCACTATTGAAGACGTCCGGTGCTAATATTTAAAATGCTTTCTATCCTTAAAAGTTCATAAAACTAACACATGTTAAACAAAAACATAATTAGGAAACGGGTCGTCAAAAATAAGGAAAAACTGGCTCAATAATACATTTTGATTTAATGTATAGTTAAATTGCTCATTGTTTGGAGATGTATTATCATGTCTTGACATGTATTATCATATAGAAATTCATTTTACGTATTTTATGCATTTTAAAGTACATCTATAAACCTTACACTTCTAAATCGACCACCCCTTCCACAATCGATGTATGACAGCCTCAACAATTCACATATCGGGCCTAAGTTGAAATAGGAACAACCCGTAACTGTCTCTAGTTGCTAGGTCTTGATTTGTTGGCAACGGGACCTTGAAACACTGTTTTTGGGCCTCTCTCGCTTCAAAAGCTAACTCAAAATGTAAGACTTTCATTCATATTTATAAACAAAATCAACCCCTTTCACAACCAATATAAGACGGCATCAACAAGGTCAATAGTCAACAAAATAACATATTTGGTAATTATTTTACTTGTGACATATCACGTCAGATAACATGCTTTGCTTTATTAGATGTGTCGTATTGACGTCGAGGTAATTCAACATGTTCATTAAATTTGTTATGTTTAAGTTAAAAGTACCCTTGTTATACCTTTTTTTGGATGCATCACAATTGACGCGGCACGAATTGCCAACTTAAATTGCATATAGTTAATGAGATTTCAACATTAGATGTCTAGATCTTAAGTTGGAATTCTCTCAGTGCCTTAACCAACTGTAGCAACCCAAATGGGTTTATAAAGTCAACACTTCAAGTACACTGGAGAATCAGTTTGGTCTTGAATATGTCACTGAATCATGTAGAGCCACGAGATCTCCAGCTTTAGTGAAGGGAATCATGTCTGGAACTCGTCCGAGCTTTTCTCTTCCCTCCATCCCATTATGCCCGCGCATATGAATCATTCAATCTTTTCATCCTAAACACAGTTCACTCCATATTACACTTGGAATTCCACCCCTCAGGCCATCACTCTCGGCGGCAACAAGGTAGAACGGACAAGACCTATACTAATTAGATATTTTGATACGCGTCTCTCCTTTGAAACTTTCATAACATACAAAACGTCCGTCAATTATTACTTAGAGAACATATTCGTCATTGGGCAGACAAGGAAGTCCGTCTGGAAATCTTCTCTTCCAGCTGCATGTACTATACTAATTTTTGTTGTCTCTCCCTACCAAACTTCAGCAGATAATCAAATTAGAACGAACATATGCGGACTTTCGGGAGGACTAGAGCCAAAATAAATCATATTCAAAAACCTATTAGAGTAATTTAAGTACATTTGCCAAACAATTCCATTAAACAATAAAATGGGTTACGAGATCTGACAGCTAAACGTTTGTAAAAGTGACAAGTTCGATGGAGCACACATTATGCGGAGAACCAAACATGGACCAACTACACAAAAGCAATAATGTATGTAGTAAGATGCAAAAGTCAAAATCATTACCATCGAAAGTTGACCCTCACTGCCCTGAAAAAGCACAGCACCCACAAATTCCCTCACAGACGCAATAATTGGGGGGGACTGGGGAGCTGAAATCAATGAGAACATTTATATATTAGGAAAAGAAGAACCAAAGATGTCTTGTTGAAGTCTACGTATACCTGACAAGAACATAGTTTCACCCCCAACATATGATGTGGATTTCCACAACCAGCCCTCCTTTTCTAATGCTCAAAAAGCTATGCAGGCATATAATAAACGAATAAAGAAATAACAATGCGGCGTGCTAGATCTTTACGCTCATCTACGGAATTGACGCATTAAGTGACGTGAGAACTCAAAAGAATTCTCAATTAAGTAATCAGTTAGCATATTGATTTCGTGGATCGATTCAAGCACTACCTAACCGTTTTCGGGAAAAAAAAAATTAAGGGCCAGTACAATTTTGGGGGGAGACCCAGTGTTGGAATCTGACTTTCCCAATACAAACCAAATTTGATAGGTCAGAGCTTGTTAGTGTTCCTCCCATTCAAACTGTACTGTCTCTGTCCACCTCCACAGATGTACCCCCAGGCCCCTACAAAGCTCAAACACCATCCAGAAGCTCCTATACATATACATACAGACACACACATATATATATAATTCCGGTCGTTGACATGATAGACAGAACCACACGAACCATGCATCCCTATAGAACTCGATTTGAGACTGCTAACTCGTAAGCGTTTTGTACCGCCAGTAGGACTTGGGATCTAACTTCTATGGTTTGCATCGCCAAGCCAGAGGACAAAACCAAAGCCAAAATCACGTGGGCTTATGTGACTCGGATGCATGCTACACCTGACTATGACAACACGTTAGAGTGAGCCTATTTTGACCACTTGCTGAGAAGGGTCTCCAGAGATTTGGCGCCCCTACCCAGAACACAAAACGAGCGGCCTTTTGTGCGACGCTGAACATCCTAGTGGTCCATTTTAGCGAAAGCCAGGAACCAAAGCCACAGTGAAATCGGTGATCCTTTTCAAAGGTTTTTAAGTTTTAGCTTCGTGGGTTGCCATCAGAGAATTGATTCTCAAAGAAAGTGACAGGTTCCCAAGGAGATAGAGGCCCTGCCAAATTGCCTTTCAAAGCCAGCCCTCGTGACAATCACGTGGACCAGGACCCCACACTGTTTTGTGTTTCCTCTGCTCAGCCAGCAGAGGATGCTCTCTGAACCAAAGATCTTATCAGGGACGAGAATGTTTGGCACAGCATTCCACACATGATGCAACAAGATCACCTAAACCGACGAAGTTTAGTTTTTTTATAAAATTTAATAATATCCACATGTTTAGGCAAAAGAAGCCTGAAAAAGCAGGAGTTTCGTTACCAAATCCTTTTTGGGTGGAACAAGAGATATCTTGATGGGTAGAGCGGGGAAATCCCATAAATAGACTGATTTCACAGTAAGGAAAAAAGTGCTAAGATCTATTTTCTAAAATTTGAGGACAGAAACGTTTGGTAAATCATATTTATGGTCCCCACTAAAGCTCCTCATTTGGTAGGTGATTTCCTACATTAAACACACCAAGTAAGCCTCGTGAGAGACCACAAAATGTTCAGCCAAATGGACTCAGATCCTTGTGTGACACCGTAGGTCCGTGTGATGGTTAGAGTATACATGCGGGGTGTACGATCAATCAGGCAAACAATCTTGTATTTAGGATGCTGTACCCGGAATTTTGGATTGCATCATACCTGGCCACGAGATCGATGCGGTGTTTTCATGGGACAAATTCAGACTTATGAGGAAAAGGGTACTCCACATATATCTTGATACATTATTCCTCATCCATCTAAAGATCCATAGAGTATCTGGAAAAGAAGCAACCGGAACTTCAGAATGGAACTCCCTTTTGAAAACAACATGACTAATTGGGTCCAATACAACTTTGACTCTACTTCAGAGAACCACAACACCGCACAAGACAATTGCAACACTGAGTTGCTTTGTAGGGGCCAGCCCGCCAATCACTCTCCAACAGAAAACTGGATCCTATGCCCCTTCAATCTGACGACACTTCTCAAGCACTAAGCAAGTTAAAGAGGAAATAAAGGAAAAAAAGCACGCACGCACAAACACACACAGGTCAAGTACATGTAAAAGTATTGGAATTGAGATTTTTTCTCCAAGTACGAAGCATCTTCTCATTTGGTAAATTAAGTACTAGTGCAAACTTTCACTTTGTTTCTCTGTCTCTCTTCTCTCTCTTTACGTCAATCTGAGACCAAAAAGAAAGTAAGAGAACCAAAAGAAGAAATTCTCAAGAGTTTGTGTACATAGTGTCCGTGTAGGCTGAGTCTATGGTCCCTATCAAACATCGTGCTTTTGGGTTTTTCAACGTTGGATCGAAAAGCACAAAATCACAACCGTCCAAGTTAAGTATGTGGAACGGCCCAGACCTGTTGCATTTCCATCCAACTGTAAAAGATTGTAAGGGGCATGGTGCCTCTAGAGACCATAGAATCACACCCTCATGTACCAAGTCACAAAGTGAATATACTTATGGACTATTGACCATGCAAGCCTAAAGCCTTCCCTTTATATTCTCCTCACTTCCTTTATCTCCCTGCGCACTTCTCACCCGTTTTCTCAAGCTCCTGCCTCAGACCAAGCAGCACAACTCTCTCTCTCTCTCTCTCTCTCTCTCTCTCCCTCTCTCTCTAGTATTAGACAAAGATGGCTTCAAACCCTTCAGCCTTCCTGAAAGAGAACTTTATATTTCACAGGATCATTCTAGTCTTGCTCCTAAGTTGCACACCAGATAGCACCAACCTTTCTTATGATTCTTCTCCTTCTCAGGAAAGTTCTCCTCTCTCGGTTCCTTCAAAACCTTTATCACTAAGAACGCTTCCCCTAGATGGACACTTCAATTTTGAGGACATCCAATATGCAGCGAAGGACTTTGGTGGTAGGTACCACAATCTACCTTTTGCAGTCCTCCATCCGAAATCAGTTTCCGATATCTCGTCGACCATAAAATACATTTTCAAATTGGGGTCTGCTTCAGGGCTGACCGTTGCTGCTAGAGGCCACGGTCACTCCCTCCAAGGCCAGTCCCAAGCCCCCAATGGGGTGGTCATCCACATGGAATCGCTCCGACTGCCAAAGATGCAAGTTCACAATGGGGGGTCTCCCTATGTGGATGTTTCAGGTGGTGAGCGATGGATAAACATTCTGCACGAGACTCTCAAATATGGTCTCACACCGAAATCATGGACCGATTACCTGCATCTCACCGTGGGAGGCACTTTGTCTAATGCCGGAATAGGCGGGCAATCATTCCGGCACGGGCCTCAAATTGACAACATCTATGAGCTAGAAGTGGTCACAGGTACTTCTAATGAAACCTCTTGACTCCCTCCCCACAATCACGGACATAGCATTGCTCAGCAAATATAGAAAATAAGGAACAAGACATTCATGAAATATTGCAAGGGTGTTGCCCGTTTCACTACTATGTAGAAAGGTTTATGATAGAGGAGTCAGAGAGCAAGTATAGCAAGCATAAGGCTGCCTGGAAATAGTTGGGGTTAAATTGGAGCGAGTTTTGGATCAAAGTAACAGCATTGATGATTATTGACTGCTGTGGTAACTTTATGCAGGAAAAGGAGAAGTGATTACCTGTTCGGGGAAGCAAAACGCTGATCTCTTCCATGCCGTTTTAGGAGGTCTAGGACAATTTGGCATCATCACCAGGGCCAAAATATCTCTAGGACCTGCACCAGAAAGGGTAAGAAATGTGTCTTGTTCCCCTCTTAAGTCTTCAATTATGCAATCCTAATTCAGTAGATGATCTGCCGAATTTTGCAGGTTAAGTGGATTAGAATGCTCTACCATGACTTCTCCATGTTCTCCAGGGATCAAGAGCATCTTATATCTCGCAAGATTACCTTCGACTACATTGAAGGATTTGTCAATATCAACAAAACAGGCATCCTCCATAAATGGAGATCTTCCTTCACACCGAGTGATCCACTTCAAGCCAGCCTGTTCAAATCCGAAGGGAAAGTCCTATATTGTCTTGAGGTGGCACTGTACTTCAATCCCCACGAATCCAATGTAATCAGCAAGGTAGGAACCCACCACAATGCTTGGTATATTACTTGTATGCCAAGCAACTGTTAGTTCCCGGAATGAAATATTCTAATCCTGTCGAATTGTGATGCAGAGAGTCGATGAGCTGCTTTCTGAACTGGGTTATATACGTTCGACGCTTTTCATGTCGGAGGTTTCTCTCGTGGAATTCCTGGACAGAGTGCACCTGTCCGAGATGAAACTCCGAGCAAAAGGATTATGGGATGTTCCACATCCATGGCTCAATCTTCTTGTTCCAAAAAGGAAGATTGGTGACTTCGCTAAAGAAGTCTTCGGCAATATTCTGACAGACAACAGCAATGGTCCTATCCTCATCTACCCAGTGAACAAGTCAAAGTAACCATATGAAAATTCCAAACACTACTACTATTTCTTCTCGAGTATCAAGATCTTAAATCTGCCTCTTTTCTCTGTCTTACAGATGGAACAACAAAACCTTCTTGGTGACCCCAGATGAAGATATCTTCTACATGGTGGCATTCCTGCCGTCTGCAATGCCATCAGCTTCAGGAACGGAAAGCCTAGAACGCATTTTAGCCCAGAATGAGAGGATCAAAAGTTTCTGCTCCACAATGCTTCCTGAAGTAAAGCAATACCTTTCCCATTATAGCACCCAAGAAGAATGGCAAACTCACTTCGGCCCTCAGTGGGAAGTGTTTGTCCAGAGGAAATTGGAGTATGACCGTCTGGCTATTCTTGCTCCAGGACAGAGAATCTTCCAAAGGACAAGCGCCAAAAGGACAGTGGCCCATGTACAAGTCATGTAAAGTGAACACCGGGAGCATCTTCCAGACTCGTATTAACAGAATGTAAATTCAGATAAATCAATTTAGCTCACTCGCTCAGGCTCGATGGCAAGTGTAAAATAACTAGCAGACTCAGTTTTTTTTTTTTTTTTTTTTTTTTTTTTTGGTGGTAAGCAGTAATATCTAAAGATGCTATTGCCATTGTCTTGTTCCCGGAACAATTAATGGTTGGACCAAACGAAAAGGCAGATCAAGACAATGGAATTCCGTAACAAGGTGCATTTCAAGTAATCCTTCTTAAGATAACCAAAGTGCCACATGTAAATACAAAAGCTCACTAAAGAAACAAGAAAACATAAGAACAAAATGGGGATCAAAGAAACTTTATCACCACTTACTTATCACATGCCGGTATAGCTACTCTATTTTTTGAGCTTCAAATGTGTACCTTTGGTCCAGCCCAGACCTGGTCTTGATACATCCCCTTGTGGTCCTTCGTAATCTCGGGCCTCGAGTAAGGCTCCTTAAAACTCTGTAGAATCACTTGCTATTGGGAGAAAGCTACTTATGTCGTCTCTTGCTCCAAGACCTCCAGCGCAAGCAACATCATCTGGACTTATCAATGCTTCCATATTCACGTCCACAGAAGTTTCGATATCCACTAAGCGTGTACCCCGTGTTGCATCTTCCCCTTCTTTCTTATCTTTCGTGTTAAAAGGAATGGAATTTCCTGCAGAGCTATGGACATTGTTAGACCCATCCTTCGCATGAAGTTCAGATTGAGTGGAAACGACTGTTTGTTCCATTTGACTGTTATCATTCTTCCCTGTACCAGGAAAAGTTCAATGATTCCATTCAGTAATAAAGCACTAGATGGAAGTTACCACAGTGATAGCCAGGCATAAAGAATAGAAGCAGCATGCAATCCAAGAAAAAGAGAAAAACTCGTAAAGTTTGAAACTCATGAAAGCATGCACAATTCCTTGATTTAATTCACAATTTCTCCACCAGTTAATTAGGGAACTGTGGCAGCGATACCATTCATTTCTAAAGCTTGAGAATCTCAAGAAAAATTTCTTTCCTTTACCAAGAAGTTGCATGACGCAAGTACGGCAATGTTGTTGTAGCACAGCAGAGGGAATTTCTTACAACTAATGTAAAAACCGCAAATGCCTTACAGTATACATTCTTCTCATGTATTCACCTTGTAGAAATAGTTTAAATAGACTAGAATTTCTTCAACACACTACCGTTAACTCTAAAGAAAATATACTCAACTGATCCTAACCACACATCCCATTACACATAGAGAACTATATGTCCAACTGTGCCACTACATCACCATATTTCTTGCGAAATTAGGTGGCAAACCTTTCCTTTTGTAGTAATGTCCAACCTATTTTCTTTGGAATCTAATCTGCTCAATCTAAGAAGGACACTAGACAAATTAACAAGAAGATGAAAATTGCTACCAGGCCAATCCAAGAGAAGCAACGTGAGATAAAACTCGCATAACATGACACAGTTGTCTTTCTCTGTTTCTTTCTCTTCCTTTTTTGTGGTCTTAAGAGGGGCCCTGAAAATTTAACTAAAAGATGTTTTATTGAACCAAATAAAATCTCCCATCAACTAAACCAACTTCCCTATAACATTCAGGCTATATAGCCCATCCCCCCTGTATCCAACACTTCTACCGCTACTGTTTCTGGTTTACTTATGATATGTCATGTCATTCAATATAGTAAAGCCTCCTTTTAATCTAGTTCGTAAAAACAAAAAAACAGAGTGAAAAAGAATTAAACCAACTGACAATGAGTGAAGCATGATATAATAAGCACCAAAGAAGAAAATGTCACAGCGCAAGTCCTACATGGAGCATAAAGTGTGATTCATGAGTGCTGAGTAGACAACTCTGAAGATAAAAAAATGAGTATTAATTTGGATAATTGGTCCACATATGTCTGGTCATCTTGTTACTAAGACAGCTGGAGAAAATAGGAGAAGAATAAGATGTATAATCTTACCGTGCAAAACTTCCTCCATGACTTGTAGATACATCGGAGCTAAAAGATCCTTGATGTCTTCCTCTTTCTCTTTGCACTGTTTCCCTCCAACAACTTCTATCCTAAAATGCCCCCAAAAAAGGTCACCACAATAATTCCATGAATGCAAGAATTCAAGGACTATCCAATACTAGAAAATAGGCTGAAGGAGGAAGAAACGAATAATTGAAAGGGGCTTTTTGTATTTCTATAACTTGTTTCAAGTACATGTACAAAGATCTTTTTATTTTTGGTGAAAGATAATAAATATATTGAGGAAAGATCAATTGAACAAAAAGATCACGGCATCAAAACCCACACTCAAAACAACATATCATAATGAGTGGAAGGATGCCAGGATGTAAAAGCCACAGTCGTGGCAACCCACTAACAACTAGAAAGGAAAAGCACGGCATGAACAACTGGCGAACAGATACAAAACGCCCTCAGGTAGGGAGAGAACCATGTACAAAGATCTTTATATAATACAAAGTAAGAATAATAAATAGAAAGAAAATATTCTAGATTGATCTAAAGAATCAATTCCTATTCCAGATTGATTCATTCAATCAACTGTAATCTTGGGCAGATATTGCATATCTTCTAACAACATAGAACTAGCCAGCAACTTGGGGAGGAACTTTTTTCTTCTGACTTTTTGCTCCTGAGTGTTTGTTGCTGCTCATATTTTACTATAAATCCTTACTTATAAATCGAACATGCTAGAGCTTGTCAATAATGCATTTGGGTTTGGATTTACAAATCCCTTCTTTCTAGGTGAAGACTTTCTAAAGCCTCGCCTCATGAGGCACCAAATAGAGACGAAAATTAAACACACAGAGAAGTATATAAAGAATACTGCTATTCCTTTTCTATACTTTTAGCTCTGAAGTGAGAATGTTCCTCTTTGATAGCTTACAATCGGGGCTCATGCTTTTCAGTGAATATCTTGGTAGAGGTCATATAATTTTAATTTAGAGGTTCAATGACTTCCGATTGGCTTTTAACAAAGGGGAAAAGGCCAGGAACAGGCTTTAGACCTTTGTAAAGACACATTAATGAGATACCTAATCTGAATATATTAAAAAAAAAAAACACAATCAAGAGCATCCAAGCGATCCATGTTGTCTATCACAGCAGCCCAAACAAAAGGACCCTGCAGTTTTCTCTCACAGAATCGAAATTTTTAACTATTCATAATTCCATTGTAAACAATGTTGGGAATACGGGAAAATCTACAAAAACCATCAGCTTTTTCCCGCCGCGACACTTTCCATACTCTAGTTTCAAAAACAAGCACTTTGCACCCTATCCTACACTCGCACCATCAAGAAAAGACTACAATTTGTACGCCGTTTTATAGAGTTTTGTCGTCCTTGGCTGCAGTCCTCTCGAAAACCTCCCATGTCTTGCCCTTTGTCTCATTTCTACCTCGTTCCTTTCTCCCAATTTGTTAGTCTCTATTGTAGCTCGAGCACAAATGAGTCCCATTTCTGAGGACCAAAATGGAAAGACTGACCCGCTAACACAGGATCCAACAACAAAGCCTCCCTAATCATCCATTTGCCGGAGGCTCAAGAGTACAGTAAGCTTCAAGCGTTCGATAATTATGCATAATGCACGTGAGAGGGACTAAAAGCGGTGGATGAAAATCCCTCTAAACCATTCAAACTCAAAGGAAAGGAATGAATGTACAGGGGACGATCAAAACAAAACACAAACAATCGACCAAGTACGTTGAACAAAACCCCAACTCCGCCATCACTCATAGAGTGTATGGGCCCGTGAATGATTTTTGCTATGGGAATCTCCCCAACACCCGTGATCCGTAGCTCTCTCCTTTGGCTTTGACATTTCCAAGACGGCGCACACGTTAAGTTTGCCACCTTGTTAACAGAGCAAATACACCGACCATCATCCCTTGCAGAGAAAGAACACGACGGAAGCGGAGCAGACGCTCGAACAGCACGACTGAGGAAGAAAAGGAAGAGAGGACCGAACCATTGCTCGTTACCTGGGTGTTAGGAAGCAACTGGGAAGAGGAAGCGGAAGGCTATGCGTCGCCGCTCGCCACCTTTCGGAGATGATGAGGTGGCTTCGTTGCACCTCGTGGAGGGGTCTTGTCTTCGTGCGGGATTTTGGGTCGGTGGAGAAGAGCAAGATTCTGGAATGGAGGCGCGCGCGTGGCTCGTGCTCGTTCCGGACACTTGTCCCCGGGCATTGACAAGGACAAGACCTGCGTCCGTTGCTTCGCTGGTGGGCAATGATTGGGACGGGTGTCTTTCGGAAATGTTTGCCTGAAACCGTTCACATCTTTTACGACTAGGCGTGGTTCATAAAAACCAATGCGTGCGCGATTCAAAGTTCCCGATGTCTTCGCTAAGCCGCAGCTTTTCGAGGGTTGGCATCGCACGCCATCCGCGCATGTGAATTTAATTCGCAGGTTCCCAAGGGAGTGAATTCAGCATTTAAAACCTGGAATTTACCCACATAGTATTAGATCCAAAAATTTGCAACTAGAAATCAGACCTGCTTCCATAGCCAATTTGATCCGATTTTTAGGTAAAATCAAATCAGTTGCACGATTCTACTTAACATTCACTAACTTATTTTTTCTTGACGGAAAACAACATTCACTAAATTTTCTTACTTCAATGAAAGCAAGTTAATCCATGTTCAAGTAATACTTGATTAGCTATACAAATCAACAAACTGACAGATGCCTAAAAATTAAATGAGTGAGGGTAATATATAACTTTTCAAAATTTCTCGACTATTATGCACTGGGGCCAAACTTAAAAAGTCAATTTCGTAACTTTTCCAATTTTGAGAGTTATTCAAGGACAACATTATTTCCACCCCTAAATGACTAAATTCATTCAATTTTCATTAAAAAGACAAAATTGCCCTCTATCATCAATTGCAATTCAAATTGATGATCACAAATTTATTTACTTTCCTTTTTTTTAGTTTTTCTATACATACACACACATATATATACACATATATATATATATGTAAGATCTACTTATTATAATTAAGAATTTCATATATAATTAGTATTTGTTTATTATTAAGTTTTTGTGTATATAAATATTTGTTTTGTCGAAAAGAGAAATTTCCAAGAAATCTAGTTCTTTTCTACATTGTCAATCAAATTTATGGATAAATTGTTAAGTGGATGAAATTTATGGATAAAGTAAGAATTTCATTTTGAAAATGTCAGTGAAGTATCATTATTTTGAATTGACAAAAATTAATATCATCTATGAACTATTTAAGAAAAAAAAATTAAGATACCTCAATGTGCATAATGTTTTTAGTGTACTCCCTAAATATTCCTCTACATTTTATAATAAATAAAGAGATTTGATATATATTTTAGACTAATGAACTTAATAAATAGGTCACCAAGAAAGTGAGCTTTTGAAATAAGAGGGATAAAAAATATATAAGTTGTTATAAGATCGATGATGAAAAAGAGACTTTTTAGTTTTATACTATATCAGAGAATGTCATTTTTTTCTTATTATAAGTGAGATAATTTTACACGAAACACATAAAACATTATAAGAATATCTGAGAATAAACTTTTCTTTAATACACTAAAAAAAAAAACATGTGAAATGTTTGAATATGGTAACTTCCCAAATAGAAAAAGGAAAAATAGAAAACAAATGAGTGGGACAGTCACATTAAACTACAATTGAAAGTTTGAGGGCATTTTTGTCTTTTTAGTGTAAATAGGAGTGAATTTAGTCATTTATGGGTGAAAGTAGTGGCGCCCTTATTCAAAATTTTGATAAAGTTACCGGAGGTTTGGAGAAAGAGTGACGATGCACTCCCTAAAAAGGAAGACATATAATTGTTAGTGATTTGATACAAATTCTATCATTCTTTACAAAAGACAAATTTCATACGCTAAGTGCTTATTTGGTAGGGGTGTGCAAACCACTCGACTAAACCGCCTAAGAATTGGTGGTTTCTAAGAGAACCAGTTCGGTTCTCGATTCCAATTTATTGGAATCAATGGGTACCGGTCCGGTTTTCGGTTTCAAGTGTGGAACCAACCACCTGGATTGGATCGATAATATATAATATATATTTACTTTTTAATTTAAAAATGAAAAATCCTAAATCCCTAAGCTACTTACTAATATCTATGTTAGATAATTGTCTACTTTTGCCATGGCATTTTTCATAATATTTCTAGTTTTGAAGTTGAATATTTAGTGCAGAAAGTGGGAGAATTTCCATACCATGATTGAATCTTCCGAAATTTCTACATGCTCCATTGTAAATGCTCTTGTTTCTCTTAGTCCTCCTCTTGAACTCCGCACTTCCAATGTCTCTAAGATTGACCATCTTTTTGAGGTTTCCTACCTCAATGAAGATAGCAAAATCTCCAAGACTCATCTTCCACTTATAAATCCGTATTATGCTTTTGCTACACCATCCACTTTCTCTTTTATCTGTTTTATTAAGCAACTTATTAAGCATACTCCTAAGGAAGTTAGAGAGTATGTTCAGTCCTCAAAGTTCAATCAGCATCCTATTCTAGCTACTCAGTAGGAACATTTTGTCACCCTTTAGATACCTTCTAATTTTCCATGCTAGTGGATACAACAAGGTTATACGCGCCTTCACTTTGGTGCCATTAGATTTGCTTTATCCTTTCACGAAAGAAAGGGATTACCCGTGGTCATTTGAATGGCTCTCTTAGACACCCGTTTTTTGGACTACCAACATCTTGCATTAGTACTATCTAAACCAACTTTAATGTAGGAACAATGTTTGTTACACTATTTCCAAATTTCAACATGGCTCTCTCGAATCCACAACTTCTCTCAGCCCTTAAGGTTTAGCTACAAATTATTGGAGCAGCTCAAACTCTACGTTCTATTGCCGCTACCTTATATTACCAAATGGTTTATTGAGTCCAGAATCATGCCATTGATCTCAATTTCCCTGGTTCAAAAGATGCCTTGTTCATCTTAGTGGATAATGACCAAACCTTTTATATCCATGTTCTTAGACAAATCCCTCAAGATCAGTTAGTTAAGTTACTCCTAGACACATGAGTAACTAACTATGAAAAAATCCACCAAAACTCCAGGCCGATCCAATCCACAAAATCCCAATTTACCTAAAAGAAAGATGGCACGATTGTCATCAAATTTAGTAAGGAAAAAGAAGAAACCATTTCTTCTATTTTTCATACTATTTTTATGATACAACCCTATGTAGCTCATGTCCTAGCTGACGATAGCCATTATTACAAATATCCTCATATATGACATTGTTTCTAGGATCTTGATTACCTGTGCTCGCTTTGCACAAATCGTCTAGATGAAGAAGAAGATGACAGGCCATCCAAAAGAAAGAAACAGTCAAAAGATAAATATTGCCAGAGGTACCTTGACAGAGACCTCACTGTCGAACCTCTTAGTGAAGATAGAGGAAATTATCAACCCACGGTCTCATATGGACCACCTCGACCACACCCTCCTCCAAAAATCCCTGAATCATGTGAACCTCCTCCACCTCCTCAGTCGCCACCTAGAAAGAAACCCTCGCCCCAAAAGCCAATTGTCTCACCCTTCTATAAACCCATTTATAAATGGGTTAAAAAGAATTAATTTCCTGTTGAAGTACCAAAGACACCTCAGTCCTCATGTTCCTCAAAACTAGAACCACCACCAGTCCTTCCATCTATATGTATGTTCCAGTCTTCAAACTTTCCACCTTTGGGAAAATCTAATTCCAATGCCCCATTCCTAGCACTAGAAGAATTTATAGATATTCAAAATCGATTTTGTCATATCCCTAAGGTCCTGAATCCTACATATATTGAGGACCATGGTAGGCAAAAGAAAGTTACAGCTGCTAAAGCTGTCCTAAATTGGTAGTAAAAAAATGCATTGGCCAAGAATAATGTTCTCAAGACAATTGACACCAAGCTTTCAATTGTCCAAACTTGTTTTGATCATGTTGACAAGAAGATTAATCAAACGGCTTTGGTCGCAAATAAATTGCTTGAGACATTCCAGAAAAAAACTTCAGCATATGGAATTTGAAAGATATGTCACTCATCATTATTTGGAAGATCAAATGGTTGACATGGAAAAATTAAGAAGACAAATCAAGCTTCTGCAGGATAGAATATTTATTCCTTCTCGAGATCCATTTTCCCAACCTTAGCATATGATTCTAAAGGTTGTGGGATATTGTTACCCTTTGAAATCATATCAGAGAAATGGAAAAGCAAAGAAAGATTAGTGAAGAAAAGAAGCTAACCCCTGAACCTTTTCCGGAATGTCCCTCTGCTCATATGGTCTCAAATCCACTTGAGACTTTCCTACGAGACCAAGGCAGAGAAAGTATACCAACTATTGCTTCGTTTGATTCTGCCAAGCAAAATACCTTTAAATCAGCCTCAGAATTGGATTCCCTCTCCTTTGAAACTGCCTCAACCTTGGAGCCGTAAACACCAAAATTCCATGTACCCGCTATTTTTATGGCCGACCCCCTTGAAGTAGAGATGGAATCAAATTTATCCGAGCCAAAATTAGTACACCTCAATGACTCAAATCTGGAGCAAAAGTCTTCAACTTTAAAATTCTACTTCATACTCGATGACATTCCATATTCTAAATGGCCAGATAGATTGCAGGAATTGCATGCTTGGCTCAACACCAAAGCACTTTCTTGATGATCTTTGCATTTGGAGAAAGGATTTCAGAAATTATTTCGAGAGCAATAAGGAACTTGTTAGGGCTTGTGAAAAGCATGAGTTTAAGAATCAAGTGTTCAAAGAAAGACTCCTGTGATGATCTTTCTTGTGAAGATCAATGCAAAAAACGAAGAAAAGGCGCAGATGGCGATTTTTGCAAAAAAGACACTCTAAATGAATCTCTTCTAGAAGATGTAGAAAATCCGACATGTGTTATATTTGCAATAAGAAATGACATTTTGCTAAGAATTGTCCAAAGGCTAAGAGAACAAATTTTCATTTAATCCAGAAGATTGAGAAGTAAACTAGAGTATCACTCCATGATGATGATGTTGAATCGATCTTCTCCTTGGAAGATAAACCAACCAAATATATAGTGTGTGGTATCTGGATATGGTCATGGACTAGTGACATTGAAAGCTCGTCAGAAGAACTAGAAGAACATGTATTCTTTTTCTCTGAACCTCTTATAATCCAAGATCTTTGTGTATACACTCCTTATATTCTCTCATGTTTCTCTATAAAGATATACCCATCTAAGTATGACAAGCATTTTTCTCTTATTGCCCTAGTCGATACTATAGCCAGTGCGTCTATTCTTAATACAAAAATACTTCTAGAAAAATACTAGATGCCATACACCCGATATTTTAACTATGCTTCTAGAGATACCTTTGCTATAAGAACATGAAGCAAACTAATCACCATACAGTTCTTTCCCTAGTGTTTAGTCACCACTAAAATCCTTGGCTTGAGCTCCCCAAATAAAGATATCATTATTAGTTGGAATATCCTCACAGAAATTCCAAAACTTAGAATTGTGCCTAATGGACTACAGTTCAAAGGGCAGTTCTAGGAATTTGTAGACATTCAAAGATTCTTCACTATTCAAATGAGCATTTTAGATCCAATTTTGCAAGCCCTTCTCGGGGCATGTGTAAACTCTCACTTAGTCTTTGTCCAAAAATGCTCCAACCCTTTGTGGAAAAATCATGATTTCTTCATTAATCTTTCTTTTAAGAAAAATGAGGATGTCAATCTCACCAAACCTAATCATTTTGGAATGAATCTAGAACAATTACTTTTAGCCCAAAAGGAATGTTCAGATTTGCTTAATCAATGATTAATCAAGCCCTCAAACTTTCAATGGGCTTGCGAAGCATTTTATGTCAATAAACGAGTGGAACAGAGCAGAGGAAAGATGAGGTTGGTTATCAATTATTAGCTTTTCAATCAATTCTCTAGGATGATAAATTTCCTTTGCCACATCATAATTCTTTATTTTTCAGCCTCACTCAAGCTAAAATATATTCCATGTTTGATCTTAAAGTTAGATTTTGGCAATTGGCAATTCACCCTAAAGATAGATACAAAACTGAATTTTGCATCATGAATCAACATTTCAATGGACAATGCTCCGTTTTGGCCTTGAAACATCTCCCTTATTGTTTCAAAAAGCTATGTGTAGAATTGTTCAGCCCATCTTGACCAATGCTCAAATTTACATTGACAATATCCTTCTCTACAGCCCAGATGAGGATTTTCATTGTAAATTATTAGCCTAATTTGTAGACTTAGTGTGAAAACATGGCATTATGCTATCCTAGATAAAGATGATTATTGCCCAAAAGGAAATTAAATTTCTTGAGATTCATCTCAAAGATGGACCTTATTATCTTGGTCCTCATATTGCTGAGGAATTGCAAGAATTTCTCGATGAAAATCTCTTGCATAAGCATGTCCAACAATTCCTTAGGATTGTAAATTATCTTTAGGATTTTGTTCCAAAAATCACAGAGTTTGTAAGTCCACTACATCAAATGCTCCTCCATGAGGACCACAGCACACTAAGTCTATACACAGACTTAAGGACATTTTGCAACATCTCCCTCCTTTGCAAATCTCATTCACAAGAAAAAAGAATATTGCAAACAAACGTTAGTTATGAGTATTGGGCTAGCTTTTTTTTTTTTTTTTGTGGAGAAATTGATGGAAAGAGACAAGTCTGTGGACATAAGAGTGGGAAATTCACGTAAGCGAAAATGCATTATTACTCTATATTCAAAGAAATTTTGGCAGTAAAATATGACATCAAGAAATTTGAATTCCATCTTAGAAGACATCGTCTTATGGAGATGGATATGTCATCATTCTCTCAAATGTTGAAGTTCACGTAGAAGCAAATTCCGCATCCATAGTTTCTCAGATGGGCAAAATGCTTTTCAAAGTATTCTTTGGAGACCAAACATATTATGATAAAAAATAATGTAATTGTTGATTTTCTGTCCAAACCAAAAGAATTTATAGCTATCACGTCCATAAATATGTATGTGGTAAGAAATTCAAAAGGCGGTTTCAAGGCCCAAGAAATCAAGCCCAAATTACCTTCATATTCGTACTTGCCAGAAATCCCTAGGCTTATCCAAAATAATATTCTTGTTAAAAATCTTAGAATACTTATATGGCAATATCATTTCCATATTTTTATGGAATATGGTGGTCTTCTTCTCAAGCTAGATGGATTGCATCTAAAATATCTATTTGTTCATCCTTTCACTTTCTTCCCAGATGAAGAATTTCTAGGGGTGATCGGTTCCCGGTTCGGTTCGGTTCCACCCAAGAACCGGGAACCGGACCGGGAGGACCATTTTCCACTTTTCGAGACCGTGGACCAGACTGGCTGGTCTTGGAATCGAGAACCGGACGAGACCAACCGGTCCGGTCCGATTCTAATGAACCATCACTTGTTTTCATTTCATTTAATAAAAAAAAAATATAGTAATGACCAGTAAAGTAATGCACGAGATTCTGGTCTAGTCAAGTTTTCTTATTCACTTTGTGACCAGCAAAGTGACACCCTGTTAAATTATACACATCCACTTTGTGGAGACAAAAATTAAAATCCCGCATATACCCTATGTCCTTGCACTATTATGAAAAAAAAAAAAAACAAGCCAAAGATCCACACAAATTTGAAATATCATAGAAGTTTTTCTTTTCAAACATACTTCACACACTCACCTTCATTCTCAAGAACATAAATGTTATTAGAGAGGCAAAAAAAAAAAAAAAAAAAAACATAATCCGAACTCAATAAAAATTCAATACACAGTTCGGCCATTGTTCAATACCATCCATTAGTGGTCATAACTAATCTAAAACAAACTCTCTATGGAATAAAAAACAAAATCAAATTGAAAAATTAGCACAAGAGAAAGACATTCAACATTAAACTACCAAACTCCATACATCTCGCCGAATCACTCAATGTTGCATGGCCCAAGGGGAATAGATTCTTTGTTCAAGCAAGCAAAATATTATCAAAGTCGAGAGCTCAAAACTTGCTAATAGTCCTGTAATAAGTATATTTGATAACTCAACATTAGTTTTAAAGTAGAATTACTTTTAATTGAACTCAAATAATTAATGAATAATCTTACCACATATATTTCTTTCACTTGGATTTACAAACTCTATTTACCGGTAAGCTCCGAATTAACAAAAACAAAATATTAAATAGAGCATTCACTTATTAGATATACAAAAGAATTGCAAGATAAAAAGATACATCGATGACTTACCCCATTCAAATCTTTCCGCATTCTCAATGCACTCTTCAACATTAACCTTTCTTAACAAATCTTGAGTGCAAATCAAAGCTTCCACCACTGTAAGAGTTAAAGAACTTCGAAAGCCATCAAGCACACGACCGGATGTACTGAAAGTCGAATCCGAAGCAATGGTTGTTACATAAATAGAACTCTCGAGCCATCAAAGAAATGATTTCAAACTTTTGACCAGTAGTTTTCCACCACATCAATAGGTTAAGATCATGACTTTCTTCACGTTCGGCTTTAAGATACTTATCAAGCTTAGATAGCTTACTTGCAGACATTTGTTTCTCATCGCGAAGAAAGGTATCAAATGCATTGTCTGAATTGAAATCCTCAACCAAATCAAGATCATCCTTCTTACCCTCCTCATGGTTATCGGGATCCCAACTGCTATCAATATTAATCAAAAGTTGACCACTTAAATTTCTATCACAAGAACTAAGATCAAATTTTTCATAAAAATGAAACAATTTTTCCAGGGCAATTCTCACCTTATCATACATTTCATCAACTTTTGCACTATCATGATAGATTAGTCTATAACAATACTGCACATAGCTCATCTTTCTTCTTGGATCCAATATTACCGCGATCAACACAATCATATTCACTTTTTCAAAACTCCCATAGTATTTGTCAAATTTCTCTTTCATCTTTGCACCCATAACTTTCAAACTAAGATCCGAAGCCTTCTCTGCTTGTTTCAAAGTTTTATATAAAGTTGTTATCTCATTAAAATAATCATTCGCAGTGATATGTAGAGTCCCAGACATTTTGTTGGTAGCATCATAAAACTTCTTCAAAAATACTAGAAGAATTATGGCATATTCCCAATCTTCATGTTTAGGAGTGTCATAGTCAAGCTCAGTTAAGAAAGAAGGATCATCTTCTTCCATCATTTCAAAAGCTTTTATGAATTTTAAGGCAATATCCAACATGAAATAAGTAGAGTTTTACCTAGTTGTGATATCAAGACAAACCGAACCCTTATAAGTGATCATCGCACTGCAACCTTGAAATGTTTTAGCTCTCATGGGAGAACTTTTCACATAATTAACCACGTTTCGAATACGTGTAATAGAATCATGTACCTCAGTCAATCCATCCCTCACAATCAAGTTTAAAATATGAGCCGTGCATCTCATGTGTAAAACATCGCATTCTAAGATCAATAGCCTATCTCTTGATAATTTTTCTTTTAAAAAACCAATGGCAACATCATTAGAACTAACATTATCAACAGTGATTGTTGACACTTTTTTCTCTATTCCCCACTCATAGATGAATTTTTCAATCATTTTCCCGATATCCTTGCCCTTATGACTAGGCATCACCACAAAATTGATTATTATTTTGTGTAATTTTTAGTCGTCATCAATAAAATGTGCGGTGAGACATAAATAATTCAAATTTTGGATGGAACTCCATGTATCGGTCGTGAGTGCAACCATAGACTTAAGCTTGTGAAAGTAAGTCTTCAAACTTGTTTTCTCACAAAGATATAACTTCATGCAATCTCTAACTACTGTAAATAGTGAGATGTGATGAAAGAGAAGCTGTAATTGATTAATAAAATCACGGAATCTAACATGCTCAACCATAAAAAAAGGTAGTCCATCTATTATGATTATTCAAACAAGCATTTGTCTACAACGATTTTGATCAAATTTCCATGCTAATAAGACATTTGCACTACCATTAGTACTAAAATGCTCCATTGTTATCCCCCGTGCTCTACGTGGGGTGATAAATTTTTACTTCTTATCTATGTTGCGAGGATGCTTATTGTACCTTTTCAAGTGCTTCAACATAGCAAAAATACCATTATCAACAAAGTATGTATACTTGGCCCCACAATAATTGCAAATCACCATACTTTTCTCCTTCTCGGTTTTGCCCTTATGAAAATGAAGCTAGACTGCTGATGTTTGTTTACCAGAACTAGGAAGACAAGTATTAGATACCTTGTTTGTGTTGGATGCTACTTCGATGTTTTCAATTTCTTCACCTTCATGTTCTAGTGAGTCCATAATAGGATTCATATTATTATTTGATTGATTCACTTCCATTGACATATAAATAGATCGCCTGAATCAAGCAAAACATTATAATGAGCCATCAAACCACCATATTCATTTATAGTAATAGGGATACTAAAGATATGATTGTAGCCTTACATCTTAATGTCATGTCCATATTTATCATATAACTATACCTACCAAAATAGATACTAAAAAATTTAGCAGATATTAAGTTGTAACTTGAGTAAGAGCATATTTCCAGCAGCCAAAATGATACTTTTTCCTCCAAAATGGACCATAGATAGACCAAAAATAGAATTTTATATAATTAAACCGATCAAATAGAGAATGCTAATGAAAAAGGGCTGAATGAACAGTCTAAAACTACAACTCCTCCAACACAAACTGGCTTGAAAAAGGAAAATTGAAGACTTCTACTAATTCATAACCGGTCAAAGCATAAAAGCGATTCCAATCAAAATCCTTGAATCAAAATACCATGTGCAATTCGCATCAATAGACCAAAGAGATCAGACATTACAACATGAACCTCAGTGCCCCTGAACCAAACTTATTCCTGACCATCATAGGATTGGTTAGAAACTCAGTGCCCCTGAACCAAACTCATTCCTAACCGTCATAGGATTGCCCCTGAATCAATTAATCAATAAGCAATTTAAATTTTCACAACTTGTGGAGAAAGAGAAAAGGTACCAATTCTGACGATAGAAAGGTGTTTGAGCGTTGAGCAAGGCCGGAGGCAAGGCTGTGAGAGGGGAAGGTGTCGACGTCGAGACTTAAGCAACTCGATCGAAGCTAGGCATGAAGAGAGGCTGCGACTACGGGAGGCTGCGACTTACTGCTACATGCTTCGCACGACCCATCAGCAAACACATTTAAAGACTAAACAACCAAGCAAACTCCAATGAGACCGCCACACCTATATCAAGTGAGATCATATTGAAACAAATGCTACAAAAAGACAGCGATCTAAAACTGACGGAAGTGAAGCCGAGAAACGCATCTGTGTCAGTCAAGAAGCAAACGTCACTCCAAAGAGCATGAATGCAGATCTCGGGCAAAGCGTAAGAGGAAGAGAGTCGAGCCTAAATGCGCAAATCTCAAGCAAAGCGGAGGAGGGAACGGAGAGAGAGTCGAGCGAGCCAGGAGTCAAGGCAAGGTGCTCGCCGAGCGTTGAAGTGAGTAAGGCGTCGGGGTGAGGAGCTTGGAGGAGGAAGAGAGTCGAGCATCCGAGCAAGCGCGGCGTGAGGCGAGACCTCGATAGGCACTTGGAGGAGGAAGAGAGCCAAGCGTCAGAGCAAGCAAGGTGTGAGGTGAGGCGTCGGGGTGAGGCGCTCGGAGAAGGAAGAGAGCTGAGCATCCGAGGGAGCGAGGTGTGAGGTGAGACGTTGCCGTGAGGCACTCGGAGGAGGAAGAGAGCCGAGCGTCAGAGCGAGCGAAGCGTGAGGTGAAGCTTTAGGGGTGAGCCGTTGAGTGAGCAAGAGGGGAGGGCTTAGGGTTACGAGAGGAAAAAGGGAAAGTGAGAATTGGATTGCAAAATTTGGGAAGGGAACTTGATGTGATGGTTACTGTAGATTAGCTCAGAAACTAAAAAAAAAAAAAAAAAAAAGGAGGGGTTATGGTTACAAGAGAGAAAGGGAAAGTGAGAAACTGAAAATGGGAGGGGTTAGGGTTACGAGAGGGAAAGAGAACCTGATGGTGATGGGTACTATAGATTAGTTCAGAAACTAATATATATAATATATACACCGGTTCCAAAAATAGGAACCTGAGACCGGACCGAGACCCTCTAGAACCACCCGGAACCAACTGGTTCGGTCGGTTCCTGGTTCGGGCATTTTCCGTTGCACACCCTAAGAATTTTCAGAAAAACTCAAATGATTTTATTGGTATTTATTTAATCTTTATACCATTGCCATTAAGTTTCCACAGCTAAAATGCCTCTTATTATTGATAGAATTATTCAAGGAGAAGCCAAGCATAAATATCTTGGGGACACGCTTAGTTGGTTTAAACCATTAGGTGCATGGAAAAATATTTTTCAATCCTAACTCAGAGTATGCAGGCTTGACCTAGAACTTTAGACAATTGTTTTATTTTTCAGGCCATGGGTATTTGTTTGACCCAATGGAAATATATGTGAAACTCTAGCAGATGTTAGACTATCCACATATATGCCCCAAACTGTTCAAAATGATATCTTTGCAACACTCCCCTATAAAATCTCAACTCATCCTTGATAGTATCGAGAATTACAGAGGATATTATGCCAACACAATCAACTTATTCGCTAGAAGCTTGGCCAATAGAAGATAATCTTGTTTCTTAGGATCACAGTGATGACTATCGCATTACCCGTCCAACAATCGATGCTTGCTTGATGAAATAATATACTTCTAAGTCACCAACAAATTCACAAGATTCAGCATCATCACAAGATCCATGGGGGAGGATCACTATCACAAGAACCTTTTAATCATAGTGAATTACGACTTGCACTCAGTCTAAGTCTTGACAGAGAAAGTCTATCACTCCAACTTAGGGATTTACCCCAACCTGGTATTCCAGCAAATTCTTTTGATACTCCTACAAGTTCTCACTAGACATCCAAAAGACCACGGCTGATTGAAGCAATTGAAGAAATAAAAAAACTCCTTGACATGCTCAAGCAACATCATCTAGAAAAAAAATACTCATAATCCTCCTGACATTCCATCCATCTCATACCAGCTTCTAGATTATACATGTACCAAACATCTTGAAGCTTTGGAAATCAAAAGAATGCTCAAAGAATATCGGAGGTAGAAGAATGGAGAAGACTTGGACGAAAGCACTAAAGAGCTTATTCATAGGCATAATAAGTGAAGAGAAAAAAGACTCTACTAGAGACTTATCCAAGACAAAGCAGAAGAGACGGGTTAATCATGTGAAAGAAACAAAAAAATTGATCCAAAGTATTGTAGCGCATTGTTCATGTATTGTTTGGCACTATTTGATACCGTAGTATTGCAGCAGAAGCGAAAAAAAAATGGAATAATGCGTTTAGAAGTCAGTCCATCAGTAGAAAGGATTAGAATGTGCAAATAATTGGCTTTTGTCGACTAAAAAATGTCTATAAAGTTCTAGCGTGTTGTTTTATGCTTATATAAGGTAGCGTACGTAACTGTTAAGGGGTAGAACGCACCTTCTCTAGAAATAAAATCGTGTGGTTTGCTATAAATCCCTAAACCTTTCCTCCCTCTTCATTTATGCCTGGTATGATTCTTTAAAACTAGAAATGTTCAGATCAATCCCGGTAGTATGCTCTATACTTGCCATAATGTGGAACCTGTGCATTAGAATTCTGCTACTCTTAAATTTTCTAGGATATGGGCCAAAAAAACGAAGAAGAATTTGGTGGCTAACAAACAATCCCTATTTTAAGGCCGAGGAAGGGCTGTGCGTGTGAGATAGCATACTTACACAAATTCTATTTTCTTTTTCCCTGACTCGTATCATAGGCAAATTTTCTTGGTGAGTGTGCTCTCTTGCTTAGACACTTCCTAATATATTGGCTTTAATTGGGAGTATCTTTGATGATGTGATTTTGTTGTGTAATTCTATGTTGCATATTACAATACTAAAGTGTGAAGCTTGGTTGGATCGATTCTATGGATCCACTTGGGAATCGGACCAGACCGACGGTCTGGTTCTCAGGTGAATCCATGGAATCCATGGAATCCATGGAATCAATGGGCGATTCCTAGTTCCAATTTCTGAATAGGTCTTTAGTGGGTAGTTCCCAAGTCGAGGGTGGGATCACCTACCTAGATGATGCTCACCCTTACTATTTGGTAACGATTCCATTCTTTATATTTCTTTTATTCTTTTGTTATCCGGAATAAGAAAAAGAACAAAAATCTATTTGCATATGTCAATTAATTTTTTATCCCTTGGAAGAGATCAATAACTAGAGAATAAATGTGGAACGAAAACAAAATGAAAAAAGAATTTATTTTTTTGTTCTCAGGAACAAAAAGAAAATAAGATCATTTTAGAAAAACAAAGTCAATATAATTGACACCCGGACCTCTGGAGTGCCAAAAGTTGGCACAAAGGGACACTTAAGTACCAAAAGTTACGAAAATGACACTTAGGTGCCAAAATCGGAGCAAAATGCATCACTTGAGTGCCACCGGCGAGAAAATCCGGCCAAATTGCATACATGGCATTTTTCGGCGACATCTTTTACTGAGGTGGCAAACGTTTTAAAAAAAAAAAAAAACACACACACACACACGTGGACAAAAAAAACGACGTCATCCATCCACCCTGACTGAGCCGACCTAAACGACGTCATTTTTCCTTGGTGTTAAATGACGTCGTTTAGGTTATTTTGGCTTAAGCGAACCTGACCGTTGCCGTTCCTCCCCATTCACTCGCGTTCACACTAGATCTCAGGCCCTTCTCTCCGTCGCCGTTCACACCCAGAGGTGGTCATTGGTCGCCGTCGTCAGTCGTTGTCGTTGGTCGTCATTGCCGCTCACCATCATTGCTCCTCCAGGTTCGCCCCTTCTCCCCCTCTTTAGTGATGAAATTAGGGCTCGAATTCTTTTATTAGGGCTCCGATGGAAAATTTGGGGCTTGGCGGGGAAATGTGGAGGTTGGCTCGGATGATACTTTGACGTGCGATTTAGGGGTTAGAACCGGTACTAGAATCCTAATGGGGGTTCGGATTGGCAATTTAAGGATTGACCTCAAAATGTAGGGTTCGACAAGAGGAAAATTAGGGCTCAACCTAGAAGATTTGGTGTTAATGTGATGTGTGATTTAGAATGGTGCTACTGTGATGTGTGTTTAGAGCTTGGATGTGGTATTGTGATGTGCGAGGGTGATTTTTAGGGGTTAGATGTGAAATTTGATGTGCGGCAGCGATTTTGACTACTTGGAGTGGTTGTTGTGGGGACGTCTGGTCGTTTTTTTTTTTTTTTTTTTTTAAATTGAAGTGTTGAAATGGGTGTCGTGAGGACCTGTGCTTGTCGTGGGGACCTCTATTTTTTGCTTAATATTTTAAGGCAAGGAAAGGCAAATAATCAAAGTGGCGATCTCTTTTTTGGCTGTCATGTAAGGGCATATTGTCAGTGTGTGGACCTCTTTTTGTCGTGGATGGTATTTTTCTAGTAAATGGCCTAACATGTGCATCTCTTCCCCATTTCCTTTTCTTTAATAAAATCCATGAGAGTGGGGGGCTCCCATGTGCAATTGTCTGTTGTTCTTTGTGGATGTGGTCCCAAAAACTAATTATTCTTTTTCTTGATGCAGAAATGGCTTATGACAATGATTATGTCGCTGTCATAGTTTGCTACGGTGGGGATTTTGTGATTGGGGAGGATGAGTGGGAGTATGAGGGTGGAAATGAGGGCACCATCTTTGTCGAGATAAAGAATGCATTTTATATAGAACTTGTTAGGGATATAGTGACTTAGTTGCCTTGTAAAGTTCATAAGTGACTATATTGTGTTCCTGGGAAAGGCTTAAGAGATGGTTTGAGAAGCTTAGAAGATGATAATGGTTTTAGGAATGTTCTATACCACTATCTTCATGGCAAAGAGGTGAAAGCATATGTTGAGTACAATAGTAAAAGTGAGGACGAAGATGATGATGGAGAGAATGCCCAAGTAGGACAAGAAGAAGACGGTATTCAAGGCAGTACTGAGGTTAGGGTTGAAGGAGGGCATGATGGACATGATGGAGAGGAGAGGAGCACAGATGCAGTTCACCAAAGTGATGATGACATAGGTGATGTCACAATCACTGGATTAGATTGTGAAGTAGCTTAATCAAGTGATGATGATGATGAAGGGTTGTCTGCTGAAAATTTCATAAGTGATAACGACGACGAGGAGCTTGTATAGTTAAGAAAAAAGCAAAGGGATTTTTTGACAGATAAGTTTGCAACTTTGCAGGTAGCTGATGAAGTTCCAAACAGGACCGAAAACCCTACAGATGCCGGTGCTGCTGGCGAGGAGACTGATTATAAAGAAAGCGTCGAGAATGTTACTTCCCAGGATGAGCTTGAAGAAGATCAAGGAGCTACGCATAGAAGGAAAAATAAGTTTCCTTCTTATGATTCATCCATTGCCTCTCCTACTTTGTCGGTAGGTATGAAATTTCAAGATGCGAAATAATTTAGGGAAGCTATACTGAAGAACTCCATTGCTGCACAGAGGAATATTGACTTCATTAGAAACACTAATACCTTTGTAAGAACTAGGTGTTCGCAACAAAATTGTCCATGGAAGATCTATGGCGCATTTGTTAGGAGAAGTGGATCCTTCCATATTAGAGCCTACAAAAAAGAACATACCTGTTCCATTAATTTTGAAAATAAAATGGTAACAAGTGCATGGTTGTCCAAGAACTTCTTGATCTGATTAAGCTGATGCCTCAGATGAATAGTATTAAGTTCAGGATGCTAGTGAAGGAGCAGGTATGCATCAATATATCCAGGAATCAATGCAAAAGATCGAAGCAAAATGTGATGAAGATACTCATTGGTCAGTACAACAGCGAATATGGACAGTTGTGGGATTATGCTTGGGAGTGTAGGCTGCAAAATCCTTCAAGTAGAGTGTATGTAGAGGTCGTGGAAAGACCACTTCTTGATAGTGGGACCAAGTTCGATAAGTTCTATATTAACTTTGATGCATGCAAACGAGGATTTTTATCTGGTTGTAGACGGATTATAGGATTGGACGGTTGTTTTTTGAAGGGCTTGTGCAAGGGAGATTTGCTAGCGGCAATCGGAAGAGATGCAAATAACCAAATGTTTCCATTGACTTGGGCTGTTGTGAGGGTAGAGAACAAGGACAATTGGTCCCGGTTCCTAAAAAAAATTGATGACTGATTTGGAGATAACAAATGGGGAAGGGTGGGCGTTCATGAGTGACCAACAAAATGTAATGTTTGCTTTTTGAAAAATTTGGTCAATTGTTTGCTTTATGTCATTTGCTTACATTTATTATTTTGAATTATTGCAGGGACTGGTTTTGGCAATAGCTGAGTTGTTGCCTTATGTCGAACATCGAGTGTGTGTACGACACATATACGCAAATTGGGCAAAGACCTATAAAGGGGACAAGCTGCAGTCGCAATTTTGGCAGCTAGCAAAGAGCACATATATGGCTGACTTTAGGATGGCCAAAGAAGAACTGTTTTAATTGACAAAGGAAGGTTATGATGCACTATTTCAAACAGAATCAAAGTATTGGTGTAGGGCGTTCTTCAAAGAGGAATTCAAGTGCGATGACATCGATAACAACATCTGCGAAGCATTCAATAGGAGGATAATAAATGCCAGATACAAACCAATTATCTCGATGCTTGAAGACATACGGGTTATGGTTATGACTCGGCTACACAGACAAAGAGATGAGGTTGCAAAGTGGATTAGGCAATGTGGTCCTAGGATTGCTAAGAAATTGGATGAGAACTTGGCTGCAAGTAGGTATTGTCATCCCATTTGGAATGGGGATGAATGATATGAGATAATGAAGGGTTTTGATAAGTATGTTGTCCATTTAGGTATGATGAAGTGTTCATGTAGAGCATGGCAATTAAGTAAAATTCCTAGTGCACATGCCATATGTGCCATCCAATTGAAGGACCACAACACAGAGGACTACATTGATGATTGGTACAAGAAACCAAAATATCTTGCTTCGTACCAATTCATGATGCAGCCAATCAGAAGTAGTAAGTTTTAGGAGCCAACAGATTGCAAAGCACCTCAACCTTTGCCACTAAAGAAGAAAATGGGAAGACCAAAGAAAAAATGAAGAATGACGGAGGGAGATGTCTCATGTCAACGTAGGATGAGTAGGACATGTGTAAAGATAAAGTGCTCTTTTTGCTACATAGCATGGCACAATACTAAATGTTGTCAATTAAGGAAGCAGTAGGAACAATTGAGACCAGCAGAATGGTCTAATGAAGGGACGGTTGGAGAAGGACAAATAGAAAGGCGAAGTGAATCAACTATTCTTTAGTCGACGACAATAAACCTAGTAAGTCATGACATTTGTGTTTATGTTGCTTCACGGTTTATTACAAATATGTACATTGATATAATTAACATGTATGTAATGTTTTTGTCTTTGTCAGGTCACGAGAATGACCCATTAAGAATTAGCCGAAGCCCCTACTGTACTTGAAACTGAAGGGCTTGTTCAAAGAAGGCAAGGTAGAAGACAGCCAGCTAAAGGATTGGTCGAAGCAACTGAAGGGCTAGTTAAGTCGACTGTTCTTCAGCAACAGCAGAGAAAAAAAATACCCAGTAAGTTCAATAATTTGTGTTTAGTTTTCTTTTACGTTGTTATATGGCATGATGTTATTTTTATGATGTCTTTTGCCTTTTTCTCAAATTCGAATAAGGCAAGCTAGAGCTTAGCTACCAATAGAGGGCCCAACTGAAGGGCCACCACAAGATCCATCACCATGGTCACCACAAAGGCTATTAGAAGGGTCATCACAAGAGCCATCACAAAAGCCATCAGAAGGTGTCATTGAAACTAAAGGGCTAAATAGGAAAACAATCAGAAAAAAGCCAAATCAAGAGCTAGCTACAAGAAGGTCATCTAGAAGATGCATAGCTGAAGAATTGGCCGAAGAAGCCCTTGCTATAGCTGAATAGCCACAACAAGAGCCCAAGAAATCACAGGGGAGAAGAAGGGCCAACCAATCACAAGTACTTGAAAGTGACGTTCCCCTTCGAACAAAAGGGGCTCTTGAGAAGAGGCTAAAACAATATGGTTATGGCCTTTATACTAATGAGCGTACTGGAACAGTCATTCTTAATGTAAGTTTTATAGGCTGCATTTAATTTAATTTATGGTGCAAACTTTTGTTGATAATTGAGTTTTCTTTTTGAAGTCTAGGAGAAGTTAAGAGGTTCTTATCTCTTAAGGCCCAACTCAAGAATCAACGGTTGCGCCAACAAAGAAGAAGACATTGGCTGCGCCAACAAGAAAGAAGAGTAAGAAGAACCTAGTTGCAAGTCCATCTGAGTTAGTTTAGCCTACGATAGTTGCAACTCCTTCTGAATCAGTTCAGCCTAGGACAATTGCAACTCCATCAGAATCAACGCATCCCAAGATAGTTGAAGAAGAAGTCTCACGTCCAGTTAGAAAAAGTGCAAGGATTATAAATCAAGTGAAAGGTCTATCAAAAGGAGCACTAATAGGAGGCATTGTGCATATTGATTGATGAAATGTGATGGGATATGGTTTGTGGGGCTGAAGAGTTAGTTGTTTTACTGTGGATGTTTTTTTTTAATAGTTTGTCATTGAGTTTGTGAGACTTAATTTCAATATCAATGGAAAGCTCTTGTTGCTTGTCATTTTTGTCTTTTACATTTTTTTTATTTTGTTTTTACTTTTACTTACTGCTTCTGGTGGTGGATCTGTGGTGGTGACTGGGGTGCTCGTGTGGCCGGTGGTGGCGGCTGATGAAGCCTGGTGGTGGTGGGTCCATTGTGGGGGTTGGGTTAGGAGCTCTTGCTACAGCTAGTACTGGTGCAAGTGTGCTATCACGCCCCGAACTTCGAGTGCGCGAACATCCCTCGATGGTCGATAGAATTGCGACGTTCGCAGGACATGTCACCAACCCATTCGTTTTATGCACATGCAGAAGCGAATTGAACAAACTCCAGACAATAATCAACACAGGGATAGTAAAACACATGCCAACACCTTTTTCACAAACTACACTTTATATACACATTAGGTTCAACCTGCAGGTTTATATACAGGAGTCTATATCCAAAAAGAAGCTACTAAGCCAACTCTACCCCTAACCCTACCTACTCAGGATACGAGTTTACTACGACACTGTCTGGGATGTCGATGTCCAAAGGGTTAGCTACCTCTACTCTAGACCCTTCAGCTTTGGGCCCTGAGTTCGCCATGATATCGTCCAGTATATCGACATCCATGGGGTCAAGTATCTCTTCATCCTCGGGTTCGACGGTAGGCCCATCAAAACCCCCTAAAGGACCCTCCAGAATCCCGTTGGACTTGTTAAGGAATCACATTTTGAAGTGATGAGGTAGTAAGTGAGGTAGGCCCTCATTGACCCAAATAATGGTGACCACAAGCTCATGGGTCCAGATGGTCCCGGGGATAGGGAGAAGGGTAGTCTCGATCTCCACCTCCCGTAGACACCCAACATGGACGTGACAAACCTCCATCTAAGGACCTGAAAAAGGGTTAACCACGACGGAGTGAGATAAATTTTAGCGAGTCTACACCCTAAACCCTGATTAGGACAAGAATTCACCTAGAGGTAGCCTAAACATGCAACATATAGGACTTACCTCGCCTCAGCACCTCCCTACACATTAGTACATCTCATATATCATATGCATACAGTACATGTATTCAATAACTGGAACACCTCATATCATTCATCAAATATTCATAGGAGTCCCAATTATAAGGCCAAACCGTTATGGCACGTCCCATTTTGTGCCACACAGTTTTGTCCCATAATCAGGCACGATTATTTCAATCACTCAAGCATGTCCCAGTTATTTATGACCCAACAGCCACGGCCAACTCAACAGTCGTCGGTCATCGGGCATAACCGGGTGTCGTCTTGCTTCGTCAGGCACGACAACGTCTATATCTAAACAGTATTCCATAAAGGAGCATCGGCCTAGCCTCCACTTCGACCAGCATCCGTTGTCAATGGCATCTGAACTTAATCAGGCATCGTCCTGCGTGAACGCATCAGGACGGGTCCCGATAATGACCACACGCCAATCCATGTTTGGCCAAAAACATCGTGCTTTGCACTCAAATACTTCCATTTTAAATAATGGACCTGGCCAATTTTTTTCGTATTAAAAATACCTGATAAAATAATTGTGCGTGGTCACACGATCAAATCGAACCATAAAACATGATATTCTCCCATTTCAAAATTCCACGATTTTATATAGTACATAAAATATTTTTGGCGTCAAAATCTGACACCCGGTATTTTTCTAATTAAATACCATAAAATTAGATTTTGGCAATAATAATAATAATAAATCATCACCAAGCACTCAATTGCATAATTTAACAATTAATTTCACAGATCAATTCAACCACGACGATTAGTGTAAAAATTCACTAACCGGTTATCCGGTATAATTTACGCTAATTAAAATTAATTAAATAAATTATAAATTATTTAAACTAAACCACTTAATTAATCTAAATAATCTAATCGAACTAACCTAATTGAACTAATTAATCTAATCTAGTTAGGCTAACTACATTAACCTAACTAATCTAACCAATTAACCTAACTAACCACCTAACTAACTAGTCTAGGCAACTAAGGGTGTGCATGACAAAATTTTTGAAACAAAAATTGATTTCTAGCCATAAATTGATTTCTCAATTTCTATTCCCGAACAAGTTTACGAGCAAAGAAACCTATTTGATAACGACTCAAAATTTCTATTTCTGAAACATAAATCCATTTGATAACAAAATAAAATTTATATTTCTAGGAATATAAATTGATTAGATAACAACATAGGAAATCCTTAAATACAAAATAATAGTCGAAATAATACTAATACATTACAAAAATTGAAAATACAATTTCATGAAATTTTTGGCATATTATTATCCCTTGCCATTTTATTGGTAATGGATTTCCTAAGCGTGTTTATTTGGTTTCCCTTCTCGGTCAATGTATCGTTTGCAAGTTCATCTTGCGTAGGTTCAGACAAGTACTGCAGATCTCCATATAGGGAAAAGTTTTTATACATCTTGTCCTGATCACGGATGTAATTATGGATGGCACAACATGCAATTACAATATGTGCTTCCTTTCGAATTGCAAATGAGGGCATGTGCCTCAAAATGCAAAAGTGATTCTTCAATGCCCCAAATGATCTTTCAATGACATTCCTTAGAGAAGAATGCCTATAGTTGAACAATTCTCTTGCAGTTGTTGGCCGTCTCGCTGTGCCCCTATAATCATTTAAATGATACCGGTCACCTTTAAAACGAGTTAAAAATCCTGGAGTTGCTGCATAACCAGAATCCACGACATAGTATTTGCCTACAAAAATGTATTCATACATTGGTCATAAATTGTAACTATAAATATGATCATAAAGAAAACTACTCCTTAAAGGACAAGCAAATAACCTGGTGGCGGCCTAGGAAATTCCAAGCGAGGAGTCTCGAGTGCTGCTGCAAACACTCAACAATCATTGGCAGAGCCTTCCCAACCAGCATATACAAAAGTAAATTTCATATCAAATGAACAAACGCACATCACATTCTGAGTGGTGATGCATTTCCTACCTCTAAATGGGATTTGCTTTGACACAGGTACATAAGCATGAATATGGGTGCCATCAATGACGCCTATATAGCCTTGTCATTTTATCAAATACTAATATTATATAAGATTATCAACAAAATAAAATTGATGGTGTAAAGGAATATATGAGAATTCTACCTTGAAGTAATGTTTATGGTTATGATCCATAAGAATCTCTTGTGGGACAACATCAAAGGAATGTGGTATGATAACCTCTTTTGCCAATTTGAGAATTGCTTGCAATACTTTAATGAAGTATTTGTTTATAGTTTGTCCCGAACGTTAGAATCTCTCACATAAATCTCTGTTTGAGTTCTTGTGACAAATCATAGATAAGAAAATCCCGATTTGTTCATCTATCCCAATATATCGGATATCTTCCAACCAACATTTTTCCTTCATTAGACCACAAAGGTTGAGAAAGACATGTCTCTCCATTCTAAAAGCTTCATGTACTCTATAGGAATGCCCATGAAGAACCTCTATTATCCATTACGGTCCTGATAATAAGCTGTCTCTAATAGGTTCTCTCGTGTGCATGGACATATCCACTATAACAGTGGCCAACCATGCTATCAATATATCAAGATCAAAATCATCAAAATCTTGCTCAATTGATTCAACTAATGCTACTTGACCATTAGAAATGCTACTTTCACCATCATCCATATTACCTATTTTATTACACAAAATAAGAATATAAACCCATTAGATAATGACTCCAATATTAATCAACAATAGCAATAATGTCATCATAATTGCAACTTAAAAACATAAACAAACAAAGTCTTAAATGCATAAGTCATGGAATGAAATTAAGCCAAATATAAATCTATAGCATGTTTCTTAACAACTACTTAAAGAGATTCAAGAAGTCCACGTCTCCTTTCAGGTAGAGAGATGATGAAAGCCTCTCTCCAAGTGGCATTAAGGCATGCCTAGTTCATAGCCTTATTGTAAATATTCTGCTCCATGTTAGGCATGCCATTTAGAATGGCGACCATAGCTCCTATGGAGTAGGGGTCTACAGGAGGTGGGACCTCTAAGGTTACGGAATCACTTGTTGATTGGGCCGTCCTTAATTTGATCATTTCTTGAATGGCTTTGCAGGTGACACTGAGATCATAGTTGTTACTCTTTCTTCTCCTCTTGGAAATTGGAGTCCTATTCAACTGGTGTTTCTCACGAACTGGGGTGGGAGTCGTGTCAGATGTAAAGACTCCCTCATTAACATAGTTTTCATTAGATTCCTCTGGATCACCTATCGTAGCACCACCACTATTGTCACCACTAACACCATTGTCTTCTCTCTCGGACACCACATACTCTTCTACATTTCCTGTTACATACTCCTCAGTAGCATATGTATCACCAAACACAATACAAATGTCTAGAACTAAGGAAACCCATCGTTCTTGAATTTAGCCCATTCACTATTATCCTACAAATTTCATAGAAATGACATATATCAACAATATAATTGAAGCTTACACCCACAATAAGAAAAAATGGACCCAAGTAAAGTGATACCTTGATATGAGAATCACATACACTTGAATCCTCCACAACAATTGTTTTGTTGACATTATCCCATCCAAATCCAGATTGTGAAAGAAGCTTCTTAAAACTACTATACTGCTTCTTTAGTTTGTTTACCCTATTTTTCAACCGAATTATATTAAAGTGGAGTTTTGTTTGTTTATTGAACTCGGCAGGTACAGGTGGGGCGATTTCCTTTTTTCACCTCTTCTACCAATAAACTTATAAGCAAATTGGTCAAAGGCTCAGTCCACTTTGCTATAAATGCTTCTTTGTGGGGTGCCATTTAACCTTAATTGAATCAGTATTCAATAAACCATATCGGATGATGCACCAATTCAAGAACAAAAGCTTATGATTAACAAGCACATCATGAAGGGTAAGCTAAAATTAGAAGTTAAAGAATAACAAATAACAAGAAAAATAGTTACATATGTGGAAATCGTATCTTCAAGAGGCATATAAAATCAGCAATCCATTATTTCGTGTGTATTACTAAAGCAAAAACAAGTTATCCTCATAAAAAGCATCATAAGATTATTAGAAGCCAAAATGAATTATCTTCTCTTATAAAGCTAAATGGTGAAATTTATGATACAACAGTGAATGCTTTATTGCACAAAATGCATGGTGACAAGTACCAATATGTTGAAAAAATGAGTGTTGCATGATGAGACTACTTTAGCAAATCTATTCGCACTCAAATATAAAGAGGATTACAATGACTGCATTCCAGTAGTCTTGGTCTAGTAGCATTAAGGATGAGATGAGAAACATTTCTTAGTGTTCTGGATATCTCAAAAACTTACTCCAAAATGCAACTATACGATGGGAAAGGAAAGTCAGGAGATATAAAAGGACTTAAGGAACACGAGGAATGAACTTGAGTGGAGAAAACCTTAGTGATTCTTTCATTTATTCTTTTCAATAGAGATGCAAAAACTAGGTCTAGATGAAGATAAAGTCTCTCCTGCAATTAGAACAAACCTGCTTGAATGACAATCATCTTTGCAAAAATCGCTCTATATCTTGATTTCACATTCACCACTACTCTCACATGCATAATAAGCTAAAAGGTTTGTATCAACATTATAAAGAGAATACCAGCATATGGCAATCTCATAAACAGACCAGCACAGTCGAAATCCATGTACAAACTCGCCGCACAAACAACAACCGTTCGCGTACCCGTTACCCATTGTCGAAAGTCTCGATCAGCCCCGACACGAGTCTTAGATTCACATCCAAACCAACCCACCCCACCCCATCGTTCCTTTCTCTTTTCCAGTTGTAAAAATTCTCTCTATTCCCCACCCCCACTGAGAAATAGACCAGCCCAGACGAAATCTACGTAAGAACTCGCCGCACAAACACCAACCATTCGCATTCACTCTCACGTTCACGTACCCATTTTCCATCGCCGAAAATCTCGATCAACCCTGACATGAGCCTTGGATTCACATCCAAAACCACCCCACCCCACCGAGAAATAGAGCAGCCCAGACGAAATCCATGTACGAACCCGCCGCACAAACATCAACTGTTCATTTTCAGAGCACAAGCGCAGAATAACCAAGAAAGAGGCGAAATCCACCAGCAACTATTCTGGAAGAGGGACAAATGTAAGACAAAACACCGAGAAGATAAAATCCCCCATCCCTCTTCAACAAGCAACAGGGAAATAGAAATCGAATCCGCAAGACGAAAGCCGAAACATGATAAGAGAGGCGAGAAGGGAAGGATCGATCGAACCTCATGAGGAATCGTGGGGGGAAGTTCTAGACAAGGCCGCGAACGAATGCGGACGCGAGCGGATTGAATAACGACGGAGATGGGCGACGGCGACTGGAGTTGCGGAATCGAGAGCGGAAAGGTGACGCGGACGGAGGAGGTAGGTCTGACGGGACGACCGGAGAAAATTGGATAGTTTGAGGATGGCGACAGCGAGATGAGCGGCTATCTGACCGGCAAGAGGATGACGACGGCGAGGATGGACAGCTTCGGAGTCGACGGCGTTAGGGTTTTTGGTTGAAGTAAGGAGAAGGAACACCCAAATAGAAAAGCAAGGGTAAGAAGTGAGGAGAAGGAGTTGACGTCTCTACCGAATGAAGAAGGATGGAGAAAAAAAAAGAAATAATTTCTATTTCTATTTCGTAAACTGAGAAGTTTAAATTTTTAGTTTCTGATTTCTTCTCCAAATCAATTTCTGGAATAGAAATCTGTTTCAGAAATAGAAAAATCAAATTGCATTACCAAACGGATTTTTGTTTCAAACCTGTTCCGAGAAACAGAGAAATAGAGAAATTGAGAAACGGAAATTTTATCATGCGCAGCCTAACTAATCTAACCAACTTAGTTACACTAACTAAACTAACTACTAACCCTTAATTAACACTAATCCACATACTACGTGTAATTAACTTCCTAATCCAAGATTATGACGTTAACTCACCGGATTAGCGAGGTAGCGAGTTCACGGTGACGGTGGCGCGACGGCGGTGAAATCCCGTGACTACAACGTCTCCAACAGAGGTCCGGACGAGGCTAAAAAATAACCAACAAGCCTCACGGGTTGTTCTTTGGTTTTGAGGCTGATGGGCTCGGTTGAGTTGGTTGGTTGGCGGGTGGCTGGCGAACGGACAGGGGCTGGCTGGTGGCACCAACAGGGACGGACGGTGGCGGCTGCTGGACGCTGGGTTGGAGCTGGTCAATAGTCACGGGTTGGTGGCTCGGGGACGGCGTGAGGGCTGGTCGGTCGAACGAGCTGGGGCGAGCGAAGGTAAGGTGGTTGGCAACTGGGTGCACGAAGGAGCTGCGGTGCTTGGACGGTGTCGCTAGCGGTGGCTGGTTCGGGGCTGGCCTTGGGTTGGTGTTTGCGGCAACAATGGGAAGTGAAGAATGAAGGAGATGAAGTGAGGAAGAAGAAGAAGAAAGCGAAGCAGCAAGGTTCGGGGGGGGGGGGAGCTAGTTGCACAAAGCAAAAGGAAGGGGGACAAGGGATCTTGGAAGTCCATTTGAGGGCCAATGGGAGCCAAGGGGGAAATATCTTGCACTTGAGTGCATAAACCACAAAATCTTCAGCCCCATATTGTCAAACCAACAACCAATGGCCCATTTCTCTTCCAAACTTCACAAATTAAGCCAAATTGGTAGCCAAAAATGTCTCCCCTGCTGCCCATACGAATTTCCACCAATTTCTTTTCAATTCTTCACAAAACAACTTCAATTTGATGGCCAAAAATGCCATGGCAATAGCCCATACGAATTTCCCTTCAACTCTTCACATAACAATTCAAATTGGTGGCCAAAAATCCAATTAAAGGTGCCCATCCGAATTTCTCTAGATTTCTTGTTGCCGAATTTGATTTTTCCGCAATTTTCCAGGCTCGATAGAAATTTCCCGAAAGATGAGACGAGATCCTAAAAATAAATCGTGACACACTCGAACGTTTGATTCCCGAAATCGTATTCAATTTCGTGGTTAAAATCGACTGGACGTGATTTTAGCGTGACTCGACCTACCGGGTAGTTTTTAGAGATTTTAGCGCGTTTGACCCATGGTCGATAATTTCGATCCACGTTTGTGCATCTCCGACTTGTCGGCAACTCTCAGTTGTCGTAAAAATCGTGAGGTTTCAATTACGAGTACCAAGTACAGAATCAGCAGAAAATCGAGTTAGTGCCGTTCGATGCGAATTTTGCAATCATGCGAAATCACCCGCAATTTAATTACATCATTCCATCGAATCAATCTATATTTGATCACTACTCGATTATAACGGTGTCGTTTTGACCCTTGCCGATTATCACGGTTGAGTAGTCGATTTCTGAATGAATTCTAAAGTCTGTTGCGTTTATATCCCTTAACGGCTTTACCTGATAGATCAGTTAACTCGAGAGTGATCAGCTAAAAAAAAAAGAACCATAGGCACATCGATGAAAAACCAGTTCATATTATTGAGACAAAGTCGAAAATTTAGGATGTCACATGTGCAATGTGCATAGCCTAGCTTGCACAAGCCCCTTTTGCAATAGACCCACCACCCACCACTAACAGTGGCTGCTAATGGTGGGTTTATGGTGGTGGCTATATGCTGGTGTGGTAGCTGGGATGCTGGTATTGCTAATGGTGGTGGCCTGTGGTGACTGCTGATGCCTACTGATGGTGGGTCTATTATAGGGGTTGGGTTGGGGGCTTGTGCTGCACCTAATGCAACATGCAAGTGTGTAATATGCACATCTTGCACCAGTTAGTGCTAGTGCAAGGCACCTTGCATTAGCAACATACCACTAGCACAGTGGTGGTTGGTGGTGGCTCAAGTGGGTGCCTAGGATGCTTGGTGTGGTTGGTGGTGATGGCTGGAGGCTGATGGTGGCTGGTGGTGGCTCAAATGGGTGCCTAGGATGCTTGGTATGGCTGGTGGTGATGGCTGGAGGCCGATGGTGGCCAGTGGTGGGCGGCGGTGGTGGTTGGTGGTAGCTGATGGCTGGTGCAATTTGTAGAGGAAACATACAAAAAAAATTGGCATTTAATTGATCACATTCTAAAAAACCTAACACTTAAGTGTTCATTTTTAACCACAAGTGGCACTTAAGTGATCACTTTTAATAATAACTTGACACTTAAATGACTCTTTTTTTATCATGACCGTCACTTAAGTGATCACTAGATACAACTTATAGCACTCGAGTAATCACTCGTGTCTATCCTATGTATATGCTGGTTTGCAACAAACCAGAGAAGCTGCTAGTTTATATATACGGTTTAACTTATGGCAAATCCATTCAATTCAATGTTTGCTGCTGATTTACATTCTGTTCAAGTAAAGAAGTCACCACAACACATTGACCCAATATACATTCCATCCTCACCGATTTATATTCAAGAATAAGCAAAAACATAGTACAAACAATATCTCATTTATTCATTCATTCATTCCATTTCCTTGACCTTCCCACAAGCACAAGAAGTAACACATAATATATATGACAGCAAAAAAAAAAAAAAAAAAGAAAAGCCAAAGCCATAATGATCTTGTAGACAACACAAAACTTCTTCTCATCTTCCAAAAAAATAAGTTACATTTCATTCAAAACAAGTACATTTGTCCACTCATTTACAATTATGGCGGTCAGAGAAACTTATTCTCATATTCCAGTACTTTACATTTCATCATAAAGTAAGATAGACAAAAAAAAACAGCAACACAATAAACGCTTGGTAAAACTTTCGTTCAATTTTTATCCTTGAAACTTCATTCTTCAAATGGTTAGCAAAAGATGCTTGAGCTTGCATTGAGTTAATATCGTCCAAGTCGTCCACAAGTATAGATGGAGGTTGATGACATCCATCAAGTAGGTCTAATATCACCTCTGTGGCTCAGTGAGAGAATTTCGCATCGACCCATTTGAAATATTTGCACTTCAACCATTCTCTGTATCGGGCACATCCATAAAATCTTCTCCTGGGATTCATTCGAGTCCACGATATTCTTCTTGGACTTGGTGACCCACAAAAACAGAAACGCTCGCCTTCTCCTTTGCTTTGGAGAGAGGAATTTGAGCCACTATTGAAAGTCCTGCTCTCCATTTCCAATATTCGATTGTAGAATTTGGGGCAAATTGAATTAGGGTTCAAGATTAGGGCTCCAGTGCTTCAATGGGATTTTGCTCGATTTAGGGTTTTAAATTTAGGCCAATTTGGGAAACGACGTCGTTTGGCCGATTTAAGGCTCTATTTTGGCCAACTATAAAAACGAAGTCGTTTTGGGTGAATTAGAGTTGAGTCAGCTCTTCGGTGAGCCATGTAGGTGAGCAATATTAATATTTAGTTGTCACGTATGATTTCTGGCCGGCTTCGCCGGAGGTGGCACTCAAGTGTCCCACTTTTCTAAAAATGTGGCACTTAAGTGTCACTTTCATAACTTTTGGCACTTAAGTGTTCATTTGTGCCAACTTTGGCACTTGAAGCAATCTTTTACCCAATATAACTTAATACTTGTCTTTACACAATCAACACGAAGTCTAGGTGACACTCACATTCGGACTGGGTCTACTAACCCAATTCGAGTCCCCATTTTTTGTAATAAAAAATAAAAAAATTAAGAAATTTAGAAAAAATTGGAAATTAGATTTTGAGTAATTTTATTAGATTTTTTTTTGTTAATTTGATTTTAAAATTAGTTGAGCATAAAAAAATGTAAAGTTTTTTTTTTTTGATAAAAATTGAATTCAAAATTGAATAACCTCTTAGGAGGGCTTTACCACATGGATTTTTTGTTGTCTTTTTTTCAGAGACAATGCAAAGTCGCGACAATTTAGTGACTTTACTGAGAGAAGATGTTTTCTTCACAAGCAAAGCATGGGCGTGACTGAGATTAACACTCTTCTTCACCATCTGAAGTAGCTGGCAAATATCACTTAGAGAAGGGTGAATACGTGATTAAATAAAATCTTGACAAATAAAGTGGAATAAAAAGAGTCAAGATCAAAGTTTAAACAAGGATCAAATTTTGGAACAAAATTTAGAATAAGTGGTACATTGGAACAGACTTGAGAAGCACCTTGTGAGTGTACAATAGACTATGACAATAAAGAATAAGAGTTTAAGGATATCAGAAATTGCATATGAGGTTTCTGGTGATTCGATTTATATCAAGCCTACGTCTATTCTTTCAAGCTAACAGCCTACTAACTAGATTCCACTAGATGATCAACAAGAGAATATTGAATATTAATACTCACCGATAGATTACACTATCTCACTCAGTCACTCTTTCTGTACTTCTCTCACAATCTCAAAATTGAAGCTTACAAAAGACAAATGTATGGTCAAAATACACTCAGACTTTGGAATTCTAGATTCTTAGTCTTGTCTCTTACTTGTTTCTTGGCACCTTGGTTTTCTTATATACTCCTTCACTTTCAAACTAGCTGTTGGACAGTTTCCATATTATCGTCTTCCAATCTATAGGTTGGACAAATCTATGTTAAGAAGATTGAAAAGCCGTTGGGTGATAGAAACAAATCTTCACTTAATTTTGGTCTCCCATACAACTAGAGTATTGGTTTTTATAAGTAGAGCTTATCCATTTAGAAAGATCTTATCTCGAGATTGATTTTCCAATGGAATAAGATTGAGTCAATCAAATCTTTTTAGGTGTGAAATCTAAACCAAATCACTAACCGTTATACATGTTGGACCAATCACGTTCTGGACTTGCCTCGTTCTTAACTTATTATGTTATGAATTTGCTACATTCTGAACTTACTATGTTATGAATTTGCTATGTTTAGAACTTGAGTTGAGATGGGAATAAATGTAATTCTCTTAGTCTGAAATTCCTTATCTTCAGTATAAGGTCAAAACTTAAGTTTGAGTATGTTCCGTTTGAAGTAAACTTTACAGTCTATACTAACTAGATCGAGATGACTTCACTCCAAGAGTATTTTCCTAGATCAACATACTTCAAGACAATTATCAAACTTACTAGATTCTCATGGACGGCTTTTTCAACTTCAAAATCTACTAGACACCATCATCATCTGCAATTCTATTTTAATATAAAATTAGATAGCTCTAAACAAGTCTCTTGCATTACCACTTTTCTTGTGTTAATAGTAGTCAAATAAATCCGTGCTCCATGGATTTCTAATGTCATTTGCTTGAGATTTAATGAGTTTGTGCAAATAAGCGCTTGCAACTCCATCCTCAGTCGTTTCATTGTTGTACGTTCCAAGAACTTTTCCTAAATGTTTAATGTAAATTTAAATTTTTACTTTGTTCAACTCAGTCTCTCAACTTTCAATGACAACGTTAAATCAGTATGTTGGTCCCCATTCACAAGTTTTCATACTTACATTATTGTCATTTTCCTAAAACAACAAAGAAAAAATGATTTTTTTATTACCTTTTTACCTTTTGGGTCTTTATAAATATCACATGGTTCCATTTATGTAAATTTTAGCTTACCATCTCTATGATAGTAGAAGTAGAAACTCAGTTAGAGTTGTATTGGATTGACATTCCTCCCATTTTAATCTTAGGCATTTTATAGAAAAATGACAATATTTTTTGGTATTTGGTTGGAAATTGTTGACGTTGACGCTAGTTGTCATACGTGATACGACCATGCTAATGCGAATAATTTTAGTAATTTGTTTGAAAATCAATTTTAAATTTATATTTATTCTTTTCTTTTCTTTTTCCTGCTTCCTCCACCGATTGCTCGGCCTCAGTGATGGCCAGTTATAGGCCATAAGTGAGGGCCAACCTCGCTAGGCTCGAGGGAGGTCAAGCCTTTTTGGGATATGGCGAGATCAAGCTTGCCGAAGCTTGAGCTTGCCAGCTTGCGCCTGTGGCCGATTGTCGTTAGGGGTGTGCAAAAGAACCGCGACCAGCCCGGACCGCCCGAAATTTGATCGGAACCGCTCGGAACCAATGGTTCTTGAGGGAACCGGTCCGGTTCCCAGTTCCATGGGTGAATTCGCCCACTCGGACTGGACCGACTATATTATAATAATATATTAATTTTTAATATTAAAATAAATTTTGAAATTACTAATTAGCAAACCTAAATTTTAGGGCTTCATCTCCTTTCACTATTTCCATGCTTTTATAAGAATTTAGTAAAGTGTGTAAGCTGCCTTTCAGCAACTCAACAAATGGCTCCTTCAAAGGATACTTCCGGGACTCACATGGGACACTGTGTTCAAGAGTATGTGCAGTACCGGTGGAAATATTTCTGCAGAAATAATTTAGTAAAGCAAATGTTGTAAGAGATTGAGCATTGTTAGGGGATAAAGGAAAAGACGATCTACATATGACAATCATCCAGAACCTTGAACTTAAAGAATATTTTAGATTTTAACTGAAATAATTCGAAAACAGGAAAAAAAAACTTTTTTTTTTCTTTGGTAGTGTTTTTCAATAAAATAAAGAAAAATGGCATCCTTAATTAAGCCGGTTCGATTTAAAAAAAATATTACTGGATATGAAGAGTACTCATGGCGAAATTTGGAAAATGATATCATTATTGGTGAGACCGGTTTTATGGATCCACCCGGGAACCAGACCGGACCAGCGGTCCGGTTCTCGGGTGGATCCATGCAACTAACGGGTGGTTCCCGATTCCAACTTTTTGGAATTGGTCCTTAGCAAGCGGTTCTCGGTTCTAGGGGAACCGCTCGCCCGGACCATGCACACTCCTAGTTGTCGCCAAGGCTCGGTGATCGGCAGAGGAAGAAGCAAAAAGAAATAGAAAGAAAAGAATAAAATAAAATAACCAAATATTAAAAAAATCAATTTGAAAATTTATTTTACCTTGATGGGCTCGGACACGGGTGTCGAGGAGCCGAGCTCAACCTCAATACTATTAGGCCTAGCATCTTTGGCACTATCATCAGTGTCCCAAGCCTGGCCTTGATGGACCCAAGCACGGCAGTTGAGGGCTTGAGCGTAGCCTAAAGGGACGTGAGCCAAGATGTTGGGGACCCCACCCTCCAAGAACGAGCGTTGGGATTTCTGTACTAAGCGTGGAGTTTCTAGTCTAAGTGTCATTATCTAGCCATATTTTGGAGGGTGATATTCGATTTTTTTAAAAGGAAATAATTTCTCTGAATTTAAATTCTAGTAGGAAAACATCTTCTTTTGACTCATTTTCTCAAACCAACCAAATAGCGGAAAAATGAGGAAAATGTTTTCGTAAAACAAATGAAGCCTAAAATGAAATTGTAGAGATCATAAGCTAAAATTTACTTAAACGGAACTATCTAATCATTTTAAGACACAAAACATAAAAAGATAATAAAGATAGTATATTATTTTATTGATTTAGAAAAAGGTTAATACCATGAAAAAGTTAAAATTTAAATACTGTGATAAATTTACCCCCAAACTAATTTTCTGACCACAAAACATTTGATAGTTTTCGTTAAATTTGATTAATACTATGAAAAATCATAAACTAATATAGTTATGATAAACGGAGAGTAAAATCTCGAGCTGGTATATCCATTAACTGTTATATATCATGTAACAGTAAAATTTAACGGAAATTAATAAATGATAAATTTGTCACAAGTATACTGATGAGGTAAATTTGTTATAGATGTATTAATTTAGGGATTTTCGTGGCATTAACCTTTTGGAACAATGATTGTAATGTAAAGATGTTCTAATATATAGGTAACAACGTAATTATGAAAACTTGTCAATATATACTAAATTATTGATTTGACCTTGTTAGAAAGTTGGTGGATTAGATCTGAGTAAATCGAATGTGGAGAGACTACTTTGAATACTTAACAATAGTTTAAGGATCACATCGAACGAATAAAAATCGAAAGGCAAGATTCCAATTAGATTAAAGCTCACATATCGTTAGGGTTGTTTTCCCTCTCAAACGCTTATTATTTCCGCGACCCAAATATTTGTAAGTTTGAGAGCGCGCATTAGATTCAAAGATGCATTTCTTTTTATTCAGATAAATACGTGCATGTTACAGATAATGTGTTCGATGCTCATTTATCAGAGGCAATTTTCCAGATCGCCGTTGGGGTGGGGGGCAAGCGCAAAGAGCACCGAAATTCAATTCAAACGCGACCTCCTCCTCCTCCTCCTAGGCGTGACGAGCAGAGAGGAGCGCCAAGAACCATATAAAAATCCTCCTCTCTCTCTCTCTCTCTCTCTTTCTCGGCCTGTTCTGTCTCTGTCAGTTGTCACTCTCTCTTTCGCTCTTTCGCTTTCTCCCTTGCTTCGTAACGAAGCCAATCCGTGCCCTACCAGAAGAAGAAGACGAAGAAGGAGGACGATCGGCGACCGAAGTCCGAGACTTTCCCCTCTACCGTTTGGTTGCTCCTCAGTCGTTTGCTCGATCGCGATCCGAGTCCCCCCCCCGCCGCAGCAATCGGTCATGCCGCCGCCGCCGCCGGCGATTGACCCCAGGTCAGTGCCGAACCCTCAGCCCGAGCGCCCGCCGCCGTCCGGTCCGCCCGCGGCGGCGGCGGCGGCGGACGGTCCTGTGAGCTTCGGAGGCGGCGAGGGATTCGGGCCGCGGAGAGGACCGGGGCGGCAGAGGCCGAGGCTCGTGAAGGTGAGGAGGCGCTCGGAGGGGAGGCCGGCGGCCGTGTCGGGGGATGAGGTTGGTTCTGTTCGTAATCCGTTTCGTGCGGAGTCTGATGTCGAGTGCCGAGTGAAGTGCGGTAGCGTTGAGGATACGTGTTCGGAGAGTACTGGGTTTAGAAATGGGGATGATGCGACGGGGCAGGAGGGTAAGTGCTCCTTCGAGGATGTTGGTTTTGTATTTGGTGCTCCTCGGAGAAACTCCCCGCTCGATGTGGACATTTCAGCGAATGGCACCACTGAATATGTTGGTGAACCGGCTTCAGATGATAATGATGCAAAGGGCGGTAGGAAGTTTGAGAGCGCGGGCTTTGTGTTTGGTGCCCAGCAGAGAGATTTGGAATCGAACTTGGGGTGGGAAAAAGGAAATTCTGGCAGAGATACTCGAAAGTCATTTTCTGGAAATGGAGCCGAAGGGAGAGCAGATTCTGGGCGTTTGTCTGGAAATGCAGGCTTTTCTTCTGTTGATAATGAATGCGACCTTGAATCAGTTTCTGAAAGGGAACAATCCTCCGACAATGTAAGACAAGCTAATTGTGCTGATGGAAAAGCCTCCAGGAGTAATGATAATGCATTTTTTGTGTTTGGCACTGATCCTGGCCGGTCAACATCATTGCCGAGGTTGGCGAAGGGAAACCTGAGGAAAGAGCCTGAGCTTAGGGAAAATGGGGACCCAGGCTTTGTTTTTGGCTCCAGTTGGTTTGGTCTGGGATTGAACCTGAATACCAAATCGAACGAATCAAGGGAAAATCTTGAAAATCTGGAACTCAATGATAGTGGTGGTTTTAAAGTAGGGACTGTAGTAGAGCCCCAGAGGATGGAAACCACCGAAGCTCTATCCAATGAGGGTCACGGGAATGGCTTCTTTGTATTCAAAGGTAATACTGAAAAAATTTCTAGTGAATGTAAAAGAGAGGAAAAGAGTAGCAGTGCAGAGATGAAAATGAATGGTGACAATTTAGGAAATAGGAGCAGTGATCCAGATGAACAAATTGTCAACTTGGGCTCCAATAACATGGATAATAACCAGTCATCATCTACTTGTGGTGCTGGTGCAGCTGGTGGCAGTAGTACATCAGATCTCCAGCAAAGTATGCAGAATTTAAGCATTGATGATGGACAACATATAGGTGGTACTAACGATGGGAATGATAGCACTGATTCTGAAACTGCATTTGCTTTCAGAAGTGGTCCATGTGTTTCTAACTCTTCCCATGGCAATTTGTCAACTCTCATGGGTCAGACCAAAAATCCAAATTTTCATGGGTTTTCTGATCCTGCAGAGAGTGGGAGTAGTTTCACGAAGTTTGAAGAGGATCAGTTCATATTTAAAAAAAATACAAATATTGCCAGTGAGTCTACTGGAATTTCTAGCCACAAGCCATATATATTTCAAGCCAGTAATATTGAGAGTTCTGATATGGCTCAGTGCTCTGCTAATCCGGTGAATGATAATGCCCTTCCGGAGACTTTAGACGATACAGAAAGGTTTAGCTTCATGAACACTTTGGATGGTTCAGGGGCATCTAATGGAGATTTTAGGGTTCCTGAGTGGGATCCTTCATCCTTCAAAGCAAATATGTGTCAAGATTTGAAAATTGAATTCACTGAAAAGAGTAGATCAACAAAGTATAAAAAGTACAAGAAGAATGCAAAATTGAGGCAACCTTCTAAAGGAAACCTAACTACTGAAGAGCATCATGGGCTGGCTGAAAGCAATTACCAAGAAATGACGCAAGCTTCTGATTGCTATTCGCCCATGGATTTTTCCCCTTATCAAGAAGCTGTAGCAAATGATCAGTGTTCCAGGCAGAGTTCTTCGGTGACATTGGATGAGTCTGTTGCCTTAAGTAAAGAAAATGCAACATTGGGATCAAGCTCAACAATGCCCACTACCGATGGACATATGGGTAGTTCAATGGAAAGATTGGTGAGTGATGAAGGTAATACGAAGTCTGGCGAGACTGTTTCAGGAGCTGAAGCTACTCACTTCAAGTCCAGCACTGATCATCCATGTAGCACCTTTGGAGCTGCTGTTGCTTCAGCAGAAGATGGAAGTGTTTTCTTAAAAGCTGAGAATCAGGCTACTGATTATATGAAGCAGTCTGTGTTTGCTTCTAATCTGGATGAAGGGGATAATAAAAATTTTGCCTTCTCTGCATCATCCTCTGCTCAGACTGGTTTACTGGGCAAAAAGCGGTTGCACAAAAAGAAAAGTAGAGCAAAAAGTGAGAATTGCCCTTTTGTTATACCTCCATGTCCAGGTGCCGGGGATGGATCCTTCTCTTTTCAGCTTCCAAACTCTTCTGGTACTTCTTTCCCTTCAGACACAAAGCAAGGGGAGGAAGGAGGACATAGACTGTTTCAAGAGAAAGAGCAGAGCGTATCGAATTCAAACAAAAATGTTATACATGGTCAGACCAATTTATCCTCATCTCTTATGATCCAAGAAGCCTGTGAAAAGTGGCGAATCAGGTACCTTTGATCTTATGTGGTCTTACACTTAAAATGGTCATCTCTGATATGCTGGATTATTCGTGTAAGTTACCGTGGTGAAGGGTGTCCATTGACAGGGTTATTTATTTTGTGTAACAGGGGAAATCAAGCTTATAAAAATGGGAAATTTTCTAGAGCAGAAGAGTATTACACGAAAGGTGTAAACTCAGTTCCTTCTGGTGAAGAATCAGGATGCTGCCTTAAGCCTCTTTTATTGTGCTACAGCAACCGTGCAGCTACTCGGATGTCTCTTGGAAGAATTAGGGAAGCTATTGGAGATTGCATCGCTGCTGCTACAATAGATCCTAACTTCCTCAAAGTTCAAATAAGAGTTGCAAAGTAGGGCTCATTCATAGATACTCTTTGGAATTAGAATATGATGATTCTTGCTGGCTCTTAACTAGCTATAGATCTTCTTGAATATTAATTTAACTATCTTTGAATTAAGTAGGTTCTTATCTTGTTTTGCTTTTCTGAGTTAACACCGTTATTGGTTTCCCTTGTGGCAATAATTTCTCTGCAGAATAGGCTGGAAGGGAAAAACTGTATCTATACTTAGACGTTTTTCTTCCGTATTAGTTGACATTTAAATAGAAATAAAAGCAAGAGATGCGTGGATAGACTAATTAATTACCAAATGTCTTGTTTGCAAGCACTCTCATTTGTCATCACCTGTCTACATGAAATTGTACTCGCATATATTGTTTCTTTAATGGCTGGAGATCTGAGGGAAATATCTTTTACATCCTTGCAGCTGTCATCTAATTCTAGGGGAAGTAGAAAATGCCTTGAACTATTTTAATAAGTGCTTGGCAACCGGGGCTGACATATGTTTGGATCGAAGGCTTGTGATAGAAGCTGCAGATGGCCTACAGAAGGCGCAGGTGATGCTTGCCTACATCTTCTTGTGTGGGTTTTTCCATTTCTAGTCTTTCATAGTTATCAATACTTTGGCTCATCAGTATTTGTTTTCTGGCGATTGAATGTCAGTGATCTTCTGCTAATTTGTGATTTCGTTTTCCATGTGTGTCGTGACATGTTAGTTAGGAGGACATAGTAATAGACTATACCTCAAAATTGTATAGCAACTGATGACTTGGGCCTTGCATGTGACATGTTAGTTAGGAGGACATAATAATAGACTATACCTCAAAATTGTATAGCAACTGATGACTTGGGCCTTGCATTGAGTTTCTCCATGCACGCCCTTTTTGAGGCATCGTCCACCCTCAACTGACCTTGTTTAGTGTCACACTTTGAAATATCACATTGACTATTTTTGTTATATATGATTGAACAGTTGCAGCTCATACCCAGGTATGAGCTGGGGGTGGTGATTGAAGGCTTTGAGATTCTTGTATCTGGTTGAGATTCATTTCTGAAGTCTCTTTTTGAGGTTTTCTCATCCTTTTGGAATTCAATATATGCTCATTGCCACTTGCAACGATTGGAGTATTGTTTGGACTATTGAAGGAGGATGAGTCCTTTTTTTTTTTTTTTTTTTTTTCTCTTTTTAATGGTTTGTCTTCTTGATGCTTGGTTTTAATCAATATGAGAATTGTGGGTAGTAATGAGATACTGTGGAAGTGTTGTTCTGTGATATTGATTAGGTCGAGGACAATAACTTTCAGTTTGAAGTTTTGTATTGGTCTAATAGAACTTGTAAATGATATCTGGAAACGATTTGTTGTAGCCATTGGTGGAGACCATGAGGTGGAGTCATTCTATGCAGTGCGCTTCAAAGAATGAAAGCCCATGTGTTGCCATCTTTCTGATGGAGAGAATTGGTCTAAGGACATGGAACATTCAATCCTTGAGTTTCTGTTTAATTGGAGAATTATGTGATATTTTTAAGCTCAAATTACTCTCTCTATCTCTCTCTTCGTGTGTGCTCTGTTAAGGGATGATAGTGCTTTGTTTGCTTTGCATAGTTTCCTGGGTCTTATCATTTAGGAGCTCACTTTGATGGTATTCTTTCTAGCAGAAAGTGGCTGAATGTATAAGTCATTCTACTAAAATTTTGGACGAGAAGACATCTGATGCAGCAGCAAGAGCTCTAGAAACGCTTTCAGAGGCATTATCAGTCAGTAAATTCTCAGAGAGACTGCTGGAAATGAAAGCAGAAGCATTGCATATGGTATGTACTGTCTTAACGACTTAACCTACTGTATTTTCTTGTAGTCCCGATTTCTTCAAGCTAGCTAAGATCTTGAACCATCTGCCTAAGTATTTAAAGCATGAAAGAAGTTTCTGGTTGAATAATGACTTTATTTCTGGTTAAATGCAGCTTCAGAAGTATGATGATGTCGTGACGTTGTGTGAGCAGTCTTTAAAGTTTGCTGAAAAGAACTTCGGTGCATTAGGTGGGAACCTTTTGTCGGAGATGGTTGATTCTGACTGTGGAGGAAACTCAGCTGTTAGGCTTTGGAGGTTTTTCATGATGGCTAAGTCTTACTTTTGCCTGGGAAGGCTTGAGGAGGCTCTTGAGTTACTTGAGAAGATTGAGCAAACTGAATGTTATGGTGACAGGTAATGCATTGCTTGTCTTGTTTTTTTCGTTACTTTTAGACTTATATAGGTTAAGGTGCTCTATGCTGGCTGTTCTAGGCACAACTTAGTAAGTTCATTGTATTTTCTTCCATTCATAGGCACCAGGATAAGATTCTGAAATCATCAGCTTCACTATCTTCCACAATCCGTAGGCTGCTAAAGTGCAAGGTATGCATGAAAAGGTTTATTTCTTTTCGGATTGTTGATTTTTATTTTTGGAGTTGATTGTGGGACTTTGGTTTAATGTAGTCCCAGTGGTTTGTGGTCCTCCAACATGCATTTATACACAACATTAATCATGTAAATTGATGCAGCATCCTTCTTCAAGCGTAAAATTAGCAGCACTTTCTTAGGAATCAGATACAAGGAGTGCATTTGGTAAATAGATAATAACTTCTTTCATTTTCACTAAAAAGAAAAAACGATAACATTTTCATATTCATTTTTCAATTTTGAAGATTTTTTCTCGTGAAAATTGCAAAAGTATGTTGTGCTTCTATGATTAACCCAGTTGCATAAAATTCAGTTTTCAGTTCGGTGTCAAGTTTTATTTTATGCTATTATTAAACATAGTTATTTTAAAAGATTTAGTTTGTGATGAGATGTGTAAATAAGATGATAGCATTACTTTCGACATTATCAATTATGTTTCCCAGAAAACGTTTAGTCAGAAAAGACCTGTTAATACATATGAATGGGGTTGAACCCCTTTGATATGTCTTTCCCTCCCCTCCCCTCCCCTCATCCTCCTTATCTTTGGTGAAGATTCGTTGAGAATTTTCCTTTAGCTTTGTTTCGTTAACTTTTTGAGAAGCTCTTCATTCAGTTGAGAGATTGAGCTTTCTGAGAAGCTTTTTATTTAACCAAGTTGTTACAAAGTTGAGGGATAGGTTATGACATAGTTTCTAAAAAATGTAAGTGTATCTCATCCTGGTAGCATGTATGTTCGTCTGACAATATGCCCAAGTTGAACCCCTTTGATATGTCTTTCCCTCCCCTCCCCTCCCCTCCCCTCCCCTCATCCTCCTTATCTTTGGTGAAGATTCGTTGAGAATTTCCCTTTAGCTTTGTTTCGTTAACTTTTTGAGAAGCTCTTCATTCAGTTGAGAGATTGAGCTTTCTAAGAAGCTTTTTATTTAACCAAATTGTTACAAAGTTGAGGGATAGGTTACAACATATTTTCTAAAAAATGTAAGTGTATCTCATCCTGGTAGCATGTATGTTCGTCTGACAATATGCCCAAGTTGGCAACTTAGCTTCTAAACTAGACTAGATGCAAAATGTCATTAAGAAATTCAATCATGACTCAAGGTTCTAGCCAGTGAAGTAAAATGCTTAGAATATGTGGGAGTTTTTGTTTCATAGCTAAAATACCTTTTCTATATTCCCCCATAGAATGCAGGAAATGAAGCCTTTCGATCAAGAAGGTATGCAGAGGCAATAGAGCATTACTCTATTGCTCTGTCAAGCAATATTGAATCACGACCTTTTGCAGCAATCTGCTTTTGCAACCGAGCTGCCGCACATCAAGCTATGGGCCAAATTGCTGATGCCATTGCAGATTGCAGTCTAGCCATTGCTCTCGATGGACATTATGCAAAGGTTTCTTTCAAACTTGCATGTTTAGCTATACTGTAGCATAGATCTGCATCATCCGCAATCTGTCCTTTTAGATGGCAATGGATCTTGGGAGACTCCACTGTGTAATAAACAAGGCTGATTTGTTGCTAGTTGCACTTGGTTGCTCATCTGATTATCATTTCTGGCTGTACCTGCATTCTGATTTCCCGTGGCAAATTACACATTTTGTATTTGAAAGTTCTTTACATTTCACAGTGCCAACAGAAATGCTGGTCAACTATAACTAGGTGTTAGGTGGCTGATGTAAATCATCTTTATATTTGAGCAAGGCATTCTGTCTTTGGTTTGTCTATCATTTCATGTGGTCGCTGGATTCCCTTGAGTCCACGTATCAAGACTGACTTTTGTGCATCTGATGCACAAAATACTTGGAGTCACCACTCTATGCTGAGGCACTTGTTTCAGCAAGAAACTAGACACAGATATGGGTACAGTCACTATTTAATGTTGAACTTGTGATCATAGGCCACTAGGTTAGGCTTCTGTTTTGCCGGCCTTCATTGTCATTATAGGTTAGGTTTTGCTTCCTTTTTTTCCTTATACTTTTATGTTCTGGCTTTGTCAATTAAAGTACAAATGCAGAAATCATCATTTCTGCTGATAGTAATCTCTGACCTGCTTTTTTGGAGAACAAGATAACCAGATGTTTAAATCCTGTGGATGTGGTTCTGGTCAGATTCACATTTTTTTGGGGTCGTGACGTGCTTTCATATAGACAGGCTATCTTTTAAAAGGCTTTGACCTAAAAGCAGGACCTTTCACTTTAGGACCTCCAGTATACAAGGCCTCATAACATCTACTCCCAATGAATCTTAAATTGTGAAAACCACCTCTGAACATCTCAATTAGATTTGGGCACGTAAATTCACCAAATGATGAAGACAAACCTCAATTGTCTCTTCATGTTAATTCAGATTATGAACTACTTATCTTGATAAACTATGACACAGGAGGACTTAATAACAAAAGCCTGTAAAATTTCCAAAGTTGTCTGATTGATATGGATATGTAACTGTAGCCATGTTTTAATTTTGAATATTCTTACTTGTGCTCTATATTTTGTTCCCCCACAGGAGAGTTCTTCCAGCAGTTAGCTCTAACCTTACCATAGATGTTCAGTACAACTGTACCTAACTGGTCAATACTTCTGCAGGCAGTTTCTAGAAGAGCAACCTTACATGAATTGATCAGAGACTATAAACAAGCAGCTAGTGATGTCCAGAGGTTTATATCCATTGTTGAAAATCAATCTTATCAAAAGACTAAAGCTTCTGGCACAGTGGGGGAGCCTGATAGTAGAAACAATGAATTGAGGAAAGCTAAGAAACGCTGGTCCTTAATAGAAGAGGAAGCGAAGAAAGGAACACCATTGGATGTTTACCTCATTTTGTAAGTGTTTCATTCACTCAGATAGTGGAATTTGTACTGCTTTGCCACATTGTTTGAAGACAATATACTTTTCATTCTCTCATAGATGGTTTGCATCGCATGAATTAATTTTCTGAACCTTGCTGCGCAGCATTTTTTTATTTTTTTTTAACATGCACGAATTTTTTAGACATCAGCCAACTTTGCTGACAACCCAAAGCTCTCTTAAGGTCAATCCATAATCACCATTTAGAGAATTGTGCTTTGTGTAATCTTGAAGTTTGAAAAGTTCGATGGCATGGAGATGGAGTGTGAAAGCCTATTCAAGGCTGCTCCACAGTATGTAGATATACTGTTAAGACAGCAATGGATATAGACATTTATCAGTGCGGACAAAAAATTAATCAGTTAGTAGTTTAATAATTAGTACATTGATCCAACACCTAAAACTACTATAAGGTTTTATATAATATAGGTTTTGTTTGTCTACAACAACTAAGTTTTCAGATATTGAATTGTTTTCATCAATTTGTGGGGGCAAATTAAATTGAAAATATCTACTTTTGACTTAGTTGTACAGTTTGGAGAAATTCAATGGGGCAAGAGTTTTTTCGAGTTGACCTATTCCCAAGTTTTGGAAAATGAGCAAGAGCTCCCACTACTCAAAAGCTAAATCTATCCATAATTTTGGGCTTGACTGAGTAAGACTGCAGTATCGATAAATGTGATCTCAATCAGTTGGAGTTGACACAAAGATCATGTTATATTTTACTTGCCGATTATTCTTCTACACTTATTTTAGTGCTGCCTCGTATTGTGCTTTGATGATGAGAGTTGTGAATTTTGGTGCTGCTTTATTTAAGTTGTGATTGATAAACGTTAATGCTACCTGTGAAAAGCCTTTATATGGCTTTTAAACTGTCTCCAAATCATTCGGCAGGGGAGTTAAACAATCCGAAACAGCAGCTGATATCAAGAAAGCATATCATAAGGCAGCCCTAAGGCATCATCCAGACAAGGTTTTTAGTTCATAATGCCAATTCAATATATGACTACATTTCGAACCTCCAATGTTGAGACCTTACTGGCAGAGTTCTATGTCTATTCTTTTCCTTATTTCAATCTAGGCTGGTCAGTTTTTTGCAAGAAGTGAGAGTGGCAATGAGGGGCTGCTCTGGAAAGAAATTGCAACAGAGGTTCAGGAGAGTGCAGATCGTCTTTTCAAAATAATTGGAGAAGCATATGCAGTACTATCAGACCCCTCAAAGGTTTGTTTTCACCTATTTTGAGGAGATTAACTGGAAAGCATGTGGATGATCAGCATTCTGTTAGCAGTGTTAAAGTGATTGAAGTCTTCTGCATTTACATTAGCTAGGTGCTTGTTCCATGCATTAATGTCGTTTCTTGGTGGAAACCGCACTAGCTCTGTCGCCTATAGGGAGAATTTTTCGTTTGACCTTTTGAGTTTCCCTTTATACCCTGACCAGGGTACTTGAAAAAGGAGAAGAGAATGGTTTGTATTTGAGCAAACAATTAGATGCCCATATCAGACTGATCAGGGATCAACCTGTTTGTCTTCATTTGGTATGATCAACTTGCAAACATGAATCCCTGATCCGTATGAGATCGTTTTGAAGTGACAACCTTTTTTGGCTGAATGAGTGATTGAGCTTTTGCTGAAGGGAAAATCCAACAAGAGATGTTCGATGCTGCAGTTTATGGAGGGCTTTAACTGATTTTGAAATTATTTCATTCTTCTGTTACAAAATCAGTTAATTTTATAGTCTTTTTAAAGTGGCCCGTTTCTAATGAGCTATTTTAGTAAATGTCTAACTGTTGCTACTTTTTGAAAGGACACTGTAAGTATAGCAGGTTTTATTCCAATTAATAAGGCCAAATTCAGCTTTTTGGTATTTGAATGCCGTGCTGCATTGTTTCTAATCTTGAACAGTACTTTGTTAAAGTCCTCCAATCTGGGGACATCGGCAGGCATTTAACAGCATATCTGAACATTTTTTGTAACTTACAATATTTTCTTTTCATTTTTGTAGCGAGCAGAATATGATCTTGAAGAGGATCTAAGAAAAGCCCACAAAGAGAGCAGCGTATACGGGGATTACAGGAGCCCCTCACATTTCCAAAGCTCTCCCTTTGAGAGAGGCTCCAGCAGGCGGAATTGGCAGGAAAATTGGAGGACACATGGTTATTCACGCCCCCGATGGTAAGAAGCATTTACTGTTGCTTTGGAAACTGGGCAGGATATCCTTGAGAGCAGCCAGCAAGAGTAATCACACTCCAAGTTCCACCAATGGTTGTTGGAGAGATGGTGGAGGTGGTTGGGTCTGGAAACGATTGAGCTATGACTAGAGATAAATATATAGCAGAGATGGAACTTGCCAGTCTAAGATTGCCTGTCGTCTCTGCAGATGTGGGAGATGTCCACCGTAAGGTGCACGGGGCACTGAAAGCCCGAAACTAGCCACTTGTCTTATGCCCCAGCAAAATATACATGTCCAATCTTGATTCTTTTCCTTATATAATCAAAAGGTTGCTGCAGGAACTGAAGTACTCTGCAGTTGTCATACTTGCTTGGTTGGCCAAGCTAATGCAGGGTCCGGTAATTTTTTGGCTTCCGACCTGCATCATCTTCTTGTTTAGGCAAGAAGACCTGGTTTTGTAGTTTAGGAGTCCCGTGTTGGGGGCATCTATTGATTATTTGAACGCATCTTCACCTTCATGACCTACTTTCCTTATTTATAATTGAAAAGTCGTTTGTCTTACCGGATTCTCCAGTATGCATTGTTCCTTTCTTCAGTGTCTCCAAACTTAGCCTCGATGAAATTCGTCTCCCCTTTCTTGCGGTTTTGATAAACGGCCTTCTTTGTCTATAGTTTCGTTGGCATTTACTCGGCCTTGGTTCAGATGTTTCGATAAGAGGATTATTGCTCAGTACAACCTCTTGGTGAATGAGCATTTCTACTAGTAAACACGTTGGCGATGGTCTCTGTTTCGCTATTCTCATTTTCTCTGCCATCATTGATCCGCTCACCTCCAAATTCGAAGTTTATCAAGAAATCGACATTCGCAGATCATTATGTCTGTTTTCCCTTCTTTTGGCGACAAAGGGATTAGTAAATTGGACCTTTTTTCATCTATCTGGATGAAATGACCTCGCTTGTATGTGCTTTTTGAAAGTATAGTTCTCTAAAGCGGGTCTGCAATCCTCAGGGATGAAACTCTCTAAAATAGACTTGTCTTTTATAAGGTTAATATTACGAAAGACTTCAAAATTGATACGTTTGTGATAAATTTATTTTAAATTAAATTTGTGAATATCAAAAACTCTAAATTGATACATCTTTGATAAATTTATTATTTGTTAATTTTCGTTAAATTTTACTGTCAAATTACTGAATTAGATGACATGTGATGGTTTTTTTTTTAGGTCCAATATGATAGTTACTTTCATTCATAAAAGACGAGAATTATAAGAAGGCGATAGATAAGTTTTCGAACATAAAATTTCCGAAGGAGGAAAGGACTTCAATTTTGAGGGAACGATTTAGTCCTGTGCGCCTTCGCAAGCCAATTTGCAGCTTTATTGGCTTCCTGAGAGCAATGGGCCAGCTTCGTCGTGACTGAATGGGCTAATATTCCTTTGCACTGCTCAATTATGGTCTTCGCATTCCAAGGAATTTCAGCCCAGCCCATGATGCTTTGCTCTACGGTCAAATTGTCTGTCTTGCACTCTACATGTGACGGTTGATTGATGTATTAATTTGGGATTTTACTCTGTCACAATTATATCAATTTTGTGGTTTTTTTATGGTATTAATTCAATTTAACAAAGAGTATATTTATCATAAATGTACCGATTTAGGTTTTTTGTGATAAAAAATTTAGTATGGGATACCTTTATAACAAGCATAAGTGTTTAAAATTTTTTGTGATCATTTAGGGTAAATTTGTCATGATGTATCGGTTTGAGATTTTTTTATGATAAAAAAAATTAATTTGTGATAAATTTATTACAAATGTACTAACTTGAGATTTTTCGTGATATTAATCATTTATTATATTAGAAGTCGGAGGAAGTATTTTTCCTTATGATAGCAACCACATAAGTAGATTTAATTTATTATATGGATGGCAACTTATTTATAGATATTCAATCCAATTGACTATTTAATGACTCGACATCCCCCGTGAGTTTTTGGAGGCCCATTTGTGATTTTTCAATCGAATGACAAGAATTTACGCAAGTCAACTTGTCTGAGAAATAGTCCATCCATCATAGAATATATAATTACAAATATCTCTAAATCCAGTGATTGATTATTTAATAAAGTATTTCATAGGATGATTAAATAAGGAATTGGATTAATGTGAATATCAAGACTAATTGTGTAATTTTATCATAGCCTTCGCAAAATAGAAAAAGGAAAGAAAAGGAGCGTAAGGACCTAGAGTACACTGACAACAAAAAATGATAACACTCCATTTGGGTGAAGGTGGTGATGAACTAGGAAGCACCGACACTCTTTAGGAGCATTCGTGTCGTGTTGGACATTTTGACATGTGTCCAACACTTTTCGACACTCTCGGACACTCTCCGACACCTGGTCAACACGTATCGAAAAATCCGACATTTGATCAATTTTTTCGACACTCAAGTCGGAATGCTAACATGCGAATTTCCGACACACGATTCCGACATATGAGGTCAATTTTAAAAATTTTCAATAAATGAATAGTCAAAATATATATGTGAAAAATAAAAAATAATAATAAAAATAACAAATTAGGAAAGGAGAAAAATCTAATATTTTATTTTCTTTTCTTTTGACTCTCACTTTCTATTATACACAAGTTGCCCTCAAGTTTTTTTCTTTTTTCTTTCAAAACGTTTGATACGTAAGTCTAAAATGTGAAATGTTTTTTTTTTCCTCTTTTCAAGTTTCATGGATTTATTGAAATTGAATTGAATTTGTTAAATTGAAATAACGAAGGATATTAATATATAGTGGATCAATGTTTTTAGTATAAATTTATCATGGGATTTTATTATTATTTATTTATTTGTGAAAATCAGATTATAATAATTTATTATTTTATATATAACGTGTCAAAATTTTTTATTTTTTGAGAAACGACGTGTCGGTGTGTCGTGGTGTGTTGTGTTGCGTATTGTGTGTCGGTGTCAGTGTTTATTAGGTGATGAACATGCAAGTTTTGATGCAGAACGTTTAAGTCGGTTTAATGTTAATAATTTTGAAAGAAAAAATCAATAGAGATTTTTGGATAGAGGATTAACGGAGGCATCAGCAATCTTTTTTTCATGATCAAATTGAAACTAAATTTGAAGTGGGAATTTTTAGGAAATTAGACCGGCTGGTCAAGGTCAATGGGTTTCTTTTTCCAAAAGAAAAAGAAAAGAAAGAAACAAGTCACCTAAGGCCCACCTCGCCCTACTTATTTCCACTGAAAATGGGGACAATGATTAATCACTTTTCACTGTAGCCAGCAGACGATTCACTTTTATAGTACCATGCGTGTACGGATTGTCTTCCACATAAAAAGTATAATAATTTGATCGTTTTGGCATTGTTATGGCATATACAACAGAGAAAAGGTGAAAATGATTTCAAATATTGCAAAAAAATAAAAAATAAAATAAAATAGAGATGACAAATCTCCAAAGTTATTGTGACTTCTAATTTTTAGTTAACTTTATCATGGTAGATTATTGACTTAGTTGTCCATCCATCTATCTAATTATCATTATTATCATTACAATTTTGTGTGTCTATTGTGTATTTAAAAAAAAAAATTGAAGCTCACTATCTAAATTGCCAAAATACACGTAAATATTTGAAATATTTCTCTACATATTATAATTAGATCCTTCCTCACTTAAGTATCAGCAAATGAAACTATTTATCACCTACGTGTCAAATTGAAAAAGAAAATAAGGAAAAGGAAAAACAATCCACAATGCTATGAAGACCACATCATCAAAAGGCCAATGCTTCATAGTGACCGGAACGCGAATTTATACAGAGAGATTTGCTACTTTTTGCACATTTAAATATTTTAATTTAATAAAAAGTGACATTATAATAAATTTAATAAAGAGTGAGCTTTAAAGCAAACATGTTAGCAAATATTCGAGAAGACAGACAATCTCTTTGTAATTATAATATTTTTATGTAAGAAAATTTTTTAAATATTTTTTCAAATAATTGTATCTGGTTAGAGAAATAGCAGGAATAGTGATAGAATGAAGTATGGGAGTAGAACACAAAAATCTAAAATCATGGAAAAATCACCGAAGAGACCATATAACCCTTTCATTATTCTTAACCCATTCATTTCAATATATAGAATTAGGAAAATTCCATGCCAATTATATGATTAATTAATATTAAAAAAAACAGTTTAACGTCCTTGTTGTCTTGGTGTAATTCAAAAGAGAAATCGTAAAAAATATATTAAAAGAACAGAAAAAAAAAAATAGATGACAAATCACCAAAATGATCACTTTCCATTGTTTTTATAACTTTATCATGGTTTACAAAAATAAGAATAACAACTTGTTGTAAGCCATATATTCTTAAAAAATAGGTCCCATAAAAATTTATAACTATTTGTTATTTTTTAATATTGTATTGGTGTCAATTCAATCGAAAACCTTTTAATTGGACCAATTGGATTCTAAATATTTTCACATTTTATTAATTGAGTCCATTTGCTTAATTTTGATCGGAAGTTATTAGTGTGGACGTCAGCCATACTACATGGCATGACCGACATTGACATAAACAATTTTTTATAATAATTTTTTTAAATTGAATTTTGAATTATTTTATTTCTTTCTTGTTTCTTTTGTTTTTTTTTTCCCCTTTATTTTGGTTAGGATAGGGTGCCGCCCTAACCTAGGCCCTTGCCAAATTTGGACGAGGGCTACCTCACCTATGGCCAATGAGGCCACAATGGCCTCGCCAGTTGCGAGCAAGGCCACGAAGGCCCTCACCTAGGGCCTTTGCAGCCCTGCTGGCTTTGGGTGAGATGGCTCTCACTAGTGGCCGGTGAGGGCTTGTTGGCTGTTGCCTAGTGGCTGACGAGGCCGCCGGCCAAAATGAAAGAAAAAAAAAGAAAAGAAAAACAAAAAGTTATTGTTTAAGCAAGAAGACCTGGTTTTGTAGTTTAGCAATCCCGTTTCGGGGTCATCCTTTGATAATTTGTATGCATCATCACCTTCGTGATCTACTTTTCTTATTTTTAATCGAAAGTCGTTTGTCTTACAGGATTCTCTAGCATGCGTTGTCCTTTCTTCAGTGTTGTCGAAACTTGCCTCGATGGAAATTCTTCTCTCTTTTTTTGCTTCAGACGTTTTGGTAAGATGACTATTGCTTGGTACATTCTCTAGGTGAATGAGCATGTCCACTAGTAACGCCACGGTGATGATCTCTGTTTCGCTATTCTCATTTGCTCTGCCATCATGGATTGGCTCATTTTGCATCAACCTCCAAATTTGAATTTCTTGATAACATTGCCGCATTTTCGTGAACAAATCGTTTGCCTATTTTGCCCTTCTTTTGGCAATGAACATATTAGTAGATTAGACTTCTCTCGTCTATGTGGATGAAATCACTTCACTAGATTTTAGCCCCGATGTATTAAAGACACAGTAAAATTCATCTTATCATATCTAAAGTATGTTCTTTTTTGAGGTACAGGTTTCCAGAGCATGCACATAATCATGAGATATGAAAATTCCTAAAATAGACTCGTTTATTATATTAGAAATCAGATGAGCTGTTTTTAGTTAAGTTGGAGACGACAGTAACTGCAAATACTTCAAAGTTACTGTATGAATGGCATGCTTTTTATATATACATAGACATTCAATCGAATTAACTATTCCATGTGAGTTTTTGGATACCCATTTATGATTTTTTATTCAAATGACATGAATTCATGCAGGTGGACTTGTCCAAGAGATAGCCTATCCATCTTAGAAAATATAATTACCAATTTCTTAGATCGACTCATTAATTTTCTATTTAAGTATTTAATAGGATGTTTAAATTAGAAAATGGATTTTTGAATAAAGATATCAAGACTAATTGTGTAATTTTAACGTAGGCTTCGCAAAACATAAAAGAAAAGAAAAGAAGACAAAAAAAAAATGATAATACTCCATCTAGCTAGGCCTAATTTCATAAAAAGAAACCTAACTTTCAATTCAATGCCACATCTACTTTGAATTATTTTTTTATCATCTAAAAAACTAACATACTTTCACTCTAGTCTTCAAATATCACACATCTAAATATCACGATTAGTGAAATTATCAACATCAGAAAATTGTTGTTTCATGCAAAAGTAAAGATGTTGATAAAGATGTAGGTTCCAATAATAAAAGATGTTGATAAAGATGTAGGTTCTAATAATAAACTTTTAAGTGACCTTGATCTTGATAATTTTGAAAAAAATGCATGATAACAGACAGAAGGTGCCCTTTTGCTAATTACATTAATTTAACTGTCATGATCGAATTGGAATTTAACTCAAAGTTGAGAAATTTGATGGAATTGGACCCTCAAAGTAGTCGAGATCAATGGGTTTCTTTTTTCCGAAGAAAAAGAAAAGAAAGAAACAAATCACCAAAGGCCCACCTCCCCCTTATCTCCACTGAAAAAAAGGGACAATGATTAACCACTTTTCACTGTAGCCAGAAGACAATTCACTTCAATAGGAGCATGCGATGTGCGGATTGTTTGACCACGTAAAAAGTATAATGATTTGATCGTTTTTGCACATACAAAAGAGAAACCGTAAAAATTATTTCAAAAATTGAAAAAAAAAATAGATGACAAACCACCAAACTTATTGCGACTTTTATTTTTTTAGTTGACAATATATCAATTTGAGATTTTACCATTTATTTATCATAAATCGATATATTTATGATAAATTTATTACAACAAACTTGAAATCGATATATTTATAAAAATTTATCATTCGTTAACTCCTCACGGTGGTAGTTGACAGTCGATTTGAAGTTTTACCCTCCGTTTATCATAAATGTATAACTTTGTAATTTTTCATTGTATTAATCTAATTTAACGAAAATTAACATAAGATAAATTTACCATAAAAGTATCAGTTTGAGGTTTTTGGAGGTTGAGGTTTTTTCTGATCAAAAAAATAATTTAGATGAAATTTATCATAAATACACCGATTTTTGGTTGTTTTGATATTAATCATTTAGTTAACTTTATCACGGTAGATTATTTATTAATTTATCCATCCGTCTATTCTTTCAAGTGCCATTATTATTACAATTTAAAACTTGTGTGTCTATCATGTGTTTAGAAAATATTAGAAGCTAACTATTTTGCCAAGATACACATAAAAAATTGAGATATTTTTCTACATATTATAATTATTTCCTCCCTCAAATTAGTACAATCATAGTAAATGATCCTATTTATCATCAACGTATCAAATTGAAAGGAAAAGGAAACGGAAAAACAATTCACAAAGCTATGAAGACGAAATCATCAAAACGCCGAAACTTCACATTGATCATAACACAAAGGAAAAATTCCACATAAGGGCCCGAAGTGCTATCATTTGCTCATATAAGAGCCTGGAGTAAATCTTGTTTTAAAATAAAGGCTTGAAGTGGTCATATCTATTTCAAAAAAATGCCTAAAATTGTTATTGACTATTTCAAATAAGGGTTTAGTCTCACTAGCTCACTGACCAACAAAATATTCTGGTCAACCAAGAATATTTTTGGCAAAACACAAGTTTATTTTAAATTAAATTACACTAAAAATTTTAAAAATTAAAAATTAAAAAAAAAAACGAAAAAATACAAACTAGAGGAACTCCCTTTGGCCTATGGGCGTCACCGCATTGCTGGTGGGGTGGCGACAAAGGCCGGCCACGGCACTTGAGCTTGAGCCCTTGCTGGACATTAGAGAGGACGACGACCCTCTCCCAAATTTGGGCAAGGTTTGCTTACCCTCGCCCCCGCCTGGGCAAGGGTCACCAGCCTTCACCTAGTGCCTCCAAACATTCATCAGCACCTAGACGAATGACTGGAGGTGTTGGGTGAGGGCCAGTGACCCTTGAACCTAGCTCAAGAGCTGGCAACCTTGTCGGGCATCGTTGTTGCCTTACTAGCGATGGGGTGGTAGCCACAAACGAGAGGAGCACTCGCCCGTCTGTGTTTTCTTTTTTTAAATTTTTTAGACCATTCTTTGAGGCGATATGGGTACTTTAGGCCCTTATTTGAAATAAGGTCAATTTCATGTCCTTATTTGAGAAAATGAGAGTACTGTGGGTCATTATGCAAAAAAAAAAAAAATGTCCACTTTAGGCCCCTATTTAAGAAAATGAGGATACTTTGAACCTTTATTTGAAATTTTCCCTAACACGAATTATACATAGAGATTTGGTGCTTATTGCAAATCTAAATATTTTTAATTTGATAAAAAGAAACATAAAAATAAATTTACTATAGAGTGGACTCTAGAACATGCATACTAGGAAATATTCAAGAAAATAGACAATCTCTTTGTAATTATATATTTTTTTATGTAAGGAAATTTTTAAATTTTTTTTCAGATAATTGTATTTGGTTAGATAAATAGTAGGAATATTAATAGAATGATGTATGGGAGTAGACTACAAAATTTAAAATCATGGAAAAATCACGGAAGAGGCCACATCATCCCTTCACAATTCTCATCCCATTCATTTCAATATACAGAACTAGGATAATACCGTGCCAATAAACGAATTGGTTAATAAAAAATATAGTTTAACGATCTGGTTGTCTTTGCGAAATTCAAAAGAGGAATCGTAAAAATTATATTAGAACAAGAAAAACAAAAGATGAAAAATCACCAAAATGATCACTTTTGATTGTTTTTATAACTTTACTACCATAGGTTCTTTATTTATCTATCTGTGTATCTTATCTATTTATCATCATCAACATTATTGTTACTATCGTAGAGTTTAATTTGTTGTCTGCCATATGATATTTCTTTCCGTATTATAACTTCTTTCTCCCTCATATAAACGCAACAACAGTGTTTTGGTGCTATCTATCATCTACATGCTAAAAGCACCGCATAATCTAGATTCTAAACACAAATTACTTCGAATTATAAAGTAATACAATAAAAATTAACAAAGAATAATTAAAAAAAGGTTGAACTTAAACCACAAGCATTACAAAATTTTCAAGAAGAAGCATAACTTCTTTGTTATCGAAACTTATTTTGTGTAAAATATACTAACTTTGTTTAAATATGTATGTTTTTTTTTCAAATGATGATAACATAATTAAGTGCTGAAAATTAGAAGTTCAATACTTTTTCGTGAATTTTTTAGGATCTATTTGTAAGGACCACATTGAATAAGATAAATTTATGTCGGTCAATGTGTCACAAAAATAATCCTATCCTTCTTAACAAACATAATTACCGATATCTTAAATCAAGCAATTAATTTTCCAGTAAAATAATTAATAGATGGTTAAACAAAAAAATTGGAATTCTATCAAGTCTCCTCGAGCAATTTTATCATCGGCCTCACAAAACAAAACAAAAATAAAAGAAAAGAAAAAAAGAAATAATTCAGAAAAAATTGAGAGAGGATGCCCAGCCTCGATGAGAGATTGGTCCCCAAAGCTAAAGAGGGTCTGAACAAGGAGCGACTCCTAGTAAATTTCTAAATGGTGAAGAGGGCAGGAATAAATCGAATTATGCACCCAATGGAGGAAGAGTGATTCTGAAAATATATATATATATATATATATATATATATATATATATATATATATATGTCTGTGTGTGTGTGTGTGAAAATTAGAATTAATTTATGGAGGCATCTTTTTGAAAGTTAAGCGAGTCTAAGCTAGAGCACTATTAAGATAAGTGACCTCTTGGGAAAGTGCCCGCCTGTATGCCAAAAATTAAAATCATGATATTTGGAATGGGACGTAACAAAGTGGACAATACCTTGAGTAAGTTAATCCGAGAATGTCGCATGAGAGGTGATGTCGCAATGGTACTGGAAAGATGTGGAAGCACTCACGACTAGTTCCTTCATTTGGAACAAGCCCAAGCCCCTCTAGTGAAGCTTCGAGAGCCAAATGGAGATGAAGAACACCTTGAAAATGGGAACCGCCCACTAATGACCAATTTTTAAAAATTGAAACCGGAAACCACCCATTAGTTCTTTCACCCAAAAAAAAAAAAAAAAAACCACCCGTTACTTCTATGGATCCACTTGGAAATTTGACTACTGGTTCGGCCCAGTTCTCGAGTACACCACGTTCCACACACTCAACGCAATAATTTCTAGCAAGTCAAAGTAAAACAAAAAACAAAGAACTTCTAATTGCAAGATTAGTAAAAAGATTTTACTCATATTGAAAGTTGAGAGTTAAAGCCGTGAGTCAATGGGCGTCAAGCTTGAGAGTCAAGTTCATAAATGAAAGATAGAGAGATGACTCGGACGAAGTGAGAGTGAGACGAGACAAGCACTCAATCAATGGGTGTTGGGCTTCAAATTAGGGATTTTAGGATTCATTTTTCTTAATTTTTTTTTGGTCAGAAATTTCTCTTAAAATATAATATATACCAATTTGGTTTTGATGGGCAATTCCACACTTGGAATTGAGAATTGGACTGATACCCATTGGTTCCCTTGGGAACCGCCTAATTCCTTTACACCTAGGAAGTACAAACACTCTCTAGGAGTCTTCATATCATATCGACATTTCGACATGTGTCTAACATGTTCCGATATGCAATCAACAAGTGTCGAAAAATCCAAAAAGTGGTCAACTCTCTCAATACGCAATTTCAACATGCATAGGGTCAATTTTATAATTTTTTAATAAATGATATAATGTAAAGATGTAAAAAAATAAAAAAAATAAAAAATAAAAAGAGAAAGGAGAAAAATCTAGTTTTCTTTTCTTTTATGATTCTCACTTCTCATGACTCATGATTTTGACTATAAATTCGGTTTATGCTCTTTTTATGATTTATTCATTTGTGAATTTGAATCAAATAAATTTGATTTTTTTGTTGAAAAAATTAATTTATGAAAATAATAATTTAAAATATATATTTAGTATATGGGTCTCAACATGTTGAAATTTTTTACTTTTTAAGGATTGACGTGTCGGCGTGTCATTTCGCGTGTCATGTGTTAGTTTCAGTATTATTTAGCTTTGCACGCTGTTAATGAACAGTATCTTAAATCCACGTCAGCAAATGACGTTAATTTGTTTTGTTGCTGACGCATTGGACATCTGAGGGTGACTTTGGACGAATCGAGGATTGACGAGGACGTAATTGAGAAATTTTCTGGAGACAAGAAAGGATAGACATGGGACTACACTTATAAAGTTGAGGGCTTTATAAATGATTAGGCCAAATATTTAATGCAATCCTTCTAATGAAGCATATGGCAACGACAGACACTTGTTCCTCAGCGATGTCTTTGATCCCCCGCGTTCGTCTCGTGTCCGTGACAGGAGCAAAGCACAGGGAAATGGGCATCCTCCGCAGGAGCTTCGTTTTCTTCACTCTGGGTCTTCTCCTCACTCTCTCCTCTGCTTCTGAGTCAGAAGTTGGTATGGTCTCTCTCTCTCTCTCTCTCTCTGTGTTTAATGTCAGACTCTCGCGGCGTCTTGGGTCAAGATCATATGAAACAAGTTCCCAAAATTTTTTAGGTGAAAAGCTACTGCATGGAGGGTGTGTGAGCGTCGTGCTTTGTCATTTGAAGCTTTTTCTTTGATCTGGCGCACGCACTGTACACGACGTGCTCTGTTGTGTCATTTGCTGCTGGTTTACAGCGTACAAATCTCCATTCTTTTCTCAGTCTCAAGCTCTTGTGAGTTGTGACTTTGCTTCTGTTCGGTGTTGAACAGCAACCGTACCCATCATGATTCTCTCCCCAAACCTTCAGAAAAAATGAAAATGGAAATGCGCAGAAAAAATTTCATCTTGAGATCGATGAGAAGAAAAGATCTAGATCTGCACGAAAATCTTCATTATAGTGTTGGCCTGTCACGGGTTATACAGAAATTCCCCAGTACAGAAGCTGAAAATGGCATGCCATTACATTTCCAGATAAGTTAAAAAAAATAAAGACCAAAAAAAAAAAATCGAAAAAATTGAGTTAAAAAATCTGTAAATATAAAGATTTGAAAAATGACAGCTCCACCTTCTTCTTCTTCTTTTTTTCTTCTTTTTTTTATTATGCCATTTTCTCTGTTGTCCCTGGTGCTTTTCGTTTGCCTCATGCTCTTCTTCTTTAACACACACCTGCGACTGTCTGGGGAGGAATGAGCCAACGTCGTTGTCCTTAATATTTGTGATTCAAAATCTTTGTTTACGCACGACATCTCTGACACTTGCTTTGAAACTGGTTCGAACGATGAACAGCTCTCGTTCAGCTTTATACGAACAGCCATAAAATATTGACTTCGAGACTGTCAACCACGTGCTTTAACAGTTGATATAGCAAAATCAGCATTTCATATCTGGTTCTGTGTAATATTACTAGGAATAGAGAAAAGTTTAAGGTTCTTTTCTTGGAGACGTTGTAATCTGGGACATCATGCTTGGATTGACATCTTAGCATGCGCATCTTGCGGAGTTGTCTGCTTCAAAAGTAAATCTTGCTTCCCCCTCTTCCTGTCTGTGCTCTTTGAGCATGTTGTTCTGTTCCCAGATCCAATTTCAGCCAAAATGTAACCCCTGTAAGATTGAGAACAAGAAAAGAACAGATCATAAACGCAGTGATGCCTTATTAGTAGAGAGACTCGACAAACTCAGCCTCGAGAAGCATGGCTCCGTGCGCGAGGTCTCGACAGAGGCAAATCTCTTGCCCCGACAATATCCGCCGACAGTGGACCTGAGACCGCCATGACCCAATGCAATTGGATGTGATTAGTCAAGCTCATCATGTGCGGAGTTCCTTATCCCATGTAACTTGGGGTCTTTACGAGATCCAAGCATCCATTATCATACACAAAAAAGGAATAGGAAAGGAACAAATTCTCTGTCTCTCTGTCTCTCTGTTTCTCTCTAAATGACTTATGTAGGCACATGCCTGTTCTCCTTCATGCAGGAGTGAAGTAATTGGATCAAGCTTCATCACAGAAAGGCATTTTTTGTTCTTGGATTATGTGAATGGGATCCTTTATTAGATGTTAGCAGTCTGTGAAATTGATTTGCCTGACTCTCCTGTTCTGTGCACGCAATAAACACATGTTGGGAAATCACGTTCATGTGGTGCCTCTGACTATGTGAGTTGCATTTCAGAGACGATAGACAAAAACTATCAGATAATGGAGTCAGCTGTCATGCTTGACGAGCAGTGTTACACGATTTCTGAGTTGTGCTTCTGTCAACTTCTTCACTAATATCTCTTCTTTTCCTCTGCTCTGCTTTTTTTGGGGGGATTGGGGCTGGCCCCGGACAGATGATGAGACTCCATTCACTTATATTGAAGGAACTGGAAAAGGGCCAAAAGAATGGGGCCGGATCGACCCACATTGGCAAGCATGTGGCATGGGGAAATTGCAATCTCCTATTGATCTGCTCAATGAGAGAGTGCAAGTCTTTCCAAATTTGGGGAAGTTGAAAAGAGACTATAAACCGGCTCCTGCCATTGTGAGGAACAGGGGACATGATATCACAGTAAGAGCTACCTTGTTGCCCTTCTTTAAAGTGGTGTCATGCCTGGCTAAACTTGAAATAACCCACTTTTTAGTGACGGTGCAACTGTTTGCTCGTGTAACCAAGCCGGGTTGCCTAGTTGCCGTGGTGAAGGAAGTGCCGATGATTCGAGAAATTCCTTTTTCCAGTGGAAGCACCAACCGCGAAGATATTTGAATTTTTAAGGCTAATTTTACAGATTATTATCCATGAGCAATTCATATTCACTGATATTCGATAGTGGCATCTGCCTTTCCATCTTATAACCTCCTCCAAAGAAAAGAATTCTCGACCAACTATGTACTCGACCTTTTTCAATAATGAACTCATCTACCATGTGTTTTTACTAATGACTTTTCAACCAGGTAACTTGGAAAGGAGATGCAGGGAACATCAACATAAACGGGACTTACTACAAACTTCTACAGTGTCATTGGCATTCCCCCTCCGAGCACACATTTAACGGATCAAGGTACAGAGGCTTTGTCTTTGTTGTTTGTACATGGTATGTTTTCCTCAAGAAGTAATGCACGGCGACGGCGTGCACTTTCACTAGATTTTTTTTTTTCTGCAGTACGCACAAGTTACACTGAAAAAGATATTTTTTTTCCCCCTTAGTCCTGGTAAGTGATGTTAGAGTTCATTCTGCAGATATGACTTGGAGCTTCACATGGTCCATTTAAGCTCTCACAAAGAAATAGCTGTGATTGGGATTGTCTACAAGTATGGCCGACCTGACCCTTTCCTCACAAAGGTGCAAAGGATGCTTTATCTCACTCTCCATACAGCCACGTGCGTTTATATGTGAAGCTGCCATATTGTTATAATACTTGCTCATAGGTTATGTGACGGCTTTGAACTCAGCCATAATAAGCAAAGTTGAGCTTGTATACGTGCATGTTCATGCACACTGATGTAATGCATTATCTGTCTGATTATTTTGTGCAATTTGCTTCACCTACTTTGCTCATACGGAATGTGAAGATCCAGTCTAATAGAATGGATCATGTGGTCTCTGCCTTATGCCTTTTGTCCTTCTGATTAAGTTTTGCCATTTTAATCTCTCGGCAGCTGCTTGAACACATAAAAGTAGTTGGGAAGGAAGACAGAAACTTGGGGGTCATAAATCCAGGGATCATCAAATTTGGCAGCAGGAAGTACTTCAGATACATCGGTTCTCTCACTGTCCCTCCATGCACCGAGGGTGTTGTGTGGACAATAGTCAGGAAGGTAATAGACTAGATTTCGATGACGATTCTTAAATATGAACCCACATTCTCAAGACATGCTTTATTGTGAACTTTGACTAGGTGAGGACAGTCTCGAGGGAGCAAGTAGAAGCACTGAGAGAAGCCGTTCATGATGTAAGTGCTCTCTAAAAGGGTGTTGCGTTTTGATTTCCTTGCCACTTAACTGGGGGGACCTTTTACAGAAAAGAAACGTGAGCTATACGGGTATTTAGGTCCTGTATAGAGACTTGGTGGTTTGTTTATTTGATAACAAGTGATACTTATTCTCTTCATATGCACAAACATGTAAACGACATAAAGACCCATGTTCGAAAACAGTCTTCCCTCGTGTGACCAATTAGATTCATCTTTCATCTTTCTTGCTTTATTTGATTCGTGTCCATTTGGATAGGGATATGAAGCGAATGCAAGGCCGACTCAGCGACTAGATGGAAGAGCCGTCTGGCTATACACTCCAGGAGACAATGGAGGTGCTGCTTAGGTTAAAGCCAGAATTTGACCCAATAAATATATTCTCAGCTTCAAGACTGTCTTTTATTACCTTACCACATGAAACATTTGCAATTCAGACATACCGTTTCATTCTGATAAGTAGATACAGAGACCAGGTGGGAGTGAAAATAACAAGCTGTGCTCTCAGCAAAGAAAAGAAACGAAAAGTGAAAAGTGCGATCTATCTGAGCTTTTGACTTCTAAAATCGACTCCGACACTGGCGACGCAGAAAGGAAGAACTGCCAACAGAAAGGCCTCATAAGTGAAGGTTGCTAAGCCGAAGTATGCGGTATCCTTCTCAAATTTCCATTCAATTCCTGCAATACGAAATACCGATTCAGGCAGGAATTCCAGTGGACTGAGTACATAAATATAAGATTTGAGTACAAGATTTCACCTCGAGGGCAAGGCAGCGTATGCAACAAATTAAGTACGAAAGGGTAATGTAAGAGACCTTCATGAGTCATAAGAAAGCATCGAAAACTTTCAACGATGTATTCGATGGCTTTGTTCTTCCTGCCAGCTAGCACATCCAAAACCTCCGGCGACAAAGCAATGCATCCCTCAGACTCATTGGCAAAAGTCTTGTCCCCCCTGTCCTGGTCGAACCTCTCGAATATCGCCCGAAGAAATTTCCAAAAAGCGCGAATCACCATTGATTGACATTTGGTTGTAAAAAGAATGTTCTCTGGGATAACATTAGGTTCTAGTTTCCACTTATCTGTCAGCTCTGAAGGTTGTAAAACACCTGAACAAAGAAATTACGCAAACTGACGTGCACAATCTGTTTACAACATCTCACCTTGCGTATGAAGAGGAAAGCTCATGGCACAAGTTTGAAAGGATTCAATAGCAGAACGAGGTTTGAAGTTCAAGACACTCGTCCCTACAATTCTAAACCGATATTAGAGAGACTGTCATTACTGATCTTATACAATCTTGCTTAACCTCGGAAGAGTAAGCACAACAATTTCGCCTAATTGCTGCATGTTCCCCAATGGTGTCGGAAGCGATCACAAGATTTAGAAGGTGCGATACTGATCTAAAGAGTTCAGATATATTATCCAAAAGAAATAGTGTATTGTGCAAAGTGAACACAATGTCAAACACATGTTTGAGAAAATGCATGGAATTGAAACTCAAACACTAGAAGGTTTTCAGAGAAATCAAAATTGGAAAATTCCTTTTCAAATGAGTGATCAAGATCTATTTCTTTTTTCTTCTTATCATGATTCAATCATCACTGGTCCCCAAATATTAAAATCCTTTAGAATTTGGAAATCGCCTCTTGATCGAACCCTGTAGCCTGAAATTAAGCCGCTTTATCAGATCTTTATATGATTCTACCAGCAAATTGAGCCACCTGTACTCCATTCATTTTCGGATCACGATTAGCAGAGTTCATTATTATGCATGAGAAGCACTGTTTATTATTGCAAAGGGGATGGGAGGACTGATTGGAGCGTGCTTCTATTATGCATGCTTTCTTTGAGTATTGCTTTTGACCTGTTTTGCCACTTTTGGACTGTAAGACGGGATCTTTATCATCCTTTTAAGCAAATATTCGATGTCTTACGCAAGCTGTCCGCGCATTGCCTGGTTCAGGTTTTGGGAACTGCACCATAGGGCTCGTTTTATTTTGGCATGATGTTGAATATTGGAAAATGCAAAACACCAATTGGGGGCCAAATTTTTTAATTGAAATGTCTTAAGAAACTTACCTTCATGTTTACATTCAGGCTAAGCAAACTTTCCCTGCCAAATTTAAAATATCATTCATATTTTTAGAAATTACGAGATATTTGTATATACTTTTACGTTTTTTAAAATTCCAGTTACATGAGACTTTCGGGAGTTTTGGATTTGCAAAAAGTCGGAATGCTTGAGACTCAACATTTAGATTAATCAAAAAGCAAAAGGTAAAAGTCACTTGTAACCAGCCCTGAGATTGTGCGAAGAAGTTGTGGGGTTAAAGAGGTCAAATAAAAATTAGTGCAAATATTATCCAAAAGAAATCGCGTCCCAAGGTGCCGAACACATATTTGTGAAAATGTGTAGAATTGAAACTCAAACACCAAAAGATTTTCAGTCAAATGAAAATGGGACCTTTTTATCACAAGTGCACAGTAATGTTAATATTAGCTGCCTATAAGTTTATGTTTAAAGGATCATTCTTAGGAGGTTTTTTGGTTTCATTGTTTTGATTCTTACTTTGGAAGTTAATTTGTGCGTAGTCATGACTTGTTACCATTTATTATGGAAAAGTGTTAAAAAATCCTAAACTTTTTGTATTTGTGCCAATTTAGTCCTAAACATTTTTACTTAGTGCGATTCAGTCATTTTCGGCTAATTTTGGTCGGATTTTGCTGACTGGACGCCGGCCAACTGACGTGGTCTAATCGCTGCTGACGTGGACAACTTGTAATAATTTTTATTTTATTTATTTTATTATTTTCTTTTTCTTTTTTCCTTCCCCTCCTCCAGCCGGTCATCGGACCTCGGTGACCAGCCAGAGGCGACGGTCGATGAGATCGACGTCACCGGCCACCTTGCGCTGGGCGGCAAGGCTCGCCCTCGCCGGATTTGGTGAGGGTCGAGCCTCGCCCATGGCTGGATTTGGCGAGGGTCGAGCCTAACCCATGGCTGGCGAGGCTCGACCTCGCCAGCGCCACCTAGGCTGCGAGGGCGACCTAGCGTTGGGTTGGCGAGGTAGAGCCTTGCCCATGGCCGGCGAGGCTCGACCTCGCCGAATCACGGCCTGGGCATCGCCGGCGAGGCCGCCCTTGCGGCCATTAGCGAGGTGGTCGGCGAGGTCCGGCGAGGTCGATCTCGTCGGCTAGAGGAGGGGAAGGAAAAAACAAAAAAGAAAAAGAAAAAAATTAAAATATTATTAAAAATTATTAAAAATTATCAACGTCAACACCGATCAGGCCATGTCAACCGGCTAGTGTCCAGTCCGCAAAATCCGGCTAAATTGACCGGAAAGGACTGAATTGGCACTAAGTAAAAATGTTTATGATTAAATTGGCACAAAAAAAAGTTTAGGATTAAATTGACATAAATACAAAATGTTTAGGACTTTTTAAACACTTTTCTCCCATTTATTGTATCAGCCGGCTTTCAATGAGGCCACTACAGTTGAAGCATCGGCTATAAGACCTCCTAGATAGGCATCGGCCTGATGCAGATCGCGTCATTGTCCTTTACATGATTGTTGGCACCGTCGACGCCATTGTGAGTGAGCTCTCGTAGCCTCTCACAACTCTCAAATTGGACAAAATTCATCTACTCTTTCAGCTCCACCAACCGTGACTATGTTGTTAATGAAGTCTTCAAGGTATATGCATGTTATGTTTAGCTCTTTTCAATAGTGATTGATAGGAAATTAAATCGGATCAATGAACCCAACGTCAATCTGCACTGTAAAGTAAAATACACGAAAGATGCATGTGCGATGCATGGGTTTATTGGTCGGCAAAAATTTGGTCGGCCAATGAGTTTAGGACCTTATCTAAAAATAAATTGACAACTTCATACAGTTATTTGAAATAAATTTCATTTTCTGCCATTCTTTGAGAAAACGGCCCTATTTCAAACTCCCTTTTTGGAATTTCCCCCAAAAGAATTGATTAAGCTCCTAAAAATAGCTTAATGGTCTAATTGTTATCATGAAATATATATATATATATATAAAATCGTTAAAATTATGTTGAAGATGAAAAGAAAGATAATAAATCACCTAAAATTGTTTTCAATTTTTATATAATTTTATGATGGTAAATCATTTAGGGTCTTTGTAACGTTTCTGTTTCTCCCAATTTCTGTTCTTTGATTCCCCGGAACAAAAAAAGAACAGAAATCCGTTTGGTAACGTCAAGTTGTTTTTCTATTCCGGGAAATAGAAAGTTAGCCTAGAAATAGATTTGGAGCAGAAACGAGAAACAAAAAAAAATTGCTTCTATTCCCAGGAACAATTTCTAGAAATAAGTCATTTTTTTTTCTTTTATTCTTCTCTCTTGCCGCGGCCACCTTCAATTGCTAGGAGCCACGCCGACCGGCGGCGATCCATGAGCAAGAATAAAAAACGAATAAATATAAAAAAGAAACTGTTGCATTACCAAACGCATTTATATTTTTTTTCTATTCCAAGAATAGAAATTTTTTGTAGTTACCAAACGGCTTTTTTTACTCAAAAATTGTTCCCCGGAATAGAAATAGAAAAGAACTATTTCTGAAAAAAAAAACTCTTCCCCAGTCAAGAAGCGTTACCATACGCACTCGTAGTTCATAAGGCTTCAAATGCTAATACTTAAATTGCCAAAGTACCCATAAAGAAAATCGGATGTTTCTTAATACTTCGTTCCTCACTTAAATGCAGTTGCAATAAATAATAATATTTATTATCTAAGCATCAACTTGAGAAAAGGAAATCAATGAGAACAATCCACATTGCCACGAGACCATATCATCCAAAGAACAATGCCTCACATCGCAATACTAATTTATATATATGTAATTTTTTTTTTTTTGCAATGTTAGTTAAATAATAATTTTGAGTTTGATAAAAAGTAACAATAAATAAACTAAGCAAAGAGTGAGACTTAAAACAAAAGTAATTAGATAATTAATGCAATCTTTTAAAGCCATATCTAATGATGACAGACGCCTATCCCTCTCAGCACTTACTTCGCTCTCCTTGCATTTATTTCGTGAGTGATGGGAGAAAAGAATAACGAAAGAGGAAAATGGGCATCCGCTCAACCCGCAGTAGCTTCTGCATCTTTGCTCTGGTTTTTGTTGCTCACGGTATTCTCTCATTCTCTCCACTGCATCTGAATCTGAAGTTGGTATGGTCTCTCTTTCTCTCTCTCCGTGTGTACAATGTCAGTCTCGTGTCGTCTTGGTTTGAGATTTGTCGGAAACAGATTCCTGAAAAACGAAACCGATACTTGAATGAATGAATACCATAAACGAACGCAGAAACGTGTCCGAGAAAACATGTAATACCGATCGAAAGCTATATCACAAAAACGGAGATACCTTGTTTGCCACAGATTAAGTACCGTTACAGTCTCAAAAGAATGAATCAAGGCCCTAGAATTCCATTTGTCAAGAGAGAAAACACTGTTGTCTAAAGAAAGAGAGAAATACATTATGTGTTTTTCACTGTTTTTTCTCAATGTTCTAATATATATATTATTTATACAACATACCTTCATTTACGGGCCTGATTTTGGCCCAACATGAGTGGATGGGCTTGACTTGGCCCATTAAATAAAAAAACCTATCATCTCCCACTTACACATGGTGGCCGAACATAACTCTTTCTTCACATTTCTGCAACATTCATACCAATAGATAATTCGTGCGATCAATATATTTCAAGAGCTCATTGCTATACATCTGTTAGGAATATATAGCAGCTTATAACGCGCATAACATTTTTTTGTTAGATTTAGTATATAGTACCTTAGATCAGTCGATTACATTTATATCTCTCTTGATTTCTTTTTAATAATGATATATTGTATTCACAATTATGATTATCTCAAAAACAATCATAATTGGTTGACTAGTGAATACAAAACTAGAATGTGATTCTTCAAACTCGATCTTCCTCTTTCCTTAAAACTCTCAATTTCAATTCAACTTATTTTTCTAAAAATACCTCATTAGATCGAATCAATTCATGATCACTGGCAACATTCTAAGATAGTAAATATTGAATAGAAATCTTGATAATAAGTAAGAGTCATGAGGGCACTTAGTTGAGGAACTTTTTTTCTCAAGAGTCTCATACGGCATAAAAGTTGATATCAAAACTTTTGCCACTCTTATTGGTCATCTCATGCATACGTAGTATGAAATATATATTACGATATTAAATCTTTTCCCATAGAGCGTATGTCTACACTTTCAATACCCTACAGATGATAGTTTAGACATACCTAATGTCTAATTTGAGTTCACGTATCTACTCCCTTAAAAAATCCATCAAAACTCATATTTGGCATCAAAGACAGATAAAGTAAAATATGTAGATTATTTTACTTTCGAACATAGTAAAATATTATACCATTATCTTAACACTCAGTTAAGGCAACATCTATATTTTAAGCTTGAGCTCTTGATTATCACATAAATGATAAGCTTAAAAATCATCTCATCTCTATTTATCACATAGTAAATAGAGACTATTACTCGTGTGAATGGGCTAATCCCGTATATGTCAGACATACCTTCTCAATTTTATATGATGCACTAAGCATTAAGATGCATAAACGTAAAACAAAGTCTCATAAGCATTAATGATGAAACACAAAATTAATATAAATGTGAACACTTAAGGGAAATTACAATATTCAGTATATCAACATCTACGTAGTCCTAGAGATTTTACATGGCCACAAAATACATCTCTAGATATTGGCTTCGTCATAGGATCTGCTACCATTCTATACATAAGTTCACATATTTTTGTGCAACCATATCCTTACAAAATTATACTTGGTATCTATATATTTGGTCTTGTCATAATATTTTGGATCTTTAGTATACGCTATTACTACTTAATACTTGGCTATCACAGTTAACCAATAATGAGTTTGCAGCATTTTTAATAACACCTAATTGATCCAAAAATCTCTTAAGCTAAATACCTTCTTGTATTGTTGTTGATAATGCCACAAACTCAACTTCCATCGTGGACAAGACTATACACATTGGTTTTTTATCGCTCCAAGATATGACGACATTATTCAGTAAGAAAACAAATCCGGATGTAGATTTCCTTTCATCTAAATTTCCTCCCCAATCAGTATCTGAATAGCCTTCAAGTTGCAAATCATTTCCTTGATAACTCAGTGTATAATCAGCAGTTCCCTTTAGATACCTCAATATTCTTTTGATGACTTTCCAATGTACTTGACCTGGATTGGATTAGTATCTACTTATTATTCCAACTGCAAAATATATGTCAGATCTTGTACACATCATAGCGTACATTAAGCTTTCAACAGCATTAGCATAAGGAACATGTTGCATTTGTTCATTCTCTTGTGGAGCCTTTGGACACATTCTATTATTCAATCCTCACCTTCTACAATATGAGTATTTATGGGTTTACAATCTTGTATACGAAATCATTCAAAAACCTTACTTATACATGTTTCTTGTGAAAGAGACAATGACTTCTTTAGACGATCCATTGAAATCTTAACTTCAAGAATGCATGCAGCCTCACCTATATCTTTTATCTCAAAGTTGCAAGATAACAAACTCTTGATAGTATTAACAAACTCCATATTGCTTCCTGCAATCAATATATTACCAACATATAATGATAATATCACAAATTGATATTTAGACATTTTGATATATACACAATGATTCTTATCAATCATTATAAAATTATATGCCATTACAGCATTATGAAAACGTATATGTCATTGTCTTGACAACTACTTAAGGCCATATGTAGATCTCATAAGTCGACGTACCTTTTGTTAATAGCCTTTCAAAATGAAACCAATAGGTTGTTCCGTATAAATTTCTTCTTCTAATTCTCCATTGAGAAAAGCAGTCTTTATATCCATTTAATGTAACTCAAAATTCATACTAGCTACTATTGCTAGAATAAGATAAATTAAGGTAAATCTCACTATAGGAAAAAATGTTTCATCATAATTAATTCATTCATGTTGATCATACCCCTTCGCCACAAGACAAGCCTTATATCTCTCTATCAAGCCATCAGCTTTACGCTTTATATTGAGAACCAACTTGTTCCCAATGCTTTGCGTCCTTTTGGAAGGTCAATCAGTTCCCAAACATGGTTTGACTTCTTTGACTTCATTGACTCCATTTTCTCTTCCATTCCATGTATTCATTTTTCCTTATTATGGCAATTTGGAGCCTCATTTACATTTTTTGGCATATCTTCATCTTGTGGAGCAATCATAAAAGTTTCCTTTCAATGTCAAAATGTCAATGGGGAATACTTTTTGAGTCGCCGTATGGGAGATTGTACACTTTGCACATTATTCTCCATTATGCTCTCACTCAGATTAGATAATAACGATATCATCTCATTAGGTGATTGTAATTGAGAATGAGTCAAATTTAATTCCTCACTTTTCATGTTACTCCCATTTGGACAAACTCTACTATGTTTATTATCTTGATCTAAGATTTTAAATAGGGAATAGTCCTCACTTATTTCACCATTCTTATGAAATTCATTCTCTAAGAATGTGACATATAGTGATTCAAATTCATTTATACTCCAATTTTCCTACTCAACTATAAACGCATATCATTTCGAGTGTTCTGAGTATCTTATGAAAATACTCTTTTTGCCTCTGAGACTCAATTTTCCATATTTAAGAAAGGGCTTATGAATATATACATCATTTTAAGAAAACTTAAGTAAGGTTTTCTATCTGTTCATAACTCATATGGAGTAGAAGTAACTGATTTGGAAGGCACACAATTAAGTATATAGGCAGCAGTTAATAAAACATCACCTCAAAAGGTGATAGATAAGTTAGCATACACCATCATGGATCTAACCATTTTCAAAAGGGTTTTATTTCTCATTTCTGCAACATCATTTTGTTAAGAAGTATAGGGAATCGACGGCTTTTTTTTCTATTCCTTTTTATCACATAAATTTATGAACTCATCAGATAGATATTCTCGACTCGATCAGATCTTAATGTTTTTATTTTCTTATTCAGTTAATTTTCTACCAAACTCATAAACTTTTAAAAAAACTTAGATTTATGAGAAATCAAATAGACATATACGAATCGAGTATAATCATCTATAAATATGATGAAATAAATAGCCACATGCCTTCCTCTCACATTTATTGAACCACAGATGTCACAATGAATCAATTGCAAAAGAAACTCAGCTCTTTTACATTTTCCAAATGGTTTTCTTGTCATTTTTCCTATTAGGCAATGCTCACATATGAGCAAATCAACTTTTTCAATGTTACCTAATAAGCCCTCTTGGCAAATCTATTCATATGTTGTTGGTTAATATGATCAAATCTAGCATACCACACATTCACATCATTATCCTATGAATTAGAAGACGTGAAGAGGGAATAACAAACATTGACATCATCATAGTCAATATCCAATATAATAAATCCACACCATTATTATGGAAGTTCAAATTAAAACAAAGTTTTACCAATACTAACACAGACACTATATTCTAATGAATCTTCGGAGCATATAGAACATCATTTAGAATAAAGTGCGTCCACCATGCATATTTAATTAGCAGGTGTCAATCCCTTTTACTCCAGCTCTAGAGTTGTTTCCTACATATATCACTTTAGTTCCAATCGGCACTCGTCGGAATTCCATGAAGGATTCTCTATCCTTCGTTACATGGTCTATTGCTTCCAAATTTATAGTCCATAAAGGATTAGATTCAATTAAGAATACAAAACTTGATACATAAACAAAGTTCTAAAAAATACATGGAGTGTTAACCTTCTTTGGCTCGCTATAGTCGCAAGTATAGTGACCCTTTTGGTCACAGTTATAAAGTTTCACCCCCGAAATTCTCTTAACTCGAGGACGTTTTCCTCTCTTATGTTGGTCAACTCTTAGTTTCTTGATTGAAGGACTTGATCCTTTACACTTTCACCTTTTGAATGAATCAATGTGCTTGCACTTGGAGCTCGAAACCCCTTATGAACTAGAACTAGCACAACAAATATATGTTTCCCACTCAAGCACCATAAGGCGGTTCTCTACTAGCTCAAGGTGGTACACAGCATCTTCAAGTTCTTCCATAACTTGGTTAAGAATTTTTAGTATTTCTTACTTTTCTAGCAGATATTGAATTTTCATATTCAATATCTCACAATTCTCGCCGTTCAATTTCTCTTCTTTGTTCAACTCAGCGACTATGCTCTTAGTTGCTGAAGCCATTGGATCTAAACATATCAGATACATATGCACGAATTATTAATGTCTATCATTTATACATCCATTTTGCATAAACTCGTCATGTTAATAAATAATTTCAAATAAGGTTTTAGAATCAGAAAGTCATTATGTTTCCAATCATCATCCAAAAATCCTAACTTGAAATTATCATTAATATAATCATTTATACAAAAATAAGTTCACCAAAGTCATTAAAACTTTCTTAAACTTCCCACAAATAATTGTAAATTAACATACTAATTTATAACAATAGATAATATTGAACTTTCAATAAGTAAACATGCCATTTACACAAAGTAATATATTCAGAGGAAACATATCAACATAGAAAGAAATATTTATACCTAAAATATCTCAAACCAATTTAAGAATAAGATGCTCATCTATCTCATAAACTGGGAATATCTCTTCTAATCTCCTAGTAAATTCCTCTGAGAATCTTGAAGGTACATTGGTCAACCACGAAAAGACCTTCGAAGAGCCCTATGGCTCCTCCAAGGCGCATTCATTCTGCATCAAGTGACACTCAACTCAAGAGTTGAAGTCTTGATTGCCTCAATTCTACAGTATTCTCTTATAAAAGCTACTGCAAGCCTTCTATAATCCGGGACAATATGCGATCTAACACTGCTTGCCATTATGATGAAAATGTTCATTAGGGTTGGCACCTTCTGAAAATTTGGCATAAGATAACTATTCCATATAATTTCTTGTATCATCTGATTGGCCTTGACCATGTGTGACATTATATCACTATCATTCCACTGATAATTAGCTAATTCTGTTTTTAGCTCTTCAAGTCTTGCCTTTTGTTCATCCATTCTCAGGAATATAAATATGCGTACAAAATGCATCATTGTTCCTACAACAAATGCAGAACAAAAGGGATTACATATAATCCACAACAAACAAGAATGAAAAGCACATTTTTCGTTTTTTTTTTTTTTTTTTTTGCTAGTCAACGCCAGTTGATGACACCTAAATTTTGGCGACTTGTTTAGTTATTTATCGCATTAAAAAATCAGGGATTGATTTTAACCCCTAAAAAAAAATTAATTGCATAGCATGAAGTTTTAAGAACATTTATTTTTAATTTGCATTTACGGTGGGCCGGTGACAAATGGATTCGAATTGATGGCTTAGAATTTCAATTTGATGAGTTGGAAAAGCAAATATTGCGTTTGGAAAAGAAATCTTCATGGATATCGATTTGGAAAAATTAAAACCCTAATCCGTGGCCGATAAATATGTTAAAATGCGTAAGGTTTTGAGGGGGGGCCATACAATAAAAATACACGGCCACATTGAGGGAATTTTTCTTCCTCTCGGGTTTCTAGGTTAAAAAAATTGAAAGCAATAGAGAAATCGAGCTTCCTTCGTTTCTAGGGTTTTTTTATCACGTCAAATGAGCTATTTTGTTTGGTTTTCTTTGGTGGTTGGGGGTGAAAAGTCAAAAAGAAGAGTGAAAGAAGAGGGAGAGGGAAAGTACAGCAAGGGGGGCAGAGAGAGCGACGAGTGAGAGAAAAAGTAAAGAAAAAGTAAAAAAAAGTGGAAATAGTCGTCTTCTTCGAGGGCACAGCTTGCAACCCACCGCCGGCCTTTGTCCATGAAGCCGCTTCTGCTCTTGCATTGCCGCGCCTGCTCCGCCGTGCTCACTCCACTGCCATCGTTCCGTCGAGCCGCTCTGCTCCTTTGCCTGCAGCAGATCTCAAGTCCTCTCTGCCGCGCCTCCGTCCTCAGCCCGCCGGTCTGCAACCCTTGACGCCAGCCTCCGCCTTTGATCGACGCAGCTGTAGCCCCCTGCTCCATCGCGCCTCGTCCCTGTTCTACCTCGCCGCTCCGCCACCGCGTCTCCGCCCAAGCACCAAGTCCTAAGTCCCTGCGAAGCCGCCTCGTCCGACGCTGACAGATCTGAGCTCACCTGCTGCCCGCACCGGTTACTGCGTTGGTACCGCCTTCGCCAGCCTCCACCGTGCCTCCGCCACCGCGCATTGCCGGCCTCGCCGCTCCGTCTGCTCCTCGATGACCGCGCCTGAGATCTACCCATGACCCAACGCCTGGCGTTCTCTACTCCAGCCGTGACCGACGCCCTGCTTCGCCTCTGCCCTATTGCTCGCCGAAGCACCGTTCGCTCATGCCTAGAGCCTGACTCGAGCCGGATCGCAGCCCCTCCACTCCGGTGACGCCGCTGCTGGTCCTGCTTTGTCCGCGTCTATTGCCCTCCACCCAGCTTTGTTCCGCGCCTCTGCTCGGGCTCGAAGCCGGTCGCTGCACCTCCTAACCCGAGTGACCACTCGAGCCGCTTCCATCACGCCATATCTGGACACCGAGCCACCGTACATTCGTTCGACATCCCGCCCCTACCATCGTCCCCGACGCAGTGGGCCCGCAACCGCCGGCCACTTTTCGATTCCGCCGGCTGTTCCCCTCCTAACTACGCTCGCTCTGACTAGTGTCCCTGCCCGCTACTAGTCCACTCTCGCCGGAGCTCCGACACCCGCCGCCGCCCCTCACTAGAACGCCGACGACCCCCATCACTCCTGGCGATCCAGTTGCCCAGCCTCGTGTGAAAAAAAGAAAAGGAGAAAAAGAGAAAATCAATTTGGGTAGTTTTTTTTATTCTATTTATTTTATTTATTTATTTACTTTGTTCTTGTAGTAGAATTATTCCTGAATAAATGATTGAGGTTTCCGACATGAAATAGCATCTAAAATTTGGGATTGGCAATCCGATTTTCGCGCTCGAAATTTGATTCGCAATCGCTTGAAAAATTGCCAATCCGATCTCATGCTTGAGATCCAATTCACGATTTATTTAAAATTGACCAACCTGATCTCATGCGGGAGATATAGTTCGTCAATTTTTTGGATATCAATCTTATCGTGCTCTGATTTACTGTCATGTGGTTGAATCAATTTTATTTTCGTAAAAGAAAAAATCCAAAAAATATTTGAATCAGGATTAGGTTTGTTTTAGAATATTTCTTGTTATCTTGCATATTTAGAATAGGGATTTTATTTCAATTTTTTAAAAAAAAAATCAAAAATAAAAAAAGATGCATTCATTTAGGATGTTAGTTTTAAATTTGAATTGCATATTTAATTATTTGGCAATTTTAATTTCGAATTTCATAAAAGAAAAAGAAAAAATTAGTGTTAGGGCATTCTTTGCACGTCATTGCATATTAGGATAGATTGCATGCTTATTTAAAAAAAAAAAAATCATGTGCACGTCATATAGAATTAGGTTCATGAAATGCACGTCTCGGTCCCGAAATTTCCTTTTTTTAGTGTCAAGAGTACCCACCTCAGTCCGCATGCTCGTGACTGGGTCGGCTCTTTGACCAAGCTGGAGTCATGAGGACCCGACGTAGTCTGCATGCCCACGGCTAGTCTGACATCCTTGTGGCTTCACTTTGCTAAGCCTGTCTAGAGTAGAAATCGAACCTCACATCTCATGTGTATGTCTATGTGATTGCCGTCGATTTTTTTCTTGGTGAAGTAAGTCTTCTATCCCTATGCTATGCAATTTACTTACTTTGTCGTACTTTTGGTCCGCTATGATAATCTAGGTTAGTCATTTGATCTAATTCATTTGTCAATCATAAATAAAATGAGGAAATTGCCATGCAATTAATCATTTGGAAAATAAAAAAATTTGGAGAATTTGTTTTCAATTCATGTCTATGAAATTTGGGTCTTGCTAGGGTGTCTATTTTTCTAGTTTTTAGGAAATTCCTTCTTGTACGAACATTTCATAACAAAAAAAAAAAATTGATCAGCTCATTGTCATGGATTGGTTTTCTATTTACACCTCATGCTTACATATTTTCATTCATTTGATTAGGTGATAACGGATCCTCCACGTTCGCCTATTATTACACGATCAAGAGCTAAGACGGCCGACCAAATTGAAATGCGTGATCGTATGTCTGCCATGGAAGACCAACTCAAACAATTGCTCACCTTTATGCAACTTATGACAGCTCAATTTCAATCCCTCCAAGTGAATCCGATTCCTGCACCCGCTCTCCCCAAGATAGTGGTCCCGAAGCAAACAAATAACGCTCAAATGGGTGATGACGACATGCCTGGGCTGGAGGATGACCCACTGTTAGTTACTGCCGAAAAGACGAAGCCTGACAATGTCCCTAAGATGGAGCGAGATGAATGCTTTACGAAACTTGAGGAGAAAGTGAAGCAACTACAAGAGTCACAATGTTCACTCCCGTTCAACTTGTCCGTGTATGAGAAAGTCAAGATGCTAAAGAAGTTTAAGATGCTAAAGTTCGAGAAATACGATGTTACTTCCTGCAGATGTACCATGTACTCATGATTCAATCATTCCATGCAAGCTTGACTGGACCCGTACTAAACTAGTACATAATAGTGTAAATCTTCTTGATACCTAGAATGAAGTGACTGATGCGTTCCTTAAACAATATAAGTTCAATATGGACATTGCACCTTCCCGAGAAGATCTTGAGAGGATGGAGAAGAAGCGGAGTGAATCATTCAAGGAATACCTTGAGATGGCGAAATCTAGCAGCTCAAATCACTCCTGAGCCTACTAATAAGGAGTTGATGAAGTTGTTCGTCAAGACTCTCCCGTCTGAGTTCCGTAACCGAATGGCTATCACATACGTCAAGAACTTCAATCAACTTATTCCTGTGGGAAAACAAATTGAGATGGGGATAAGGGAATGATGGTTTACTAAGTCACCCAAGAAAAGGTTTTCTACAAAGAAGGAGAAGGATCTTGAAGCTGAGATTAATATGGCATATTCTCAACCGAATCGTGATACATCTAATTGCGTTCCGGTTATTAAGATTTCTACTGAGCAACAGGGTGGAGGACATCAATTCTCGGGTTGACGACGTAATGTTAGGAAACAATTTACACCTCTTCCTGGACCCTTATCCAAAGTTTTGCATGTCCTCCAAAAGAAAGGATTACTCTCTATTGAGCCGAAGCGATCAAATCCCGAGCATTATCCTGCATATAATCTCTCCAAAAAGTGTGACTATCACATGAGAGAGGTTGGTTACTCCACTGATGATTGCTATGTTTTGAAGCATAAGGTCCAAGACCTCTTGGATACAAAAGCGTTCTCTTTCGGCAGTTATCAGAAAAATCCCCTGCCCAACCATGATGGAGGCGCAAACGCTGTCACTAAGTGAAGAAGTTCTTATCTTCTAGGGTTTCAGGTTTTATTTAGGATTTCCTGCATTCTGAAACTTCAATTATCGCTTTCGCTTCTAGGGTTTGGGTTGTTTACATTTTCCATTCCAACAATGTAATTCATTTTATTCTATTCAATGAAATTACAATTTTATTTCCAATTTGAGGACATGATGGAATACACCAAACTAACCCGGTGACGATATCCAATAATGAAAAGAAAATATCATCCATAGAGAAAGTCTGAGGAGTGGGTTTCTTCATGCTTTCTCATCAAAAAATTCCCCAAAAAAAAGGAGAATAAAAAAAATCATTTTTCAAGCCATTTCCAAAAGCATACATTAGGTTAGCCCTATTTAATTTTCTAACTTATTTACTTCATGTTTTAAAGCATTACTTTCTTGCCCTAATGACAAAGCATCTGAAAAGGGCGCATCATATGATAGATTGGGGGCATTGCATATTTTGGTAATGACCCAACTGGGATAAAATCTTGATCCGAGCCAAAATGGATGTGCAATTTGAATTCACTTTGATGTTGCATAGTATCCTATTCATGCGCGTTCTCTTGTGCAGGGGCAAAAGTGGATTTTCACTTTTGATTGATAGAGACAATCCAATGACATTCATTGCTGAGGCAATCCCTCTGTAGAGCAATCCCCTGAATGAATGCTTAAAACCATGTTTTAAGTGCGATAAATTGTTTGTTTTGAAGTCACAAAAGCTTTTCATGCTTAAAGTTACTGGACTCTTTTGAAAAGAGAATTTTCATATTGATTTAGCTCACCAATTTCATCTGGAGACTTGTCAAGATAGACAACTCAATGGAGTGACATCAATGCTTAAGAATGTTGAATGAGACGTATCAGGATGATGAAAGACAAGCCCTATCCTATACATAGTCCCTTACTTATACACTTGTGAGATGAGTGTAGGAAAGTTCATATCCGCAAGGAAAAGAGTTCTTTCGCGAAAGGTACAATGACCAAAGTGATGAGGGGCAATTCATTTCTCTATCCCAAACACTACAAGTGATCCATTGCTTAACTTCTTTGAGCCCCATAAATTTGTGGAAATTCTCTCAAATTACCCCTGTCAAGAACCACCTCACATTGGGGCAAGTTGGAGGTAAGATAGCATCATGAGGTGAGGAAAATGAAAAGAATTTTTCTTGTTCTCACTTGCATCAATCTTCAAGTCGTGCTATTACATTGAATTCATGTGGTAATTTAAGTGCCTTAGTATGATGAAGAGTAGTATGATGAAGAGCATTTCTTTCTCTATCTTATACAGTTATATCCTTTGCATAGCCTACTTGAGCCTGCAATTTCATTTCTTTAAACCTAGTTGGTGATTATCCCCCACACTGGGGCAAGGCAAAAGGCAGGTGAAGACTCTTGAAAAGTTCGAGTGTCATTCAAAGTATAATTGCTTAACACATGCATGGTGCGCAAGAATTGAAATCAAAATAGAACTAAGGGGCATGAAAAAGCAGTGTGCCTGATAAAAGCAAGATCAATGCTCATGAAAAGAAGTAAAGAAAAAATGCATGAAAACTAGGGGCATGAAAAAGTAGGGTGCCTGGTAAAAGCAAGGCCGATGCCCATAGATGAAAAAAGAGAGTCAAATTGCAAGAATTGTATCCTTATGGAGCAGTACTCAAAGAGTCAAGATCAATAGTGCATTTATAATGACAATCCCCGGTGAAGGAGAAGACTGGCGACAATGCCTAGATGATCATCAACTCTCACCCTTTACACATATTTTGAGCCTAATGATCCTTTCGTTTCTCAACCCATGAACCTAGCCTATGTTACGTCCCTTACAAAGTCTCTTCATATTAGGGCACTTGAATTAACATGGTAATTCATATGTTTATAAGCATCGCTCGAAGAAGTGCGAGCAAGACTATTTCTTTTTCATTTTGCAGGGTTTTTGACTTGTAAACCCGGAGATGATTGCGAAGCTGTTCTTTCAATAGCCTTGACTCAAAGAATCCAATTGTTAAGCCATTGACCAAGCCCACATTATGGTCCCTGTTAAAGACCTCTCATAATGGTAAGGTCATACCGCTTGCGAGAATATTCGGACCCTTGTTGGTATGATGATAGTGAGATAGAGTGATTCTCATAAAATAGCCTTCTAAATGAGAGTGAGTGAAAGTCCATTCTAACTGAAAGTCTCTCATTTAGTATTCTTAGAAAATCCATGACACGAGTGAAAAATGTCTTGAACAATAAATCTCTTTAGTAGAAATTTGGGTGATGCAAAAGTTATTATGCATGAACCTTGATTGAATTGATAAAAATTTCAGTGGATTTTGAAGTGTGCATTCCAGAATAACCTTAATTGCTTATTTCTTTGGTGAATGCACTTTTGCTCTAATCATGTCTGACAGGTAATGCTTTCTCAAAGACCCAAGAACTCCTGACATTCAGGTTCCTTTCAGAATGCCTCGTAATATTAGGAGATGAGAAGCCTTCACGAACATTCAAGGTGCATCCTTGATGTTCCCAAATTTATTTCTACTAGGAGGTGAAAGACCTCCACAAGATATCCAAATTCCAGAAGACATATCCCCAAGAATCAGAGATATCACTAGGTAAGTATATCTCTACCCATACTCTAAATACTTGTCATTGTGCATGTATTCTCTCTCAAGTGCATCGACACTTGACTCGGTCAAGCTATCCTTTATATTGACCTAGCGTGCTTTCGTAGCCCAGAGTCCCTTTCATCGACTCGGCGTGCCTCCGTAACCCAGTGTCCTTTATATTGACCTGTCGTGCTTTCGTAGTCTAGAGTCCCTTTCATCGACCCAACATGCTTCCGTAGCCCAGTGTCCTTTATATTGACATGGCGTGCTTTCGTAGCCTAGTGTCCCTTTTCATTGACTCAGCGTGCTTCCGTAGCCCGATATCCCTTTTAATAGACCCGACGTTCTTTAGTAGCTCGGTGTCCTTCATATTGACCTGGCGTGCTTTCGTAGCCCAGAGTTCCTTTTGTCGAATCGGCGTGCTTCCATAGCCTGGAGTTCTTGACTTGGCGTGCTTTCGTAACCCAAAGTCCCTTTTATTGAATCGACGTGCTTCCGTAGCTCAAAGTTCTTGACATGGCGTGCTTCCGTAGCCCAGTGTCATTTTTCATTAACTCGACGTGCTTCCGTAGCCCAATGTCCCTTTTAATAGACCCGGCGTGCTTCCGTAGCTCAGAGTTCCTGACCTGGCGTTCTTTTGTAGCCTAGAGTCCCTTTTAATAGACCCGGCGTGCTTTCGTAGCCCGGAGTTCCTGACCTGGCGTGCTTTTGTAGCCCAGAGTCCCTCTCTATCGACCTGGCATGCTTTCGTAGCCCGGTGTCCATTTATATCGACCTGACATGCTTTTGTAGCCCAAAGTCCTTTTCATCGACATGGCGTGAGTTCCCCTATCAAATCGGCGTGCTTCCGTAGCCCGAAATTCCTCTTACTCGACACTTAATTGAGATGTCCCCCCGAAGGTTTTTCTCCAAGATTCAATTTGATTAAGGCGACCAAAGAAAGGTTCAGGTCCTGATCAGATTATCTATGCTGCAATGCTAGGCGATCAAAGAAAGGTTCGGGTCCTCGCTACGCAAAACCCCGTTTAGGCGATCGTAGAATGGTACGGGTCCTGGAAAAACAGTTTTTTATTTAGGCGACCGTAGAAAGGTACAAGTTATGGAAAAGTTATTCCCCATTTAGGTGACCGTAGAAAGGTATGGGTCCTAGAAAGTGATTTCTTATTCAGGCAACCATAGAAAGGTACGAGTCCTGGAAAGTGAATCCCCGTTTAGGCGACCGTAGAATGGTATGGGTCTTAGACAACATATGTTTCCCATTTAGGCGACCATAGAAAGGTACGGGTCCTGGAAAGTGATTTCCTATTCAGGCGACCGTAGAAAGATATATGTCCTGGAAAGTGAATCCCCGTTTAGGCGACCGTAGAATGGTACGAGTCCTGGACAACGTCTGTTTCCCATTCAAGCAACCGTAGAAAGGTACGAGTCCTGGAAAGTGATTTCCTATTCAGGCGACTGTAGAAAGATACGGATCCTGGAAAGTGAATCACCGTTTAGGCGACCGTAGAATGGTAAAGGGTCCTAGACAACATATGTTTCCCATTCAGGCGACCGTAGAAAGGTACAGGTCCTGGAAAACCATTTTTTCGTCAAGGCGACCGAAGAAAGGTTCGGGTCCTAGACAATATTTGCTGCTTTAACAGGCGATCGTAGAAAGGTACGGGTCATGGAAAATCAATTTTTTCGTCAAGGCGACTATAGAAAGGTACGGATCCTAGATATAACCAAACATTACTACACTAGGCGACCGTAGAAAGGTACAGGTCCTAGGAAAGCAGTTTCCTTACAAAACATTGCTGCCATTTTAGGCGACCATAGAAAAGTACGGGTCCTAGAAAAACAGTCTCCTTACAAAGCCTCGTTACTATTCTTAGCGATCATAGAAAGGTACGGGTCCTGGACATGTAACACCAATTATCTTGAATTGTTATATCCTCCTTGAAGGTAAGTTATTCAGGTAGGTTCCTTTAGCATTTGCATTAGCGTTTCCATGCATCATATAAATTGCATTTTAAAATGGGATTCATTTTCCGACAAAAAATTATTCATTGCATGTGCATGGTCAAAATTTAGGTCTCAATTTGTCTTTGAAGGCAACCTCTACGAGCTCACCTTCAAAGAGGGGCAGCGGTTGACACCTAAATTTTGGCGACCTGTTTAGTTATTTATCACATTAAAAAATCAGGGATTGATTTTAACCCCTAAAAAAAAATTAATTGTATAGAATGAAGTTTTAGGAACATTTATTTTTAATTTGCATTTACGGTGGGCTAGTGACAAATGGATTCGAATTGATGGCTCAGAACTTTAATTTGATGAGTTGAGCTAAGCCCACGAAGGGAGTAAATCGACCTAAGCATGTATCCTCGAGGAGATTTTACAGATTTATCTTTGTGAAATTTTAATTTAGAAAAGCAAATATTGGTTTGGAAAAGAAATCTTCGTGGATATCAATTTGGAAAAATTAAAACCCTAATCCGAGGCCACACAATAGAAATACACGGCCACATTGAGGGGATTTTTCTTCCTCTCGGGTTTTTAGGTTAAAAAAAATTGAAAGCAAAAGAGAAATCGAGCTTCCTTTGTTTCTAGGGTTTTTTTATCGCGTCAAAGGAGCTATTTTGTTTAGTTTTCTTTGGTGGTTAGGGGTGAAAAGTCAAAAAGAGGAGTGAAAGAAGAGGGAGAGGGAAAGTACAGCAAGGGGGCAGAGAGAGCGACAAGTGAGAGAAAAAGTAAAAAAAGGTGGAAATAGTTGTCTTCTTCGAGGGCACTGCCGGCAATGCACTGCTGGCCTTCGTCTGCGAAGCCGCTTCTGCTCCCACATTGCCGCGCCTGCTTCGCCGCGCTCGCACCACCGCCGCCATTCCGTTGAGCTGCTCCGCCCCCTTGCCTGCAGCAGATCTCAAGTCCTCTCTGCCGCGCCTCCATCCTCAACCCACCGGTCTACAACCCCCAACGCCAGCCTCCGCCTTCGATCGACGCAGCTGTAGCCCCCTGCTCCGTCGCGCCTCAGTCCATATTCTGCCTCGCCGCTCCGCCATCGCGTCTGCCCGAGCACTAGGTCCCGAGTCCCTATGAAGCCGCCTCTGTCTGACACCGGCAGATTTGAGCTCGCCTGCTGCCCGCACCAATTACTATGTCGGTACCGCCTTTGCCAGCCTCCACCACACCTCCGCCACCGTTACACCGCCTGTCTCGCAGCTCCGTCTGCTCCTCGATGCCCGTGCCCGAGATCTACCCACGACCCAGTGCCCGGCATTCTCTGCTCCAGCCGCAACCGATGCCCTGCTCCGCCTCTGCCTTGTTGCTCGCCAGAGCACCGTTCACTCACGCCCAGAGCCTGACCCGAGCTGGATCACGGCCCCATCGCTCCGGTGACGCCTCTGCTAGTCCTGCTTTGTCTGCGTCTCCAGCCCTCCGCCCAACTCTGCTCCGCTCCTCTGCTCAGGCTCGAAGCCGGTCATTGCACCTCCTCACCCGAGCGACCACCCGAGCCGCTTCCATCGCGCTAGATCTTGACGCCGAGCCACCATACGTTCGTCCGACATCCCGCCCCTGCCATCGTCCCGATGCCAGTGGGCCCGCAACCGCCGGCCACTGTCCGATTCCACCGGCTGTTCCCCTCCTAGCGACGCTCGCTTTGACTAGTGCCCCTGCCCGCTGCTGGTCCACTCTCGCCGAAGCTCTGACGCCCGCCGCTGCCCCTCACCAGAACGCCGCGACCCCCATCACTCTCGGCGAACCGCCTGCCCAGCCTCGTGTGAAAAAAAGAAAAGGAGAAAAATAGAAAATCAATTTGGGTAGTTTTTTTATTCTATTTATATTATTTTATTTTACTTACTTTGTTCTTGTAGTGGAATTATTCTTGAATAAATGATTCGACATGAAATAACCTCTAAAATTTGGGATTGACAGTCTGATTTTCACGCTCGAAATCCGACTCGCAATCGCTTGAAAATTTCCAATCCGATCTCATGCTTGAGATTCGATTCACGATGTATTTAAAATCGGCCAACTCGATCCCATGCGCGAAATATGGTTCGTCAATTTTTTGGATATCAATTTTATCTTACTATGATTTGCTATCATGTGGTTGAATCAATTTTATTTTCATAAAAGAAAAAAATCCAAATAATATTTGAATCATGATTAGGTTTGTTTTAGAATATTTCTTGTTATCTTGCATATTTAGAATAGGGATTTTATTTCGAATTTTTTTAAAAAATAAAATATCAAAACGATGCATTCATTTAGGATGTTAGTTTTAATTTGAATTGCATGTTTAATTAGTTGGCAATTTTAATTTCGAATTTCATAAAAGAAGAAGAAAAAAATTAGAATTATGGCATTATTTGCACGTCATTGCATATTAGGATAGATTGCATTCTTATTAAAAAATAAATAAAAATCATGTGCACGTCATATAGAATTAGGTTTATAAAATGCACGTCATTTAGCGATTGTCGCTAGGTTCATTTAATTAAAACTTGCCCGTCATTAGAATTAGGTCATTTGGTTAATTTAGATTGCACGTTTAATTATTGCATTTCTTTAAAAATTACTTTACTCCTATCATGTAGTTTAGGTCATGTCACTATGTCCTGTCATTTCGTGTTAGATTAGTAACATTGCACTGCATACAGATTAGATTTTATTAAACAAGTGAAAACAAAAAAAAAAGTAATTGTGTGTTAATTAGAAATCATATCTAAGACTGTTGATTTGAATTCTGATTTAACACTGCAGATGCTTTCGTTGTTATGAGGTAATTCCTGCATTTTATTTATTTGCTTTCTTGAGTGTTAAATTGGTGGTTTGCGTACCCGTATGATCATCTCACATGTTAGGAAAGTAAATTAAAATGAATTCAAGCTGCTTCCCAAATATATATATATTTTTTTTTCAAAATAAAAGAGAAAGGTACTGGAAAGGCATTAGAGAAATCTAGTGTAATCAAGTCCCCATACTCAAAGTCTCTGGTTCGTAGAAGTAAAATAATACTCCAATTATTTTACTTAGGTGTCTAATCGACCTACACTAAACTGATTAGTAGCAACTCCCTTTTGCATGTTAGATATTTGAACATAAGTCGCGAATTAGTATGGGTTTGGAAGAGCCCGAGCTAAATTAAACTTAGCAAGCCATTAGCCTAATTTTAGGTGATATATCTGAAATTTTGGTCGCGACACTAGTCAATGATGATCAATGCCAGTCAACGAGGTCAACAATGGTCAACTCAAGTCAATGATCAACAAATGACCAGGTCGGGTCAACGGGTCAACTAGGGGCAAAATAGTGATAACATCAAACAGTAAAGGCATAATCGTAAAAACAACTTATAGGGGATAAAACGTAACATTATAAAGAAATCAGGAGCAAAAGCATACGGTTGCCGCGTGCGTGCGGTTATGACACGCCTGCCGTGCACGCTCCCAGGAAACCGCCTCAGCTCGTGTGTTGCACACACCGACAACGCAGGTCCTTCTAGCCGCACATGGCGGCACGTCCAGCAGCTTCTAGTGGTGAGCCACCCGTTGTTTTTTCATCTCGACAAGAACTACAACCCTGCATTATCAAAAATAAATTTTGATTCATGGAAAATAAAATAAAATAAGAAGGGCGAATGGGAGCGGGTGTTGGGATTTTTGTCCCCGAGCATCCGATGACGACGTTTCTCGAAATTTCGGCCAAAAACAAAATATAAATGTTAACAATGATCGGGAAACATGAACAACATCGCTCTGATACCAATGTTGGAAACAGATTCCTGAAAAACAAACACTTAAGTGATCCATTTTGCTTCGATTTTGGTACTTAAGGGCCTGCATGGTAACGTTTCTGTTTCTCCCAATTTTTGTTCTTTTGTTCCCTGAAACAAACAAAGAACAGAAATTCGTTTGGTAAAACGTTTGTTCTTGGGAACAAATTTGGAACAGAAATAAGAAACAAAAAAAAGTAGCTTCTTGTTCCTGGAAACAATTTCTAGAAATAAGCTAATTTTTCTTTTCTTTTTCTTGCTTGCTGCGGCCTTAGGTGGCCGCTTGCCAATCGTCGGCCACCTTTGACTGGCCACAGCCACCGTTGGCCAACCGCCGACCGTCGCCCCACCGGCGACAACCATCGTCGCCGCCACCGTCTGATCATCGTCGTTGCCGCCCACAGCCTATTGGCCACCCCCGACCGCTGTTGCCAGCCGCCGCCACAGGATCGCCAACAGCCGTCGTCACCGCCGCCAGCCAACCGCCGCCCGTCACCCATCGTCGTTGCCCGTTGCCAACCGCCACTGCACGATCGCCGCCCACAACCCACCACCCGTCACCTCCTGCGGCCGGTGGGCTGTGGGCGGCAATCGTTCGGCGGCGACGGTCGGCGGGCGACGGTCTTGCGATGGTAGCCGGCAGCAACGGGCGGCGGGCAAGCTGCGACGGGCGATGAGCGGCGGTTGGCAGTCCGTGAGAAAAATAAAAAAATAAATGCAAAAAAAAAAAATCATACCAAACGTATTTCTATTCTTTTTCTATTTCAATAATAGAAATTTTGTATCGTTACCAAACACATTATTTTACTCAAAAATTATTCCCCGAAGTAGAAATAGAAAAGAACTATTTCTAAAAAGAAACTGTTCCTCGGCCAAGAAGCGTTACCATGCGCACCCTAAGTGTCACTTTCTTAACTTTTGGCACTTAAGCGTCCCTCCGTGCCAAGTTTTGGCACTCCATGTGTCCGGCACTCATTTTTCCTCAGTCTCAAACCCTTGCTCTGCATGACTTCATCTCAGTTGTGTTCTTCGTTGAAGCGGATCAATGTTGGACCTCAGCGACCATACCCATCACGAATCTTTTTAAACCCGCCAGAGAAAAAAGAAATGGAAATTCGCAAAAAAGATTTCATCTTGAAATCAATGAGAAGAAGATTGAGATTTCTATGAAGAATCTTCATCATATTGTTCGCCTGTCACATGTTATGCAGAAATTCCACTGAGCAAAAATCTGAAAATGGCCATACAGATCTCCAGATAAGTAGGAAAATCATTATGTGAGTGAGTTTTCAAGAACATTCAGTAAAAAATAAAAGCTGCAGACATAAAAATTGAAAAACAAGCGTCATTCCAGGCTCGTGTGCTCCCCCTTCTTCTTTTTATTTTTATGCCATTTTCTCTGTTGTCCATCGGGCTTTACGTTTTCCTCATGCTCTTCTTCCTTAACACACCGGCGACTGTCTGGGGAGGATTGAGCCGACATTGTTGTTCTTGGCATTCGTGATTCCAAAACTTTGTTTACGTTGAGATCTCTGACACTTGCTTTTATACATGTTCGAACGATTAACTGCTTGTTCAGCTTCATACAAATAGCCATAAAAAATTGACTTCGAGACTCTCAAGTGATTTAACAGTTGACATAGTAGCAATTAGCATTCCATGTTTGCTTGTTTGTATTAAGACTAGGCATAAAGAAAAGTTTTAAGTTCTTTCCTTGGGAGAGGTTGTAATCTGGGACATCATTTTTGCTTGGCTTGACATCTTAGCATGCGCATCTTGCGGAGTTGTCTGCTTCAAAAGTAAATCTTGCTTTCCCCTGTTCCTGTCTGTGCTCTTTGAGAATGCTGTTCTGTTCCCAGATCCAATTTCAGCCAAAATGTTTCCCCTGTAAGATTGAGAACAAGAAAAGAACATATTATAAACGCAGTGATGCCTTGTCAGTAAAGACTCGACATACTCAGCCTTGAGAAGCATGGCTCTGCGAGTGAGGTCTCGAGAAAGGCAAATCTCTTGCCCCGACAACATCTGCCAGTGGACCTGAGAGACCGCCATGACCCAATGCAATTAGATGTGGTTAGTCGAGCTCATCATGCGTGGACCTCCTCATCCTATGTAACTTGGGGTCTTTAAGAGATCCAAGCACCCATTAATACACAAAAATGAATAGGAAAGGAACAAATTCTGTCTGTCTCTCTGTTTCTCTCTGAATGACTTATGTAGGCACATGCCTGTTCTCCTCCATGTAGGAGTGAAGTAATTGGATCAAGCTTCATCACAGAAAATTGAGGCATTTTTTGTTCTTAGATCATATGAACGAGATCCTTTATTAGATGTTAGCAGTCTGCGAAATTGCTTTGCCTGACTCTCCTATTCTGTGCACGCTATAAACACATGTTGGGAAATTACGTTTATGTGGTGCCTCTGACTATGTGAGTTGCATTTCAGAGAATAGACGAAAAATATCAGATAAGGGAGTCAGCCGTTATATGCTTTACGAGCAGTGTTACACGATTTCTGAGTTGTGCTTCTGTCAAACTCTTCACTAATATCTTTTCTTTTCCTTTCCTCTGCTTATTTTGGGGGGATTGGGGCTGGTCTGGGACAGATGTTGAGACTCCGTTCACTTAAATTGAAGGAACTGGAAAAGGGCCGAAAGAATGGGGGCGGATCGACCTGCATTGGTGAGCTTGTGGCACAGGGAAATTGCAATCTCCTATTGATCTGCTAAATGAGAGAGTGCAAGTCTTTCCAAATTTGGGGAAGTTGAAAAAAGACTATAGACCAGCTCCTGCAATTGTGAGGAACAGGGGACATGATATCACAGTGAGAGCTACCTTGTTGCCTTTATTATTCTTTAAAGTGGTGTCATGCCCAGCGAAACTTGAAACAACCAAATTTTCAGTGACGGTCCGATGGTTTTCTCGTGTAACCAAGCCGGGGAGCCTAGTTGCCGTGGTGGAGGAAGTGCCAATGATTCAAGAAATTCCTTTTTTCAGTGGAAGCACTAACCACGAAGATATCTGAATCCTTAAGGCTAATTTACAGATTATCATCCATAAGCAATTCATATTCACTGATGTCTGACACTGGCATCTGCCTGTCCATCTATTAACCTCCCCCAAAGAAAAGAATTCTCGACCTTTTTCAATAATGAACTCATCTACCATGTTTTTTTACTAATGACTCTTCAACCGGGCGATGTGGAAAGGAGATGCGGGAAAGATCAACATAAACGGGACTTACCACAAACTTTTACAGGGTCATTGGCATTACCCCTCCGAGCACACATTTCACGGATCAAGGTACAGAGGCTTTGTCTTTGTCGTTTGTACATGGTATGTTTTCCTCGTGAAGCAATGGGCGGCGACAAATTACACTAAACAAGATAGTTACCCCCCCCCCCCCCTCTCCCCCAAGTCCTGGTAAGTGATGTCAAAATTCATTCTGCAGATATGACTTGGAGCTTCACGTGGTCCATTTAAGCTCTCACGGAGAAATAGCCGTGATCGGGATTGTCTACAAGTATGGCCGACCTGACCCTTTCCTCACAAAGGTGCAAAGGATGCTTTATCTCACTCTCCATACCGACACGTGCATTTATATGTGAAGCTGCCATATTGTTATCATACTTGCTCATAGGTTATGTGTCCAGGGTGGGTAGGGTATTGACCTGGATCCTATACCCAACCATGTTATAACCGATTCTCATTTTCAAGACCCTATACCCAACCCTGTTTGTATTGGATCCTGTACCCGACCCACCCTATTTTTCCAATCCGGTTCCAGGGTCAACCCTGTTTTTACTAGAACCTGTTTTGTAATCTTCCGATATCCTATACGACTTCGAATTTTGTATTAATATGCGAGAAAATAACGTAATCCTCCTAATTTGTATTGAAACATTAAGCACTTGTAATAAATAAATACATGAACTTTTTGACTAAATGAAAAATTAAGGATCCACATAGCTAATTGTAATAAATAAAATCATAAGGCAAAGAATTAGCAACAAACATGGGTCTAATATTAGTCTTATTCCCACAATTAATACATGAAGCTACTCATTTATGCAAGCATAACTCCTCCTACAAAAGAGAAATTAGGCGAGCCAATTCATGTGATACACAAGAATTTGGCGGTGACGAACATCGTCCGTCCATCAGACAGTGCGAGAGGGAGCCGGTGAGAGAGGGAAGAAAGTAAGGAAGAGGAATGATAAATGAGGAGTGCCGTGCGTGTTTGAGAGAGCCAAGAGGAAAAACGTCATGTAATTGCGGGAGTAAGAATAGAAATCGGGAGAAAAAAAAAAGTTTTGGACCTCTACTTACAAAACCGGTCCAGGAACCGGTTCCAAAACATGTCCGAGAACCGGTTTCTGGGTGGGTAATCACTCGGAACCTGTTCCTGGACGATTTAAACCGGTTCCGGATTTTGGGAACCGGTTCCCGGACCAATTTCAACGGAAACCGGTTCCCGACCCTCTTTTCCGGGTGAGCCGGTCCGGGAACCGGGTATACCCGGTCCGGTTGCACATCCCTAGTTATGTGAATGCGTTGAACTCAGCCATCATAAGCAAATTTGAGCTCGTATACGTGGATGTTCATGTATCACTGATGCAATGCATTATCCATCTGATTAGTTTGGGCAATTTGCTTCCCCTACTTTGCTCATACGGAACCTGAAGATCCAGTCTAATAGAATGGATCATGTGGTCTCTGCCTCATGCCTTTTGTCCTTTTGATTAAGTTTTTCTGTTTTAATCTCTCGGCAGCTACTCGAACATATAAAAGTGGTCAGGAAAGAAGACAGAGACTTGGGGGTCATAAATCCAGGGATCATCAAATTCGGCAGCAGGAAATACTTCAGATACATCGGTTCTCTCACGGTCCCTTCCATGCACCGAGGGCATTGTGTAGACAATAGTCAGGAAGGTAATAGACTAGATTTCGATGACGATTCTTAAATATGAACCCACATTCTCAAGACATGCTTTATTGTGAACTTTGACTAGGTGAGGACAGTCTCGAGGGAGCAAGTAGAAGCACTGAGAGAAGCCGTTCATGATGTAAGTGCTCTCTAAAAGGGTGTCGCGTTTTGATTGCCTTGCCACTTTGGGGGGGGGGGGGGGGGGATGGATGGTGGTGGTGGGGGGACCTAGCTTTAGGTGATTTCCTTATTTGATAACAAGTGAACTTATTCTCTTAATATATGCACAAACATGTACTTGACATAACGTACCATGTTTGAAAACAGTCTTCCCTCGTGGGACTAATTAGATTCATCTTTCTTGCCTTACTTGATGCTTGTCCATTTGGTTAGGGATATGGAGTCAACGCAAGGCCGACTCAGCGACTAGATGGAAGAGCCGTCTGGCTATACACTCCAGGAGACAATGGAGGTGCTGCTTAGGTCAAAGCCAGAATTTGACCTATTATATATTTTCTCAGCTTCAAGACTGTCTTTTATTACCTCACCACTTGAAACATTTGCAACTCAGACATATGGTTTCATTCTTGTGAGATTTGGTGGTTCAATTTAGACACGTTATTTCATTCTTGTGAGATTTGATAGGATCACAACCAACTATTCTAAAAGTTTAAGTTATTAAATGAATGTGTGGTTGCGATTAGTGTAGTATTTTGCTTAATACTAAGTGGAGAAATTTAAGTGGAAGGAAAATGGGGCTTGGAATATTCAAACTCAAGACTTCCGGCTTTGATGGTGTGATCATAATTAATTGTTCTGAAAGCTTAAGTTATAGGATCAAGCCGTGGTTTATTATCTAATATTCTAACAATTCTGATAAGTAGAAACAAAGACTAGGTGAGGGTGAAGAAAAAAGCTGTGCTGTCAGAAAAGAAAAGAAATGAAAAGTGCGATCTATCCAAGCTTTTGACATCTGAACTCGACTCCCAGACTCGGTGACAGGGACCTGGTAAGTGATGTCAAAATTCATTCTGCAGATATGACTTGGAGCTTCACGTGGTCCATTTAAGCTCTCATGGAGAAATGAGAAGTGCGATCTATCCAAGCTTTTGACCTCTGAACTCGACTCCCAGACTAGGTGACAGGGAAAGGAAGAACTGCCAACATAAAGGCCTCGTAAGTAAAGGTTGCTAAGCCAAAGTACGTCGTATCCTTCTTAAAATTTCCATATAATCCCTGCAATAAGAAATACCGATTCAGACATGAATTCCTGTGGACTAATTGAATACATAAATATAAGATTTGAGTACAAGATCTCACCGTGGCGGTGAGGCAGCATCTGCAACAACTAAGTACAATAGGGTAATGTAATCATAGTGTTGGCCTGTCACGGGTTATGCCGAAATTCCACGGTACAAAAATCTGAAAATGGCCATATACATCTCCATATAAGTAGGAAAATCATTATGTGAATGAGTTTTGAAGAACATTCTTAAAAATATAATCTGCAACAATAAAAACTTGAAAAACAAGCGTCGTTCCAGACTCGCGTGCTCCACCACCTTCTTTTTAATTTTAATTTTTATTTTTATGCCATTTTATCTGTTGTCCATTGGGCTTTTCGTTTTCCTCATGCTCTTCTTCCTTAACACACCCGCGACTGTCTGGGGAAGATTGAGCCAACGTTGTTATTCTTGGCATTCATGATTCCAAAACTTTGTTCACATTTAGATCTCTTACACTTGCTTTTAAACTGGTTCAAACGATTAACAGCTTGTTCAGCTTCATAAGAATAGCCATAAAAATTGACTTTGAGACTCTCAACCAGGTGATTTAACAGTTGATATAGGAACGAAGTATAGCCCAAGTGCCAAAACTTGACAAGAGATGACACTTAAGTGCAAAAATTTAGAAAAGTGACACTTAAGTGCCACCTCCGGCGGACCTTGCCGGAAATCCTATGTGGCAATATTTTATTATTTTTGCTCGCCTACGTGACTCCCCGGAGAGCTAACTCAGCTCTAACTCACCCAAAACGATGATGTTTCCATAGTTGGCCAAAATAAAAGCCCTGAATCTGCCAAAACGACGTCGTCACCCAAATTGCCCCAAATCTAAAACCCTAAATCGGCCAAAATCCCTATTGAAGTGCTCGAATCCTAGTCCCGAACCCTAACTTTGATTTGCCCAAAATTTCATCGTCGAATATTAGAAATGGAGAATAGAACTCTCAGCAGCACCTCAAATTCCTCTCACCAAAGCGAAGGAGAAGGCCATAGTTTCTGTTTTTGTGGGTTACCAAGTCCAAGAAGAACATCGTGGACTCGAATGAATCCTGGGAGAAGATTTTATAGATGCGCCAGATATAAAGAAGGGTCGAAGTGCAAATACTTCAAATGGGTCGATACGAAATTCTCTCACCGAGCTACAGAGGTGATATTGGATGTACTTGATAAAAGACATCAATCTTCATCTATGTTCGTGGATGACTTGGACGATGTTGACTCAATGCAAGCTCAAGCGTCTTCGGCTAAACCTTTCAAGAATGAAGTTTCAAGGATGAAAATTGAACGGAAGTATTATCAAGCGTTTATTATGGTGTTGTTTTGTTGTCTATCATACTTTATAATAAAATGTAAAGCACTTGAAGATGAGAAAAAGTTTCTCTGACTGCCATAATTAAAAATGAGTGGACAAATGTAATTGTTTTGGATTAAATGTAGGCTTTTTTCTTTTTGAAAGATGAGAAGAAGTTTGTGTTGTTCCATAAGATCATTGTGGCTTTGTTGTTGTTTGTGCTGTCATATGTATTATGGGTTACTTCTCGTGTTTGTAAGGGGGTTAAGGAAAGGGAATGAGTGAATTAGATACTGCTTGTACTGTGTTTTTGCTTGTTCTTGAATATAAACCAATGATGATATATGTGTATTGGGTCAATGTGTTGTGGTGGCTTTTTTACTTGAACCAAATATAAACATAAACAATCAGTAAATATTGGAATTGAATGGAGTTGTCATAAGTTAAATTACCATCACCTTCTCTGTTTTGCTCCAAACCAGCAAAATATTGGAATTAAATGGAGTTGCCATAAGTTAAATTATCATCACCTTCTCTGTTTTACTGCAAACTAGCATATACATAAGACAAACACGAGTGATTACCCGAGTGCCATAAGTTGTATTTAGTAATCACTTAAGTGCTAGTCACGATGAAAAAATGATCACTTCAGTGTCAAGTTATTATTAAAGTGATCACTTAAGTGTCACTCGTAGTTAAAAGTGAACACTTAAGTGCCATTTTTTTTAGAATGTGATCAATTAAGTGCCAATTTTTTGTAGGTTTTCTCTAAAAAGTGCGCCAGCCACCACCACCGGCTGCGCCACCAGCCATCACCACTAGCCACACTAGGCACTCCAGCCACCACCGTGCTGGTGGTGTTGCTGCACAAGGTATTGGTGCAAGCTAAGCCTTGCACTAGCTTGCACCAGTACACCTGGTGTAAGATGTGCACACTACACACTTGCACCAGGTGCAACATAAGCCCCTAACCCCACCACAAACCCACAACCACCAGGCATCACCAGCTACCACCACCAACCACACCAGCTAAGGGTGAGCATCGGTCTAAGGTTGACCCTGGACCAGCCCAACCCTGCTGGTCCTGGTCTGGTTCCCAGGGAGACTGGGTCGGTCCTTGGTCCTAGAATTCTTGGACTAGCACTATGCGGGTCAGTCCTCAATTCTAAGAGTTTCAGGTCGGTCCAATCAGGACCAATCCTGACTATATACATACATACATACATACATACATACATACATACATACATACATATATATATATTATTTATAATCCTTTTATATAGAGAAAACCTTAAAATAAACGGTGTCAACAACATTAAACAGCTCTTTAGTGATGAGTTCAAGTAATTTTACATTGTTCTTTAATAACTTAGGTTTTTAATGTCTTTTACGGTGTCAATAGTCATAATTTACGAAGGAGAAAAATGTTTTTGTAAGGAGTCCTCATAGCGTCCAAAAAGGCACCTTATAGCATCCTCCTGTAGTATTCGTTATTTTCTATCTCATTTGTCCTCTTAGTCTTCAATTTGCTAAAATCGAAAAAAACAACTTCTCCGCTCGCCACTCGACACTCGCCTTGCTCGCTTTGGGTCACTAGTGCCGCTCGCCGCTCGATGCTCACTTGGCTTGTTGCTCCCCGCTCGACATTCGATGCTCATTCTGTTCGACGCTCAACCCACTTGACCCTCACCACTTGCCTTTCTTAACTAACCTTGCTCATCATCGAACCCATTGGGTCGGTACGGTCCTCTGTTACCCTTTCAAAGAGTATAAAATGAAATGAAAAATTATTGGTTAGTCTTGGATTGACTTTGAAAGCAGACCAAACTCATTGGGTCAGTCCGGTCCTCAATTGCTTTTTTAAGGAGTACAAAAAATGAAATAAAAAATTATTAGTTGGTCCCGGGTTGACCCTGGAACCGAACCGAACCCATTGGGTCGGTCCAATCCTCGGTCCCAAGCTTAATAGGGTTGGTCCTCGATCCCAAAAATTGAAGACCAACACTATGCGGGTTGGTCTTAGGATTAGGGGGTGGACCGGCCCAACCCGAATCATGCTCACCCCTAATACTAGCACCCCAGCCACCACATTAGCACCCGGCCACCACCCAATAGCCACTGTTCTAGTGGTGGGTCTGCTGCAAAAGATGTTGGTGCAAGCTGAGCCTTGCACCAACACCACCTGGTGTAAGATATGCACACTGCACACTTAAACCAGATGTAGCACAAGCTCTCAACTGAACCCCAACAACAAACCCACTACCACCAAGCATCACTATCCACCACCACTAGCCACACCAGCACTCCAGCTACTTCCACAGACCCAACACCAACAGCAGCAAGTAAAAGCAGAATCCATATCTTATAAAAAGCAAACGAATTTGACAAGGAGCAAGATCATTCCATTGATATTGAAATTAAGTCTCACAAAATTAATGACAAACTAAAGAAAAAAAAAAAGATAACCATCCATAGCAAGTTATTATAAACATTTACAAAACTGACTCATAAGCTCCACAAATCCTATCACGTCTCATCTCATCAATCAATATGCACAACAAACCTTGTTCGTGCTCCTTTTGATGGGCCTTTCACTTGATTCATAATCCTTGCACTCTTTCTAACTGGACGTGCAACTTCTTCTTCAACCTTCTCAGTATCCACTAACTCAGATGGAGTTGCAAATGTCCAAGGCTGAATTGATTCAAAAGGAGTTGCAACTGTCCCAGGCTGAATTAATTCAGATGGAGCTGCAATTGGGTTCTTGCTCTTCTTTCTTGTTGGCACAGCTGATGTTTTATTCTTCTTCTTTTTTGGTGCAGCCGTTGATTCTTGATTTGGGCCTTGAGAGATAAGAACTTCTTAACTTCTCCCAGCCTATAAAAAGACAATAATTTGTTAGCAAAAATCTGCAGCATAAATTAAATTAAATGCATCCGATAAAACTTATATTCAAAATGACTATTCTAGTACGCTAATCTGTATAAAGGTCATAGCCATATTGTCTTAACCTCTTCCCACGTGCCCTTTTTGTTTAAATAGGGGCGTCACTTTCAAGAACTTGTAATTTGTTGGCTCTTTTTCTTGCCTGTGATTTCTTGGGCCCTTCTTTTGGCCCTTCAGCTACTGCCGGAGCTTCTTCGACCAATTCTTCAACTGGGTGTCTTCTAGATGACCTTTGTGTAGCTACCCCTTCACATGGCCTTCTTGTAGTTGTCCTTCTATGTAACCTCTCTGCTTCAGTGACACCTTTTGTTGGCCCTTCTGGTGGTACTTGTGGTGACCTTTCTAGTGATTCTTCTAGTAGCCCCTATGGTGACTCTTGTGGTGGCTCTTGTGATGGCCCTTCAGTTGGCAATTGAGCTCCAACTTGCATTCTTAGAACCTGAGAAAGAGGCAAAATACACCATAAATAAAACATCGGGCAATATAATAACGTAAAGAAAGAAAAACTGAATACAAATTGTTGAATTTACTAGGTATTTCTTTCTCTGCTGAAGAACAGTCGACTAAACTGGCCGTTTAGCTGCTTAGGCCAATCCTTCAGCCGACCATCTTCTACCTTGCCTTTTTTGAATAGGCCCTTCAGTTTCATGACTTATTGGGGTTCTTCTTGTGACCTGACAAAGACATTACATACAAGGCCAAATAAGATATTATGTACATATTTATGATAAATCACAAAGCAACATAAACATAAATTTTATGACTTACTGGGGTTCTAGTTGTTGATAGAAGAACAGTCGACTCACTTAGCTCTTACATTTTGCCTTTCTCCAACTGTTTCACTAGGCCCCTCAGTTGGCCTCAACTGTTCTTGTTGCTTCCTCAATTGACAACCTTTAGTGTTGTGCCCTGCTATGCGACAATAAGAACATGTCATCTTTGCACATGTCCTGCTTATTCTTTGATGACTCGAGACCTCTCCCTCCGCCATTCTTCATCTTCATTTTGGCCTTCCCATTTTCTTCTTCAGTGGCAAAGGTTGAGGTGTTTCATGATCCGTCGGCTCCCAAAACTTGCTACTTCTAATTAGCTGCATCATGAACTGATACGAAGCAAGGTATTTTGATTTTTTGTACCAATCATCAATGTAATCCTCTACATTGTGGCCATTCAACTGGATGGCACACATGGCATGTGCACAAGGAATTCCACTTAGTTGCCATGCTCTACATGAACACTTTCTCGTATCTAGATGGACAACATATATATCGAAACCCTTCATTATCTCAAATATGTCATCCCTATTCCAAATGGGATGACAATGCCTACTTGCAGCCAAGTTCTCATCCAATTTCTTGACAATCCTAAGACCACATTATCTAGTCCACTTTGCAGCCTCATCTCTTTGTTTGTGCAGCCGAGTCATGACCATAACTCATATATCTTCAAGCATTGAGATGATTGGTTTACATCTGACATCTATTATCTTCCCATTAAATGATTCGCATATGTTGTTGTCGATGTTATCGCACTTGAATTCCTCATTGAAGAATGCCTTGCATCAATGCTTCAGTTCTATTTGAAATAGTGCTGCACAACCTTCTTTTGTCAACTGAAGCAGTCCTTCTTTGGCTATCCTAAAGTCAGCCATGTTCGTACTCTTTGCTAATTGCCAAAATTGCAACTACAGTTTATCCCCTTTGTAGGTCTTTGCCCAATTTTCGTATATGTGCCGCACGCACATTCAATATTCAGCGTGGGGCAACAACTCGGCTACTGCCGAAACCAATCCCTACAATAATTCAAAGTAAGAAATGTAAGCAAATAACATGTTAATATTACAAAGCAAACAATTGACTAAATTTTTCAAAAAGCAAACATTACCTTTTGTTGGTTGCTCATGAATATTCACCCTTCCCTGTTTGTTATCTCTAAATCAGCCATCAGATTTTTCAAGAACCAGGACCAATTGTCCTTGTTCTTAATCCTTACAATAGCCTAAGCTAGTGGGAACATTTGGTTATTCGCATCTCTTCCAACCGCCGCCAACAATTCTCCCTTGCACAAGCCCTTCAAGAAATAGCCGTCCAATCCTATAATCCCTCTAAAACCAATTAAAAATCCCCGTCCGCATGCATCAAAGCACACATAGAACTTATCGAACTTGATCCCACTATCAGGAAGCGGCATCTCTACCACCTCTACATGCACTCTACTTGAAGGGTTTTGCAGCCTATACTCCTAAGCATAATCCCACACCTACCCATATTCCTTGCCATACTGACCAATAAGTATCTTCATCACCTTTTGCTTTGATCTTTTGCACTAATTCCTAGATACATTGATGCCTACATGCTCCTTCACCAGCATCCTAAAGTCAGTACTTTTCATCTCGGGCATCAGCTTGATCAAATCGAAAAAGTGCTTGGACAACCATGCACTTGTTACACTTTTGTTTTGAAAATTAATGGAACAAGCGTGTTCCTCTTGGTAGGCTCTAATCTGGAAAGACTCACTCCTCTTAACAAACACGCCGTAAATCTTCCATAAACAATTTTGCTGCGAACACCTAGCTCTTACAAAATTCCTAATGTTTTTAATGAAGTCAATATTTCTTTGTGCAGCAATGGAGTTCTTCAATATAGCTTCCCTAAATTATTTCGCATCTTGGAATTTTATACCTACTGACAAAGTAGGAGAGATAACGGATGGATCATAGGAATGAAACTTACTTTTCCTTCTACGCACAACTCCTTGATCTTCTTCAAGCTCGTCCTGGGAAGTAGTAGTCTCGATACTTTCTTCATAATCTGTCTCCTGGCCAGCAACACCGGCATCTGTAGGGCCTTCTCCTATGTTTGGAACTTCATCAGCTACCTGCAAAGTTGCAAATCTATCAGACAAAAAGTCCCTTTGTTTTTTCCTTGACTGTGTAAGCTCCTCCTCGTCATCATCACTTAAGATTAAGAAATTTTTAGCAGCCAACCCTTCATCATCATCATCACCATCACTAGATTCAGCTACTTCCCAATCTAATTCAGTGATGGTGACATCACCTATGTCACCATCACTCTGGTGAACAGCATCTACGCCCCTCTCCTCCCCGTCTTGTCCATCATGCCCTCTTTCATCCCTAACTTCAGTACTAGCTTGAACACCATCTCCTCCTTCTCCTACTTGGGTGTTATCTCTGTCATCATCTTCGTCCTCACTATCACTATTGTATTCAACATATACTTTAACCTCTTCACCATGAAAATAATGATGTAGGATATCCCTAAAACCATTTTCATCTTCCAATATTTTCAAACCATCTCTCAAGCCTTTTCCAGGAACACAGTATAGCAACTTTTGTACTTTACAAGGCAAATATGTCAATATATCCCTAACAAATCCAATATAAGATACATTCTTTATATCTACAAAGATAGTACCCTCATTCCCCCCCCCCATACTCCCACTCATCCTCCCCAATCGTAAAATCCACATTGTAGCAAACAATGACAGCAACATAGTCCTTATCATGGGCCATTTCTACAACCAAAGAGGAAAAAAATACAATTAACTTTTGGGAGCACATTCACAAAGGACAACAGACAATTGCATGTGGAGGTCCCTACACTCTCATAGACTTTATTAAAGAAAAGAATAAAGAGGGAAAAGATGCACAGGTCAGACGAGATTTATTGGAAAGATGCCCTCAGGACAAATAGAGATCCCCACACGACAACTACTTTGATTATGTCGCATTCCCTTAAAATATTGAGAGGTCCCCTAAATAAGCATGGGTCCTCATGACACCAATTTCAACACTTCAATTTAAAAAAAAAAATGCCCAGAAGTCTCCACGACAACTACTCCGAACCCTAATAATCACTATTGCACATCATATTTCACATCCGACCCCTAAAAATTACTTTCTCACATCACAATTCCACATCCGAGCCCTAAATCACACATCACAGTACCTAACCACATTTGAGCCCTAATTTTCCCCCCGCCGAGCTCTACATTTTTAGGCCGAGCCCTAAACTGTCAATTCGAACCCCCAATAGGGTTCTAGCACCACATATGAGCCCTAAATCTCACATAAATACCATACAAGCCTTACATTTCCCAGCCGACCCCCAAATTTCAAGTTGGAGCCCTAATAAACGAGTCGAAGCCCTAATTTCACCACAAAGGAGATGAAGAAGAGAACAAACCTGAGCGAGTGACGACGGCGAGCGATGACGGTGAGCGACGACGGTGAGCGATGACCTGCGAATGGCGACTTGTGAACGATGACCGGTGAACGGCGATGGAGAGAACGTCGGATCTGGTGTGAACGCGATCGACGACTAGTTAAACCCAAAATAACCTAAACAATGTCGTTTAGCTTGGCCAAGCTAGAGTGGATGGGGCAACGTCATTTTCCTCATCCACGTGTGCTTTTTTTAAAAATATTTGCCACGTCGATAAAGCATGTCGCCAGAAAATGCCACGTATGCAATTTGGCCAGATTTTCTCGCCATTGAAACTTTACTTATCCATTTTGTTCCAATTTTGGCACTTAAGTGTCACTTTTCAAACTTTTGACACTTAAGGGCGCACATGGTAACATTTCTCTTCCTAAGAATTTCTGTTCTTTTGTTCCCCGGAACAAAAAAAGAACAAAAAACCCATTTGGTAACGCCAAGTTGTTTTTCTATTCCCCGGAATAGAAAGTTAGCCCAGGAATAGATTTGGAGCAAAAACGAGAAACAAAAAAAAAATTGCTTCTTGTCCCAAGAACAATTTCTAGAAATAAGTCAAAAAAAAAAAATTTCTTTTATTCTTCATTCTTGCCGCGGCCACCCCAGAGCCGCCGCCCCCGGTCGCCGGTCGCCGGCCGCCGGTCACTGGCCGGGTGCCGCCGCCCCCTCCGCGGGTCGCCGGGCGCCGCCGCCGTCCCCGCCGCCGACAATCCATGAGCAAGAATAAAAAAATAAATAAATACAAAAAAGAATTGTTGCGTTATCAAACACATTTCTATTCTTTTTCTATTCTAAGAGTAGAAATTTTGTGTAGTTACCAAACGGGTTCTTTTACTCAGAAATTGTTCCCCGGAATAAAAATAGAAAAGAACTATTTCTAAAAAAAAAACTCTTCCCCGGAAGAGAAACGTTGCCATGCGCACCCTAAGTGTCTCTCCGTGCCAAGTTTTGGCACACCAAGTATTCGTACCTCGTTGATATAGTAGCAATTAGGATTCCATGTTTGCTTCTATGTAGTTACTAGGAATAAAGAAAAGTTTAAGTTCTTTTCTTGGGAGAGGTTGTAATCTGGGACATCATTTTCGCTTGGCTCGACATCTTAGCATGGGCATCTTGCAGAGTTGTCTGCTTCCGAAGGAAATTTTGCTTTTCCATGTTCCTGTCTGTGCTCTTTAAGCATGTTGTTCTTGTTAGAGATGATTAGGATCTGTAACAGTTCTGTTCCCAGATCCAATCTCAGCCAATATGTTTCCTCTGTAACATCGAGAACAAGAAAAGAACATATTATAAATGCAAAGTGATGCCTTGCTAGTAAAGACTTGACACCAAACTCAACCTCAAGAAGCATGGCTCTGTGTGCGAGGTCTCAACATAGGCAAATATATACATGCATACATACACACACAAATATCTATATATATTTGTGAACTTAATTTATGAAAGGGGTTGTGAAATGTATTTTGGTTTAAGAAAAAAATTCTAAAATGATTTGAAAAATGTTTTACAAAAAATTTTAGTGGTTGAGCGGAGTTGCGGAAGGTGATATGCTTGTTTGTGAAATGTATCTTGGTTGATGAACAAAGTTGAGAAAGTTCATGCGTTTTGTTTTAAGAAATCAATTGCCAATATTGATTTTGGATTTGATTCCTGAAATTAGTGATGGTGTGTTGGTGCTCAATATTACTGTGAGCCTATTGAGGGGCATGTAAGTATGCATACTAGTTTCCGATCTCAGAGAGACTGCCATTATAGATCTTATACAATCTCACCCGACTTCAGAAGAGAAAGCACAATAATTTCGCCTAATCGCTGCATGGTCCTCAACGGTGTCGGAAGCGATCACAAGAATTAGAAGGTGAGAGTACTCGCCGATCTAAAGAGCAAATATATTATCCAAAAGAAATCATATAATATGCAAAGTGAACCCAATTTGCCAAACAAATATTTGAAAAAATGTGCGAAATTGAAACTCAAACAACAAAAGGATTTCAGTGAAATCAAAATTGGAAAATTCCTTTTCAAAATAACAATCAAGATCTATTTATTTTTTCTTTTTTTTCATGATTCAATCATCACCGGTCCTCAAATCTTAAAATACTCGAGAATTTGGAAATGGCCCCTTGATCAAATTCTCTAGATACATCCTCCTTTTTCCCTGTCTTTTTTCTTTCTTTGGATTTTCTTGTCAATTAAGACTCGAAAAGCGTGCGGAAGGAGCAGGACATGACGATTATATAACATCATTAATAGCATTGAAAACAATGTGCACACAGTTTTGAAAGGAAATGAATATGAATAGATAGGAGGTATGAAGCACGGCCATATTGCAGGTGCGTCTGTGTCGTGTCTGACACGCTCGGACACGCAGTCAACGCGTGTCATTTTCCGACATGTGGTCAATCTTTTTCGACACGTTTCAACACCTGTGTCCGAAAGACAATGGAGGGTGGAGGTGAGGGCGAGGGAGCAGAGACAAGCCCGCAAGCGACAACGAGCCCGCGACAGCGAGAGACGATGAGAGAAAGAGCAGAGACTGAGGTGAGGGCCGCCACTTTGTGATGATGCGATGGATCAGCGACAAGGCTGCAACTGCGAGGGAGGAAGGGCCAGAGGCAAGGCGGTGAACGATTGTGATGAGGACCGAGAGCAAGTAGAGATCGAGAAGAAGAGGAAAGGAATGGGTCGTGCGGCGAGGAGGAGGAGAAGAAGGAGGGCGCTGCTAGGGTTTTTGAGAAGGAAACTCAAAAAGAATATAAAATGGAGGGAGGGGGAAGTGATAGCCTGTCAGGTGATGGGGGAGGGAAAGAAAAGTAAAATAAATTTGGGGGTGGGGGAAAGAGATGGGGGAAAGAAGGGAAGTGGGGGTTGGGGGTGTACCCCCAATGGGACTTTTTTCTTAATCGGAAAAATAAATAAATGAAATTAAAAAGTAATTTCGAAAAATAAAAGTATTGAATGTTGAATGACAATAAATTTTGGTTATTGTATAATATTATGGATTTATTTAAATAAATTTATTCTAATTTTTTTTTAGTTATTAGTTTCATCAATCAATAACTTTTGTTAAAATTAGAAACATGTCTCCAAACATGGATACGCATTAACTATGAATATATCTTTTGAATTTTCAATGAATAGATGTATTAATATTATTAGTGTAAATTCATTGTAAACTCTTTTTTAATTAATTAATTATTTATGAATTTGAATCAAATTAATTAAAAATAAAAATATTCATTTAATTTACAACGTATCTCAACGTGTCGAAATTCTTTATTTTTTAGAAATGACGTGTCGACGTGTCATGTCGTATTGCGTTTCAATGCTATTTAGGATAGGAGAGGTCATCTCTCCTTTTATTGGCCAAATTTCTAAAAACCATCCGAACCTCTCAATGTTATTTACCTAAATGCAATTTTTTATTGCCTAAACTCAATCTCCGTCATTGTCATGATCATCAACCACCTTCTTGTTCCTCTCTTTCCTCTATCATATACGGATTGATTTTAATTAAGGAAACTCACATTTCCTGAAATTAAGCTGCTTTATCACATCTTTATATGATACTACCAGCAATTTGTGCCGCCTGTACTCCATTCATTTTGGGATCACGATTAGCAGAGTCCATTATTATGCTTGTGAAGTACTGTCTATTATTGCAAAGGTGAGGTAAGGTCTGATTGGAAAGTGCTTCTATTATGCATTCTTTTCTCTGAGTATTGCTTTTGACTTGTTTTGCCACTTTTGGACTGTAAGACAGGGATCTTTATCATCTTTTTTAAGCAAATATTGGACGTCTTCTGCAAGCTGTCCGTGCATTGCCTGGTTCGGGTTTCGGGAACTGCCCATATGGCTCTAGTTTTATTTTGGCCTGATGTTGAATATTCGAAAACGCAGAACACAAATTGGGTGCAAAAATCTTAAGTGAAGTGTCTAAAAAAATGTACCTTTTCGTTTACACTCAAACTAAGCAAACTTTCCCTGTCAAAATTTAATATACCATTTACATTTTTAGAATTTATGAGATATCTGCTTGTGATTTTACGTGCCAAGATTCCAGTTACGTGAGAGTTTCGAGAGTTGTGGATTTGAAAAAAACAGTTGGAATGCTTGAGACTCAAGATTTAGATTTTTTTGGGGGGTGGGGTTTGAAATGTAAGTAACTCAAGATTTAGATTAATCATAAGGTAAAATTCAATTCGGACAAATCCCAACTTTTGTGAAGAGGCTGTCCGATTGAAGAGTTCCAATAAAAATCAGGGCTAATATTATCCAAAAGAAATCGTGCGCTATGCGAAGTGTGCCCAATAAGCTGAACAAATGGAGAATTACCAAAAAAGTCATAAACCTATTGTAATTGTGTCAATTTAGTCATAAACTTTTTTTTGACCAATTTAGTCCTAAACCTTTTATAATTGTGTTAATTCAGTCCATCCGGCCAAAATTGGCCAGACGGACACCGACGTGGACATCGGTCGTCCGGCGAACGCTGACGTGGCAATTTTTAATATTTTTTCATATTTTTTCGAATTTTTTAATTCTTTTTTATTTTTTTTTCCCCTTTTCTTCTTCCTCTAGCCGGCTCCGGCCGGCCAGAGGAAGAAGAAAAGGGGGAAAAATAAAAAAAAAAATATTAAAAATTGCCACGTCGGCGTTCGCCGGATGGCGGTGTCCATGTCGGGTCCCGACCGCCAATTTTGGTCGAATGGACTAAATTAGCACAGTTGTAAAAAGTTTAGGACTAAATTAGCCAAAAAATAGTGTATGACTAAATTGGCATAATTGCAATAGGTTTAGAACTTTTTTGGTAATTCTCCCGCCGAACAAATATTTGTGAAAATGTGTGGAATTAAAATTCAAACACCAAAAGATGTTCAGTGAAATGAAAATTGAAAAATTCCTTTTTATCACAAATGCACTGTAACTTGTTATTATTAGCTGCCTATACATTGCGTTTGAAGTATCATTCTTAGGAGGGTCTTTTGTTGTCTTGTTTTGATTCTTACTTTGGAAGCTGATTTGTGCGTAGTTGTGACTTGTAATCTTTTATAATATTAGCCAACTTTCAAGTGAATGGGATTACACTAGAATCAAAGTATCGGATATCATATCTCCTATATAGGCATCGTCCTGAAGTACCTTTCGTGGGAATCGCCTTGACGTCCTTTACATGGTTGTTGGCACCCTCGGCGCCATCGCAAGCGGGCTCTCGCAGCCTCGTCCACTCTTTCAGCTCCATCAATCACGACCATGTTGTTAGGAAATTCCTGAAGATATATGCATGTTGTGTTTAGCTCTTTTCAATAGTGATTGACACCAAATTTAATAGTATCTATGAATCCAACATCAATCCACATTGTGAAGTAAGATGCAAATTATATGTGTGTTGGCTGCATGGGCACATTGGTCGGCAAAACTTTGGTCAGCTGATGAGTTAAAAACTTTTTTTGAGAATAGATTGACAATTTTATGATTTTATTTTAAACAAGTTCCAGCGTGGGACATCGTTTTAGAAAATGGGCCCAATTCATGCCCTTTTTTGAAATTTCCCCTAAAAGAATTAATTAAGCTCATAAAAATAGCTTAACGGTCTAATTGTTATCATGAAATGTAAACAAGAAATCATCAAAATTATTTTGAAGTTAAAAAGAAGATGTAAATCACCTAAATCTGTTTTCAATTTTTATTCAATTTTATGATGGTAAATCATGTAGTTATTCATCCATTATCCATCTATCAATCGATCTATCATTATTAATATAACCATCACGAAAGTCAAATTTGGTGTATATGAAAAAAAAAAAAAAGAACAATCCACAATGCTAGAAAACCATGTATTCATCTATCAATCGATCTATCATTATTAATATAACCATCATGAAAGTCAGATTCGGTGTATATTAATAAAATAAATAAATAAATGAGAACAATCCACAATGCTAGAAAACCATGTATTCATCTATCAATCGATCTATCATTATTAATATAACCATCATGAAAGTCAGATTCGGTGTATATTAATAAAATAAATAAATAAATGAGAACAATCCACAATGCTAGAAAACCATGTCATCCGCTGTAGCTTCTACCTCAGATTGCGATACTTATTTATATATACGGATAATTTTGCAATATATAGTTAAATAATAATTTTAGTTTGACTAAAAGTAACAACAACAACAACAACAAAATTAAGCAAAGAGTGAAACTTAAAACAGAAGTAATTAGATAATTAATGCAATTTTTTTACGGCATATCTAACGATGACGGAGGCCTCTATCCCTCTCAGACTCTCTTTGATCTCCGTGCATTTATTTCGGGTGTGATAGGAGCAAAGCATAAAGAACAGGAAGATGGGCATCCTCTCAATCCACAGTAGCTTCTGCTTCTTCGCTCTGGTTTTTGTTGCTCACGGTCTTCTTCTCACTCTCTCGACTGCTTCTGAATCTGAAGTTGGTATGGTCCCTCTCTCTCTCTCTCTCTCTCTCTCTCTCTCTCTCTCTCCACACCCCCCACTTCTGAGTTCAATGTCAGAGTCTCGTGTCGTGTCGGTTAAAGATTCATACGAAACAAGTTTCCAAATTTTTTGGGGTGAAAATCTACTGCATGGAGAGTGTATGAGCGTCGTGCTTAGTCATTTGAAGCTTCTTCTTTGATCTGGTGCACTCACTGAAGCCGATGCTCTGTTGTGTTATTGCTCTGCATGACTTCATCTCGGTTGTATTCCTTGTTGAAGCGGATCAACTTTGGACCTCAGCAACCATACCCATCATAAATCTATCTCAAACCCTCCAGGCAAAAAAGAAAATGGAAATGCTTTGTCTTAGAATTAGTCAATTCTATTTCTTGATGGGAGCAGGGAAGGGATATAACTCAATGGTAGAGTGTCACCTAGACGTGGTGCGCAAAAAAGATTTCATCTGAAAATCAGTGAGAAGAAGATTGAGATCTCTTTGAAGAATCTTTATTATAAAGTAGGCATGTCACAGGTTATACAGAAATTCCACAGTACGAAAAACTGAAAATGGGTTACCATGTACATCTCCAGATAAGAAGGAAATTCATTATGTGAACGAGTTTTTAAGAACATTCAGTAAATCTGTAAACATAAAATTTCATTCCAGATTCGCATACTCCACCTTCTTCTTTTTATTTTTTATTTTTTATTTTTATGTCGCTTTCGTTTTCTCTGTTGTCCCTCGGACTTTTCCTTTCCTCATGCTTTTCTTCCTTAACACACCTGTGACTGTCTGGGGAAGGTTGAGCCAACGTTGTTGTACTTGGCATTCGTGATTCAAAAACTTTGTTTACGTTCAGATCTCTGACACTCGCTCTTAAACTGGTTCGAACGATTGACAGCTTGTTCAGCTTCAGACGAATAGCCATAAGATATTGACTATGAGACTCTCAACCACGTGCTTTAACAGTTAATATAGTAGCAATTGGCATTCCATGTTTGCTTCTATGTACTGTGTAGCATTATGAGGAATAAGGAAAAGTTTAGGTTCTTTTCTTGGGAGACATTGTAATCCGGGACATCATTTTCTCTTGGCTCGACATCTTAGCATGGGTTGCGGAGATGTCTGCTTCAAAAGTAAATCTTGCTTTTCCCTGTTCCTGTCTGTGCTCTTTAAGCATGTTGTTCTTGTTAGAGATGATTAGGATCTGCAACAGTTCCGTTCCCAGATCCAATTTCAGCCAAAGTATTTCCTTCGTAACATCGAGAACAAGAAAAGAACATATTATAAACGCAAAGTGATGCCTTGTTAGTAAAGACTCGACACCAAACTCAGCCTCGAGAAACATGGCTCCGTGTGCAAGGTCTCGACAAAGGCAAATATCTGACTACAGTGGACCTGAGAGACCGCCATGACCCAATGCAATTAGATGCGATTAGTCGAGCTCATCATGTGTGGAGCTCCTTATCCTATGTAACTTGGGGTCTTTAAGAGATCCAAGTACTTATTATCATACACAAAAATGAATAGAAAAGGAACAAATTCTTTGTCTCTATGTCTTTCTGTTTCTCTCTGAATGACTTTCGTAAGCACATGCCTGTTCTCCTTCATGTAGGAGTGAAGTAGATCACCAAATATTGAGGCATTTTTGTTCTTTAATCATATGAATTAAATCCTTTGTTACATGTTAGCAGTCTGCAAAATTGATTTGCCTGACTCTTCTATTCCGTACACGCTAATGACATGTGTTGGGAAATTACGTTTTTGTGGTGCTATTGACTTTGTGAGTTGCATTTCAGAGACAATAAACCAAAAAATCAGATAACAGAGTCAGCTGTTATGCTTCACGAGCAGTGTTACACGATCTGTGAATTGTGCTTCTGTCAACTTCTTCGCTAATATCTTTTCTTTTCCCTTTTTATTTTTTTGGGGGGGGGGGGGGTGTTTAAGGTGATGAGATTCCATTCACTTATATTGAAGGAACTGGAAAAGGGCCGAAAGAATGGGGCCAGATTGACCCGCATTGGCGAGCATGTAGCACTGGGAAATTGCAGTCTCCGATCGATCTGCTCGATGAGAGAGTGCAAGTCTTGCCGAATTTGGGGAAGTTGAAAAGAGACTATAAACCAGCTCCTGCCATTGTGAGGAACAGGGGACATGATATCACAGTAAGAGCTACCTTGTTGCCTTTGTTATTTTTTAAAGCGGTTTCATGCACAGTGAAACTTGAAACAACCCAATTTTTATTGACGGTATGATTGTCCGCTTATGTAACCAAGCCTGGGCGCTCGCCGTGGTGAAGCAAGAGCCGATGATTTGAGAAATTCTGGTTTTTTAGTGGAAGTAGTTATAACCACAGATATTAAAATCTTTGGCTCATTTTACAGATAACGGACGGTGGCATCTGCCTTTCCATCTATTAACCTCCTCTCAAAAAAGAATTCTGGACTGACTACAAACTCAACATTTTTCAATAATGAGCTGATCTACCATCTGTTTTTACTAATGACTCTTTAACCAGGTAATGTGGAAAGGAGATGCAGGGCAGATCAACATAAATGGGACTTACTACAAACTATTACAGTGTCATTGGCATTCCCCCTCCGAGCACACGTTTAATGGATCAAGGTATGAGGCTTTGTCATTGTTGTTTGTACATGAAAATGTTTTCCTCGTGAATTAATGCACAGGACAGCATGAACTTTTCACTTGATTTCTTTTTCTGCATTATGCACAAATCACACTAAACAAGATAGTTTTTCCCCCATAGTACCGGTGAGGATGTCAAAATTCATTCTGCAGATATGACTTGGAGCTTCACGTGGTCCATTTAAGCTCTCACGGAGAAATAGCAGTGATCGGGATTGTCTACAAGTATGGCCGACCCGACCCTTTCCTCAAAAAGGTGCAAAGGCCGCTTCATCTCACTCTTCTTACTGCCACATGTGCATTTTTACGTGTAGCCACCGTATTGCTATCATTCTTGCTCATAGGTTATGTGAATGCTTTGAACTCAGCCATAATCCGCAAAGCTGAGCTTGTATACGTGCATGTCCATGCATCACTGATGCAATGCATCATCTGTCTGATTAATTTTTTGCAATTTGCCTCACCTCTTTTGCTCATATGGAACCTGAAGATCCAGTCCAATGGAATGGACCATGTGGTCTCTGCCTTCTGCCTTTTGTCCTTCTGATTTCGTTTCACCATTTAATCTCTCGGCAGCTACTCGAACACATAAAAGTAGTCAGGAAGGAAGACATAGACTTGGGGGTCATAAATCCAGGGATCATCAAATTCGGCAGCAGGAAATACTTCAGATACATTGGTTCTCTCACGGTCCCTCCATGCACCGAGGGTGTCGTGTGGACAATAATCAGGAAGGTAATAGACTAGATTTCCATGACGATTCTTATATGGAAACACACATGGTCCTATGGTCCGAGGATGGTCTCAAGGCATGCTGTTTTCTGAACTTTGACTAGGTGAGGACAGTCTCGAGGGAGCAAGTAGAAGCACTGAGAGAAGCTGTTCATGATGTAAGTGCTCTCTAAAAGGGTGTTACGTTTGGATTTGCTTGCCACTTAACAGAGTGGACCTTTTACAGAAAAGAAACGTGAGCTATACGTGCATTTAGGTCCTCTTTAAAGACTTGTTGATCTCTTCATGTGATAACGAGTGATACTTATTCTCTTCATATATGCACAAACATGTACACGACATAAAGTCCCATGATCGAAAACGGAGTCCTCCCTCGTGCGACTGATTCGATTCATCTTTCATCTTTCTTGCCTTATTTGATGCTTGTCCATTTGGATAGGGATATGAAGCCAATGCAAGGCCGACTCAGCGATTAGATAGAAGAGCGGTCTGGCTATACACCCCAAGAGACAATGGAGGTGCTGCTTAGGTCAAAGCCAGAATTTGACCAAACAAAGTATTTTCTCAGCTTCAAGACTGTCTTTTATTACCTTACTACTTGAATCATTTGCGATTCAAACATACCGTTTCATTTTGATAAGTAGATATAGAGACCAGGTGGGGATGAAAACCACAAGGTGTGCTGTCAGTGTAATATTTGGAATTTTTTTTTACCGAGTCAAAGTTCAAATGGTCAAAGAGACGATAAATAAATAAAAATAATATTTGACCCAGTCAACAAAGGGACCTCAGCTTCCTTTTAAGATTGAGAGCTCGCGCAGAGGGGGAGAGAGAGAGAGAAGGAGGAGGAGGAGAAGAAGAAGAGGTTACGCGGCACAAATGACTCACTAAGCTGATTTAATTCTAATTCGCAACGTCCGATAAGTGATTGATAAGTGATTGTGCCCTTTACTCATCTAATTGAAGTAATATTTGAAGTTATGGCACAAATTCGAGGTTAAGTCGATTTTGAGTTGCGAGGTTCGATTGAGGAGTTGTCAAGGCTGTGTGTATATAGTTTTGGGTGTCGTGGAATTGTAGGCAACAAAGATTTTGAAGTTGGCGGCAAATACAATGCACGACCAAAGGTTTTCATATCTTATTTCAACAGTTTTCAATTCAATTTAGGTTGGTCAAGTTTCGGATCTTCTAGTACTTTGAAAGATCTTCATTTTGATTGTAAGCTTGCTGGAATGGGGTTTGGTGGAAAGAGCTATGCATGGCCAAGTTTCGCGCTTAAGCTCCGCGATGCGAACGACTTTGAGTATTCACTTTAGGTGAAAGATTTGACACATAGGGATGGTTTTGTTCATGTTTAAGCTTAGTTTGGCCTCGATTTTAATGTCGTTTCTCACTTATTTGGTAAGATTGCGAATTCAACAGTTCAAATAATCTTTATTATTTGATCGTAAGCATTCTCTAATGAGTAGTGCTATCTCTTCTACGAATTTGTAAATTTATATTTACAAGTAATAATTGTATATATTATGAGTATGAAAGGCATGGCACAATATTATATTTATAAAATGAAAAAAGTGATGCTTGAATCATAATTGCCGCATAAATGTAGATAGGGCAATTATTATTTTGTTGATTTTGAAATGGCATGATAAAACATTTCTGAAAATGGCGTATGAGTCAATTATCAATGAATTGAGAAAATTCTTTATGACAAGAACTGTTTTGTTAAAGGTTATACATTTTGGTTTATGAGGAATTGAAAAGGGCATTATTTAAAATAGTTTGAAATGATCATTTGTGAATGTCCTAATTAATTGTTTTGTGAATGAATTGCCATAAGCTATAGGTATGGACTTGTGAAATGTCTTATAAAATTCATTTTATTTAATAAATCGAGTTGTGAAGGTTGATTTGATTCATTTTGTGAAACCGATTTATGAGGTGAATTATGGTTTTGATTGTGGGATTATTAGAGAATGAGATTTATGCTCAATATCGTTGTATATCAATTGAGAGGTTTGTAGGTATGCACATCAAGTTTAGTGTCACATCCTAAATCCTATAATGACAAGGGAGTGACATGGCCATCCTTTCTCCAAAAACACAGCCTCAACTCCAAAAAGTTCCCACGATAACACTCTTGTTCCAACGATCACTAATTGAGGGACATAAAAAACATGATAAGAAGAAATGAATAAACTACTACAGTCCAGTGAATAATACATTTTTTTAGGTGGATCAAGCAATTATACACATTTAAAGTACAAATATAATTCATTTTTGCCAAATCTAGAATTTAACAAACCTTCAAGACTAAAAGTGGAATATTTTTTTCTTTAGCACCAAATATTCAAGATAATAACAGAGCAAACACTAATGGTCCAAGACAATCAAGATTTTCCTCCTGTTTAGGTCTCCGCTTATTATTATCTGGTGGCTCGGCTCACAAGGATATCTTAGATTTGTATGCGCATACTTACACACCCCTCATTGGGCTCACGGTGATATTCAGTATCAATACTAATCCACAATAACATCCTCCACAATCCACAAAACCAAATCCAAAAATCATTTCATATGTCACCAAAAGCTTTCGCAACTCAGTTCATCCAATAAAAATATTTTTTCATAAAGCATTTATCATTTCATTTCATAAACCAAACAAATAACATTTCGCAACATAGCCATCTATCATTTCTCAATCAATTTACAAATCATTCATAAACCCTTTCATAAACCTGCCACAAAGCAATTACATATACGTAAACTGTCACGACACATCTCATAATATGTTTCTCAAACCGTTCTCAAATAATTAAGAGGTAATGAATACTTTATCCCACTTTATGCAGCAAAAATGCTCTATTCAGTTCAATATATGTATATCCTTCAAGGAATGGGTTTTATCACTCATTTAGAAAAGCCAAGAACCAACCTACGATGGTAACTAGAGCCCACGCACTCGCATTTCTATCAATTAGTCAAAAAACAATATCAAAAATCAAGTAATACACAACTCTAACAAACGACTCTATTAAACCACATCTAATCGTCGATAAAATGACTTCTATGCTCTAATGAGCAATACCATTTAAGGCACACGGTCATCCTTTTCCTTGCAAATATTATCCATTGCGCATAAATCTCACGTGAACTCCAAAATGTCATTCCAAACAACCTATACTTTCAATTTGATTTTCATTAAACCCTACAGCTCAACAACATCTTAAAGTATCATTTCCACAAAAACCATATACAAATAACCCCTCAATCAAACATCGTAGTTCAAAATCAACATAAGTTCGAGGCCATGCCCTAAAACAGAAAATTGCTCCAATTAGATTAATGATCGGCTTGAATACTCACCTGTCATTGCGATTTCTATTGATTTGACTTATCTAATTGTACATATTGTGAACGCTTGAAATTTCTCTCCACGAATGAGCGGCTTCTCTTTTCTCCGTTGATTCCACCACTTGCAAACTTCTTTCAGTAACGCTTCAATGCATTGAAGAAGAATGAAGTGAGTGAGTTGGGCTTGGGCTGATCTTTTCAATGGGCTGGCTTATACATATCTATTAGGTTGGCCCATATATTACATTTAAGATATCCTTCTAGGCCGAGCTATTAGTTTTGTACGTAGAGACCTTGTTAAGGAGGGAATCTTGATCTTCTTGTTATTAGGTGTTGTAGGCTTAGTATATCGCAAGTATCAAAAAGTTGGCACGGGTGGACACTTAAGTGTCAAACTTCCAAAATGTATTTTAAAGTAAAGTATTCGTGATCAGATCTCCTCAATAGGCATCGACCTGACGCAAACTACCTTGATGTCCTTTACCATTGTTGGCACCATCAACGCCATCATGACTCTCATATTGGACAACCTCATCTACTCTTTTGGCTCCACCAAACGTGACTATATTGTCGGGGAAGTCTCAAAGGTATATGCATGTTGTGTTTAGCTCTTTTCAATGGTGATCGATAGCAAATTAACTCAGATTTATGAAACCAACATCAATCCACATTGTCAAGTAAGATGCATGTGAGATGCATAGGCTCGTTGGTCAGTAAAAATTTGGTGGGCCAATAAGTTAAGGACCTTATTTGAGAATAAATTGCCAACTTGTAAGCTTTATTTAAAACAAGTTCCATTATGAGCTATCTTTTGAGAAAACAGACCCATTTGATATATTATTTATGAAATATCCCCTAAAAGAATTAATTAAGCTCGTAAAAATAGCTTCACGGTATAATTGTTATTGTGTAATATAAAAAAGAAATCGTTAAAATTATTTTAAAATTGAAAAGAAAGATGATAAATCACTTGAATTTATTTTCAATTTTTAATCATAATATGACGGTAGATCATTTGGTTTTTCATTCATTATCCATTTATCAATTGATCTATCATAATTGATATAACTATCACAAAAGTGAAATTTGGTGCATTTCATGTGTTACTTAGGGCGCGTAAAAATTTCTATTTTTTTAGTTCTCGGAAGTAGATTTGGCTAGGTGGGGTGAAGTCGCCCAGCCACTGACAAGTCTTGCTCAACCTCGCTCAGATCTAGCAAGGTCGATGTCGCCCAACCGCCGGCAGGGCTCGACCTCACGGTGGCCCGGCCGACAAGGCACGGCCTCGCTGAGGACCAATGACACTCCGGCAAGGTCACCAGCCCTCATTTGGCCAGTCGCTGGTCATCCCAAGGCCAGTGACAAGCCAAAGCTTAAAGAAGAAGAGAAGGAAAAGAAAAGAAGAAAAAAGAGACAAAAGTAATAAAATTATTTGAAAAAATTAAAAGAAAATGTTTGAATTAGAAGTTTTGAAAATGGTACCAAACGCAATTCTACTCCGGGAATAAAAACATTTCACAGTTATCAAATACCTTAAAATACTTAGAAATTATTTCCGAGAACAAGATAAAAAAGAATCATTTTTTATCAAAAATTATTCTCATGAATAGAATGGTTATCAAACGCACTCTTAAATTATCAAGAGTACCCATAACAAAAATTGGTTATATCTAAATATTTCGTCCCTCACTTAAATACAATGGCAATAAGTGATAATATTTATTATTTAAGCATTCACTTGAGAAAAGGAAACAAAATGAGTACAATCCACAATGCTAGAATGCCAAAACTTCCAAATACCAAAGCCTCACATCGCAATACTAATTTATATATATATGGTCAAATAGTAATCTCAATTTGATAAAGAGTAACATTAACATAAATTAAGCAAAGAGTGAAACTAAAAGCAAAATTAATTAGAACTATTTAAGAAAACACACAATGTCTTTGTAATTAAAATTCATTTTATGTGATATATTCATTTTGTATTAATACTTTTTTGAAATATGGTACCTTTTTTTTCGGTCGAAAAAATATGGGGAAAAGTACCAAAATATAACTAAACATTTTGCATTGGTGCCAATTCAGCCCTAAACTTTTTAATTAGACTATTTTAGTCCTAAACCTTTTTCAAATTGATACAAATTCAATCTATCCGGCTAATTTAAGCCGGAAATTGCTGACATGGCCGCCGGCGGTCTTATGTGGCGTCACGTAGACAAATTTTATATATTTTTATATTTTTTAATTTTTTTTTTCCTTTTTTCTCTTTTTTATTGTTTTTATTTTCTCCTTACCCCTTGGCCGGCGAGGTCACCAGCCACAGGTTGGTTGAGGCGAGGGTCCCGCACTCTCGCCGGCCACTAGCGAGGGCCGCCGTGCCCTCGACGGCCACAAGCGAGGGCGTCGGCCCCCGCCTAGATCTAGGCGAGGGCCAAAACCCTCGCCCGTTGGCCGCCGAGGGCCTCTACGCCCTCGTCGGCCATAGGCGAGGCGCGGCAGCCCTTGCTCATGGCGGGCAAGGGTGCGGCGGCCCTCGCCTAGATCCGAGCGAGCAAGGGAGGGCGAGGGCCACCGCACCCTTGCTCGCCAGAAGCGAGGGCTGCCACGCCCTTGCTTGGATCTGGGCGAGGGTCAACGCCCTCTCTTATGGCCGACGAGGGCGCGGCACCCCTCGTCCCGACCAGCCTATGGCCAGCAATGGTCAGTTGGCCAACGACCTTGCCGGCCAAGGGGTAAGGAGAAAAAAAAAAGAAAAAACAAAGAAAAGAGAAAAAAAGAAAAAACTAATAATTTAAAAAATCTGAAAAGAAAAATGTAAAAAATTATAAAATTTGTCCACATTGTGCCACATAATAAGACCGCCGGCGGCCACATCAGCAATTTCCGGCTTAAATTAGTCAAATGAACTGAATTGGTACCAATGTGAAACAGTTTAGGATTAATTTGTCCAATTGAAAAGTTTATGACTGAATTAGTACCAATGCAAAATGTTTAGGATTATTTTGGTACTTTTCCCAAAAAATATGCTACTTGATTCCGGCGTGATTAAGCTTGCTTTCCCGGTTCCCTCCGGAATGTTTATCCTCTTTGGTCCTCACCTTCTTACCATAATTAAAAGACACTGCTTAAACTTATCTTTGTTTTAATACTTTTTCCTAATATGGTACTTTTTTTCTGGTCCAAAAAATATGGTACCTGAATCCGGCGTGATTAAGCTTTCCTTTGTTGATTCACTGCGGAATGTTTATCTCCTCTCTGGTCCTCACCTTCTTACCATAATAGAAAGGCACGACTTAAACTTATCTATAAAAAGAAAAGGAAGGATTACTTGCTGTATATTGATTATACATAGTATAATAAGAATTAAATACATTGAAATCATGAAACTTTCCTACTCCTGCTGCTTGCAGCTGTATCTTGCTTTAAAAAGTTTTTAATAAAAATGAATATTTTTGGTAGATAATCCACGCAATCTTTTTAATCCATATTTAATGGTGACAGTGGCTTGTCCCTCGCAGCACTTGTTTTAATAATCTTTTCGATTTCCTTGACTGCATGTTGTTTCGTGTGTTTGTGAGATAGGAGCAGCGCATGAAAAACATTAGAATGGGCGCCCTCTCGATCCGCAGCAGCTTCGTCTTCTTCGCTCTGGTTTTTGTTGCGCACGCTCTTCTTCTTGCTCTCCCCACAGCTGCTGAATCTGAAGTCGGTATGGTCTCTCTCCCTCTCCCTCTGTTATCAACGTCGGTCTCTGTCGCCTTGGTTCAAGATTCATGTGAAACAAGTTTCCAAATTTTTTGGGGTGAAAATTTTACTGCATGAGGGTGTGCATTTGAAGCTTCTTCCTTGATCTGGTGCACACACTGAACACGGCGCTCTGTTGTGCTATTGCTGCTGGTTACTGTCGACAAATCTCCATTCTTTTCCTCGATCTCAAGCTCTTGCTCTGCATGACTTAATCTCGGTTGGGTTCTTTGTTCAAGTGCATCAAGTTTGGAACTCAGCAACCATACCCATCATAAATCTCTGTCAAACCCGCCAGGGAAAAACTGAAAATGGAAATGCGCAAAAAGATTTCATCTTGAAATCAATGAGAAGAAGATTGAGATCTCTATGAAGAATCTTCATTATAGATTGGCCTGTCACGGTTATACATAAATTCCACAATACAAAAAGCTGTAAGTGGCATGCCATATACATTTCCAGATAAGTAGGTAATTCATCATGTGAATGAGTTTTCAAAAACATTGAATAATATATAAAATCTGTAAACATAAAAATTTGAAAAACAAGCGTCATTCTAGACTCGCGTGCTCCACCTACTTCTTTATATATTTTTTATTTAATATTTGAATGCCATTTTCTCTGTTGTCCTTGTGCTTTTCGTTTGCCTCTTGTCTTCTTCCTTAGGCAGGATTGAGCCAACGATGTTGTTCTTGGCATTCGTGATTCAGAGTCTTTGTTTACGTTCAGATATCTGAAACTTGCTTTGAAACTGCGTCAAATGATGAACAGCTTGTTCAGCTACGTACAGTTGATGAGGCACTTGATTTAACAGTTGATATGGCAACAATTAGCGTTCTATGTCTGGTTCTGTGCAGTATTACTAGGAATTAAGGAAATTCAAGGTTCTTTCTTAGGAAACGTAATCTGGGACATCATTTTCGCTTGGCTTGACATCTTAGCATGGGCATCTTGCAGAGTCGTCTGCTTCAAAAGTACATATTACTTTTCCTTGTTCCTGTCTGTGCTCTTTGGGCATTTTCTTGTGAGATTGTTAGGATCTCTAAGAGTTCTGTTCCCAGATCTAGTTTCAGCCAAATTGTTTCCTCTGTAATATTGAGAACAAGAAAAGAGCATACTATAGATAAACACAAAGTGATGCCGTGTTTGTAAAGACTTGACACCAAACTCAGCCTCGAGAAGCATGGCTCTGTTCGCCAGGTCTCGACAAATGTACTGCCCTGACAATATTCGACTACAGTGGACCTGAGAGACCGCCATAATCCAATGCAATTAGATGTGATTAGTCGAAGAGATCATGCGTGTGAGTTCCTTTCCCTATGTAAGTTGGGGCCTTTAAGAGATTCAAGCACCCATAACCATACGCTAAAATGAATAGAAAAGGAACAGATTCTCTGTCTCTCTGTTTCTCTCTGAATTACTTTTGTAGGCACACGCCTGTCCTCCTTCATGTAGGAGTGAAGTACTTTGATCATGCTTCATCGCAGAAATGAGGCATTTTTGTTCTTGGATCATATGAATTAGATCCTCTATCACATGTTAGCAGTCTGCGAAATTGATTTGCCTGACTCTCCTATTCCGTGCACGCCATTAACACGTGAGAGTTGCATTTCAGAGACAATAGAACAAAGGAATCACATAATAGAGTCGGCTGTTATGCTTTACAAGCAGTGTAACACGATCTGTGAATTGTGCTTCCGTCAACTTCTTCGCTAATATATATATTTTTTTCCTTTCCTCTGCTTTTCTTGGGGGGCATTGGGCCTGGCCTGGGATCAGATGATGAGTCTCCTTTCACTTATCTGGAAGGAACCGGAAAAGGGCCGAAAAATTGGCACCGGCTTGACCCTCATTGGCATGCATGTGGCACGGGGAAATTGCAGTCTCCAATCGATCTACTCAATGAGAGAGTGCAAGTCTTTCCGCATTTGGGGAAGTTGAAAAGAGACTATAAACCAGCTCCTGCCATTGTGAAGAACAGGGGACATGATATCTCAGTAAGAGCTACCTTGTTGCCTTTGTTATTCTTTAAAATGGTGTCATGCACAACTAAACTTGAAACAACACAATTTTTAGTGACGGTAGGGCAGTCCGCTGGTGTAACCATTGCCGTGGTGAAGGCAGTCCGACCAAATACGTACTCAACATTTTTCAATAATGAACTGATCTACCATCAGTTTTCACTAATGACTCTTCATCCAGGTAAAGTGGAAAGGAGATGCAGGGCAGATCAACATAAACGGGACTTACTACAAACTTATACAGGGCCATTGGCATTCACCATCTGAGCACACGTTTAACGGATCGAGGTACATAGGATTTGTCTTTGTTGTTTGTACATGATACGCTTTCCTTGCAAAGTAATGTGCGGCTTGCACTTTTCACTAGATCTCTTTTTCTGCAGTATGCACAGATTACACTAAACAAGATAGATTTTCCCCCTTAGTACTGACGAGTGATGTCAAAATTCATTTTGCAGGTATGCCTTGGAGCTTCACGTAGTGCATGAAAGCTCTCACGGGGAAATAGCCGTGATTGGGATTGTCTACAAGTATGGCCGACCCGACCCTTTGCTCAAAGAGGTGCAGAGGCCACTTTATCTCACTCTCCTTACCGCCACATGTGCATTTACACGTGCAGCCGCCGTATGGTTATCATACTTGCTCATGAGTTGTGTGAATGCTTTGAACTCATCTGTAAGCAAAGTTGAGCTTGTATACGTGGATGTTCATGCATCACTGATGCAATGCGTCATTTGTCTGATCATTTTTTGCAATTTACTTCACCTGCTTTGCTCATATGGAACCTGGAGATCCAGTCTAATAGAATGGATCGTGTGGTCTCTGCCTTGTGCCTTTTGTCCTTCTGATTTCATTTCGCCGTTTTGATTCTCGGCAGCTACTCGAACACATAAAAGTAGTCGACAAGGAAGACATAGACTTGGGGGTCTTAAATCCAGGGCTCATCAAATTCGGCAGCAGGAAATACTTCAGATACATTGGTTCTCTCTCGGTCCCTCCATGCACCGAGGGCGTCGTGTGGACCATAGTCAGGAAGGTAATAAACAATATTACCATCTCGATTCTTAAAATTACAATACACATGGTCCTATGGTCCGGGGATGGTCTCAAGGCATACTGTTTTGTGCACCTTGACTAGGTGAGGACAGTCTCGAGGGAGCAAGTGAAAGCACTGAGAGAAGCTGTTCACGATGTAAGTGCTCTCTAAAAGGCTGTCACCTTTTGATTTGCTTGCCACCTAAAAGGGGTACCTTTTACAGAAAAGAAACGTGAGCTATGTGTGCATTTAGGTCCTCTATAAAGACCCCGCGATTTCTTTATTTGATAACGAGTGATACTTATTCTCTTCATATATGCGCCAACATGTACACGGCGTATAAGTCCAATGACCGGAAACAGAGTCCTCCCTCGTGCGACTGATTAGATTCATCTTCCATCTTCCATCTTTCACCTTATTTGATGCTTATTCGTTTGGATAGGGATATGAAACCAATGCAAGGCCGACTCAGCGATTCCATGGAAGAGACATCGGGCTATACACTCCAACAGACAATGGACGTGCTGCCTAGGTCAAAGCCAGAATTTGATCTAATAAATATTTTCTGTCTTTTTTTTACCTTGCAACTCGAAAAATTTGCAATTCAAAACATACTATTTCATTTTGATACACAACTCAAACATATTACATGCTAAATCGTTCTGACAAGTAGATATAGAGACCGGGTGGGGATGAAAACAACAAGCTGTGCCGTCGGGAAAAGAAAAATAAAATAAAAGTATGATCTAACCAAGCTTGAAATCTGAAATCAACTCCCACACTAGGCGACGAGGAAAGGAAGAATTGCCAACATAAAGGCCTCATAAGTGAAGGTTGCTGAGCCAGAGTACGCAGTATCCTTCTCCTTAAATTTTTCAGTCAATCCCTGCAATACAAAATACCAATTTAGGCTTGAATTCCAGTGGACAATTGAGTACATAAATATAAGATTGAGTACAAGATATCACCTTGACAGTAAGGCAGCATCTGCAACAGATAATCATAAAAGGGTAATGTGATTAGGGACCATCGTCATCATTAGAAAGCATGAAAAACTTTCATTGACTGAAAATTTCCAGAAATTAAAGACAGGACGGGGAAACATACTCGATGAAGTTATCATATTCGATGGCTTTGTTCTTTCCTCCAGTTTTGTCAAACTTAGATACGAGCAAATCCAAAACCACCGGCGACACAGAAAATCCTTGACTTAGCAGTGCATCCCTCAACTCATTGGCATCAATTTTGCCACTCCTGTCCCGGTCAAACCTTTCGAATATTGCCTGAAACAATTTCCAGAAAGTACGAATCACGATCAACATTTGGTCATATAAAGAATGTTCTCGATTCTCTGGGGATAACATTAGGTTCCAGTTTCTACTTACCCTCCAGCTCTGAAGACTGTAAAACACTTGAACGAATTCCTTAGGTCCTGCACCAGGGATAGTTCACACACAAATCTCAATTCTAAGGAGGGAGAAAACTCAGCCGATGCTCCAAGTTTGCATCTTTTTCTATAATGCATGTGGGGAACGATACTCGCATCGAGTCAACTAACAAATTATATATAAATTAGACAATGAATGGCCTGCACATGCGACCTACCCCGAATTAGCCCAAGTGTAACAGCAACGCAGTACAATGAAATCAAAAATCACAGCGTGCACCCATCCTGGCAATGATACTCGCATCGAGTCAACCAACAAATTATATAAAACTTAGACAATGAATGGCCTGCACATCCGACCTACCCCGAATAAGCCCAACTGTAACAGCAATGCAGTAAGATGAAATAAAAAAATCATGGCGTGCACCCATGCTTGCAATGGGTGGAGCTTCCTCTAAGAATGAGAAAAAAATTTGGCAAAATAAATGGCCCCCACCCACCATACACGTTTTTGGCTGATGAATGTGATAGTGATGAAGATTGGGCAAGAGATGAAGAAATTGATTAGCCAGAGTCGTCTTCCTCGTCCGGATCTGAACCTTCCCACCTAACCCACTTTGCCGGAAATTAATACGGGCCTTCCCTTCCCCAGCTATCACCTACCATCCTCACCCCCCCAAAGAACAGTGCAGAAACTAACGCGCGCAAATCTGTTCTTAGCCTCTGGCCTCGCGCATTAACAAGGGAAGTTCATAGCACAAGCATCGAATAATTCCTAAAACTGAACTAGGTCTGAAATTCAAGACACTGGTCAGTGGTCACTGCAATTCAAAACCGATGTTAAGAGACTCCGCATTTGAAAGAGCTCATGCAATCTCGCTCGACTTCGGAAGAACATGCACAATGAATTTCGATGTAAAACCCACGCTGTCCACCGTTCGACCCTGACGAAAGATCAGTAACGCTCTAGCAGCACACGCGGACGGTTCGGGCTCGAGAAACCGCGCCTCGCTGCTCTGCAGTTAAGCCGAGCCGGCCACTCCACGCGCCGACACGCGCCGACAACATGCATCGACATCATCGATGGTTCTAGGCTAATCATCGCCGCGCGATCCATGGAGGGCGGCGGCGGCGGAAGCGATCGCGAGAATCGGAGGCGAAAGAGGACTACTCACCGATCCTCCTCGCGCTGGTGTTCGTGAAGTGGTACATGAGGAGGTGCACCGTCCGCAGGCTGAAGCTCTGGTTGTAGGAGGACAGGGCGCTCTGCAGCTCCTTGTCGTCGATCAGCCCGCTCCCGTCTTGGTCCGCCATCTGGAAGCACGCCACGACGCTCGGATCCGTCCCCGGCGGGAACTGCGACGGCACCAGCGACGCGAACGGGCTCCCGTACGCCGCAGCCGCCGCCGGCGGAGGAGGGTACCCCCGTGGCCCCGTACCCGCCGGGGGCCGAGTACCCGCCGGAAGCCGGGTATCCTCCGGGAGCCGACTGCGGCGGGTATCCTCCGGGGGCCGACTGCGCCGGGTATCCTCCGGGAGCCGACGGGGCCGCCCCGCCGTATCCGCCCTGCGGCTTGTCCTTGGGCGGCTTCCCGCCCTGGGGGGGCGGCGCGTAGGGAGCGGAGGGGGCGGCGTAGGGGGAGGCCACCTGCGCGTACGGGGAGGTGGACGGTGGGGGGCGCCGTAGGAGGAGGAGGAGGAGGAGGTGGTGGTGTAGGGCTGGCCGTAGCCGTAGTTCGGCGGCGCGTGGGGGTAGCCTGACATTTTTTCCGGGAGGAGATATTATCTTCCGGTCAACTTCTATTTTTCTTTTTTCTTTTTTTTGGGGGCAAAAAGAGACGAAGTTTTTTCGGGGTTCGCTTTCGGGGAGGCCGTGACGCGTATAAATTAGACAAGCGAAACCGCGTGGCGTTGCGAATTGGGGGTCGGAATAGGAGGTAATTACCGAGATTGCCATTATCCGGGGAACCGTGCCGAATTTCGAAACGGTATTATTTTATTAGTAAAGGCGACGACCTTTTCGATTTTCGCAGGCGCCGGGGGAGTTCAAATTCGACAGGCCTCTTTGCCCCTCGGATAATGTCAAAATCGTCGTCCGACCGACACGTGGAAATTCATTTAAAAAAAAAAAAAGATACGTGCTTCGACATTGACTAAGAATACGCCTCGTAGGCTTCGTTGGCCTCGCAGGCCTTCTGTTACTTACGAGTGTTTGAGTTATTTGCGGCCTCGTTCAAAGGCTCAAAAAAAAAAAAAAAAAAAAACAAAAAAAAGGCCATTTGATGTACATTCATTTTGAGTTTCTTCCACGTGATTATTTAAATTGACCCATTGTGCCGCGAGGAACACGTATATTACCAAATCAATTGTTGGTATGGATATTGACGCCGCAATCCCTCCAACTTTTTCATATATTAGACAAGGTAGCATGAAATTCGTTATTAAGACCGTAATCTTTTGTAACGTCAATCGCTCTGTCAATATCGATTGACTTGAGCATGTGTAATAAAGAACGAAAATGAATAGCTAATCTTGTCATGTTTTAATTCTCAATTCATTATCAAATATCTATTTTATATATTTATAAAGTATAAGACGAATCTTACACTTAAAACTAAATATCCCCATCCCGACCTTTTTGAGGAGATGGGGAAGTTTTCGTGGATGAATAAATCTCAATGATTAATTAAAAATTATTTCAAAAGGAAAATGGAACGGTATTTTTTTTTTGAACGGATGAAATAAGCCGGAGGGAATCGTCATTTGAATGGGGGGTCGCTATGACATTTTATGGTCTTTTGAGATGTCAGATCGTCTCCTTGAATATAGCTGGGAATAGCCAGGCTGTCGAGACGATTTTTAATTTATAGATGATTCTGACACAACCAAAGCACCTCAATGATTGAGGCTCAATCTACCCCACCAACATCACCATCACCAATATTTTTTAAGCACCAATCCCATGATCACCACCACCTCCACTTCATCGCTATTCAACAATCACCACTTTCACCGTAAAAACACCGTCTGAAGCCACTCTCTCAACCGCCGTCGACAATCGAATTGAGTTGCATTGAGCTTGACCAGAAAATCCAATGCTCAACTCAAGCTCGAGTAAAGTTTTGAATACCAAGTAATGAGTATGCGATCGCCCCTTTTCACCTATTGTTTTACCATTTTATTTTGTAATCTAGCCGATAAGGTGGCGGATTAGGAGTTATCAAATGCATTGAATGATGTATTTAGATTATGCATCGACATATAATTCTCTAAGTCCCTTGACAAAGCTACCCAAAAACCCTTTTCGGTTTCATTGTCACATGATTTCTTATGCATTCTTAAACTATTTTAGACTTGAAATGACATGGCTCAATCATGGTTTTTATATCAAAAGTAGGGTCGAAGTTCCTTTGCTCTTGAAGACATTGTTTCGATCGTTCTAGACTCATTTTTCGATCTGTTCAAAAGGAAATATACCAAAAATTCACTGTTCAAAGTAGTAGCATTGAATTTTTTTCCATATAGTCCATGGGCTATATTAAAGATGTATCCAAAGTGTAAGAATTACATTAAACAAATTAAAAATTCATAGATCACATTGCACATTAAGTTAAAGTTCAAGGATCATATTGAACAAATCAAAAGTTTAGAGATCACAATATATATTGGGTTAAAGTTTGTGAACCATTTATGTCATTATCCATATAAAATAAAACTCACGGATCTTATATTAGGCTCTATTTATTTCACGGAAAATCAATAATTCATAAAAATATTTTCCCAAAAAATGATCGTTTGTACTTTGCTTGAAATTATTATTTAATAGAGAATGTTCTCATTATCAATAATAATTTATATCTAAATGTTTTTTTGGACAGCATTAATTTTTATAAGAGATACGGACGATAATTTTTAAATATATATTTTCCAAATCAGTCATTTTTCATAAAACAAATGAAGCCTAAAAGTGTAAAGTAAATTATTTGCAGCCCTTGTTCAAAGAAAGCATTTATCCATAGATGCATAAAACATTACGAGGGACTATGCTCAACAGTACTTTCTATTTTGCACTAAAAAGAAATAACCAATTTGGGTAAATTTATTTAGGGTCAACATCATGATTAGAAGGAAAGAGAAACCCGCCGTACGATAATTTAATCGATATGTCATGTTTTTAGAAACGCGAATGTCGAATAAATCTTGATACATATTGCTATCGTAATTCCGGGCATTTCTCGGTGTTTTTTCCAACTGGGTCATTACGAGGCTTGTCACTAGGACCATCGCCTCTGGCCATGCCGGTCTCTGTATTGATATTAATTAGAGTTGAGCATGCGCTATGAACACTTGAAAAAATTGTAATTATTTTTTGCGCGGGGAAATGAGTTAAAGGTAATCACTTTTCGAGTTGAGCATCGCTGTATCAGGTGGTCCTTTTTTCGGGTGGCAATTGGCCCCTTGATAGCTTGACGTACCGCATTTCATTTTATCTCTCCCTCGTTGTGAAAATAAAATAAAATAAAAGCGAGTGCTTGAAGCCTTGAACCAATATTCTTTTTTGGAATGATGGTTCTGAACAAAAGAGAAAATTAACAAGTGATTACGCACTGCATTCTCATTGCCCACCCCCGTTGGCCCTCGCCATCACTAACGCGTTTCTAAGCACTTTAATCCCATGATAATTGACGTCGCCACCGTTTCCCACTCCTACCGCTTTCACCGTAATTAAACATCGCCGCCTTGAAACCGCCTTTCTCCACGGTCGTCTTCATCATCATCCTTCCGCCATTCCGCCACCACCGATTCCTCTCCATCATCGGTGATTAGGGGGTGAAATCGAATCGAGCTACTTTATGAGTAGCTCAGGCTTGACTTAATGAATACGCGAAATAGGCTCATTTGCTTTTGAGTCGAAGATCAAGTCTGACCAGAAAGATGGGGGATCAGGAGTTATCAAATGCATCGAATGGATTATGCGTCGTCATATATTCCAAGTCCCAGCCCCTGACAAATCTAACCCAAAAACCCCTTTTAGACTACATGTACGTTAGTCCCCTTTTTCGGTTCCAATGTCGCGTTATTTCTCATACATTCATAAGCTATTCTAGACGTGGAATAACACAGCTTGGTCCCAGTTTTCGCACCAAAAACAGGGTCAGAGTTGCTTGCTACCGAAGGCATCGTTTTAATTGTTCCAGAATCGTTTTTTTTTTTTTTTTTTTTTTTTTTTTTTTTTTCAGAAGATTCATTGAAGAGAGTAGAGACCATTCAAAGGCCAAAAGAAAGGAAAATGAAACCTCGTTATGTACTATTATTGGAGCGTGCTCTTCAAACTTCAAATGGAATCAGCCCCTCTCCGAAGTTAAAGACTCGCATATTGACAAGGGAAACTAAAGCACTTCCGTTTCAGCAAACCCACAAACTCTTATACCGACCCGACATCATATGACGGGTGTCACTTGCAACTTCATAAAACAGGGTATGAAGCAAACAGCCACTTCAACAAGATGAGTACCCCCATTCCAGCGTGCAACAGAAGACAATTATATATTCTCGGAGACCGCTAGGCCCGAAATCTACAGGTTGAGGGCTTGGGCATGATGGAGGATGTGATCGTCGATGAAGGTGGCGATAAAGAAGAAGGAATGATCATAACCCGGCTGCAACCGCAAAAGAACTGGGACTCCATGTTTCTTGCAAGCTTCCGAGAACTTATCTGGCAACAGTTGATTGTGCATAAATTTGTCATCTTCCCCCTGCAGAAAGAAATCACCCCATGACTAATGGCCAATGCATGGTCCATGATTCAAACGAATTAAAGATTCCGCCCACAAACAAATAGCACAAATGCGTTTAAAAGTTCAAACTGGCACAGATAAACCAGTCAAGGGTTGGGCAGCAATCCAGGCAACCTTAACTTTTTCTGGTTCCGCCGTAGCTGCATTTGTTAATTGATTATTTTAGTTAACTTTCTAGTATCAAAATTGCACTCAGCTCATTGGTAAGCGACCTGTAAGAAAGGGAACACCCATGATTCTTCACAACTAACCTAGTGTTACTTTCCATTCACACCAAAGGCACCAGAGAAACAGAGCTTTGCCTCCCCCCAACAGTTTCTGACTTCATTATCTTATAAACCCCATACTAGTCTGTGACCATCAGTTTAAACAGCCCAATGCTGAAGAAAGCCGTTGTTTTGAGATGAAGATGTCGGAATAGGAGAAAGAAGGAGAATTGAGATAATAGTTTGTAAAAGATTTCGTTCGTTAAGATCTCAATAGCTTGGCGACACCAAATTTGTCTTCCATAGACTGCTACTTGGTTGGGTTAGTTACAGTGCAAAGTCACGTGCATGCTCTTCAGCTGCAATAGTGAAGTCCGACATGGGTTTCTCTTAATGGTATACTGATCCAGCTGAAACTGCGACCGATACCACTTCGACTTGGTTGCAACTATGAGCAGGCACAATGCAAAGGCATGTGCCCCTTGGCTGCACTGGTGAAGTACAACGTGGGTTTCTCATAGGCGACAGTTTCCAACTGGAGTGGCTTGGCCAAGATTAGACCAACCTGTTTTGTTAATCCATCTATGATCAAAACATATACAACCTGGGTATAACTATTACCCAAGCAAAAGACTCAACAAAACTAGACTCTTGAATCAGTTCTTGATAAGGAATCCCCCCTTAGATGGGTGAAGCCCTAAACTCACTAAAGCAAGAGCTGAGTAAGACATGAATAGCAACCCGATTTGGATGAAGCAGACATCATATTGTGTGCATTAACAGGTGTTGGAAGAACCAATAATGACTACTAAAGTACTTCCTGGAAAGGGGAAAAACTAAGTAGCTTTATGTGCATATTTGCAGGAAAGGTATATGCTGACACTGAAGTCTCACAAAAGAGTACAACATACAGGGTGTTCAACTTGTTTTTCTGTTGTGTCAATATATCTGTCTATAGATACAGGCTCAGCACAATGTTGAATGATTGCTTCACTCACTGGAGCTCCAAAAAAGGGACAGAGAAACTAACTTGTCAAATCAATATGGTGATATTACTCTAGAAAGAGCATGTTATTTCCATAGCGACCTTCTCATTCAAAATTACCCCAACTAGATGTCATCCGGCACCAGTGTATATAAGGCCATTAATTTAAAGAAGGCATTCTCTGTGAGAGAAGATTAACAAAAAAAAAAAAAAAATGCTAGAATCACAAGCTCAAAGGACAAACTTACTTGATCAATTAGAATGGTAGCAGACACATCATGGAACTTTGCAACTAGGCAAGTAGCATCATATTCCTGCAATTTCATTCATTAACCATGAAATGAGAACACTAGAGGCTTTCAGTATCATATCATTAACTAGTTAATGCTCAAATACTTGAATATATTTACCTCCCAATAAGCTTTATTTTCACCTAAATAGTTGGTAAAAGCCTTCTGGCCCCATGGACAGTTTATAGGATTCCCAATTGGAGCAAAGGCAGAGACCGACTGCAAAATGAGTGAGTTGGAAAACACTGAGAGTGAGTCTGCATAAGTGGACACTGATGCGAAATATTCTAGTTAATCCTCAAATCCAGAATATAGACAAGTTCAGACTACCAACTTTATAACTTTAGGAAACCGCAGATTGAACTTAGAAATGGGCCACTAGAGTAAGATGATCTCCATTTGCCATAAATGGACCATGGAGCCTAGGTAAAAAGTCTGTAGACATATAATTGCAAGAGAAAATTATTTGGAAGTGTCAAGCATTTGCACTTATTGGATTGGGACTGAAAGTTGAACAAAGGTAGCAACCCTCTGGGCTATGAAATCAGTAGCTGGTAGGCATACGTTATTTACCTTATATTTGTCAAGATTTTTTAGGTAGATCGTTAGAGCACCATGTCCTCCCATTGAATGACCAAATATAGATGCCTTTGCTGTATCAAGCTGTGGGAAATTCTCAGCCAGAAGATTGGGCAATTCCTTGACAATGTAATCATACATACGCCAGTTCTTCCACTTTTCTTGGGTAGCATTAAGATAAAACCCAGCACCTGGTTAAAATAAAGAAAACAACCTCAAGACAAATCCCATTGCAACAAATAATTAACGTCTGAATTCAAACTTCTCATTGCTCTTATCTGGGGTGTCAATCAGAAATAAAATTGGAGCATTTGTCACAATGTAGTTCATTTGGCTTCGGGAGAACCCATGACAACAACACCGATTAGCAATCTTTAGGAGGAAAATGATATTTTGCATTGCACCCAATGTTATTCTATCAGTAAAATGAGTACGAGGTCACCAAAAAAAAAGAATTTAAGATAAACAACAGTAATAGGATGACACACTCCTCTTTTCCAGTATGATGAAATTAGCCTATGAAGCTATGCCATCAAAAGAGATACACAACAAAATTAGAATGGTAAGTATCAAAATTAGAATGGTAAATGGCCATAAACTTCATACAACAGACTGCCATACTGCCTCCCATCTCAGCATGACTGTATTAGTGAATAAATTCTCAAATGAAATTCTCAGCTTAAGCCATCAAAACACATCTGCGGAGCCATCTTAAGTAAATGCAAAAAGTAAACTCTTTCTCAGAACAAATGATAAAAGAAGCAATTTCAATTAATTTATCCTACATAGAGGTGAGGTACATGATGATCATACTTCTTAGTAACTTGGACCTGTTGATAGGGACAGTCAATATAATAGTCCATCCCTAAATAAACATCAGCCAGTCTAGGGGTACTCTAAGAGCAGTATATGTGGAGGTAGAATACTCCCTCAGAATAGCTTTGAAAATGAATGCACTTTGCAAAAGTCGATGTAGATACTCATGCAACATACCTACGCCAAAATCCCAGCTGTCTGCTTCTCCTTCCACATTCAAGCCTCCTGCAATGTATAGATAAAAAACATAGCTTCAGTATCAAGGAAGATAGCAGCAGTTTTAGCACTAACTCGTAAAATATCCTCAAGTTTATCAAATACGAAAAGTTTAAAAAGTAAGACATAGCATGCAAGTATTTGGAAAGCCAATAAGATAAGAGAGTGAAATAACAACGAATTTGGCAGATGAATTGATCAAGTTGCTCCACACAAATGGATTTGGACTCCAACTGCAGCATTACATCAAAATTAGCACCGTAAAATGAAAAATCCGGGTAAGACCCACCACAGTCCCATAACCAATATCCGAATCCTCCAATGGAAATCCTATCTCTGCAACAGGCTAGAACCAGCAACACAAGAGGACGCACCAAAAGACGAAATGATAAACCAGGCTAAACCCGAAAACATGCGACTGGCAAGTGAACAGGGATACGGGTCACCGACTTGGAGACGTATCGGGAGCAATCAGGGCAATGCCCTCCTTCGAAGCGGCGCGTTGAGCTCCGGATTTCACAATGAAATTCTCGTCCGTGCAGGTGAGCCCAGACAGCCAGTACAGCACCTGCACATCCACACAGGCCAAGCGATTAAGGAACGACGATCGAGCGACGTCGATCCGCACGCCCCACGCCACGCACAGACATACGCGCACAAACCCACTATTTTTCATCCGAATCCTCGAAAGCGGGAAAGCGAAAGACACGAACTTTCCTAATCCGCAGACGAACGAAATGAAACCCTAATAAGCCCAGCGAGGGAGGAACCGAGAAGGGCTCGGGAGCGGAGATCGGGGACGTACGGGGAATTTGTGAGAAGGGGAAGAAGGAGGGGAAGGAGGGAAGTAGATGTGGAAGTTCATGGAGCAGCCGAGGGTCGGGCTGAAATGCTTGTATCTCCTGTTGTAACCCCCGAACATCTTGGAGCTGCTGATCTCGCTTGGTTTCGTCTCCATCTTCTTCTTCTTCTTCTTCTTCTTCTTCGCCTCTATCTCACTCTGAGTATTGAGTATCTGCGTCAGTGCGAGTCGAGCTCGAGCGCTCACTGGAAGCTCTTTCTTTGAGAGATGAGCGGTGAGGCAGGAACAATAGCGACAACGTGCTCAAGGAGGCTTATCCCCAATTTGAGTGGTATCGTATGTATTTATAAGTGTGATTAATTACGGTAGGGGCACGCCTAAATTTATAATTACAAAAAGGCCCCATAATATACTAAGGCGCGCGCATGATAAAATTTCTGGAACAAAAATCAATTTCTATTCTATAGGCGAGTTTCTGAGTAAAAAAATGCATTTGATAACAATTCATTCGTTAGATAACAAAATAAATTTTCTATTTTTAAGAGCGGCAATAACCGGCGTGCGGTGGCTGGAGTCCGATGTTCAGCGACCGACGTTCGGCGTCCGATGACCAGCGGCGGGCGGCCGAAGTCCGAAGTCTCACGTTCGATGTTCGGCGCCAAGTTCGGTGACCTGCGGCGGGCAACCAAAGTCCGAAGTCTGACACTGGAGTCCGGCGATCGGCAATCGACATTCAACGTCTAGAGTTCGATGTCTAATGTCCGACATTCAAGTCCGACGGGGGTCGACAGTGGGTGGCCAATGGGCGGAGTCCGGTGGCGGGTGGCAGGCGGCCGACATTCGGCGACCGATGGCAAGCAGCGAACGATCGCCAACGAACATCCAACGGTTGGTGATGAGCCTCCGGCATCCAATGATTGGCGATGAGCAGCCAACAACAAATAGGCATCCGGCATCCGGCGATCGGCGGTTGGCGACGAGCGGGAGTGCGGTGGCCGGTGGTCGGCTAGGTCGGCGGTTGGTGGCGGGGGCGATGGCGGGCGGTTGGCAACCGATGGGAGGTGTTCGGCATCCCACAAGCGGCAAGTGAGCGACGAGCGGTGACGAGAGTGAACGATGAGAAAAGTTTGATTTTTTATTAGAAAAGCTAAAAATTTTAACTTCTGATTTTTGCTTCAAATCTATTTTTGAAATAAAAATTTATTTTAAAAATAAAAAAATGAAATTGCAACAAAGTGCCTAAGGAGGCTTATCCTCAATTTGAGTTGCATCGTATGTATTTATAAGTGTGATTAATTATGGTGAGGGTACGCCTAAATTTATAATTACAAAAGGGCCCCATAATATACTAACACTTCCCCACAATCTAAAGTAGATGTGACATCAGACAAAAAAAAAAAGTAGATATGACAAGTGAGAGAGTAGATTTTGTCGTCGAACTAGGTAGCCTCTGATGAAAATGCTTGCCAGCTAATCCACTATAGACGCATGATGAAAACATGCGTTGTGGGAAGCAACTCCCTCTTGAACAAAGTGAAAATTCAGTTCGATGCGTTTGATGAGAACATAAAAGATGAGGTCAAAAACAAAATAGGCGGCGAAAATGTTATCACAATAAATGGTGAGATGATAAAAAAGAAAAAAAAAAAAAAAAAAAGGGACCCGAGCTTACGAAGTAAATGATCACAATAATCTCAGCACCCTAATGAATGATGGCACGATATTCATCCTTTGTACTAGGACAGGTTACAGGGGCTGCTTCTTGGCACTTCATACAACAAGATTGGTGCCAATGAAAACACAAAAAACTAAGGACGGTCGAGTTTTAGAGCACCAGCCCAGTCTATATCCGCATAAATAGTCAATGAAGTAGGGTTCACCTCTCAGTGAGCAATCCATGAGTTGATGTGTGTGCTAAATATCAATATTTACGTTTAATAGCTAGGAGATGATCGAGTCTGGTGATATATTATAGTGCACCTACCATCCGTCGGTACAACATTGAAGAAGCTAGAAGCTCACCATCGTTAGCGGACCATCGTTAGCGGACGATGAAGTTTTTGAGGTCAATGGAAAAGACAAAGGCTTACTTCGATGAGGTCAAACTTACGTAAAAGGCCAACAACATATTTAGCTTGAGATGAAAGTATATCGTTAGAACGGTGATGAGTGTCAATGACAACGAAATAATGAAATGGCCCAAGATCCTTCATAGCAAATTCTTGTGAGAATCGAATAGTCATAGATCATAATAAATAAGAAGTATCACAAGTGATAAGGATATCATCAACATATAATAATGGATATAGCGAAGGATCAACCTTACTATCCATGGAGCCCAAAGATAATAAAAAGTTAGCGAAACAATAGCATCATGCGTGTGGAGCCTATTTGGAACACTAGATGGTTTTTCAGAGACAAAATACATACTTTAAGAACTCACATGAAAGAAACTAGGAGGTTCGCATGTAAATTTCCTCACAAAGGATGATGTGTAAGAAGGCATTTTTAACGAGTTGATGCATGACCAATTTTGAAGAAATCACAATAGAGAGAATAACCCGATTGTAATGGGTTTAATTACTGGGCTAAAGGTCTCATCAAAATCTAGTCGAGCCTACTACTTAGGTCCTTGTGCAACAAGGCAAGCTAGCTTTGAAGAGTTTGGTATTTTCATTGGATTTTTCCTTGACTTTATAAATTCATTTACAACCGACTAAATTTTTAGAAGAATCAAATGATATAAGATCTCATGTGTGATTAGTGACCTAGGCATTAAATTCATTTGTCATGGCTGCTCTCCAATGTGGGTTAAGAATAGTCTTAGAATCATAAGTTGGTGTGTCGTCATGAAAGAGTGAGAGAGATTAAAAAATTCCTAGATTTAGAAATTTGAGATTTCTCATGAGTTTACATAGATTGAATGAGAAGAGGAGAAATAGAAGTGGATGAGCTAGACATATATGTACAGAAGATTTGTGGATTTGCTATGAAAGGAATTTGGTCAAGAGAGAAGTCGGGCGGGGGCGCAATGAGTAGGGTTGGTGGGAGAGTGGTGAAGGGGAAGAAGGAATGAGAGCAGGTTATGTGGGTCGAGAGGAGGCGAGAGGCAGGTTGAGAGGTTGAGCCGAATAGGAGGAAAGAGGGACGAAGGTTGAAGGACAAATGCACCATTGAAGGAAACAAAAAGCAAAGGGGCTAATAAGGTAGCGTTTGTTTGTGTTTTTTTTTGGTTGTCATGAACATAATTTTTGTTTTTTTTTTTTGTTGAACAAAAAAAGATCAGAAACGCGTTTGTTTACATTTTTGTGCCAAATTTATTTATATTTATTTCCGAGAACAAATTTGGAACAGAAACAAGAAATAAGAAAAACTTGTTTCTTGTTCTCGGAATACTTCCGAATAACAATTTTTCTCTCTCATATTTTTTTTCTTTTCTTTCTTTTCTTTTTTTTTTCTTTTGGCCGGCCTCGGCCATGGCCGGCGACCAGCCGTCGAGGGTTGGTGACCTCGCCAGAGCATCGCCGGCCCCTGGCCAAGGCTCGGCCTCGCCGGGGGCCGGCAAGCCTCGCCGTGGTTTGGGCGAGGCCGCCGGCCAAAAGGAAGAAAAAAGAAAAAAAGGAAAAATAAAATAAAAATATTAAAAAATTAAAAGAAATAAAAAAATTATACAAGTTTACCAAACATGTTTATATTCTTTTTCTATTTCAAGAACATAAATTTTGTGTAGATACCAAACACGTTCTTTTGTTCAAAAATTGTTTCCCGGAACAGAAATAGTTTTTTTTTTTTAGGTCTATTCCCTGGAATAATTTTTAAACAAACGTTACTTAAATGCACCCTAAAAAACCGTGAACTACAAGACTAGGAGGTGGAGGATTTTGTGGATAAAAAAAAAAAAAAATCTCTTCATCAAACTGATATGACAACATATAAAAACACGTCTACCGAACCAATCAAGACTATGATGCCTTTTGTGATTTGACGCATACCTAAATGAGGTGCCAACTTATGGGAAACATGAGATGAAAGAAAAGTATAACAAGTACACCCCAAAATCAGGTTTATATGATAACGTCATAAAAGTTTATTCTAAATCCCTTGGCCACGCAGTGATTAGTAAAGTGTCAAGAGTAAACCAAATCTCTTGATATGTTTGAAGGTCGTAGATTTCATGGAAAATCTCAACTGTAAGACTCGAATTGATCAAATTAAGAATGCATTGATGTGGAATAGAAGGGATTGACCACCCTAGTGCCATTTTGATCAGTGACAAGCTTTAGCGGACACGAAAAAAGATCCATCCACATAGTCCAGATCGTTGCATATTAGAATAGGCTCAAATTGAGATTTCCACATAAGATAATTACTTGCGTCAAGCTTAATGGAAATGAAACTTGTGATATTGGGTAAAACAAGAGTTGATGAGGTTGATTGCGTAGCTGTAACTTGATCAATGGCAAAAATCGGAGCAGTGGAGAAGATGGAAGAAGAGACGAAAGTAGGCGTGTGATTTTGAGAGGTGATGGAAAATTTGGATTAACAAAAAAAAGAAAAGAAAAGAAAAGATGATGAGTAGAGAGATAAAAGAGAAAAAGAAGAAAACTGTAAATTCATTAGCTGTCATTGAGATAGCAATTGGAGTAAAGGAAATGTTGATTGAAAGAGACGGCGAAAGTGACGAAGAGAATACTGAAAGAGACTAAGAGGGTAAGGATAGAGAGTTTATGGTAGTATAACCTCAATTAGGATCATATGATATACATATTTATAAGGTTGATTAAATACCGTTAGAATACATATGAATATATAACAACAGAAATATCACTATATATATATATATATATATATATATGTAATTACAAGGAAAGACTTTATGGGCTCAGGCCATCATTGGGCTCGAGCCCAATTGAATCGAATACCACCTTCACACAAAGCTTGGCGATTCCTCCTTTGACAGCCACGAGACGGTGGTGGTTTGTGGTTGCGTGTCTTTGGTCCTGGAGGGTTTTGGGTTCCTCCCTTCTCCCCTTCATCTTCTTCTCCTTGGTCAAGTCCCCCGCAACACGATGGCGGAAACTGAGAAGCCGACCGACCTGAACAAGCTCCTGGAGCAGTTTCGCCAGCGAGCCTCCGAGGCCGAGGTCAGCCCACGATGTTTTTTTTACTCCACTTGCGATCTGGGGTTGCTCTAGGTGCATTCATGTCCGCGTGCCCGTGCCGTGTAGATCAGCGTATGCGATTGCCTTCCTTGTACAGGTGTTAGTGTCCGACGTTTCTGCCGTCGGTACTTTTACGGTCGACATTGTTGTCGTTAGTTCTGCATTGATCTGGGAATAGTTGATGGGGATACGCGAGGAGATGTACCCTACCCATTAGCGGATGATTCTGCAGGTGTTCTTTTCTGCGACTTCGCGCGCTACCCGCGAGTGCCTGCATGTATGTTGATATGGGCGATATGCGTCTGCGCGCGTGCGCGTGCTGGGTTTAGATAATTGTATTTGTGTGGTTGCATGTGCGTGCCGGGGGCTGCTCGTGTGTCTGTGCGTGCGGGCACGGGCTTTGTGTGCAAGCTCAAGCTTGTTAGATTCGATATGCTGCAGTGGTTATTGATTTTGCTTCTTGGATCTTCAATTGGTGTCAATTGATTGCATCAGAGGTGCTTCATTTGGCTCTGCTTACAGATGACTGGTCATTTGCTAATTGCAGTAGTTAAGTTTCTATATGTTCTTGGTTATCGAGGTTTAATTTGCTTTGCAATCACCTGATCGTCATCCTGGTGCATTTGGTTTCTCTATGACTATAATTCTTTAAACTGTCCGGTAACTCTGGTTTAGTAAGAGAAAACTCATCTCTTTAAAGAAAAGGTGCAGGATTTGTAACAGTCATGGCTTAAACATCAAGTCTAGGTTTTGGTCTGGGACATTTTTTTTTTTCTTTTTCCTTCGCAATTACTTTTTCTTTAGCCAACAAAATCGATTCCTTTAACTTCAACCATTATGAAACAAGAATTGGGATTAGATGTCTTATATATTCCCTGAAACTGACATGGTGCTGGTGCATGCATTTTGCTTGAAAGGATCGCTTGTCCAGACTCGAAGCTGCTGTTTCAAAAGAGAAGGGTAGGTCATGAGGCTGTCCATCTATGTTCTGTTTGTTATGCTCTAGTACTTTCATTGTCTCATTCATCGAATTAAATTTGCTTGCTCATGTAGATGCTTATGAGGAGGAATACTCAAAAAAGATTAGCAAACTGGAATCAGAGCTCGAACGTGCAAAGTCAGAGTTAGCTGCCGAACATAAAAAGGTAGCACGAGTGCCTAATCATTGCATGTCTTGTCTCATTTGGGGGAATCATAGATTATTACAATATCTCTCTTGCATGAATTGCAGGCAGGGGAGCTTGCTGCGGAGAACGCAAAACTCAAATATCGCGTGACTCATCTTGTTCAAGCAGTGAAGGAAGCCGATCTAAAGCTAGAAGGCAAGGGAGCCTAAGTAAATATCTGTGCGACTCTCCTTTTTAGAAGATGAATAGGTGACATACAAAAGCAAAATTAAGATTGAATGATAAGATACCTTTGAATTACTTCCAGACTCTAGAATGTATTGCCAACCTTTTTCTGTCTTGACTCTGGTGACTTGAATGTTATGGATCACAGTAATCTTATTGCTCTTAATTAGATTACTTTTATGAGAAAAGGTTATATTAAATTGTCATTACAATAGTATGAGTTTTTTCAGTCATTATGCTCCGTTTGACCCTTTCTTGGGTTTACCCAATGGGGTTTAATCCCAGTCTAACAACTCTTGTTTCTTGGCTTGAAAGATAGGAACTTTTAGCCCTACTGGAATGATAGCCTCTCTTGGAAGTGCTCTTTGGAACTGTTTTGGATATTCTGATTTTGGGATTTAATGGTCTTTCAAGTAAGAAGCATTGAGCTGATACATTAGCTTTTTCCTCTTAAAAATATTTGTGGCGAGTTTACCTGCTATGGCCATTCAATATCAACCGTAGACAGTTATGAAGTGTAGACAATCAACTGCCATTTACAAAGCGAATCTGGCTTTGAGGGTGAAGCGGGACTTGTTTTGTTTTCGTTTTAAATTATTCAAGATTAGGTACAGTTTTAATGCTCTAAAGATTACTGTCTGTGCCATTTGGTTGTCTTAAACTTTCTTTTTCAAGGATGTATCCTCGACCTTTTAGAGTTTAATCATTTATCATCAGTTGATATCATTTGCACACGGGCCACGCGGTGGCCTAATCTCGGCCGAAAGCCGGCAAAGAACGACCGACGACCCTTGTGGGCCACATATGTTGGACCAGCAACGGCAAGCGATGCCTTCTATGCATTACGACTACTCCCCACCCTCTTTTCCCTTCTTCTAGCTAGTTTAGCAACCCATGTTTAGGCGCCGTGCAGATCGCCAGAACCTCCCTAGGGCGTGCAAGGGTTATTAAATCCTCATTTGGGAGGCTGGGCTGTCGCGTTTTGTCCGAACTCTCTATCTCTCGTTTCTTTTTAATTGCTGATGTGGAGCCAAGCCAAGGTTGCATTCTCAAATTTCGTCTCACTAATAGGGTTGTTGTATGGTTGATGACAGAAAGAATCAATTGCACAAGTTGCAAGAGATAGAGGACTGCATTAGAACAAAAAGGAAAAAGGACAAAACCCAATAATTGCAAAAATGTCGGCAAGCATATCGTTACGTCAATTTCCCAGCGACCGCCCAATTCAATAAAATTTAAACAATGTAGCGCGGCACCTTCCTTCCTAAATGACAAAGAAACTCGCATTATGTAGATAAGCTGGTGCCTAAATATGATATTATTTCATTAGGTCATATGGCAATTCGCATTTGGGTCACGTGCCAATCCACATGCATAAATGCATCTTGTCAATGCCGTGAAATCTAATCTTGACGCTTTCATTCAACTTAAAGTGGTAACTTGTATAGGACCTAAATTTGCAAGTTCAAAGTGCAACATAAGTTTAGGGAAAGAAATTGCCCTCCTGACTATCTTGGAATCGATAAGCATTTGGACACTAAATTCTTTTCATTTCTTCTTAGAGAGTTAATTCATATTTTAGTGGTTGCTGAACTAGGGATTGTAGATTCATGACGTGAAATTTTTACGTTCGGCTTTAACCTTTTATATATATAAAATTCTTTTTTGGCAAGTCCATCCCGGTTACAGATAAATCTACATGAGGGGGTGAACACTTTTTTTCCCTTTGGAGGTGTGTGGTAAAGATTGACATTGGTTTTCTGCATAGGATGTCAATTTTAAACGGTTGAGAGTTTGCGTATGGAACCATAAAAATAAAGGGCTCTTAGTATATCACATAACCTGTCTCCTGATTAGTAAATGTAAGTATCAACTATGATCTGTCCCTCAAGTCTAGCATGAAGTAGAAGTTAGGACAGTGGACAGTTTCGTAAATTCAAAGAATCTTCCCATCTTCCTTGATCACGGATCATTGCATGGCATGTGACTCATTAGAGTACTTCCAAAAATAAAGAATTTCCATACTTTATGTGTGTTTAGCATCCCTAGGTCTTAATTTATTGTGTTACATGGGTAACACCTAAGTCTCTGTCGGAACCAGAGGTAACCCGTTGTTTAGTCATGCGATTATTTACAACTAGCAAATTAGAGTTCTCTAATATTCTAGCAAGACGATAATGAACACAATTTTGCCATGTAATCACGTAATTGGTAGAACTGACTTGTAATCTCTAGATGGTTGAATAGTTGGCATTGAGATTTTAGTATCTCATGCTACATTTACCTAAAATTAATTATCACCTAATATAATTTTCAAAGCGGCATGCCTTATCCAAATCTACCCTCCCTTAGCATTCCATTTAATGCTCATTGTCAGTGAAATCTTTTTTTATAGTTGTCTGCCAGGTGCATTGACATGTACACAATTTAATAAGATATTAGACGGAATGCTAACGGATCCTAAATCTCATAGGTATGTAAGTTTTTAGAGTCCTAACTTTTTATAATCTTCAATTTGGGTCGGGTCATTTTTGTGAGACAAAAACTAGTTTGGAGTAAATATATCATAAAATAGCAACTTGGAATTCTTAATAGTATTAATTTAGAAGAGTTATATCAACTCGAGTAAGTTCTTAAAAGGCTTAAAAGAGAAGAAATAAGAGGAAGAACTTCTGTGGAGTGAGACTCCCTGTTGTTGCCTCTCGTATTCCCACCTTATCGGGAATAAAAAATTGGTGTGGAATTGGTTAGGTAATTTTTGTGAGATGAAAATTAGTTTGGAGTAAATACGTGATAGTATACCCAATTTGGAATTCTCAATTGTTTTAATTCAAAAGAGTCATATAATCTCAAAGTAGAATCTCAAAGAAATTAAGAAAAGGAGTTGAAAGAAGAGAATGTCACGCCAAAACAATCGCTGCAAACTGACACTTCCCCATTTACTTAAAGCCGTTTTTAGGGGCGAAGCAATAACGAAAGCGAGGCAAAGTGTGCAAAAAAACACTCCCTCTTCCACATGTGCCCTCCTCTACCTTATTTTCTCCAAAAAAAAAAAAAAAAAAAAAAAAAGTTTACTAATATAAGACGAATCGAAATTCAGCAGACAATTGCTTCTCCTTCTCCTTCTCTCTCTCCTTCTTCTTCCTCCCTTCTCCTTCCACCTGCACTGATCCCTCCCAAATTCCACGCACCGATCGCTTTCGCATCACCTCAGCCCCCCCCCCACCTTTGCCGACCCGCCAATCCCGCCGCCCCCCAAGAGCTTCTTCCGCCGCCGCAAGCGACGGAGCATGCCCAAAGGTCCCACCTTTACCCCGTCCCGACCCGCATAAGATCTGCCCGCGAATCCCACCGGAACGCCGCGCGATCCCCGCAATGTCGTCCCCTAAGAAGCAAGCCCTCTTCATCGCTTCCCTGATCACGCTCTGGTACTCGTCCAACATCGGCGTCATCCTCCTCAACAAGTTCCTGCTCTCCAACTATGGCTTCCGGTTCCCCATCTTCCTCACAATGTGTCACATGTCCGCCTGCGCGGCCTTCAGCTACGTCTCCATAGTCTTCCTGAAGCTCGTCCCGCTCCAGCTGATCAAATCCAGGCCCCAGTTCATCAAGATTGCGACCCTGAGCGTGGTGTTCTGCGCGTCGGTGGTGGGCGGCAACGTGTCGCTCCGGTACCTCCCGGTGTCGTTCAATCAGGCGGTGGGCGCGACCACGCCGTTCTTCACGGCGGTGTTCGCGTACCTGGTGACGTTCAAGAGGGAGGCTTGGATCACTTATGGCGCCCTCGTCCCGGTCGTCACCGGCGTCATAATTGCCAGTGGGGTATGGCTTTGCATGTGTGAATCGAATCGCTTAAATTTAGTATCTGCCGTTTTGGTTGCATTCCGTTTTTGGGAATGATTCGAGGGTTGATCTGCATTGTTGGAGAGTTTGATATAATCTGATAGATAATGATCCAGATCTGTATTCTTGTTGCTAAAGTTGATGTTATTGTTGCTCTGTGAAGGTTACTCCTGCTGATTTTTGTTGTCCTGTTGGAGCAATTATAGATTTAGGCAATTTTTCTTTCTGAATTGGATTATTCATGTGGAGATTTCCTCAAACTGCAATAGTGCATTCACTATAGGTTTGAATATAGGTAATCGATAGCTTCTCAAGCTTGAACTTGAGATAATTACCACTACTTTCATAGCTAAGTTTTTCAGCTTATTTGCTAACTTTTTAGCGTGGAAGCTATCGTGGGTCTTAAATAATTGTGAGACAGGTCTGAAGATAAAATGAAAAAAGTTGCCTTTAAAGATATCGTTGCAATAAGATTTGTGTTAGAAGGGATGCATCAATTTTTTTTTTCCAAGAATGGAAGGTGAATTTGTTCTCTCGTGATGAGAGGTGGATCTTTCCAATCGGGAAGATCTCTGGAACAAGAAAGTCAATACTTTTATCTATAAAGAAACTGCTCTCCTTCTCCTCTTGGTTAATGTGAATTATTTTACATTGTCACCTGCTTTGAGATCTCAGAGAGAAGGATGAGTAATCTTGGCATGAGCACTTTGCCAAAAGTTTTGGTCAATGTACTTTATCTGGTGGGTTGGTTGATTGTGAAGATGTTGATAGTGTGTTTGGCTCTTCTTTTACACTACATCAGGCTATTATAGAAAGTGAAGAAACAAAGTGATGTTCAAATGAAGATGGGTTGGAGATCAGATCCGCAATTGATGTTGGAAAGTTAGTGGTTTGTTAGATAGCCAGCCTCAAATTGTTTTTGTGGCTAATACGCTTCGTCTTCTACAGTATGAAATGCTCCTCAGAAATTATGTAATGTGGACAACCTTGATGTCTCTTGCCTATCTCATTTATCTAAAGAACTCTATCATTTTGGAGACTTTTGTCATCTAGCCAAGTATATTTTACTCCGTCAGCTATGGGTCTTATGGCAGCAGAATACCATAATACACAAGAGGATTTTATTTTACTACTTCCTTTACTGGTGCCCCTGCCAAGTTGAAGTATTTCAGTTACCTTATGCATCCACTGGTGTCTTCAGAGTGACTTGAAAAGGAAAGATGCATGGCATGGTGCTTCTATCCCATGAGTTATTGTCTAAATTAGAGCCTCACAAGCTTTACATTAGAGTTGTCGATTGGTCAAAGATGCTAAAGAAAACAGATAATGTTTAGAGCGCCAAAAATGTCTTCTTGATAGATGAATGAATTCTTTTAACTAGCTGAGAATGCTGCTTTCCTGGAAGCTAATGAAATAAGTTATTCATCTCCTTGTCCCACATGAACCTCTATTTCTCTGGCATGATAAATTTTCCTTGTTGGTGGCAGGGGGAACCAAGTTTTCACTTGTTTGGATTCATCATGTGCATCAGTGCAACTGCTGCAAGGGCATTTAAGTCTGTACTTCAGGGTGTCCTACTTTCTTCTGAAGGGTAAATGCTTTCTAAAATACCTCTTATGATAACCCTGTCCAAGAGTTCCTTAACAACTTTTATGCAGTTCAATTGCTCAGTGGCATCTAAGTCCCATGCGACAGTTTAAATTAGCCCATCTATATTGTATATTGGCCTCTTTTCCTCATTATGCAAGGGTATGCCAGATGGAAGAAGGAATAAATAGGTTGATCACAAATAGAAACTTTTAATAGGCAAATGGTTCTACTGTATTTTTTACTATCTCCATCTGGATAATAGAAACTTTTCTTCCCTAAACAATTGAATCCTATGTCCGAAATTTGCATGATGAGATCCAATGGCATACCATGAATGTTCATGAAGTACACGTACTTGGTCTATACAAATGAAATGCTATGAAAAAATTTATTAGATTATTTCCAGTCTATGATAGTGGCCATTGAAGTCAAAGGTTTTGCTCCCCTATCTCCTGAGAAATTACACTACCCTTGAATTACGACTTGGCAATTGACATTCAATTACAATACAGGGAAAAACTGAATTCGATGAACTTGCTGCTGTACATGTCACCAATTGCAGTATTAGTCTTGCTACCATCGACACTTATAATGGAGCCAAATGTCTTAGAAGCCACTTTATCGCTTGGACGAGAACACAAATTCCTGTGGCTGCTTCTTTTTCTTAATTCAGCCACTGCCTACGCAGCCAACTTAACTAACTTTCTGGTCACCAAACATACGAGTGCCCTCACACTTCAGGTTTGACATGCTATATCTTTGTTCAGTCTTCTATCATGATCCTGATTCTCATATTAGTTCGTAGCTTGCTTAATTATGTTGAAGCAACTGACGGAATCACTGTTGTACTTGTTGAGAAGAACATAAGTTATAGACTGTTGTTCGATTAAACGATTTTTTTTTTTTTTATAGGAAATTTTTGCAGTGAAAGAGCAGTAGCAGGGATTGTCAATGATTATTGATTAGACTGCTTTGAAAAAAGTCTATTTTAGACTAGTGGTTGTCAACTCATATTTTGATGTTATAGCCTCTTAATCTGTAGTTTCTTCTAGGGGAAGTAAGAACCTTTGCTGCATGTTGATGAACATTTTTATTGGTAAATAAATGAGGCCCATCAAAAACTTTGTGGAGACAAGGACGATAATAATTGGTTAAGTTTATCCAGGCTTTTTTTGCTTGTTTTTCACAGGCAGTTTTTCATGATTCTTTATTGTGGCAGTGGGATATTCGTTCTTTGCAACTTTCATGATGGAGTTACCAGCAAGACCAGAAAGAACCTTAAGAATTACTTGCTAAAAACACTTTCTGCATTAATCTTGTTAACATCACAAATAAATTGGTTGAACTATGTTGATTTGATTTTAACTTTTTTTGTACATTATGTATTGATCAGGTGCTTGGAAATGCAAAAGGTGCTGTTGCTGTTGTGATCTCTATAATCTTGTTCAGAAATCCCGTAACAGTGATGGGCATCGGCGGATACGTGATAACAGTCTTGGGGGTTGTTGCATATGGGGAAGCAAAACGGAGATTCAAGTAAATGCAGCCGACTTGCCTATGGGTCACTTACATGACCCAATTTCTCTTAAAATTCCCGGTGATACGTTGCCTGATTAGGTAGAGGTGGTATTTTTTGTTCTAGTATATGATTATTCTTGCTATTAGGAATGAAATCGAGGAGGGAACGGAGCAAGATTGCTCATCAATTCTACAGAGGAATTCTTCATTTAGTACCCCGTCATCGTATACCTTACTTCAGAGGTGGCATGAGATGCTTCCTAGCATATCTGATGTCATCACACCTGTTAAATAGTCGGCGTTATCACTTAGAAGTCATTTGGCCTGGAGCATTACTTAAATATATTCAGGAATTATCCTTCTTACGAATACAGATTGCAAGGAATCTGCCCTTTCTTCTTATCAAATTTAGGCCTTAAATCTGCAAATCATCTTGTTTCTTCAAGTGGCTACATTGGTGCGCATCTCTGGATGAAGTAAAGGTTGGAGGAAGATTCTCTGATTGTTGAGTCGCACGTTATGAACCTCATCAACATGCAAATTTAGCGAAATTTGTACTTACGTGATGCTTTGGCATCTATCAACCGGAAAAGTGGTTGGAGAAAGTTTTCTTTCGATCAGAGGTGGAGCTGTTTTAAGTCCCAAAGTGATCTAGAAGCTAGATCAATTCAAAACCGCTTGAATTTTAAGGCAAAAGCGATCAGATTCTGAAGAGGCACAAATGAGACCCTTCTTGTTTGTAGGTGGGGAAAGAAAACATGTTACACTGTTAATTGGGTTAGGCATTGATTTATCTGAAAAGCTTGGGAATTGCATTGCTTTTGCCCTTTTCCGAATCTTTTACTTTAAAGACTTTTTTCAATTCAGGTGAGTGAAATTATTTGGGATAAGTGTAGAAACAGTATTTGAGGTTTTGGCTATTGGTCGATGATTTAAAGTATTAGTTTGGTCAATCTAGGACTTATGGTTAAACTAACCTAAATCAGACCTTGAGTCCGCCATCAGTGGAAGTTAGGCATTTAGAATTAGACGGGTCTTCCACGACGAATATTGGGTCATTTGCTACGTGCCATATCCAATGCCTGAACACCACACCACTGATGACGACCTGGAGACTTAATCCTGTGTTTTCAAAATTTCAAGTCATCAATTGACTAAAATACCACTCCTAACGAGTCAGAGATTTGATTATGGCGTTTTCAAAACTCAAGTTCCAAGTAGGCAAAACAAACTTTTGGCATTTTCAATTGGTCAACGACCAAAACTTTAAATTAGGTTTATACACTTATCACAAGTTGGTTTTAATTAGGTAATGCACCAAACTTTCGACTAAATGTTGACGCGGTGCTCATGAGGCAATAACCCGATGTTTGGACAGGAAGGTTCCAAGTATGCCACATTAGCAATTTGTCGAAAAATCGGTTTTGGACTCTCATCAAAGTGCACTAATTGCAAATGTATCGAGGGATTGAAATCCGAAGTCAATGATTCAACATTAATCACCATGAATGGGAATTGGCGTTACGGAAATTCATGTGCCAAACCCCACATTCCCTGCACGCCTATTCCTAAATCCTCAACCAATTGACCCATGAACTCTCAAAAATTCATCTACCAAAAAAAGAAGAAAAAACGAACCGACAAAAATTCACTTATATTTGTTCAACATTTGATCATGCAAAGCCCATTTGGCTTTTGGGAGTTGAAATCTTGTTTTAAGAAACTCGAAAAAATAATGCAAATGATCATTGAATTTTGATTAAATATGCGATGTCATCCTTAGGCATTTAATATGTTTAATGTGATTCTTGAACTACTAGTAAATGTTTAATTTAGTTCATAAACTATATGAAAATATTCATTAGCGTCTTTTTGTTAATTGAAATTAATGTAATATGATGATATTACTTCCAACCCATTTAATTAGAATAGTGGACAATACATATAAGTTACATGTGCAGTATCCAAGTAAGATATTAATCTCAAATCGTGATATGATAATCAATATCATTAGATAACAATGAAGAAGTTAACGCCCAATTCTTTTTCCTTTTCTAAAGTAGATGAATAAAAAAATGAACATGTTGACTTGTTGTTTTTAAAAATTCAACTCAGCATTTAATAATTGACATCATCAAATAATGTCTAATATTTCGTTTGAGCAAACGGAAAAAACTATATTGGACATTTACCAATAACTCAAGGACTATATTGAACAAATCAAAAGCTCAAAGACAATATTGTATATTAGGTCAAAGTTTGAGAATCACTTGTATCGGTTTCCCTATTAACTTAGATTTTAGTGAGAGGAGTCATGGCAATGGATGGCTGTGTCAATTCTCTTCTGGATAGTTAATTTCAGTCATGTGCTCAAGTTATCAGAATATAAATATATGGAGCCCACATAGTTTATCAAGGGCAGAAAGGATTAATAGTATTAAAAGTACTTGAACCATTAGTAGCCACAGAACACGGTGCACCCAACCTAAATAGAGGAAATAGAAGGGGTAACGCTCAGCGAAATACAGGAAGTCTACTGGCAAATGCTTCCCAACCGAGCAAAGGCAAACCCAACTTGGTTAACTTCACGGTAAGCATCATGCTTGATGAAAAGCCGTTCGAGCTCCACCATTAAGCCCCAGCGTTCTATCGCAACAACTTCAATTGGGGCTTTGAGGACGAACAGTCGCTGACAAAGGCGCTTACAGCAATGCTAGCATCTAACTCTATAACTCGTTTGGGCATGTATGTTTAGTTATCGTGTCGATGAAAGCTATCAGATAAGGCCCAAAATTCAGCCATCGCATTGCTAGTTATCCCAATGTTCCTGGAGAAGTCGGAAATCCAGCGGACCTAGGGAGTCCCGGATTAAATGTCCCACACCTTCTCATCTTGGAGTGTCGGGGACTAGACCTGTCAAAGGGGGTGGGTTAGGTCATAAATAGTCTGACCCAAATCAACCCATTTAACCTATTATGACCCATTTATTGTAATGCAAAAATCTTGACCCATGCCTGACCCGACCCGACCCATTCTCAACGAATACCCAACCTGTTTAACCAAACCTAAGAAAGCTTGTTTATTTATTTATTTAATGTATTGTTAAGACACTTTATGCAATAAAAATCTAGTGGAGGAGAATTTTATATATATATATTATAATAAAGCCTTCGTTTGTTTCTTGAAAAATATTTTCCAAGAAGTATTTTTAGGAAAATTATAATATTTTGTGGTTTTTGCCTAAAATATGAAAATAAATTAGAAAATATTTTCCATTGTCTAGTATGAAAAATATGGTTAAATTTTCCAAATATGACTCATTTTATTATTTTTTATTTTTTATTTTTAAATAAAATTTTAATTATTTTTTAAAAATAGAATTTTTAGTTATTTTTTATTTTTAAATATAAATTTTCCTTTTTCTTTTTCTTTTTTCTTTTTCTTTTCTTCTTTTTGCTTCTTCTTCAGCTGCTAGCCACAATGAAGGCCGCTTAGTCACAAACGAGCTCGAGTCTCGCTAGATCAGCGAGGATTGAGCCTCGCCAAACATCGGAGAGGCCTTTGCCTTGCTAGATTGGCGAGCTTAAAGCTTGTCTCGATGCCGACAAGCTCGAGTCTTGCCAATCATCGGTGGCCGGCGAGCTCCAACTTCGCGGCTGGTCACCAGCTGTCGCCATGTAGACCACCAGTTGAGAAAGACAGAAGAAGAAAGGAAAAAAAAGGAAAGAAAAAAGAAAAAAAGAAAAAAAAAGGGAAAAAAGAAATATAAATAATAATTATAATTTCCATTTTTATTGAAAATATTTTTATAAGGCTAAAGAGGAACAGAGAGAGTGTGATTCTTAAGTTGAAAATGGGTTTTAAGTTCAACCCATTTATTTTAGGCTTTCAATTTTTAAACCCACTTAGGTAGTTTTGTTGGTGACTAACAATACAACCTAAAGGGAGGTGAATAGGTCGGTTTTGAACTTTGATGATTTTTTGTGGAAATTAGCTAATCACTAAATAAAGATCAGCTTAACCTAATGTTTACGAAAACATTAACTAGCTGTATGCCAATGTATGTAAATGGAATATAAATAGTGGGACACGGAGAGTCATAATGGTTCGGTTTTATCCACAAGCTTACGTCCACTCTTTAGAATAACAACCTTAAGACAGATTGGATTCCACTAACAATATGCTTGGAAAGTTACAAACAAGCTACATTGATCCTTTATAGGATATATAACATTATCTAGATTTAGTTGCTGCTCTCACACTTGTAAACTTAATCTCTTACACAATTGTCAAATGGCATGAATATCAAAACAGTATAATAGAGAGTATAGCTAAGAACAATAGGAGGTAAACTTTTTGATCTAATGTGCTGCACTCTTTTACGGTTCTCTGTGGTCTTCTCTTTTATATTCTTTTTAATATATCTATTGAAAATGAATTAGAGAAGCAGATAGTAGGGGTGTCAAAAACCGAACCGAAAACCGAACCAAACCGAACCGGAAAATTTAGTTTTTTCAGTTCGATTTTATTCGGTTCGGTTCTCATTAAAAACCGAAATTTTTGTTATCGGTTCAGTTTTTATCGGTTAACCGAACCAAACCGAACCAACAAACCGATATGAGTTTATTTATTGGAAATGAAAAATATATACAATAAAAAAAAAAAAAAAAAAACATATGCAAAAAGTTGAAAACCAAAAACCGAAATTTCGGTTCGGTTCGCATTGGGTTCGGGTCTCATTCGGTTCGGTTCGGTTCGGTTTTTAAAAAACCAAACTGAACCGAACCATTGACACCCCTACCTATAATAGCTCATATAATAGCTTCTTTGTATCTTTAAATTTATCCTTCCTTTCACCACTAGAAATTTTGCTACTATTAACCTTGCATGGCAAGAAAATATTTGGTAGTTTCAAACCAACATGTTTTAGAGCTGACGTTGAAAGAGTGTGTCTTTGCTCTCTCTTTGAACGCAGAGAGAGGAGTGAAATTTGAGAAAGGGAAGGAGGAACTCATCTTGCAATGAGTTTTCCTACAAAGAGGGGAGAGGGAGAAATAAATTATATCATTTATTATTGCGTGTGTTTGTCCTTTCCGCTATTAGCTAGAGAAGATAGAAAAGAGAGCTTTTAGATCCAACTTTTCAATTTCATGTCACAAGACGTGAAGCTGACTAAGCTCATGCATGTCACATAAGCTGACATGATAGTTTGAAACCACTGAATATTTTTTCTTATATAACACAGTTATTAGGGTAATGGAGGATTTCGACTCAATAATTATACATCGCTTATTCGAATTTTATCAACTATATACAAATTGTTCTAAGTCGGAGTTACTTGTATAGGTTAGAAGCTTGAATTCTATTGATTTATGAGATTTGTATAATGCCTTTAGATTATCAAAGGAAAAAAAAAAAGAAATTTGGAACTATTAGAACAACTAAAATGAGCAAGTAGAAAAGATTATCTTCCCTCTAATAGGGGTGTCAAAAACCAAACTGAACCAAAAAATTCGATTTTTTCGGTTCAGTTCTCATTAAAAACTAAAATTTTTGTTATCAGTTTGGTTTTTATCAGTTAATCGAACTGAACGAACCAACAATTTGATAAGAGCTTATTTCTTGGAAATGAAAATTATATACAATAGAAAAAAAAAACGTATGCAAAAAGTTGAAAACCAAATCGCATTTGGTTCGGTTCGAAAGTTTTTCCTAACAGTTCGGTTTGATTCGGTTTTTAAAAAAACCGAACCTAACCGAACTGTTGACACCCCTAGTAGATAGTAGTTAGGGAGTCTCAATTGAGTTGCTGTTTAGGGAAGGTACTACCTATACAGTTTCTATCCTTAAACCTTTGTAGACTAACTAAAAATGATAGCTACTGCTTTTTTTCACTACAGTCTCTAACTAATCTGTCAGATGACCTAACTACTCAGCTACATACTTTATCCGGATTCTGCTGCTATGCGAATCCCAGTCTTTCAACGGCTACTTAGCTGACCCAATGAACATCATCAGATATACTCGGTTGTTACATCACCATCGATATGATCTTTACAGATTCGACAAAAACATCATCAACAATTGATCTTTTAGGTGGAATGATGCTGTTTATCATAACATAATATTTGCCAACTTCTTTCCAACGAATCACACCATGGATGTTGCATAGTCATTTGGTCCAAACATTTGCATACATTATAGTAAATAATATACTAAGAATAGTTTGGACATCATTAAAATCACTTGAAGATGTTTTCTCCAACAATCTTTGCCTTTTTGATGATGACAAAACTATCCCACAAATATGAAATAGTGATAGATATTGTTTGAAAGAATTTGCATAATTTAAAATATGATCTCCTCAAGATGTTTTGCAGTAATGCTTTAGAGATGTGAACTCAAGTGATCTTTAGCGAGATAGAGCATGGTTGCATGAAAGATCTTCTCCCCATAGTGTGCCATCAAGTATTGTTGGGATTAAAAGCATAACAATTGAACGCTCTCCCTGTTTTGATGATACACTCACATGCTCCCCTTGTTATGATTAGTTGTTCAATTCCAGATGACTATAGTATATATGCAAACATTACGAGAAGATATCATTAAATTTGCAAACATTGCCAAGAGCAAATGTTATGAGCATATAAGCAATTTTCAAAAACATTATCAGTAGCAAATATTAGTAGCAAATGTTATGATCATATAAGTAATTTGCAAATATCGTTAGTAGCAAATGTTAGTAGCAACTGTTATGAGCATGTTTCACATCAAGTAACTCTCCCCCTTTTGTCATCAAGCAAAAAGATAGAAAGATCAGCTTTGTTGATGGCAAAAGATAGGTCGATATAAGAAAATAGAGCTAAGCAGCAAATGATGAGAATTGAAATAGCAAGAGCAAAACATGAACACATAAAGTTTTGAGCATGTTGAGGTCCAAGGGCATTTGCGATGTTGAGGTGACGTGGGTGGTTCAAGTTCGGCAGTCTCTGAGCTTGGGCGTATTGGGTTATAACAATCCAAGCTAAGAAGAGTACGCTCAATCTTCACCATGTATCAAGTTAGAGACAGAATGGTAATTTTGATTTCTTTGATACCTACTTGAAGTTGATTAAGGCTAGTAGGAGAGGCAAGTATGCCCATAGTAGGTGAAGGTTGTTTTTCTGTCTAGCTGGACGAGGGGCCTTGGAAGGTGCCGGTCTTAACAAGCTTGCACTTTTCTGGTTCAAAGAGTTCAGCGAGTCTTTATTGGAGGTTTGCTACAGTTTTGTCATGGTCTCTGTGACCGATGGGGACGATTTCTCTTCGATGATGGACCCATCCTTCTGGTGTTATTTTGAGCATCATTTTGTCTAGGATTTTCTTCTTGATTTCCACATTTGACATGACAATTGGTGGTACTTCAGAATAGTCAATCTTGAAATACTTGAAGATGCGTGTGATCAAAGCACCACAAGATAGTTTTCCTATCTTTCTCTTGGCCACGTGATACATGTGGATAAAGATCTTGTGGGGGAAGGAAAACTCATCAAACTTGTTGAGAATGGCCAAGATGACTCTTACCTTGTAACAAGAGATGTCATTCGTAGAAGATGTTTTCGAACTGAAACATTGAGTGAAGATTTTTAAATGAAATTCATTTTGAGAGGGAGAATGCTCAACAATATAATTTTCCTGGAACTGCGAGAAAAGTTTAGAGTTTCTAAAATAAAGTTGTAAGCCTTATCATGCTCTACTGAAATGTGTTTGAAAAGTTGTATTCGGTTTGGATGACTTCGGTCAGTTCATCTAATGTCACAATGTCTGACCTTGAATCGTGAAAATAAAAGAGTCTCTGCTTGGAAAGTGTAGGTTTGAGTAAAACATTGCCACTAAGGCTGGGTGAACCTCCTCTTTCATTGAGTAGAACAATTTGAGTCGAAGTGCCTTGAAAAGCTCAGAGAGAAAAATTTTGTGATTGCCTAAAAACTCAAAATCATAAAAGCGATGGGGATTAATTCCTCGATTGTAGAAAGCATGGTTTGCAAGTTCATATTCTAGCAACAAAAAGAAATCTGATTTAAAATTTTCATCTTTTTTAAAACTAATAGTAGGTTTGAAGTTTTGAAATACCAAGTAGTCGTCATCATCTCAGCACTTGTCTCCTGTGACTTTTTAAGTTTCCTTCATAGCTTCACTTCCTTTAGGTTGTGAGATGATCGGTTCAGGAATGACTACAGGTTCTTTAATGACTTGTTTGCCTTCATCCTTAGCAACGATAGGTTCAAAGGTGCCTTCTTCTTTGGTCGAAGATTTTTGAGGTAAGGGTTGAGAGATCTGAGAGAGCTGAGCAGTTGAATGTGATGGTTCAACAGTTGGTTTTTCTTGAACTATTAATGCTTGCGAGCCTGTGGCTTTGAACTTTGGTAGCTTCTTTAGTTCTGATCCATGGGTTTTCATGAGAGCGGTTAAACCTTTCAGCAGGTCTCTTGGAAGAGATTGAGTAAGAGTTGATGGTGATCGAGCAACTGTGACTAGTGGCGCCATGGGTGGTACAGTGCATGTATCTTTTTTTATTAGTAGTCATGATTCTAGTGTTTTCCCTATAGGCATTCTCTTGTCCATTGTTGTGGTAGTAGGGTGCTAGCAGTAGTTGATCCACTAGCTTGAGCCACACTTTGACTTTGACTAGCTTCAAGTGATCCTTCTTGCTGGGTGGCTTCCTCTTTAGAAGTTTTGAATGTTCAGCCAGTGGTACAGGAGGATTTTCTTACGACCTTAGAAGTAGGGCAAACTTTGGGTGTCATGGTTTTGAGTGTAAAGAGAATATGTGTAGAGGAGCAAGAGTTTTGAGTAGATAGTGTAGGAGAGAATACGAGAGAGTATGAGCTGTGTGAGTAAGAATGTGAATATTATCTCTCTATAAATTGAAGTAGTGAATTTTATGGAGAGAAAGTTGGCATTTGTCTTTCAACAGTAACTTTTTTATTCGTAATTATTTTCTACTCAATTTTAATAATTTAAACAGGCAGTAAAATTATGCTTATATATTTTGTTGAAACAATCATAACAACCCTAAATATATTGTATAGGTAGTCAAAATGGTATCAATGCAATACTGTAATAGTAACTTGTAGTTTTTATCGTATCCGATATTATTTTTTTTTTATAGAAAATGAAATATTACCTAAAGGATCTTATTTCATTGGATTGCATATTTCTAGTTCACCATGAATGTATTTGAAGGTTGGCTTGTCCAGTGACTTTGTGAAAATGTCTGCTAGCTGCTGTTTTAATTCTACAAATTGTATGTAGATATCACTATTATTGACAAGATCCCTAATGTAGTGATGTATTATCTCGATATGCTTCTCTCTTGAGTGTAGGATTTGATTCTTGGTGAGATTTATAATGCTATTGTTGTCGCACATAATAGGAATACATTCCCCATCTTGTTTGAAATCATCGAGTTGTTAATTCATCCAAATAAGTTATGCACAACAACTTTCAAGAGCAATGTATTCAGCCTCTATAGTTGAAAAAACTGACTGAGTTTTCTTTCTTTGAGAATCAAGAGATTAATATACTGCCTAGCAGTTGGCAAGTACCTGACGTACTCTTTCTATTTACCTTACAACCTGCAAATTCAGCATTTGAGTATCCAAACAACGTAAAATTTGTATTTTGAAGATACCAAATCTCTAATTCTGGAGATGATCTAATGTATCGAATAGTTTGCTTAACAGTGAATAAGTGAGATTCTTTTAGATCAGATTGAAAGTTAGCACACAAATAAGTACTAAATAAAATATCATGTCTGGAAGTTGTTAAGTGCAGTAATGACCCTATCATACTTCTATATAGCTTGGAATCAACAGACTTACCTTTCTTGTCTTTATCTAACTTGATGGAACATGATATGAGTGTCTCAATTTTCTTGCATCCTTTCAGACCAAACTTTCTTGCAATTTTCTTTACATATTTCTTGATATATGAAGGTGCTTTCAGGAGTTTGCTTGATTTCAAGTCCTAGAAAGAAGTTTAGTTCTTTAATTAGGCTCTCTAACAATTATATCGTCAACATATATTTGAACAATAAGCAAGTCTTTACCTTTCCTTTTGATGAAAAGAGTAATGTCTATCTTATCTTTTTCAAATTCATGATCTGTCAAGAAGTTAGTTAATCTTTCATACTATGCTGTAGGTGCTTGTTTCAGTCCATAGAATGCCTTATTGAGACGACAAACATCATTAGATTTTCCTAATTCTTCAAAATTTGGAGGTTGCTCAACATATACTTTTTCTTTGATATAGCCATTTACAAATGCACTTTTGACATCCATTCATATAATATAAAATTATGAGAACATGCATAAGCCAATAATAAACGTATAGTTTCTAGTTTAGCAACAAGAGCATAAGTTCTATTAAAATCAATACATTCTTCTTGTATATATCCTTTGACAAACTAATCTTGCTTTGTTGCAGACAACATTACTACTTCATCAAGTTTGTTTCGGAATACTCGTTATATTATTATTATATGATTTTTGAGTCTCACAACTAATTCCTATACATCGACTTTAAATTGATGTAATCTCTATTGCATAGCTTCAATCCAATTCCCATCCTTGAAAGCATATTCCACTTCTCTAGGCTCAAATTGGGATATGAGAGCCAAGGAATTTAACATGCTTTTGAGAGATGACTCATTTTGATTCATTCATCCACCTTTCCTATAATTTGTTCCTTAGAATGTTCAAACTTGAATCCTCGATCCTTGAAAGATTATCCTTGATTTGAAAGATTGATTGATGGTTGCAGTTGCTGCTATTTATAAGTGATTGGTGTAGATATTTATATGATATTTTCATTAGTTCTTTTTAATATTCCTTGAACTTCAATTTTGTGGATTCTTTTACTACCTATGAATCTATGTTGAAGACTCAATAGGCTATACTCGTAATTGAGTAACCAAGAAAAATACCTTCACTAGCTTGTGCATAAGACTTCTGAATGTTATCATTTGTATTCTTGAGAATGAAACATTTGCATTTGTATATATGGAAGTAATGCATAGTAGGCTTTATTCCTTTGATGATTTCATACAGAGTCTTTTCTACCAGAGGTCTCAACAGTACTCTACTGAGCGTGTAGCATGCGGTGACAATAGGTTCCACATAGAAGTAAGTAGGTACGCCATTTTCGATCATCATGGCTTTGGCCATTGTCGCGACCTAATCTCTCTAACACCCGGCCCTCAAGAAGAGGAAAAGGGGAGAAGGTCGAATTGAGGGTACTTAACCACTGGAGTTCCCTCACGGTTCTTATCCACGGAGGCGTTATCACCTTGACTTCTGGGCAAATCTCTTGTGAGTTCTCTCACACATGATCGCGAGCTCTCCCAAACTTGTACCCTGCATAATAGCGAAGTGTCACGATTCACACCCACATGGGCGACACACCTCAAGAGAGGAGGTCGGATGTAGATATTGATTTCGGGGTATCTTTACCATGATAGCCCTCTCAATAGTACGCTTTGCCCATGAGAATGGCATCACTTCATCCTTTGGGGTATTGTCACGTTGAGTATGCTAAATTGTGGTGAGCCATATCAAAACCCATACCTTTTGTGACGGGTTCAATTATTTGGTCTAGTTTTTAGACAACCTAGAAACAAGAATGGAGTCGGCACTAACATCTTTTTTGGGGGGTCGACTAGAAAATCAATCGGAAGTTGGGAGTAGTCTCTCGATTCCTACGCAACTGGATATTTAGGTTCGGGAACTTAGGTTACGCTAATATTTCTATTAACGCTCTTTCGGTATCTAACAATGTTGTGTTACCTAAGGTATCCATGCATCTCTTTTTACTTTGTTGGGATCATTTTACCCTAAGTTAGGCGATCATGTGTGGATAGTCATTTTCATGCCCTTTCTATTTCTAAGAAAGATAGAAAAAAGCAATCAATTGAATTGAAAGTATGAAATGGTAAATAAACAATCAAGGAAAGTTGTAAATTTCACATGCAATCCTAAGAAATATGAAAATTAAAAAAGATAAGTGAAGAGGAAAAACCCATAACTCATCAAGTGTTTATATGAATAGGAAGAACTCGAGATATATGTCATTGATGAATTGTACAAAATAAAGGTCGAAATGGACATTAACCCTCCATCATCATTATGCCCTATCCATATTCGGGATCCTAATCTAAACCTAATCCAAAAATTATGACTAGGGGGCATACCATGGAAAGAAACAAACACACACATCAAGACAACCAAAAGCATAACAAAGATCAATATCACATGACCGAGCAAAACGAGTTTTGAGATAAATCGAATTTAGGCCTTAGGGTCAGCCTTTGCCATTCATGCATAGGTCCTTCTAGACACCTATCCAATTCATTTTTCCATGACTTATAGCTATTATTAACCGTTTGTGTTCTTGCACAACCAATAACGCTTGTAAATCTCTAAGATGGTGTTCTATGTGATCCTCAAGATTTTCCCTTGGTATTATGCATTGCCCCTAACATACATCTATAATTCACATGCGTTGTGGGAATTAAACACGCATGCATGCATTTTGTGTCTTATTTCCCAATCAATCAACCAAGATGAGTGAACCATTAGCAGGTTACTTATTACAAAGGCATGCGTCAATCGTGAATACAAACATTTCTAACAAATGGTGTGATTATATGCATGAGGGGTACATGTGATGTTTCAAAAATTAGTTTTGAAATCATCAAGAAAGTTTTTTTTTTGAGATAATGTGATGTTTTGGCTATGGAATGTATTCAATTGCCAAGGCTAGTCCGATGCTCACATAAATACACTCACAGACATCGCAGACATTTCGAATAAGGTCCAAACCGTGACTTCCACAATGTTAATCAAGTATTGAAAAGAATTTAAAGACATTTTAGACTAGGCAAAATCCAAGCTATGAAAAGCATTCAATTGCTAAAGTTAGCTTGGGGCTCGCATAAATGCACTCGCAGGCATCACGGACATTTTAAATACGGTCCAAACTGTGATTTTCCTACGTCAAATCAATTATTGAGAAGAATGTTTATAAGATTTGCTTTGAAACATTACATGTACCAAAGTGGTTTCCATATGCTATTTGGAAAATCCATTTATTGAAAATCATTTGACAATGAATCTCAAAGGATTTGAAATCAACTTTCATGAAGATAATATGCCTTAATATCATGCACAAACTAATCTAAAAGATTTAACTAAACGACCACAAGAAGTTCATATTAGGAAATTTCAGACCAAGTACAACATGTCAGCAAAATTGGGTAAGACCCATTAATGATTTGGCTATGAGAAAATTACCTAATATTCACAACATAATATAGAATAATTTCTTTGAAGAAAGTTTTTTCAAAATAACTAAGCATGATTTTATAAAAATCAGACAACAAGCAATAATGCATCAGGAAATTGTCAAAATAACAAAACACTCAGTCATTACTATCAAGATTTAACCTACCAAATGAAGTCTAAAAATCATGAAATTTGGTCACAACATAACCAACTTAGTAACAAACTAACTTTATTAAGGGACAAACTCAAGAATCCCTATTGGAAAATTGGTACAAAAATGGTAAAATCTACCTAAATAGGGGTAAAAACGGGGGTCCAAATTTAACCTTAAGTCTAAAGTCTAGTCTAGATAAGAAAATATGGAAAATAGCCCTCATGATGAGTAATTTGCATGAAATCAATGGCATTTGAAAGTTCTAGGTGTGGTTTACAATTTCTTAGAAGAGCTTGGATCCAATCAAGGTCAACTTGGTGCTCTAAGACTGAGATCTCTAAAAGTGTGCATATCAGCCATTAAAAACCAGAATTTAGACACACATTATTGAACAAAAAAAATCCTTAATGCAATGCACAAAGGCATGAAAAATCACACATGACTAAGAATCGGATGTGACAAGCGGTTGGGGTAATAATCTAATCCTAAGTCAGCATGCGAAAATGCCAACATAAAATGATTTATGATTTATAATGACGTGCTTGGAAGTTCCTAAGTGCAACAAGCACTATTGTAACATGAGTTTCATAGACGAAATGAAAATTAATTATGGTGAACAACATATGCACACAAAGTTTTCTATGTGTGGTTCTAATGTCAAGAAGGCACTAATGTGAAGTTTGATCTTTTAAGAGACCCAAATAAGCATGTAAAAGGATGCATATAATAAGGTCCCAATCCTATAATGATAGTTGAGAGTGTCTGATTTCGACCACTTAAGGATATACATAAATCCAACAAAAGATGTACCATATAGAATGATGGATGACAATCATTTGTTGTTAATGATTCAAAACCTAATTGTAATCATACGGATGATAACGAAAATGACAATATAGATGCGCATTCTTATCTTTCTTAATTGTAGCAACACCCATGCACATTTACACATACAATTGACATACTGAATGATATCAAAATCTTGCAAATCTTACATCAATAGAAGCATATGACATGTTTTTCATTCTTCATGAATGTTTAAGGTCAAACAAACTCAATTTCATACTTAAATTTACCTAAGTTTACCTCAGATCAATGTAGGGGCGGATAAACACATGTTCAGATCTAAGAGGTTTTGACCCACCTAAACATGTCCATTTTTTTTTTTCAAATAAAAAGACACTCCCAAGACAATGAGTAACAATGAGTAACAAGTTTCATGTAGCAAACTTCATCAAAAAATCATAATAGAAAATAGGGAAAAAAAACAAAGAACTGAGGCGTGCTATCAATTTGAAGCTCTCGAAGTTTATTTATTTTTTTTTTTATGTCTAGAAGGGCTCAAGCCGAAATAAGGCCATCTAAGGCCTTGTTTAAACCAAAACAATGAGCTTACCATGGAAACACAAATTTTGCGGATTTACACTAATTATGTTCAAACAAACTCAAGTTCGTCTTCAATGAAGAATCAATCACAGTAGATCATTCAACATCATTATCAATATTAGATCTAAGCATATTTCATAGATCTAAGCTTGAATCCTAACCCCGATGGGTTAAGCTGATCTCGCCTCATTGGATTCGAGAGTAAAAAGGTTTACTTTTGTGTTTTTTCATCAAATCTAGACGCAAATCGGACGAAATGGACTTCGCCGTGAGGTGATCAGAGCTCCGAGGATGTTGATCGGATCACCTAAGGGCCGGCTTGGCACAGCTGGATCGCTGTTTTAGCTTGCAATAGAAACAAGAACTGGTCCATGCTTGGACAGGTTGTAAGACCGCTGAGGCTAAATCCAACCACCGGCACTCCCCCGGTGACCGATTGGCTGAGCTTCAACCACGATCTAGTTGAGGATGGGCCTGGAAATAGATCGGAAGTCACCGATTTACTTCAAGACGGTAGCTGGTCGTCGATTTGGAGTTGCAACAGAACCAGTCCCGCCTGGACTAGTTAAGGACTGCCTATTGAAGACCTGGCCACTGGAGGAATTCCAATGGCTTTTCTACCAATCCTCAACCACAGCAAGGTCGAGGAATCCCTAAAAGGCTGATCAGCAGTAATCAGGACCTCTTGGAACCACTGATAATCACTGGTTCAGCTGCTGGACAAGATTAGTCGAAACCAGATCGGTTTCTAGACTGCCGGTGAAGATCAAGCCGTCGATGGACCTTTAGTTGCTGTTTTGCTAGGCGCCGGCCACTCGGATGCTAAGGACAAACTGAGGAAGGTGATGGACCTTGGTACTTGGCCGGCAGGGGCTCGGCGATCAGCAACGAGTGGGCCGAAAGTGAGGGACGGTAAGGCGTTTTGGCCCCTGGGGGGGGAGGGTAGATAATTTTTTTAGTTTTTGATATGTGGATTTACACAAATGAGCCCGCTTTTGCATTTTGGAGGGAAAATTGTATTTGTATCATCTTTCAATCGATTGATCTCGACCGTTGGTTCGATCCAACAGTCGAACTCCTAATCTCATGGACAAAACATAGTTTTGAAAGTTAAATTATCATCTAGAGGTGTCAAGAATCAATCGGATGGGCCTGATTTGCGAAAATTTGAGCCAAAATCGAAAATTACACTAAATAGCTTAATTAGGGTCAGATTGCAAATTTACAAAATCTAAGGGCCAATCTATAAAATCTTGGGAAATTGAGGGTGCAGAAGTAAAATTGGCATAATGAGAATTCCAAACTGGTCATCAGAGGTCCAGAACCGATCGACAAGGGGCCAAACCAGCCAGCCCTGCCGACGGCCAGTTGGACTGGTCAAACAGTTGGCATCGGTGTGACCAATTCATGACCGATTCTGGCTAGTTCACATACTTGTGGGCCCTTACCTTATGGGTTCTAAATTTATGCAATTTGATCCCTCAAAGACCAAATTGAAGAGAACTTATTCGATTTGAGAGGAAATTACCCAATTTCAATTCAATTAAGCCAATTAAACTTCATAAATATGATATATGGATCATCTATTGACTTAATTGAGCAATTATCGTAAAAAACAACGGACCAAAACCATGGAATCTTAAGATTGAGGTTAAAGGATTAAAATGAGCAATTTGGCAATTCGGCAATTCGGCAATTCATTGGCCAAAATTACAAATTAATTGAAATTGAGTCCAATTAATATCACAATTACCCTATCTAACTAATTACCCATAAATAAGATTACCTATTGTATTCAAATTGACTTTGAATTGGAGTGCCGAAACTTAGGCAAAAAATGAATCAAGGTCTAATATTAAAATTGGACTAAATTCACATGATTGAACATTATTCTTGAATGGGTCAACTCAATTTTTTTTCAATTGAAGCTCAATAGCTCGATTTTCTTACCTTCAAGAAAATGCAATTCCATAAATTGGGAAGTTCTAATGCAAATTCTCGAAATCGACCCTAGATTTGGATTTATCTTAATAAAATGAATGGAAAACAATAATTCATTCGTAAGTCATGAAGATTGATTTTTATCCTCTAATTAGGACTTAAAATGACGATTTGTCTTTCAATATAATAATTTGCGAAATTGAACACACGAGCGAATTTAGAATAGTCCCTAAATTAAATATTGAATAATGAACTACACCTAATTATAGCTAAAACAAAAGAAATTTTATTTTTGATCGATTTAGAACCTGAAACCAAAAAAATTCGGAAAATAAAGTTTTTAATCGAATTTTGCGCAATTTTCAGCATACAAGTTAAATTGACATTAAAGAAATGTTTTCGTGCGCTTTTGATTTTTTTCTATTTTTTTGGTCAAAGGTTTGACCCAAAGTCAATTTTTTAGTTGACTTTTTCTAAAAGATTAATTTTTGAGCCAAAAGTTTGGATTCTTGAGAAATTGATTTAAGAAAAATGAAAGTAAAGTTAAAGGGTATATTTTTGAGTGAAAAGCAAATTTTTAACCTGTAGTTGACTTTTGCTCAAAAGATTACACAAAAATTCAATCCGAAAGTCAACCATTTGACTTTTCACGTTTTTCTTGAAAACAAGCTATAAATTGCTTAAAAACAATAATGCAAAAGAAAGAAATGAAAAATGACATTTTTTAATTGAGAAACAGGCTCTGTCGCAATTATAATCCTGAATCTTGATTTTTTTTTTTACCTTTTGACATATCAACTAAAAATCAGGTGTTAGCAGCCATTTCTTGAAGTGATCAATTTCTTCATTCTACTACCCGATTTTGTTGAGGAGTATAGGCAAAGGAGTTGTGTTGTACTCTATTTTCATACAATACTCGGCAAAACTTTGATTGTTAAATTCTCCTTTATAATTAGTTTTGATGGCAGTGATTTTGTATCCTTTTTCATTTTGAATTTGTCGAACAAATTTTTCGAAAGAAAGAAATGCCTCGTTTTTATGTGATAAGAACATTACCCATGTAAATATTGAGAAATCATCAACTATCACAAGACAATATTTTCTTCCTCTTAGACCGGTTGTTCAAGTTGGTCCGAATAGGTCTATGTGCAACAGCTGCAAAGATATGTTAATTACAATAACTTTTATAGATTTGAGGGAGTTTCTTACCTATTTTCCCAATGTGCTTGGATTATAGGAATCACATATTTAATTGATCTTTGGTAAACCACGAACAAGATCTTCAGAGGATATTTTATGAATTTGCTCTGCATTGATATGACCTAGTTTCTTGTGCCGTAGATCACTCTTCCTTGATGGATATTAGACAGTACAATTCTTCAAACTTGATATCAAGTAAATAGGTATTACCATACCTGTTCCCATTGAATGTTTGCGATTTATTCTTATTGATGCCAATATACTTACCTTTTTCAAATTTTATTTTGTATCCTTTGTTATAGAGTTGGCTAATGCTTGGAAGATTTTGCTTTAACCCTTGGACAAGTGAGACATCTTCAATAACTAGATTTCCCAACATGATGTTTCCTTTCCTGATGATTCTTCCTTTGTCGTTTCCTTTGAATCTAACTGTGCCTCCATGTCGTGAGTGTTACAAATTTGCTGTTGTCTCCAGTCATGAGTCTAGATTACTCGTTGTCCAAGTACTAGTTGCTTTTCTTCAAGATTATATGAAATCAAAGAAAATCTCACCTTTTTTTAGGACCCACATAAGTTTGGGTCCTTTGTAGTTAGGTCTCGATTTAAAGTCAAGAGGCCAGTTAATCTTCCTGAATCTCTTTTGCTGTTTTGAACAATTCATTTTGAAATGATCATATCCTTCACAGTTTGAGCATCCGGGAAATTTTTCACTAGTGGCTCTAGTGAATTGTTTATCAAAATGATACTTGTAAAAGTTTACAAGAGATCTATGCTACCTATCTTTTGTGCTTGGAAAAAGGATTCTTCTCTTTTTCATTTCCATCACGTCCTAGACCATTTTTGTTGTAGTGGGGAATTTGAATTGAGAGGATGTGCCGTAACGTTTTTGAACCAAAAGAAATTTGGTGCTGATTTTTGAAATCCCATCCTTAACATCCTCATTTTCGACCTCAGAAGCTTTACCTCATTTATTTGAAGGTCGAGCTCTAACTTTCGCTTGTTGATGAGAGTTTCACCAATGAGATTTTTAGTAGTAAGATCATGAACCTCTTTTTTTAAAGTAGAAATTCTTTTTAAAGCCTTTTGAGGTTCCTCCAACATTTCTTTTAGAAAATCTTATAATTCACATAAGATGGTTTAGAATCTTTTACGTGATCTTCTTCTCGTTCTGAGTTAATCATAAGACAAAGATTTGCTTCTTTTTCATCACTTGACTCACAATCAGTGTCACTCTATGTTTCAACTTTGAGCATCTTTTTCTTCTTTTCGAACTTTCCTTTCTTTTTTTGATAGATGGACACTCTAGTTTTATATGCCCTGGTTTTCTGCATTCATAGCACACGATGTCCTTGAACCTCCTGGATCAGGGAAGCAAATATTTTTTGGAAACTACAAAGGGAAAAGATCATCTAGATATCCTAACGACAAAAAGTATTATAGTAAAAAAGAAGAATCCAGTATTAACTCAGGAGGTTCAAGGACATCGTGTGCTGTGAATGCCCTGGTTTTCTACACTCTAGTATTAACGAATAAGTTTTCACAATCGGTGTTGCACTCTCTTACGATTCTTTATGGTCTTATCTTTTATATTCTTCTTAAAATGAATTAGGGAAGCAGATAGACATCGGGGAGTTTTCGTTGAGCTATTGTTCAGGGAAGGTACTGCCTATACAATTTCTATCCTTGAACCTCCGCAAACTAATAAAAAATGACAACTATGGCTGTCTTCTTACTACGGTTTTTGATTGACCTGTCAGACGACCTAGCTACTTTGCTACATGTTTTATCTAGATTTTGCTGCTGTGCAAATCCAAGTCTTTCAACAGTTTCTTAGTTGATCCAATAAACATCATTAGATGTACTTGGTTGTTACATTACCATCGATCTAATCTTTATAACTTCGACATAAACACCATCAACAATTGATCTTTTAGGTTAACTAGTGCTATTTGTCATAACAGGATATTTGCGAACTTCTTTCCAATGAATCACATCATGGATGTTACTTAGTCCTTTAGTCCAAATATCTGCATTTTCATAGTAAGTAACATACTAATGATAGTTTGGACATTATCAAAATCACTTAAAAATATTTTCTCCAACAGTCTTTTCAAGGTGCAAGTGACCCATATATAATCCATTTACATGACCTATTTATATTTTAAATAGGTCATATATAGGTTTAGGGCTCATTTTGACCGGTCTATTGGAGATTGACTTGTAGGGGTCTTATTTAGACCACTCATTAGGGGGCTCTAACCCGAAGAACACAAGCACTACTTGTCATCAAATGATGACCTCCTTTCTCTTCCTGTGAGGGCAACGAATTTGGCAGATAAAGCTAGAACAATGATCGACTTGTGCACCCAGTCTTGAATCACAACAAGAAGATCACTAGATCAGAGTCCTCGACTTCGTCAATAATAAATAATTAAAGATGCGGAATGGGAATCTCTCATGTTGGAATCTCTTATCTTCACATATCAAATTATTTCTTGACGACTTGGATTGGATATGACGCACTTTATTATGGCCAAGGAGAGCTTCAAGGAAGTGTGCTAGTGGATTTTTTAATTCACGGCCTCCTTATCTTTGGAGTTTAGGCAAAGATACAACTCCAGAAAACATTAACTTACATATTTCAGTTCCATACAGATATCATCTTCTTACATTTTCAGAGTACATTTCCAGGACTTATTTAAGTTGATGGTATACAATGTACACTCATTGTTAGGGGTAAGCGGTTCCTAGTTCCTTATAGGTTCTGTCTGGAACTTGGAACCTCCCATCGGGTACAGGTTCCTCATTTTTTGGAACCTGGAACCTACCCATCAGAACCAAAAACTTGGAACCTATCCTGTTACAGGTTTTGGGTTCGGTTCTAGGTTCCAACAGGTTTTTTTTTTTTTTTTTTTTTTTTTCTCATTTTTTTTTTTTTGTTTCATTTTCGGGTAAACTATGCAACAATTGCTCACATCCATCTCCTTCTCCGGCGAATCCAGTTGCAAGCATTTGAGGACTTCACAGTTGCAGTCCCCGCTTCTATTTGGCGATGCCAGGTCCTCCCTTCGCACAACATTGAGCACGAATCCATCAAGAACCCTTTCTGCCTGTAAAGGATCAGCAATGTTCCATTAGGTATGTCATTGGATTCTTCTACTTCATGGTACAAAGGTTAGAGTAGGGAAAAAGAACACAGCATACCTAAAACAATTCCAAATCCCACGGCAGATGATTTCCAAGCTAGCAACGATTGCAATCAAGGCCTTTTTATGTAGGAAAGGCGCATCTCTGAAGCCTAAAATGTTCTGCATCCATGCAAGTCTCAGTGTGACATTCAATACCTGCAGTTGCACATAAGTCAAGCAAGGCTACTCCATGAGAATGCCTGCCAGGAGCAAAGCAAGAAAGTCGAGAAGCTTCTAGCATTCAGACTTCAACTCCTCTAAGTAGACATTACGAAAGTTGCAAAGCACAATGTGCGCATTTGCTTACAATGGCTAGGTCTGGTACTACTAAAAATTGTTACTATTTAGAAGTATTCTTCAAAGAGGACATACCTTATTTAGGTAAAAACCATTCAGACAGTACACAAGTGAGTCAAACATCATCATTACTAGACAGACCAGAAAATTCGCTCCAGATGATGCCTGCATGATCCATCATCATGGACGATTAGCATCAGTAATATTAAACAGTACATAATATCAAGACTCCAAAACACAAAGGTACCAGCCAAACGTTGCTCCACCAAAGCCCAACATGAGCACGTTCATAATCAGCAAAGTTAATAGGCCCCAAAGCAAAGGCCGTTGGTGAAAGCAGAGAAGCAATGACTTTCAGAATCCTATATGCAGAAAACTGTCGCATGAGTAACCCGGTACTGTCAATTTAATCACAAATAGGATATCCTGAATGAAATATTTTAGCATAATTACTTACATAGGTACACCTTCATCATTCACCGTGTAATAAGGAAAGAAAGCCCCAAGGAAAGAAAGGGTACCAACTGCAACAGCTGTTTTCGCTCTTGTGAAAAATGCACAAATCATAAATGACAGCATGATTGCACTCAGTCCAAAGGAGAAGAAGTACACAAAACCCAGGGATTTGTCACTATACTTGAAAAGGTTGTCCATTGTACAAACAGTGATAGTTCCAGAGAAAATTGCAAACTGCAGAAAATATCAAACTAAGAAAGTGAGGAGCCTGTCAAAATATGTTCCCATAGTAAGTAAGAAGCTAGATAGAATAAATGGGTTCGTGAGTAGTAACACTGAAAGAATACATGAAAATACAAATCAGTAATTGTATGATCCAATTTGAACCGAACAAATGATCAAACAATTAAGAGGCCAGACAGAATACTACCAACTTCTAAAAGAACCTAATAGCCATTTCAAACCCAGCTCTACTGGTACTTCTTGCAGAAATATTCCACTCTTGGTTTATATCAATTCACATGTAAGTGACAATGTGGATTAATAAAAAAGCATTGTCTCGTTCTATACATACTAAGGACAAAGAGTGACAAAATAAATAAGATAAGCTACATTTACCTACAAAGAATATACAATAAACCAAGATAGGTGAAATATCCCATCTTTCAAACCCATCATGTAGAGACCTTCTTTTATCTTCTGTTCCTGGAATTTTGCGAACGTAAAACAGATAAGCTGGGGCTGATAATGGTTTTCTCATCTCCGATTTAAAATAATAAATATGAGATAGGCATTGAGAGTAATTTATGTGTATAAAATATCATCATTGCACTA